>CM042020.1:87170000-88370000 GCA_023525975.1 Smallanthus sonchifolius
TAATCTGAAAACTTTCTTTTAGGTAGCTTAGTTTTATAAAAATAAAATAAGCTTTTCTTTCTCTATCTTTGAAACACTTTAACTTTACTTTAAAACTTTACTACGTTACAATTATAAAACTGTTACGTTACTATCTTTTATAAAAGCTTTAGCTTTGAGGCAACCGGTTAAGGTGTCCTCCTTTACTCTTTGCATCTTTACGTTTCACTCATACATGACAAGTGACTATAACATTTTAACTATCACATGTGGATCTTCGCTCGAAGGCAAGATCCCTTTGCTCGCTTACACCTCAGGGTAAGACTTTTTACTTTGCGACTAAAATGCAACTACTATGCAACTATACTACGTCACATTATATAATTCCATTGAAACACATAACACATAGACAAATATCACCTAACAACACATAGGCACATAGTATAGCATTTGTCATTGTCACTGTCACTGTCATTGTCAAGCTACACCGTCGTGCAGCTTCTTTACCATCCTTTACTTTAACTCTTTACTTTCTTTTAGAACAAGTTTAAAGATAGTACTTTACTCTTTAATACTTTCTCTTTTATTTTTATAAAAACATATAATTCTTATAAAAATATACTTTATCTTTCAAAACTATCTCCTTAACAGTATGCATGCCAGCCCAAAATCGTTTAGAAAAAAGGGCAATAAGAACTCACCTGACTTCTACGGGGTTTATCTCACTTAGCAAGGAAACTTCAAGCTATGTAGGATGCTAACATATCTGTCAAGGGTCACGAATGGAACAAGGTTACAACCTATATGTTTTATCCGAAAACTATCTTGTCCGAAATCTTTTTCGACCGAAATCTATTTCGTTCGAAATCTATATCGGTCGAAATCTTTTTTGACCAGAAACTATTCAGTTAAAAATATCTTTTACTAGAAAACTCTTTCGTTCGAAAATACTATGTCCAAAAACTATTTCGGTCAAAATTTGTTTCGACCAAAAACTCTTTCTTTACGTCTATCGAATGGCCCTTGGTAAAACAATTAACCTTTGTCGGTTATTATTTGTCATAAATATAAATCTTACACGTCATCCCCAGCACGGTATTCATGACCCGAACAAGTATTAATAATTCTACGGGTTGAAGAGATATACCTTCCCGAACACGGCATCTAGAATACGATCTTGTACCGTACCCGCAACTCGACCATACGGACTCTAAATCGGATGATTCGAAAGTCCACGAACTCGTCTTGACACGTCGGTCTCAACTAAAGGGAATTCCTTGTCGTCACTCCTCGTCATACTCTCATCGTTGTCATCATATCTTCATCATCATGAAATCATTATCTTGTGACTATCATCACCATATCATCATTGTTATCATACTATCAACATCATATCACAACATTAACATCATCATCATCCTAGAACCATTATACCATCATCATTATCACACCATCATCATCATCAGATTATTATCATCATCCTCATGGAACTAGTACCACCATCATGCCGTGAAACTAGAATCACCACCACCCTTGCTATCGCAAACCACCATCCAACCTGTTACCACCGCGAGACACCACTAGCCACCATGGGCTGCCGTACATTACCACCATAACGCCACCACTAGCCACCACCCAAACCACCATGAACATTTGCTGTCACAATCCCCGTAAGGTCACCACCGTAAGGTCCGTACCACCACCACCAAGTCCGAACCACCACCGCTAACACAGTGAGGTTACCCAAGATCGCCCCTAACCACCATCGTCCACCATTACCTTCCATGTGAACCTCGTACAGGCACTCCTCCATCCCGAACCACCTTCATAACACCACCACTATCCATTGTGAAACACTGCTGTCACCATCACCTTAACCCTCCCCAACCTCTACTTGTGTTATTTGCACCGGAGTGCACACTAGCCATCGGACTCCAGCGTTGTCCCTTCCCTCTTCGTACTCAATTGCGGCCAACCTGCAAGTACCGAGGTCGCCATGGCACCGTGAGCTCGTCCTTCGTGAACCGCTGTGCGACATCGTCCATGTGGTCTTCCCCATGTAGCCCGAGTGGGAAGTGGTGTTTAACTCAGACGATTTAGGGTTTAACGAGGGTAAGGGTGTCGGGATTGCAGGTCTGACGAGGGGAGGTAGTTGTTTGGCGAGGATGAAAAGGATATTTGAAATCAAACAAGTGTGGCGGCTGTATAGGATGAATGTGTATTTAGGTTTTTAATAATTTTTCATTCAGGCCCCTCAACTTGTATAAATTACATTACCATCTATGTAATTCGATTAGGAGTTAAATTATTGACCGGCTCTTCGTTCTTTGACAACCTGTGCACTAAACAAAATCTCGTGTTTTAAGAAAACGAAATTCGGGATGTTACATTAGAAATTCGTGTATTAGACGGGTTGAATAAAGAAAATATTAAAGAAGGAAATAACAATATTTTACATATTTGAGGGTTGGTTTCATAGATTTTTTTTTCGAAAGGCAAGATTTTATACAAAGAAAAAAAATGGGGGGGGGGGGGGGGCACCAACATATACAAGGAAAACAATCAACCAAACATATGTAACATCCCAAACTCTTAAAATAAGTTGGGACACGTTTCGGCTAAGAAACGCGACGCTAGAACGTAACCGGACACTAAAACAGAAAAAAACGGTTCGACCGGAAACAGCCCAAAACTTCCGATAATCATATCCCAGGCTAGAAAATGAGTTACGGAAGTCATAATATATGAAACTTGGGTGCTTAGGCGAGAAGAATTTGAAAATGGAGTCATAACGGACCGTCACTATGTGTAACGGACCGTCACTATGTGTAACGGACCGTCACTATGTGTAACGGTCCGTCACGGGTGTCAAAAGTCATAACGGACCGTCACCGTCCGTGAAGGTCCGTCACGCCGCAAAATCGCGATAACGCACCGTTTTACGCCACGTATCACTGACTCATCCCACCCTAAGGCCATGACGGACCGTCATGGGCCATGACGGACCGTCATGGGCCATGACGGTCCGTTACGTGGCAGAAAGTGCTTGGAGGCCAAGAAAACGGTAACGGACCATCATCGGCTGTAACGGTCCGTTACGTGCTCAGAAATTTGCCTATAAATTGATGTTTGAGGCCATTCGCTTGCAACAACATCACACACAAACACCCCAACACTCACATATAATCTGAGGCGAGTTAGAAGATTCGGTGCTGCGCTTTAAAGTGCGAGTGCGGTTCGGATCCGGAGAGACGTTTAAGCGAGGAACGAACGTAGGAAATTACCCGAGGTTAAAGTAAGTACACTGTACCCATGCCCTGGACATAATTATGTGAATTATGTGACTAAATTTTATGTGTTATGTGTAAGACAAGGGTACGGGGTAATAAAATATTAGTCTAAACACTAAACGGGAATAATGGAGTAGTCACGATGTATCCAAGGGGTGGTGGATACGCCGCTGGTACTTCCTATATTTAAATCTTTTTGGTACTTCGTGGTGAAACCATTATGAATGTTTAGGGGTATAGACTAAAAAACAATAATAAAAATATAGCAAACGAACGGGAGATCTTCCGACCAATATGTAGTTATCTAACAAACGGAATGTTCTGTCTAAGGAAATAGTGGTGTATAAATCCCTCCTGGACCCGTCACTCTTTCTTGGGAACATCTCTGTTAGAGGTACTGCCCTCGAAGGATAATCACCCCAGTTTACAATATATGACAAGTATGAATATGTGAAAGATGAACATGTGAATGCATGAATATGTGAATGCATGATAAATGTAAATACGTGAATGCATGATGATACATGTAAGTATGAATGAGTGTGATGGAACTAGTCTAAACCCTAAAATGGAATAACGGAGTACTCACGAAGTGTGAAAAGGGTGGTGGATATGCCGCTGGTACTTCCTATATATAAACCCTTTTAGTGCCTCGTGGAGAAACCGTTACGAAGTTTTAAGGTGAGTACTGGTTGCGAATTAATGTAGTGCAAAGCACACATCTTTATTCCTTTGTATTCGTGCATTTTTAGATAGTTTTGTATTCGTTTTTACTTGTTGTTGTTTCATATTGAGTCTATGTTGTGTTTACAGGAGCTCGTGTGGATTACAAGTTAAATCACGAAGAAAACAAGCAAGAGAAGAAGCCCGGGAGAATCAAAGTAAAAAAGTGTGAAAATCAGTTCCTCGTGGTACGCGATGGAGGAGCTTCAAATCCTCGCGGTATGCGAGGGAAAGAAAAAGTGGGCGCCACTATATTGTCCTTCGCGGTACGCGAAGGATTGGGCATGTTTTTTCGCGATACGCGGGGGCCCTAATTTCGGTGAAAAACCCTAATTTCAATTTAAATAGAATTGGATAGCCATTGTTAGGGAGTTTGATTGTTTTTGCAATCCAGAGAGGGGTTTGAGGAGATTTTGGGAGCTAGGAAGCGGAATCAAGTGCAAAGTTGAAGACTTTGGATCCCGGGTTCGTTGTAGTAACGTATTCGGTTTTAAAGTTTGAATCTTTTGTGTTTGATTGTTGTGAATGAACCATGTTCTTGTCTATTACTTCTGTTTTGATGTTTTAGATTATGATTCTTAACTAAAACATTGATACTATCTAGATTTAGGATGAATACTAACTAAAGTTCTTATTTTTATCGGTTTTTGGTTTCGTATGAATGGTTGAATGATTTTGTAAACGATCTTAGTTTAATGAATATGCATGCTTGAATCTGATCTATGTTTGATTTCAATTTCGTAGGTTGTCCAAAGTTGTTATCTTTAGAAACCCAGATCCATCATAGTTTCCATCCCCAGCAACGGTGCCAAAAACTTGATGTTGCCCAGACGGTCTATAAAAACTTTGATCTTGTAGAGAATTTGGGAGAAAACGTTTTGAGGGGCCAAAAATATTCTAAGTATAAAAAACCCTCATTACTTTCTATCAAGGAGCCCTCCTCGCGGTACGCGAAGAGAAGGGAAGGACCTTTCGCGATACGTGAAGGCCAAAAGAAAAGGCCGGTCTAATTTTTGACTCCTCGCGGTACGCAATGAGTGCCCCCTCATCTTTCGCGGTATGCGAGGAGTACCCCCTCATCTTTCGCGGTACACGAGGGGATCCTGAATCCTTCTTTCTCCTATGTTTCCCATGGTATCCCTCATCCGTGTCCCGTTTACGATTCACCACCACCATTCTCCTTTATTATCTATCACCACCATCCATCCCTGCCATCCATCAACCTTCTTCATCATACCCTCCATCGTTCACCACCCTCTAACACCATTCCATATCCACCGACCACCACAACCATGGGAAACTTAAGGACCATTCATGACCGTTGATTCACCTTGCTTGTGATATTCATGTCTACGTGTTTGTCACTCATCGGGTACGTTTCCCTGTGTTCTATCCAGAGTCGTGTTAGTTGAGTCTTTTGGTTTATTTTGAGTCTGTAACTTGTGTCAGTTTAATGCTGTGAGTTTGTTTGAGTTTTATTGTGCAGGTATTTATCGCTCCGTCCGTACTCAATCTCCATTCGGGCAGGGTCGATTCTGATCTTATTAATCTTGTAGAGGCAGCCCGACAGTCGATTGTGCAACCGCGATCGAAATGCTATACGGTGCACAAGAGGAAGAGCAAAGCTGGACCACTCGCTGCTATATTACCAGCTAAGTCGATTCCTTTTTATTTTTGTCTTTTTATTTTTAGTTGTGTATCAGTTCACATTGGGGACAATGTTTGTTTCAAGTGTGGGGATGGGGCTGTGTCTAGTGTCTAGTTTGTTTCGTTTATAAAAATTCAAAAATACAAAAAAAAATTGAAAATTTTTGAAAAAATGCCCTTTGAAATAAAAAATTTTTGCATAAAAAATGAAAAATGATAGCACAACTGGAGCTGCTTGTTGAGTTTTAATAGAAATAAATAATTGAAAACGCGTTTAATTAGTGATGTTTTGGTAGATCCAGCCAACTAGTAGAGCTTAAATAGCCTGTTTGTGTTGTTTAGAAATTAATTGAAATTAAAATCATGATATCTTGTGGGTATTCATCTTAGGGTAATCGGTAATACTGAAACTGTCAACATATGGTGATAGATACCACGTTAAGTTAAAATTTAGAGGTTTTTGAATTTTTCTTGGCACACCACTCTATTTTTATGAGAATAAATCCGAGTTTCGGTGGCGCCCGCATCCATATTCTATATACTTGAGCTTATTTGATTGAAATCTAAGTTTCGCCTACGTGTCACACGTCGGGTTCCAGCCTGATTGAAACACTATTGGGTTGATTCTTATATGCTTAATTGTTTATAACTGTAGTCTATGTGTTACCTACCGGGATAGTGACTTGGTTGAAACGCCTCTAGACGAAAGTTCATTTGCGTAATAATGCTCATTGATATTCATTCCATTCATTCATATTCCATCTTGATTTCTAAAAACCTGTAAATTTTAGTTTAACGTGGTGGGTGAAATCTATATGGTTTAAACCGTGCCTAGACATGACCGTGAGACGGGATTAGGTAGAGCTGTAACTTTTAAGTGTGAGTCAAATAGATTGATTGATAGCTTGGTAATATGAGTTAGAACACATAACGGAGGCTTGAAAGTTGGTGGTTGGGTTTAATCGGATAGAAATACTGATTATTTCTTTTTAACAAGTGAGTATGTTTGTGCTTATTGAATAATTGAGATTGTTAAAGTATGTCCAGTTATGATTCCATTGCGGCTTTTTCGAGGACGAAAAAAGGTTAAGTGTGGGGATGTTTGATGTAGTGCAAAGCACACATCTTTATTCCTTTGTATTAGTGCGTTATTAGATAGTTTTGTATTCGTTTTTACTTGTTTTTGTTTCGTATTGAGTCTATGTTGTATTTACAGGAGCTCGTGTGGATTACAAGTTAAATCATGAAGAAAACGAGCAAGAGAAGAAGCCCAGGAGAATAAAAGTAAAAAAGTGTGAAAATCAGTCCCTCGTGGTACGCGAGGGAGGAACTTCAAATCCTCGCGGTACGCGAGGGAAAGCAAAAGTGGGCGCGACTATATTGTCGTTTGCGGTACGCGAAGGACTGGGCATGTTTCTTCACGATACGTGGGGGCCCTAATTTCCGAGAAAAACCCTAATTTCAATTTAAATAAAATTGGATAGCCATTGTGAGGGAGTTCGATTGTTTTTGCCGTCCAGAGAGGGGTTTGAGGCGATTTTGGGAACTAGGAAGCGGAATCAAGTGCAAAGTTGAAGACTTTGGATCCCGGGTTCGTTGTAGTAGCGTATTCGGTTTTAAAGTTTGAATCTTTTGTGTTTGATTGCTGTGATTGAACCATGTTCTTGTCTATTACTTCTGTTTTGATGTTTTGAATTATGATTCTTGGCTAAAACATTGATACTATCTAGGTTTATGATGAATACTTGCAAAAGTTCTTATTTTTATCGGTTTTTGGTTTCATATGAATGGTTGAATGATTTTGTAAACGATCTTGGTTTAATGAATATGATGAATATGCATGCTTGAATCTGATCTATGTTTGATTTCAATTTCGTATGTTAATTGTGGATGTCTTCCAGTTTGATTAGCATATCTAGATCATAGACTTAGGTTTGTTTGCTAGACATAGTAACTATAGGATTGTGATTGAGTGTTATTTAGATCTGAGTGTGTGTCTTTTCTCGATACCCGAAAAGTGAGAGGTAATCGGTTAGTCTTCGGTATTAGGATCCTGAGTGAAATCTGTCTGAAAGGAAGTTTCCCTTAGTTTGTCTTATTATTTGTTGCTATTCCGTGTCATAGTTGTTGATCTGAGATTACCCCGTGCATCTTCGATGTATTGTGGACAGTGAGACTGAAAGGTGATCTGTCTGTTGGTTACTTTATCATTGTTGGAAAGACTGAAAGGTAATCCGACCATCTGGTGAGTTTAGTACATCTTTAGGTTCCTTAGTTGGTGACACCTTGAGAGTGATTATGGATCCACTAGGTTGTGTAGAGCTGTTATCTTTATAAACCCAGATCCATCATAGTTTCCATCACCGATATAAGTTGAGCTTTACGAGTAGGATTCCGACCTAGGTGGTATTCTTCTCATTCTTGTTATCTCCCTGAATTCTTTGTCTAGATAGTTCGAGTCGATCGTTTGTTCTCTGCATTATTAGTTTAATCAGTAGTGTAGAAAACCCCCCAATCAATCATTCTTTAGTCCGAGTCAGTGTCTAGTTTAGCTGTTAAGTGTCTCTAGGGTTCGATATTCTGGTTTACCATTAAGTTGTGCTACACTCTTTAGGTACACTTGCATGTCAGTGCGGTTTACTTCATAGGTACTCCATTTATTACTTATGAGTCTAGGTTAGGTTTATTTGTTAGTTTTTATAGACCGTCTAGGCGACATCAGGAATAAATCAAGCATATACATGAAATGAAAACAAATGCTTGATACATTTGGGAGGCTGTGAGTCTAAGATGCTCAAGGTCCCAAATAAAAAGAGATACTCGACCTGTAAGGTGGATCTCAATAATGAATAAGAAAACTAAAGAATAAAGCCTACGGGGCTAAGAAATGAATAAGCCTTCATGACAAATGCAAGGGGTCTATACTGACGAGTATAAGGACATTGCTAATACCCTGACCGAAGGTACGTCCGAATATGGTGGGGAGGGGGTTCGCACACCCATGAATGAAATGGATACTCTGACCGAAGATACGTCCGAAAATGGTCAGGAGGGGGTTAGCACACCCATAAAATATACGAATGACGTGACCGGAGGTACATTCAGAGATAGTCACGGGGGCGCCGAGAGCCCGGGAAAATTGAATAACAACAACCTAAAGGATTCATAATAAAATGAACTGAAACACCCCAAACCGGGAACATCTCATAGCTGCCACAAAACATAAGAAACTTAGTTCTTAAACTGTTAATCAGAATTTGTTACAGTGGAAGTCTTTAATTCAAAACATTCATAAATTCCAAATCAATTAAAACTTTGTTCAATCATAACTATCGGGAACAGGAAATGTCAGTTTTTAGCGCAGCAACACGATGCCTGTGCTATCCAGCCCTCACGCCTCCTCTACTTTAACTTTTCATTACCTTTCTACATGTCAAGCATACTAAAAGTCAGCTAACGCAGGTGAGTTCTATCTTTACTTTAAACTGAAAACTTTCTTTTAGGTAGCTTAGTTTTATAAAAATAAACTAAGCTTTTCTTTTTCTATCTTTAAAACACTTTAACTTTACTTTACAACATTACAATTATAAAACTGTTACGTTACTGTCTTTCATGAAACTTTAACTTTGAGGAAACCAGTTAAGGTGTCTTCCTTTACTCTTTGCAACTTTACGTTTCACTCGTACAGGACAAGTGACTATAACATACTTTAACTATCACATAGGGATCATTGCCCGAGGGCAATATCCCTTTGCTCGCTTACACCTCAGGGTAAGACTTTTACTTTGCAGTGCCCACGCCTCAGGGTGGGACTTTCTCGCTTACATCGAAGTGAAGACTCCTTTGCCTGCTCACAGCTCAGGGTGAGACTTTCTCGTTTACACCGAAGTGAAGACTCCTTTGCCTACTCATACCTCAGGGTGAGACTTTCTACTTTGCTTGCTCACACCTCAGGGTGAGACTTCTACTTTGCTTGCTCACACCTCAGGGTGAGACTTCTACTTTGCTTGCCTGCAGGACCTTTTACAATGCAACTACTATGCAATTATACTATGTCACATAATGTAATGCCATTGAAACACATAACACATAGACAAATAACACATATTAACACATAAGCATATAATATGGCATCTGTCACTGTCACTGTCAAGCTGCACCGAGATACAGCTTCTTTACCATTATTTACTTTGCTTTACTTTCTTGAAATTACATTTCAAAGATAATACTATTCTCTTTAACTCTATAACTTTCTTTTTATATAAATGATCGTTTTATAAAAAGCTATGCCTTTCTCTTTCATTTTATAAAAAATAACATTTTTATAAATACTATACTTTGACTTTCATTTTATAAAAATAACATTTTTATAAAATAGTATACTTTGTCTTTCATTTTATAAAAATAACATTTTTATAAAATACTATACTTTGTCTTTCAAATATGTCTACCAGTATGCATGTTATCCCAAAACCATTAAGGAAAAGGACAATAAGAACTCACCTTACTTTTACGGGGTTTATCTCACTTAGCAAGGAAACTTCAAGCTAGGTAGGATGATAACATATTTGTCAAGGGTCACGAATGAAACAAGTTTATAACATATATGTTTCATCCAAAAACTTCCTGTCCGGGATCTTTTTCGATCGAAATCTATTTCGGTCAAAAACTGTGACAATCCGAACTTTGTAGGTTAACCCCGTTAATTAAAACCCGTTAAACTTAACCTAATTAACTTAACTCTAACCTCAAGGACTATTTCTGCTAAATTTCTAAACCTGAATGAATGAAACTATAGGGACTGTTTCTGTCAAGTCCCAAAACTTAATCTTTTGACTCTCAAAGTCAAAATCAAAGGGGGATTTATTCTGTTTGACTTTCGAAAGTCAAACTCGCAAGCCTTTAATCAAATTTGAATTCCATAACCGAAATTCGTCCGATTCTGTAACTGATATGCACGATCACTCCATTAACGACCATCATTGACACCTTAATCGCAACTTTAATCCGACATTAAACCCAATTATGGGAATTAAGTCCAAAACCGTCGACCATTATCATATCCTCATCAAATTCATTCGTTTCGGTTATCATCCTCACAAATAGACCCTCTGCACACACGCGACGGACATTTCAGAAGCAATACCACCCGTCAATTTCACCGGAGTTGAAGCCGGAATCGCCGGAAACCAGGCTTGCGCGAGTCAAAATTCCACTTAGTCGTACACCATCATTTCCATATTCATTCTTGTAATTGTTTACAGCGTTAGTTTCGTTTCTATTCATAGATCAAAAGCCCTATCATTATCAGGGCTTACATTATCGAATTGAACCTGATCTAGATTCTAGGGTTCATATGAAACTGATTTAGTCGAACCCTAACCTACACTCAATCTCAATCAAATTAAATGGCATCAACAGTTTCGCAAACATGTACTTATCGAAAACCCTTTGTTAATTTTATCAAGCAACACCGAATTTGTCAAGATCTGTAAACTAGGGTTTGTTCTTAAAATAATTTAGGGCTTTCGATCCTAATCACTGTCTAAATCAAATTAAACCACATAGGCAGATTCGAAATACCCTAATAAGTGAAAGCCCCATAATTCTATCAATTAATCTTATCAGATTTGGTTGATTTGATTTGTGGTTTCAAAACTAGGGTTTTGGGATTTCAATTGAGCAATAAACGATTATAAACTTAATGGTTTTGCAATTTAACCCACCGAATGATTCGAAATACATAGTCTAACAAAACCCATACACTTTTATGATCAATCGCGACTGAAATCGATGGATTAGGGACTTGGTTTCGGTTCGGCTTATGTGGGGAAGTAGAACCCATGCGACATGTGTGTTAAAACCATTTCTGACCATGTTCTATCGCGATAGCCCTAGCGGGTGGACTGGTTAAGTGTGTGTGCTTGTGTGGGAGAGACCCGGGTTCGAGTCTCTCCACACCCTTTGGTTTTTAAAAATTGTTTTTATTATTATTTTAATATAAAATCAATACCCTACACTATTATATTAATATATTACCGTGTTTTAGCCCGAGAAACCACCCGTAGGCTCGGGTTTGGTTTGTAAACCATATTTACTATTAAAAACTCATTTATAAAATAATATTTATATTATTTTCAACCCAAAACTCCAACTAAAAATAATATATTTATATATATATTATTTCCATCACGTTCATAAACATTTTTGTAGCGTTTCAAAGTTATAAATAATATAATTATTCGTATTATTTACACTCGTTACATCCTAGAATAAAAATAATAAATTATTATCACGCAAGTTAATTGTTTACGTTACTTCGCTAAACTTAAAAATAATATAATAAATTATATTATTTTCCTAGACTTCTAGTTAACGACAAAACGCTTGAATATATTTATTATATATTATTTTGTCATTCGTCGCGTAACGTATACATCTTAATTACTAATTAAAGAATTCTTATTCCCGTGGACACGTTCGTCTACTCTTGATTATTAGAGCGTTACTTTAGGACGTTCAATCTCCCGTGTTGTCGTCACATATTCCCATTGTATCCCTAATTATTATGTGTATAATTCTAGGGCATACGTAAGCCGATACAGGCTAACACTCGTGGTTCCAATCGTATTCTAGTGTGAACTACCTACGCCGTTCATGTGAGTTTTCACGGCCCCTTTTTACTGTTTTAACTTGGGGGAGAAAGCATGTCACAACTATTTTTGAGATTATTATAATTCATATGTTATCAATGTTAAAGCTAAGCGTAACACGCTATCACTGAAAGTCCTCAACACACATCGAACCGTTAATATGGATCTTAGCGAGGTAATGTTTAGTAGTACTACTGGGTTTGACAAATCCCACTCGCGTTAGTCGCGCTAACTCGACTTGAGGTCGAACGGGTGAAATGTTAGCCTACTCACATCGCCGGGGTTGATAGACCTGGCAGGAGGCAAATAAACAAACAGTCAGCTTCGGTTACGAGCGCTTAAGTTGAACATGAATATAGGTTAGCTACCTATAGATACATATTGAATGATCAATAATCTGGTAAACGTTTATTTATATACTGAAACATGTGAACTCACCAACCTCGTGTTAACATCTTTTAATACATGTTTTCTCAGGTCGCTAAGATAAGGCACAAGTGCATATATAGGACATGCATGGGATTCTCCTATTGATTGACGTTTTTTTAAATCGTTTAGACTTTGTTTTGAATTATGTTTGGTTTGGAATTTTGGACTTTTTGGGCGCGTATGTTTTGCGCATTTACCTTTCTTTACGCTTCCGCATTAAACTCTGATTAATATGATATTTTCATTTGAGTCCCATGTAGAGTCGTTCGATGTAACTAATGACTGAAATCCTGGTTTGTCACTTCCCAAAACGGTAAAACTTCGTTAGTTGAAATTGGGGGTGTGACAGATTGGTATCAGAGCTGTTGGTTATAGAGAACTAGGATTGCATACTAGACTATAACCTCACACATTAGTTACATGTCATACACATTGGATGTTTGGCACTTATATGTTATATTACAGGAACATGTCGTCAACCCCACCACCATCACCTAAGGCATCTACCTTATCATCCCTGGAGCCCAAAAGGCGCCGGACTAGTTCTAGTGACAATTAAGTGTCGTGTTCCTTGCTCGTGCATTACTAGGTTCACCCTGTTCCACCGAGTTGCCACTAGAACTAGTCCGGCGCCTTTTGGGCTCCGGGGATGATAAGATAGGTACCATAGGTGATGGTGGTGGAGTTGACGACATGATCCTGTAACGTAATACATAAGTGCCAATATATAACACTTATGATATGTAACTAATGTGTGAGGTTATAGTCTAGTATGAAATCCTAGTTCTCTATAACTAATGGCTCTGATACCAATCTGTCACACCCCCAATTTCAACTAACAGAGTTTTACCGTTTTGGGAAGTGACAAACCAGGATCTCAGTCATTAGTTACATCGAACGAATCTACATGGGACTCAAATGAAAATATCATATTAATCAGAGTTTAATGCGAAAACGTAAAGAAAAGTAAATGCGCAAAACACACGCGCCCAAAAAGTCCAAAAATGCAAACCAAACATAATTCAAAACAAAGTCCAAACGATTTAATAAAACATCAATCAATAGAAGAATCCCATGCATGTCCTATATGTGCACCTGTGCCTTATCTTAGCGACCTGAGAAAACATGAAGGAAAAGATGCCAACACGATGTTGGTGAGTTCACAGGTTTCAGTATATAAATAAACGTTTACCAGATTATTGATCATTCAATATGTATCTATAGGTAGCTAATCTATGTTCATGTTTAACTTAAGCACTCGCAACCGAAGCTGACTGTTTGTTTATTTGCCTCCTGCCAGGTCTATCAACCCCGGCGATGTGAGTAGGCTAACATTTCACCCGTTCGACCTCAAGTCGAGTTAGCGCGACTAACGCGGGTGGGATTTGTCAAACCCAGTAGTACTACTAAACATTACCTCGCTAAGATCCATATTAACGGTTCGATGTGTGTTGAGGACTTTCAGTGATAGCGTGTTACGCTTAGCTTTAACATTGATAACATATGAATTATAATAATCTCAAAAATAGTTGTGACATGCTTTCTCCCCCAAGTTAAAACAGTAAAAAGGGGCCGTGAAAACTCACCTGAACGGCGTAGGTAGTATCACACAAGTATGAGATTTAGAACCTCAAGTGTTAGCCTACACGGCTTACGTATGCCCTAGAATTATAAACACATAGGTTAGGGACATATGGGATTTGTGACGACAACACGGAATGAGGAACGTCCTAAAAGAACGCTCTAATGTTTAAGAGTAGACGAACGTGTCTATGGGAAACGAATTCTTTAATTAATAATTAAAATATATACGTTACGTGACGAATGACAAAATAATATATAATAAATACATTCGAGCGTTTTGCCATTAAATAATGACCTAAGAAAATAATATAATATATATATTATTTTAGATTTTAACAAAGTATTACAATAAAAATTGCACGACCAAAATAATATTTTAAGTTTTATTTTAAGTTTATTAACGTGGCGAAAATAATATTTCAAATTGGGTTATACTTTGAAAACAATTTTAATATATTATTTTATTAGTGATTTATAAACATAAATATGGGTTACGAACCAAACCCGAGCCTACGGGTTGTTTTCGAAGCTAAAACACGTTAATATATTTTTATAATAATTTAGGGATAGGATTTTATATTAAAATAATACTAGAAAAAGCCCCAAAAATAAAATGTAGGAGCCCGGTCTAGAACCCGGGTCTCTCCCACACACGCACACAGTCTTAACCAATCTCACCCGCTAGGGTATCGCGTTAGACACCGGTTCCAAATGGTTTTAACAATCAAACCTCGTGGGTTCTTCTTCCCCACTCAAGCCGAGCAAACCAGTCCCTTTAACCCACGATTTGGACCGCGATCGGATTTGAAAGCATATGGGTTTAGTTAATCGGTTCACAACGAGCCTGTGGTTATGACTAATTTCAAAAAAAACGTCTTGTGGAGCTCCATGAGATCACGAACCGAGAAAGCATAAATCGGGTTAATCTTACACCAAATACCAACATGTTGCCATACCACCGAGGCAAAATAACAAGATGTCAGTAGATGGCAGGCCGATTCATACAAAGTGGGTAGAATATAGAACCCACAGGAACATTGCGCTTAGCCAAAGCTACTGGCGAAGGGATGCGATCTAGTTTAACCCACCACCCGAAAATGGTACACTTAGCGGGGACCCATTTGCAGAATATACAACCCACAGGAACATTGCGCTTAGCCAAAGCTACCGGCGAAGGGATGCGATCTAGTTTAACCCACCACCCGAAAATGTTACACTTAGCGGGGACCCATTTGCACCAATCCATGACATAGTTGTTGCTAGAATCCCGACCTTCGGCTATTAGAGATTTAACATCTTACACCGAGAACTCCTTTGCATTGTGACCCATTCAATGGAAATTGTCTTGGTTGCTCGATAAAACTATCGGCCCTAGCATAAGTGAACATTGAGACCATTCATTTAGTTCTACCATGGTATGAGGCAATCTCTTCCACCTCCATATATAGGTGGTAGTCGGGGAGGCAGAGGAGACACACTCAACCACCAAACATTTCTTTTTCCGCTCCAAAAAGAACAAATTTGGGAAAGTGTCTTTTAATGGTTCATTTGCCACCCACGGGTTTATTAGATACTATACTAGGTTAAAATCATGTGTCGGGTTGAATAAATATAAATATTATATATTAATTAATAAATAATTATTTTTTAAAAACTCTTGTTTTACACGGGTTGAATAAACCCGTGGAATATAATATAAATTGTTAACACATACACTCGTCAAAATATGTTAGAAGATTTATTAATATAAAGATTAGTATTTTCTTTAAAAAAATATTAGAGTTGTATTTAATAAGAGAGAGATGCGGGAAAAAAATTATGAGAATGAATATAAATGCGACACGTGGCATGAAAAACTTTTATCCGTATTCTAATAAAATACTAAATATTGTGGCACTTGTCAACATCACATTCATCCTCACATTCATTTTCCCCCCAAAATCACATTTACATCCATTATTCAATATTTCTATATTTAGCTTAATTTTTTTAGAAAATTATATAAATAAACATTTTACCAAATCAATTCACCATTATTACCATTGACTCAATTTTTTTAGAACTATCATCAAAAGTGAATATTTAAAAAAAAATCAAGAATAAAAAAATAGGAGATTTAAAAAAACGAGTTTTTAAAGTTTCATTATTAAAAAACGAGTTTTTAAAATTTTATTATTAAAAAAGCAAGAGTTTTTAATTTTACACAAAAAATTTGAAAATACTACTTTTGTATTTTAAAAATAAATATGTGTTAGAATAAAGTTTACTGATATTTAATTTGTAGTTTTTTTAATTAAGTTTGATATTTATAAATAAATTTTTTATTTTGATTTGTAAATTTTAATAGTTGCTTTTTAATTAAAATTAAAAAAATTATAAATATTTATTTTTAAAAGTGTATTATATTTTAAACTTTAATTTTTATTTAAATTACGAGATTTTTTTTTTCAAAAAAAATATGTTTGGTTTCAATTCTAATTTATTAGTTTTAACTTTTCTAATATTTAATTTTGGATTTTTAAATTTAAATTGTGGCGATATATTAAGGAGTTAGATTTTTAAATTTTGGAGTTTTAAAATTTGAATTTAAAACACGATATATTGTTGAAATTTAAAGTTTATTTATATTTTTTTATTTTATTTTAAATGAGAGATTAAATATTAAAATTTAGCGAGATTTTCCGTATAATAGGCGAGATTTAAAAATAGTTAATTTAACTTTGATACGTAAATTTAATTACAAGTTAAATATTTGCAAATATGTTACAACATCAAGGTTAAAGTTTCTACAAAAAAGTTGATAGAGTTTCAAAAACTAATAAAATTGAGAAACAACGTATGCAAGGAAATCGTTGACCAGTTTGATTATATTCGATTTATTTGACTCCCTACTGACTTCAATAAGGTTCGCACCGTTTGTGACATTTTTTTAGAACAATTTTGGCTATTTTGTGTTTTCATTCATTGAGGAAAAGAAACTCTATTCTTTGTTGCATTTAGTGGACGTTAAACATGGAAAAGTTACCAATAACATGTCAAATGTTGTATACAATTTTGTAAATCATCATTGTAAGGTTTCATTTGATATATAATTTAATGTATTGTAAAAAATACATCACTTATAAATTGTATTTTTATGTATTTTTTTTATGTTTTGATTACTCTTATCCATATAATCTTAACATTTAATAATATGAAAAAATTACTAATACAATATTAAATTTGTATAAAAAAAGGTGTTAAAATATTTATTATTATAATCTTAATATTTCACGCCGTGTAACAAATGGGGTTAAAAGCTAGTTTATTATATAGTATTGATTTTATTGGTTTCTAATTTGGCCTGTTTGTATGTTTGTAGCACGCGATGACTTGCATTAGTAAGCTAGCCGCTTGCTTTGATTCCTACGTTACCCTTTCAATCCCCACTTTTAACAAAATTCCGTTACTCTCTCATTCCCCAACACGGAAAGAAATGGTTAGGATGCACAAACTTTATTCGATGCCTTCAACATGTTCGACGAAATGCCTGAACCAATAAAAATCATAATTCAATGACCTCTGCCATTGAAATCCCACGTCCAAGCTTGCAACAAAACTCAACGGATGAAAGAGTAATCAATTGGGTTGTGTTCAGAAACAATTACAACTATGGGATTTATTGGCGGTCTTGTGTTTGGTGTTGCATTTGGAATTGGTTTTATGGTGTCCATTGCTCGTTGCCAGATTTTCCGATCTGCTCGTCGCATTGATCTCGTATATCTTCTGATTCATACAACATTATGACCTATCTTAATATGTTAATGTTGCAAGCACATACCATGTGAGACATGAACACAATGTGGTATATAGATGCAGGATGAAAGCACAAAAATATTATATTTTTAAATATTTTACAGGCAATGTGATATTTGTTTGCTATTATAAATGATTGTGTCTTGTTATCTAATGTATTGTTTTAGGCAGCAACCATCGCAGCTTTTGCACGGATGACAGTTGCAGATTCAAGAAAACTTCTACCCGGAGAGTATTACCCACCTTGGGTTGTCTTTGCAAAGAGGCAAAAGCTGAGTTACATTTTGTTTATCAAATTTATTTCCTATAACAAATGGTTTAGGTGATTAATACACTTTGTGTTGTAAACTACAGTTAAATTGGCTTAATCACCTAATGAACAAGATTTGGCCATATGTTGATGAGGTACTTCAGTTTCTTTCTATCAATCTTGTTGGTTAGATTTGATTCTTCTGTGAAGAACATTTTTTAAACTGTTACAGTTTCTTTCTTGATTTTGTTTGGATGCTAGCATAGGCAGCGTCAGACCTAATAAGAAGCTCTGTGGAGCCAATACTTGAGCAATACAAACCGATCGTTTTGTCTTCTTTGAAGTTCTCTAAGTTAACTCTTGGTACTGTGGCTCCACAATTTACAGGTTTGTCTGATTGCTAATGCATTTGATCTATTCTTTATTCATTGACATCCGCAATTTTGTTTTATTTTTTTTATCAATGTGATAGATATGGTGTTCTTTGTTATCATGTAGGGATATCTGTGAATGAAGGTGATCCTGGGGAAATTGCCATGGAATTAGAGATGCAATGGGATGGAAACCCTAATGTTGTTCTGGATATTGTCACCAAAGTTGGTGTGGCTTTACCTATACAGGTTCGGTTAATTTGGTTTTAGTATTAATCTTTCCCAAGGTTGTGCTTGATATATATGTTCAAAATGAGTTATTCACTTTCAAAACCACTATACTTGGCTGTTCAATGAAAAATTGAAGGGTTGGCTAAATGCAATCCCCCAATTGCTAAATGTACCCCCCCTATTGATTTGATTGATTTTGACACTATACGCCCGTATAAGACCCTGTATACACCCGTATAAGGCCCCATATTAGCCCATATACACCTGTTTGACCTCCTATACTCTCGTATAAAAGGCCCGTACACACCCGTATTCAACTTTTAAACGCCCGTATAATGGGGGGGGTACATTGAGTAAAATCATAGGTTGGGATACGCTTAGCACAACCCAGAATTAATAATCTTTCTTGGGAAAAGTTTAAACAAAAAACGTCTTTTTAGAAATAAGCGATTTTGGACAAATTATGGAAACACGAATGAAGAAAAGAACCACCATACATGAAATGTATGCCTTGTTTTTCCCTTTTCGCATTTTTACAAGAAAAGATGGTTAATTTGCCATGAAAAGCTTAAATGACATGATTTGAATAAATAAAAATCTTAGTTTTCCATGGAAGCCAAAAGCACATGTATATCCTTCTATACAATTATTTTTCTTTTTTCAAAATATGACAATAAGTAAATACAAATTTTAATGGTAATGCGTACACATTTTCTTTCTGTAATGATAGTGCATACACAGGTTAGTAAGCTTGATTCCACCACTGCTTGAAGTGATACCATGTTCCATTCAGCAACTAATATTTTATCATAAAATGTTTCTTGGTAATATTTTTTTCTTTGGTTTTCGAAACAGGTGAAAAATATCGCATTCACCGGCCTTTTCAGACTCATTTTTAAACCATTAGTTGATGAGTTTCCTTGTTTTGGAGCAGTTCTATTTTCCTTGAGAGAAAAGGTATGCTGACTTTCATTCTTATTTTGTCACTCAAGTATAAATCCATGGGATATATCTTCACATGCACACACACACACACACACATATATACATATATATATATATATGCACACAGATACATATATATGTGTGTCTATATATATATTATATATATATATATATATATATATATATGTATGTATTTTCATAGGCTTGGTTGCTTTCACTTGTATTTCAACAAATTAGCTCACATTCTCATGTATTCAAGACTATTTATAGAATAAATATTTTCCAGTTGATATACACTGATGATTAGTAAATTACAAGTATCATTACTATAGTTTTGGTGCAACTGTTTAGTATGTTTTTCATGCACAGAAACAACTGGATTTCACACTAAAAGTTATAGGTGGAGATTTATCAGCACTTCCAGGGGTATCAGAAGCCATAGAGGTTTGAGCTATTTCCTTTTTCATTCTTTCTTCTGTTTTAAGTTAGTCCGTATGTTACTATGAGCACATCTCTACAGAAAAGTGGTGATATTGATTTCCCGTTCATAAAATTTCTCACTACTTTGTCATTTTTAAAGGGTGTTGACCCCATTTATGTGGAAATGGATCAATATGGATTATATTGTATTGCTAATGGCTCAAACAGGTATCACTAAAGAAACTTAGTTAAAAACAGAATGTGTCAAAGTGGTTAAAAGTAGCCTGCGGCATAATGAAGTGCTAAATTATTGTACTGAAAACAGTTATTTTAGTTTTGTAGCCATATTTAATATATTAACGTTTATGAGATTAAAAAAAATACAAACAGCAGTGTCAGTGCGTCAAGTGAACCTGTTATAATCCGCCCTGAAAGTGTATTTATTTTGACCCGAACCCATTTGACCTTATACCTAACATGCCTGACCTGTGATTTTGCCACATGTGCTATATTACAGTACATGAATTTTCCATTTCTGGCACTTTTCATGCTAAATTACCAATTTTCCCATTGACATCTTCACAGAATATTGATGATATGGTCTATAAGATTGTCCCCTTCTTTGTCATTTTGAAGGTTATTTTAGGGTTCTTAATGAAAAGAATACTAATATAATTCTCTTTATATAGGAAACAATCAAGGATGCTATTGAGGATTCAATCACATGGCCAGTTCGAATCGTCATACCCATATTAGCAGGGGACTATAGGTACATTACAAGTTTCTATTAGGTTCTTTCTTTTTAGTAATTTTGAAAATATTACAATTAACTCATTATACAACTCATGTCAGTAAATATCTTTAAGAAAGAGCAACTTTCTGTTATATATCAAGTTTCTTTTCTAGTTTGAGTCACGAAAACAGTCTCTTTGAAAAATGCAAGGAAATTCCTCAAAAACATATCTAATCTAATAATTATATATTCATGGTAAATCTTTATTTAATTTGTTTGTTTTAGTGACTTGGAGTTGAAACCTGCTGGAATATTAGAGGTAAAGCTCATAGAAGCAAAAGAATTGACGAATAAAGACATTATAGGAAAATCTGATCCATATGCCACTCTATTTGTACGTCCTTTACGTGAGAGAATGAAAAGCAGCAGGACAATCGTAAGAAGACCATATTTTTCATACAAAAAATGTAACCAAGTTTGGTCCATTATCTATTTCAAGTAACCATTTTTTTATTTAAAAAAAAATCCTTAATACTTCCAAAAATTTTGATAAAAATTTCCAGAATTTCAATTTAAGCCAATCCACATAGTTTACCATGCTAAAGTGGCAGATAACGGGTCAATACCTACCAAAAGCTTTCAAAAGTAAGGAATTTTATGTTGCCAACAAAGTTGGATACACAAAATAAAAATTGGACCAAAGTTGGTTATCAAGTAAACTTACTTTTTTTACCTTGATATAACGGTAGTTTTGATTATCTTCCTAGAACAACCAACTAAATCCTATTTGGAATGAGCATTTCGAGTTCACTGTTGAAGATCCTAATACTCAATACTTCACAATAAGAGTGTTTGATGATGAAGGAGTCCAAGCTTCTGAATTAATCGGTTGTGGTCATGTTGCCATAAAGGATCTTGAACCCGGAAAGGTGAAAGATATATGGATCAAACTCGTTAAAGATTTGGAAATTCAAAGAGATAATAAGAACCGGGGCCAGGTACAGTCGTTATATTTTATCTTTAAGAGGTCAAATTAGATTATATTCAAATGTTTGCAACCCCTTAAGTTGTTTTATTCAGATAAATTCGTTTATAATTTTAGAAGTAGTTTTTTAATTGTATTTTGGGATTTTGAATTCTTTTTCAACATTTCTTAGCATCTATCTTGGTCATTTTGATGGTATTTAGGTGCATTTGGAGCTCCTGTATTGTCCTTTTGGCACAGAGACTGGATTACGGAATCCAATTAACCCTGACTTTAGATTAACCGATTTAGAGAAGGCCCTTAAATCCGGAATTAGCGAAACAGACGTAGACCCTGCAAAACTTGCTGCACAGAAGAAAAAAGAAGTCATAAGGAGAGGAGTTCTTTCTGTAACAGTAGTGTCTGCTCAAGATTTGCCAGCTGTTGATCTTATGGGAAAAAGTGATCCTTATGTTGTACTTTTAATGAAGAAAACAGAACAAAAACTGAAGACCAGAGTAAGTTTCTAATGTTTTACAAAAAAATTGTTGTCACTTCATTTCAAGAATCTAATGTTAATTCAGGTTATGTTTTTCTTTAAAAGATCAAATAAAAAAATTATCAAAAATGGAACTGCTCATAAGGCGTCCTTAGTGTATTCTGAATGTGTAAGACCTGGTAAATCGTTTTATTTAGAAAATTAAATTGGTTTTGAAATAATATAACTTATGTAATCATACTTAACACCTAGGGGCCTGTTTGGTTGGCATGAATTCATGGGTATTCATTGGAATTGGAATTTAAGTTCTATTCATTTGCATGTTTGGTTGGCTAAGAGAAGGAATTGGAATTGGAATATTCCAACCAAATCCTTCAATTGATGGAATTCAGAATCCCTCAACATTTCAAAGAAAACCTTAGAACGTTTATAATTTACGTAATAACCCTAGCCATTTTTCATTTTTTTTTTAATTTAAAGATATTTGAGTTTGAGATATTTGTTTTATATTTTGTTAATTTTAAAGGGTAATGCCATTTTAGGTACTTTTACATTCAAATTTCATTAACAAATGTATCAATCAAACACATTATGGAATTTCAAATAAATCCTTTAAATTCCAATTCAAATTTCAGTTCCAAAACATTCTGCAAACCAAACACCCCCTAATTGTTTATAAAGGATTTGGACCAAAAGTACCAGTTTTGACTCAAATCTGTTTGGACCTCTCTTTTTGACACTTCTACCAAATTGTTTAGACAGCATGTTCTTTGCTAAAAGATTTCTCCTTTTCAGGTTATAAATAACACCTTGAATCCCGTATGGAATCAAACATTTGACTTTGTTGTCGAAGATGGATTACGTGATTTGCTGATGTGTGAAGTGTGGGATCATGATACTTTCGGAAAGGTACACCTCAGTGTCATATCTCTCTCTATATATGTAGTCCTATTCTTGAAATAATACCCTTCATTAAGGGGATACTTGTTAGGGGCCAATTAAGACATTGTCATTGAAGATATATTTTTGTGAACATGTATAATACCTTCACTTTTTAACAACAGTATGATATATGATTACTACACACATACATACATGCATGCATCCATGTATACACACACACATATATAGAGGTGTGTTCAACACAACACCAATTTTCACTAGAGGGCTACGAGAAACACATAAGCACTTGTATGTAGTACATGGTAGATATAGTGGAGAGAGAAAAAGGTGGTTATGCGGTTACGTAACCGACTTATGTATCATAGTTAAAACAATAGGTACAATTGTTTATGAGGTTCTCTACTTAAAACTGGTTCTGTACTAAACGACCCACATAAACATGATTTCCATGTCTCCACATGGGTGTTGTTACTGTAAAAGAATCCTATGTAAAAGTGTATGAAGCATTTTGGTGTTGAAACGTGTCATGATGCATAATGCATCATAAAAAAACTGTGCATCATGACAGGGCAGCGTAGGAAGGATTACGGTGTTAACAAGTGTCATCATGAAAAATTTTCCTTCGTAGCGTATAATATTTTCATGATGCATTGTCCATCACGACACGTTTCTACCACCTTAATCCTTCCTACACATTTTACGTTAAGGACCCATTTATTTGATCCTGGCCGTGTCTCCAGATGTGTGTATATGTGTGCTTGCACGTGTATGTAGACATGTGTATACATACTTCCGTTCATACGTACATAGATGCATATGTGAACACATACATTACATATCCACCCATTAAATTTCATGCTAGAGATTAAGTTGCTTTTGTACAGCATGTGTTGACTTTTTACATTTCTACTAGTTGGTTTCTGCATCAAGTCATCAGCCTGTATTTGTCACTGACTAAGTTTATGCTAATTGTTCCTTTAATTGGGATTGTATCAGGACAAGATGGGCAAATGCATCATGACACTTACAAGGGCCATATTAGAAGGCGAATTCACAGAGACATTCGACTTGGACGGGTGTAAATCAGGAAAGCTGACTTTGCATCTCAAATGGACACCACAAACAATAGTCCGCGACCCATGATAAATCAAACCCATATTGTGTACTCATTTGCATCACGGTCTGCAATCCTGCAATGAAATCACATGCAAGGACCTTACCTTGATTGAATTCGTTCTTCTTCTCTTCTTTATTTCTAGTTATGCTCTTTTAATTTCTTTCCACATAATTCGTTGAGGTAACTGTAAATGGCATATAGGTGAGATTTGTTTATAAAAGAATGCATAACTGTAATTGACAATTTTTCTGTTTGACAAGGAAATGCATATGTGGATGTGTTTGTGGTATTTTTTTTCTTTTTGGTAACCGTGAGACCGTGTTATTAGAAAACTTAGAGGCTCGTCAATACCTGCTAACCAACAGAATCAGGTAAAACATAGCTTGCGCTGGCGGGTGACCTTGAGGGGTGGTGGTTTAGAGTTTAGACCATACTAGAATGTGGGTCCCATTGTCCAAAATTTGTGGGAATGTGAAATGGGGATGCTTGTAAATGGGTTATGTTTGGAGATATGTGAAATGGGGATGCTTGTAAATGGGTTATGTTTGGAGATATATATATATATATATATATATATATATATATATATATATATATATATATTTATTTACGATGATGGTGTAGAGATGATATATGTATTAGATGTTACACAACATATTATAATCTAGATTAGTGTATATTATATTCATTTACTACTTGTTATTATTATTATTAACTTGGATCCAGTTATACCGACCCAGAACCCATGTGGATCGGATAACCCTAAACATTAGGGATTTATATCCCTCCCGTTCTTCACTTTGAAGGTTACCAAGAACATTATTCCAAAAACCATCGCAAATCTCTCTGATTGATCTCTAACAATCTGGTATCAGAGCCAACTCTGAATACAATCATCAATCAATCGATATCGATACTACATCATATCACGAATCAACAAGAAGAACAGAGGACGATCAACACAAACAACATTTGAAGAAATCACACGAAGAACAGAGGACGAATAACAAAAAAATCAAATCAAGATTCTGATCATGGCAGTGCAGGGAAGCGGATTACAAACCCAAATCCCTAAATTATTAGGGCAAAATTATTATCATTGGCACATCCAGATGCAAGTACTACTTGAATCCCAAGACCTTTGGGCCACAATTGAAACCGGATGTAGAGAATTACCAACAAATGCAACAGAGGCCGTGATCAACGAACATAAAGAGAACACGGAGAAAGATAGGAAAGCCCTGCACATATTGTTTCAAGCGACAAGTGAAACAGTTTTCGAACTAATAGTATCCGCCAAATCAGCGAAAGAAGCATGGGATACACTACACAAGGCGTATCGGGGGGGAACAGAGACTACACTGGGTAAAGTTGCAAACCCTCCGGTGTGAATTTGACATATGTCGGATGACAGAGACAGAAACGATCGAAGAGTACTTCAATCGGATTACCGCTATTGTGAATCAACTACGAATGAATAAAGAGCAGATTGAAGAACAAAGAATCATCGAAAAGATTCTCAGAACCTTGACCCGAAAATTCGAATCGGTTGTGGTCGCTGTGGAGGAATCTAAGGACGTTACTACAATTTCTACTGAGGAACTCATGGGGATACTCCAATCTCATGAACTAAGGTTAAAACAATACGACACTCAATCAATAGATCAGGCCTTCCATGTACACAACACTAACCCGAACGGGTACTATGATAGAACTAGAAATCCTAGAAATTTTAATTTGGGCAGAGAACGAGGTAGAGGAAGAGGGGGCAGATTCTCTGGTCCAATTAAATGTTACAATTGCCAAAAACTAGGCCATATTATTATAAATTGCACATTAAGAAATAACGATGAATCAAAGGATAATGTACTCTTACACGAAGAGGAAATTGACGAAATGAAGGAGACACCATGTTTATGATTTTCAACATGGAAGAAAGGGTGAGCAACGCCTGCTGGTACTTAGACAGCGGATATAGCAATCACATGACTGGTGACAAGAGTGTTCGTGAACTTAAATGATACAGAAAAGAGGGAAGTCAGAACCGGTGATGATAAACGACTAGAAGTCTTAGGTTGTGGGGAGGTTAGTATAAATCTGAAAGGGAAGGAGAAGACTATTCCAAACGTGTTTTACGTGAAAGGGCTAAGACACAATTTATTGAGCGTTGGCCAGCTACTACAAAAAGGCTACAACGTATTCTTTGCAAATGGATGCTGTGAAATCAAGGATCACAAGGGATACAACTTGGCCAAGGTTAGAATGACAGGAAACAAAATGTTTCCATTGAATCTCAGCCGTGATATCAATCTGGCTCTCAGTACAACCATCGAAGATAACTCCACTTTATGGCACCACCGATATGGACACGTAAACTATGACACATTAAGGGACATGAGCAACACGGGTGCAGTAAAAGGACTTCCGACAGTTAACAAGATTGAACAAGTATGCGAGGGGTGTGCATTAGGCAAGCACTCAAGGAAAACAATCCCTCGAAAGGCATCATGGCGGGCAGGAAGATCACTTGAATTAGTTCACTCTGACATATGTGGCCCTATGAAAACACAAACCATTGGTGGAAGCAAATACTTTATCACATTTATAGACGACTACACAAGAAAGTGTTGGATTTATTTCTTGAAAGAAAAGTCACAAGCACTGCATTATTTCAAAATCTTTAAGGCACGAGCAGATAATCAAAGTGAGCACAAAATTAAGTGATTAAGAACAGATAGGGGCGGCGAGTACTGCAGCCAATTATTTCAGAACTGTCTGAATGATTGTGGGATACACCATCAATTAACCACCAGCTACACTCCTCAACAAAATGGAGTAGCTGAACGCAAAAATCGTACCATAATGGAGATGAGTAGGAGCATGTTGAAAGCTAAAGGAATATCAAACTCATATTGGGGAGAGGCAATAGCTTGCGCTGTATATCTACTAAATCGAACAGTCTCAAAAAGCGTCCCAAACATGACACCACAGGAAGCATAGTCTGGAGTGAAGCCCAAAGTGGATCATTTAAAGGTTTTCGGTAGTCTAGCATTTGCTCACATACCCGAACAAAGAAGAAATAAGCTAGATGAAAAAACCATCATGGTTGGTTACAGCGAAAACAGCAAAGCCTACAAGTTATACAACATAGATACAAAACGAATCATTATCAGTAAAGATGTTTTTTTTATGAAACAAGAACTTGGGAGGATACAGCCAACAACACTCAAAATGTTCCATTTCTCATTGAAACCGATGACAATGGCAACAAACACAAAGCACCTGGTTCTCCGCCACACAACGAAAATCAACCAACTTCACCTGCAGCAGAACAAGCACCTTTGAATCAAGAACAAGAAAATCCACCTACTGATGCCGAAGTAAACCTAGAAGATCATGACACAAATCAAGTATCTATGGTGCCCCATTGAAAGTAAGGTCTCTCAACAATGTGAGTCAAAGAGCAAAATCGTTAACGTCAAGTGAAGTCACCAAACTATATCGAGATGCGGGTGAACTATCACATACCAGTACCTCAAACTTCGTCTTCTACACTAAAATTGATCCGCAAACCTTTGAAGAAGCACAAAACGACGACAAATGGATAAAGGCAATGGACAGTGAGATGGACTCTATACTAAAGAACAAAACTTGGGAACTGGTAGAGCCTCCTCAAGGTCACAAAGCAATAGGTGTCAAATGGATTTACAAGACAAAATATAACGAAAATGGAGAAGTGGACAAATATAAAGAAAGATTGGTAGTGAAAGGTTACAAGCAAAAGCATGGAATTGATTACCAAGAGGTTTTTGCTCCAGTTATACGATTTGAAACAGTTCGCCTTGTGATAGCATTGGCGGCTCAAGTATAAAATATGAAATAACACAAATAAACATAAATCCTCAACATATAAAATCCAAAGACTTTGTCTTATGATTGAATTTCTTACTAGGACTAAATGGAGCCATTACATTAACAAAAAATTTATAACACTCAGCAAACACACACACACACACACACACATATATATATATATATTTCCAACACTTAGGTATAATAACACAACAGAGGTCATACAAAAACGAGGAAAAAATGAAAGTTTAGAATTTTTAAAACAAAATCACCACACACAAAGTTTAATAGAAAATGAAAGCATAAAACTACTAACAAAGTTTTTAAATCATGAACTTGAAAAAGGTAAAGATATAACAAAGAGTATAAATAATTCTATAATTTTACATTTGGAAAATAAAGGCTTAATAGGGGAAGATATTAGAAATTCAAAAGTAAAATATACATGTAGATTTAAACTCAAAAACCCCGATATCACAATTAGAACAACCAACATAGAATATAGCCCATTAGATAAAGACGAATTTAAAAAACAGATACCAGAAATGATAAGTCAAGGGTTAATAAGGAAATCAGATAGTCCACACAGATCAGCAGCATTTTTAGTGATAAATCATAGCGAAATTAAAAGAGGAAAAGTAAGTATAGTTTATAACTATAAGCGTTTAAATGATAATACACAGGACGATGGTTATAATATTCCTAATAATGACAGTCTATTAAAATTAGTACAAAAGAAAAAGTTTTTCAAAATTCGACCTAAAATCAGGGTATAATAGTTACATTTAGAAGAAATCTTTAAACCTTGGACAGCCTTTACATGTTAAGAAGGATAATATGAATGGACAGCCTTTGCTCCAGTTATACGATTTGAAACAGTTCGCCTTGTGATAGCATTGGCGGCTCAATACGGGTGGTTTCTGCATCAAATAGATGTAAAATCTGCCTTCTTAAATGGAGACCTCAAAGAAAAAGTCTACATTGAGTAACCAGAGGGATATGTTAAATCTGGAGAAGAACATAAAGTTTGCTTGTTAAAGAAAGCCTTATATGGTCTTAAACAAGCACCACATGCCTGGTACAGTCGGATAGACACTTATTTCAAGAACAAAGGCTTTGTCAAGTGCACTCATGAACACACATTATTCTTACATATAACAGAAGAAGCACGATTAATGTTATGTCTCTATGTAGATGATTTAATTATAGCAAGTGACTCACTAAAGATAATACAAGATTTCAAAAGGAAAATGAAAAACGAGTTCGAGATGACCGACATGGGAAACTTACACTACTTCCTTGGCATGGAAGTCACTTATAAAGACAAAGAAATCAATATCTCTCAGCAAAAATATGCATTGAACCTACTTGAAAGATTCAAAATGATGGACTGAAAAACGGTTGTTACACCCATGGAGTATGGGTTAAAGTTATCTAAGGAAGACCGCGAAGAACAAATTGACCCGAGCTTGTATAGGAGTCTGGTTGGAAGCCTCATGTACTTGACTAACACAAGACCCGACATAATGTTTACGGTGAGTAAGATTAGCCGTTTCATGGAAGAACCCACAAAAACTCATTGGGAGGCTGGTAAAAGAATATTACGATACATTAAAGGCACCTTAGATTATGGGATAGTCTACACTGAAGGGAACAGGAAACTTGTTGGGTTCAGTGATAGCGACTATGCAGGAAATCTAGACGAAAGCAAGAGCACATCAGGATATGTATTTCACTTGGGATCAGGTGTAATATCCTGGCAATCAAAGAAACAAAAGGCCATTGCCTTATCATCTACAGAAGCAGAATATATAGCACTCTCTCTCGCAGGCTGTCAGGCTATATGGATTAAAGGAATTCTGGATGAACTCAAAGTTGTGACAACCAATCAACAATATGCTTAACAAAGGATCCTATGTATCACGGCAAGAGCAAGCACATACGAGTAAAGTATCATTTTATACGAGACCTAGTGAAGCATCAGGAGGTAGACGTACAATTCTGTACCACCAAACATCAAATTGCATATATCTACACCAAAGCTCTTCAGCCAAAAGACTTTCTTCGTCTCAGGAGACTTATGAACGTACTCCCAATCTAGCTTACGGGAGGATATTAGATGTTACACAACATATTATAAGCTAGATTAGTGTATATTATATTCATTTGCTACTTGTTATTATTATTATTAACTTGGACCCGGTTATACCTACCCAGAACCCATGTGGATTGGATAACCCTAAACATTAGGGATTTATATCCCTCCCGTTCTTCACTTTGACGGTTACCAAGAACATTATTCCAAAAACCATCGCAAATCTCTCTGATTGATCTATAACAATATGAACACGGCGGAGCAGAGGGAGAACTTTTAGAGAGTATGCACAACGGAGATTTTTTTTAATCTACTGGGATATAATATGAAGAACTGAGAGACTTAGGCTTTAAAGGTTAAAGACTAAAGAGGGAAGGAAGGATGTTAGTGTGCCATAGGGATATTGAAAATTCTTGATGTATTGAATTTTTTGGTGTATTTACAAATGAACTGAATGCCTCATTATATAGGCATGAAAAAGTAGACTATACAAAGCGCGTTCCATTTTGATGCGCACTAAAAAAGAAAAAGCAACAGAGATATGACTTAAAGAAATAAAACGACAAAACTAAATTTACAATTATTTGTTCTTTGTGGGCCATAGATTCCTTGCTGTGAAACTTTGTCGAGAGCATTATTGCTTTGTGGGCCATAGATTCCTTCCAATGAAGCTTTGTCGAGAGCATTATTGCTATTGCTGTAGTTATCTTGTCTCAGGAAAAACGACATTGCTTATGTTTTTTCTAAAAATCCCTGTGTGTACTGTCAATAGTTGGTGTTGAACTGGAGTCATCTGATTCAGGATCGATACGAAATCTTCCATGTTTATAATGTGTTTTAGCTCTAGAGCTTCTCCTTCTCCGGTGAATGGTAGAAGCATGTTCCAATTTTTATGGGACCAGATTTGTATATAGTGTCCCTCAGCCAGAAGATGATAGTTTTCCCAATGAAAACTAGCTGGTAAATCCATAATGTTTTGATTTTTTGTGATAAAATGATTTGTGTCCTTACCTTGTAAGTTTGAAGTAACTTTTGAATTTTGTAAGGTAAGGTTCTCGATCCAGTATAGATTAGAGAATTGTATATCTTTTTGTATGGCTAAATTTTTTAGGTACTCTTTTCCCGTTAGGTTATGGCTAATGAATATCCTTTTTCTTGCAGGTCTGTATGTGTAGTCGTTAGTGAATGGAAAGGAATAAAAAAATCTTGCAACCAATATATGGAGAAAAGATATGTGTAGAGATATTTCCTGTAGTTATTATAAACTTTTCTCCGAAAATATTTATAATGCTTTATGTTTTAGAATTTAGATCTAATTCAATATAATCAATCATACCATTATGGTAAAATTGAATAATTAGATCAACGGGCATAACTGTTTATTTGAGGTTTATCTGAAGAAGGAGAAGACAAGTCCCATCTCCATTATCATCTGTTCTTTCAACCACTGTGACTCCCTTGAACTTTTCTTCATTAAGGGCAATCATCATGAGTCTAAGCTGTAATTCATATAGAACTAATGGAAATTCTGTGCAAATCTTTTGAGACACCTTTTGTTCGAATTCTGGAAACCTATCAAGAACTAGTTGAAGACAAGGTCTCCAGGGTGTGTCTAGAATTCGTGCTTTGAAAACATCAAAGCATCTAGTTTTTTCTTCTTTTTTCTCGAGCCTTTGTAACAACTGTATATTTTTTGCTTTGAGGATTCCTGTTTTTTGTTTTAGAATACTATTTTCAACATAGCATTGTATAGATTGTGTATTTTTTCCTTGCTGCATAAGCTGTTCTTGTAGTTTTGCAATTGTTTCTTCTTGAGCTTTGATTATTTGCTCAGGATTTATTTTTGCCATTTAAGAAATAGTTTGAACCTCTTCTTGTTCAATGAAAAATTGTTTATACCAAAATTTTCTCGGGCCGTCAATAAGGCTTTAGAGAAGCTGTGAAAACCTTTGTATATTGGTCCTGGACACTGTATAAACTTTGCAACTGTCTCTCATTTATTAAAAATACCAATTTTTGTTCCCCTAAAAATTATATAGTGAGTGAATTTGGACTGCTGTTTTTCAGGGATTTTTGAGCTTTGCTCATTAAAATATATGCTCAAAGCCTTTAAAACCTGTACTTCAAATGTTGAGGCCTGTGGCATGGTTTGAATATGCCAAAGGTTGTCTAACAAGGATTGTTGCTTATCTGTTAGTTTCATTACAACAATTGGACGAAACTTTGTATTTGGATCATTACATTGTTGTAAACCATAGTTTCTGAATGTAATGAACGAGCTCTGTGTAGGGTTTGTGTATGCATCATACCTTTGTCTAGCCTGTATATTTTTTGTTCGTGGACTGGCATGACCCTGAGTGTAATGCAAATGTCTACAGAAGAACAAACAGAAAAGGAGCCAGTATATGTACAGACACAAGGATCAATAAACATGATAAATATACAATGTAGATTATGGTTAGACCACAATAAATTTATAGATTTAATAACATTAGTGGATACAGGAGCCACTAAAAGTTTAATATCACATAGTATAGCTCCAATACAACAACATAAAAAATTAACTTATTAATGAGTAAGTAGAACAATTGAGGAAAGACTAATTTCAATTACACACTATCTAGAACCAGTAGGAATACAATTCTTAGATTTCTCAAAAAATTATAGTATAAAATATGAAATACCACAAATAAACATAAATCCTCAACATATAAAATCCAAAGACTTTGTCTTATGATTGAATTTCTTTCTAGGACTAAATGGAGCCATTACATTAACAAAAAAATTTATAACACTCAGCAAACACACACACACACACACACACACATATATATATATATATATATATATATATATATATATATATATATATATATATATATATATATATATATATTCAACACTTAGGTATAATAACACAACAGAGGTCATACAAAAACGAGGAAAAAATGAAAGTTTAGAATTTTTAAAACAAAATCACCACACACAAAGTTTAATAGAAAATGAAAGCATAAAACTACTAACAGAGTTTTTAAATCATGAACTTGAAAAAGGTAAAGATATAACAAAGAGTATAAATAATCCTATAATTTTACATTTGGAAAAAATTGGCTTAATAGGGGAAGATATTAGAAATTCAAAAGTAAAATATATATGTAGATTTAAACTCAAAAACCCCGATATCATAATTAGAACAACCAACATAGAATATAGCCCATTAGATAAAGACGTATTTAAAAAACAGATACCAGAAATGATAAGTCAAGGGTTAATAAGGAAATCAGATAGTCCACACAGATCAACATTTTTAGTGAGAAATCACAGCGAAATTAAAAGAGGAAAAGTAAGAATAGTTTATAACTATAAGCGTTTAAATGATAATACATAGGACGATGGTTATAATATTCCTAATAATGACAGTCTATTAAAATTAGTACAAAAGAAAAAAGTTTTTCAAAATTCGACCTAAAATCAGGGTATAACCAGTTACATCTAGAAGAAAGTTTTATACCTTGGACAGCCTTTACATGTTAAGAAGGATAATATGAATGAAATGTCCTTAGCTTTGGATTAAAAAAAGCTCCATCTATTTTTCAAAGATTCATGGATAGTATATTTTTAAAATACGATTTATGCTTGGTATATATTGATGATATTCTTGTTGCAAGTGAAACTGTGCAGGAACACGAAAAACAGTTAAAACAGGTATTCGGAGAAATAAAAAAAGCATGGTATTGTAATTTCAAAAAGAAAAATGGAATTGTTCAAAAGAAAGATATATTTTCTTAGCATAGAATTAGGAAATGGAAAGGTATAATTACAGTCACATATTTCAATAAAAAATTTAGATTTTCCAGAAAAATTTGAAAGTTTAAAACAAATACAAGCTTTTTTGGGACTAGTAAATTATGCTAGAAAATTTATCCCAAATTTTTCAAAATTAGTAGGTCATCTATATAGTAAAACCACAAAAAAATGGGCAACGACATTTTAATACAGAAGACATTAAGTTAGTTCAAAAAATTAAAAAAACATGTAAAAACTATAGGACCATTAGAATTACCATTAGTTACAAATTATATCATTATTAAAACAGATGGATGTAAAGAAGGATGGGGAGCTGTCCTTCTCTGTAAACCAAATAAATATAGCCCAAAATCAGAAGAGAAAATTTGTGCATACTCTAGTGGGAATTTTCAAAATAAAACTAATTGGTCAAACATATATTTTGAAATACAAGCATTGATTAATGCGCTTGAAAAGTTTAAAATTCATTTAAATACTGAATTAACAGTCAGAACAGATTATGAAACAACTGTAAAGTTTATCAAAAATGACCAAAGTAAAAAAATAAACAGAACCAGATGGGTTAATTTACAAAATACTATTCAAGGTCATGGACATAATATAAATTTTGAATATATTAAAGGAAAAAATAATGCGATAGCTTATATGTTATCTCGAAATATTAATAAATTGTTTTTTCCAGATGGAAAAGAAAGATAAAGGTAAGGCAAAAATTATACATCCAAGAAAGACAGTTTCTCCGATGAGTATCTTATCAGAAGATGAACAAACAGAAAACTTATGAACCAAGCTATAAAGGCAGACAAAATACACAGTTCTAGAAAGTTGTCAGCATCAATAACTATACTAGATACCGTCCTTCAGTATTATAACCCAGTATACAGTCAGGATCCTGCCAGTGCACGACCAAAAAATATACAGGTTAGACAAAGGTATGATGTATACAAAAACCCTACACAGAGATCGGTCATTACATTTGGAAACTATGGTTTACAACAATGTAATGATCCAAATACAAAGTTTCGTGCAATTGTTGGAATGAAACTAACAGATAAGCAACAATGTTTGTTAGACAACTTTTGACATATTCAAACCATGCCACAGGCCTCAACATTTAAAGTACAGTTTTTAAATGCTTTGAGCATATATTTTCATGAGCAAAGCTCAAAAACTCCTGAAAAACAGCAGTCCAAATTCACTCACTATATAATTTTTAGGGGAACAAAAATTTGTATTTTTAATAAATGGAAGACAGTTGCAAAGTTTATACAGTGTCCATGACCAATATACAAAGGTTTTCACAACTTCTATGAAGCTTTAAAGATGGCCCGAGAACATTTTGGTATAAACAATTTTTTCATTGAACCAGAAGAGGTTCAAACTTTTTCTCAAATTGCAAAAATAAACCCTGAGCAAATAATCAAAGCTCAATAAAAAACAATTGCAAAACTATAAGAACAGCTTATGCAACAAGAAAAAATACACAATCTTTACAATGCTATGTTGAAAATAGTATTCTAAAACAAAAAACAGGAATCCTCGAAGCAAAAAATATACAGTTGTTACAAAGGCTCGAGAAAAAAGAAGAAAAAACTAGATGCTTTGATGTTTTCAAAGCACGAATTCTAGACACACCCTGGAGACCTTGTCTTCAACTAGTTCTTGATAGGTTTCCAGAATTCGAACAAAAGGTGTCTCAAAAGATTTGCACAGAATTTCCATTAGTTCTATATGAATTACAGCTTAGACTCATGATGATTGCCCTTAATGAAGAAAAGTTCAAGGGAGTCACAGTGGTTGAAAGAACAGATGATAATGGAGATGGGACTTGTCTTCTCCTTCTTCAGATAAATCTCAAATAAACAGATATGCCCGATGATCTAATTATTCAATTTTACCATAATGGTATGATTTATTATATTGAATTAGATCTAAATTCTAAAACATAAAGCATTATAAATATTTTCGGAGAAAAGTTTATAATAACTACAGGAAATATCTCTACACATATCTTTTCTCCATATATTGGTTGCAAGATTTTTTATTCCTTTCCATTCACTAACGACTACACATACAGACCTGCAAGAAAAAGGATATTCATTAGCCATAACCTAACAGGAAAAGAGTACCTAAAAAATTTAGCCATACAAAAAGATATACAATTCTCTAATCTATACTGGATCGAGAACCTTCCCTTACAAAATTTAAAATTACTTCAAACTTACAAGGTAAGGACACAAATCATTTTATCACAAAAAATCAAAACATTATGGATTTACCAGCTAGTTTTCATTGGGAAAACTATCATCTTCTGGCTGAGGGACACTATATACAAATCTGGTCCCATAAAAATTGGAACATGCTTCTACTATTAATCGGAGAAGGAGAAGCTCTAAAGCTAAAACACATTATAAACATGGAAGATTTCAGTATTGATCCTGAGTCAGATGACTCCGGTTCAACACCAACTATTGACAGTACCCACCGGGATTTTTAGAAAAACGTAAGCAATGACGTTTTTCCTAAGACAAGATAACTACAACAATAGCAATAATGCTCTCGACAAAGTTTCACAGGAAGGAATCTATGGCCCACAAAGCAACAATGCTCTCGACAAAGTTTCAACGGAAGGAATCTATGGCCCACAAAGAACAAATGATTGTAAATTTAGTTTTGTCGTTTTATTTCTTTAAGTCATCTCTCTGTTGCTTTTTCTTTTTTAGTGCGCATTAAAATGGAACGCCCTTTGTATAGTATACTTTTTCATGCCTATATAATGAGGCATTCAGTTCATTTGTAAATACACCGAAAAATTCAATAGATCAAGAATTTTCAATATCCCTATGGCACACTAAAATCCTTCCTTCCCTCTTTAGTCTTTAACCTTTAAAACCTAAGTCACTCAGTTCTTCATATTATATCCCAGTAGATTAAAAAAAATTCTCCGCTGTGCATACTCTCTAAAACTCCTCCCTCCGCTCCGCCGTGTTCATATATCATCTCTACACCATCATCGTAAGTATACCTCCCTTTTTAATTTTTAAAATTTAATTTTCACCGGTACCCCTCCTTAAATGGTATCAGATATATATATATATATATATATATATATATATATATATATATATATATATATATATATATATATATATATATATATATATATATATATATATACAGGGAAAGGTTCCGCTAAGAAGTGAATTTTCGCTAATAGGGTGTTTGACGTTTGGGGAATGTACTAAAATAAGATGAAAATAAATTTGTGGTCAGAATTTGATTTTTTGGTTTACGAGTTCACAAATGAACCTTACCCTATATATATATACTAGATTAGAAACCCGTGTACTACACGGGTTGAATCAAGAAAATAGTAAATACCTAGGTTAGAAACCCGTGTATTGCACGGGTTGAATAATGAAAGCGATACAATTCATAATTCTCCAAATACTAATATTTAATATGCTAACTACTTAAAAATGTCAAAGATTTAGACAAAAAGTGTTTTGGGTCAATCCACCCGACCCGTTTCAACCAAAGATTATTTTAAAAGAATGAAACATGTGAAATAGGTATTATCTTTTTACCATGACTTTTGTTATCATATTTGACACTAACTAGAGTTGAGATTCTCGACTCAGGTCTCTAAAAGAATGTGCCCTTGGTTTCTTAGTCAAACCACCATCAGTTGGTGATGCTGGTACTCCATTTGGTTGACAAACATGAGTTCTTGTGTTGGAATTGACCAGTCTAGAAGTCTGTTCTTGGTATTGTCCGGCATCAATGTATCAGTCTAAAACCTTATTAGAGCAACAAGATGAGCTTTCAGATGAAACATTATCAACTCCAGTAAAATTTAATTTTTCTATTTTCTGTGCAGCATCTGTTGTAGCATCTTGAAACCATTTCGACCTTGAAGGCCTCTCAGGCGAGCTCTTTATCAACACATTTATCAGTGCATAGGTCAGTAAATACCTTGGCTGGAACACATGGATTGTCAGCCGTTAGCACTTCCGATACCATTTCCTTTTTGTTCACAACCAGCTCATCAATTTGCATCTTCTCATCATCAGCAGTAACAGGTACAGAGAAGCGGATGCTTTCAGTTTCAAGGGCCTTGAGCTTTTCATCAATCTTCACAGATCCAGAACTGGCACCTACATATTTCTTATCAATCACCTCCTTAGCCATCAAGGCATGGTTAACCTCCTCTTAAACCTCTTCGATCTCACCACTCCGGTCAAATTCTTGGACAACTAGAGCAGTGGTGGCATCCTTGTGTGTAAGGCCCCAAAACCCGGGAACCCTACTTGTTGGCACATTAACAAGTAAAGTAGTCTTAGACATTAAATAGTCTCACAAAATGCAGCGGAAATTCAAAGTCAACCCATACTCGACGTCCCAACGGCATAAGATAAAACAATATTCAAGTACTAGAATTCAAATAAACACTCAAACATGGGAATGCCATTAAATCATCAAGATCTAGGTAACCATTCGCCAACCCAAGAGCTGTCAGCTCATTCTTTCTCTTTACCTGAAATACATGCTAAAAGGTCAGCTATGCTGAGTGAGTTCTATAGTGAGTTATTAGGGATGATTAGTCCGGAAAACCGTTATCGTTTCATAAACCGTTATCAAAACGTTTCGCATTTAAAAAGGTTTACCACATTTCTCATTAAATAGCTCATCTCAAAATAATTCGTTTAATATCAACAGCACAACATTATATCCTGTTTACTATATCCGTGGACACACGCAAACACAATTTCCCGCCTGACCGCCGTCAGACACAATAAACCGTTTGACCCTGTCAAGCACAATCACAAGCTTTCGCTTTATGATAACCCGCCACGTCATTCACGTACGTGACTCATAATCAACACGCACACGCAAGCATAATAATTACTAAAATCCTTCATTCATCACAACTCATCATTCATGCATTTCGTTTACGGAAAAACATTTACGTCACATGTAGTCCATGTCCAAAATATGAACACACTTAAAATTCACCTTTATGCGACACAAAACGCTCCCTATAACTCGTTAGCCTTCCACGCTCGTCTTTCGACCTCACACCTACAATACGCACAATATACGAGTCAATACGCGACTCAAAGTTTAAACCACCACTCGCTCGACTAATTAGCCGTCATGCATGGCCACCCGCTCTCGCATGTTACCATGCACGACCCCCATGCCCTATGTGACTTCTCGCACACATTTCCGGGCTCCAACATGTTTACTCGTCCCATCGAATCATTGGTTTTACGAACCATCGTCATTGGACACCCCCGGTTCTCACCTACTGCCCTCGCCATGCATCGCTAGACCCGTTCCATCCCATCCTCGACTTCCCGATGGCCTTGAGCACCTCCGCCTCCCCGTCACAGCTGTGATAGGCCTCCATGCACGACTGTCGTGGCTTCTCGACGCCACCACAGCCCCTCGTCGTGGTCTTAGGGTCATTCCCGTCCCACCATTGATCACCATACACCTTCGTCGGCCACCCTCCAATCCTCCTTGCTATTGCCATAGCTACCCAACGCTGACCCAATGCCATTGAATCGTCGTCATCGCTCCTCCACATCTCGCACCCTTTCCCCGATCACTCGACCCTCGTCGGCCACCCCTAAGGGTTCGGTCGAGATCCCCATAGCCCTTAAGCGTATACGAAACGATAAGCCATTATTAGAACGAGCCAAGTTTCGAGATTATACCTTTAAATCGAAGGACTCGTGCTAGCCGAATCACCGATCGATCTCTTCTTTAGCTAAAACTCAAGCTTTATCGAAACCCTAGCACCATAAACGTGTAAACAATGATCCGACGATCGAATATATGAAACGAGGGATTAAAGATTGCGAGTTTTACCTGAAAATCACCACGAGTCGCAAGGTTCTCGTCTCCTTCTCTCTCTTTCGTCGTCGGCAGCCGTCCCACGCAATTGGGGAGCTCCCCCATTAAGTCGCATACAAGTAGTAGGGCTCCCCCCTAATGGGTCGAGTTCGGTTGTAGGCGTGAATGGTCCCTCGCGTTTCGCCTTGTTCACGTTTTTAAAACACAACCCGCCAAAAATCTCGTTAAATACCCGTTAAGCCTCTACTTTTATTTACATATATACACACCCCATTATTTTATAAAAACCGGGATTCTACATTGTGGGCCAGCTCAATGCCCTCTCCCTTTTCAGTAATAGCCACGATCTTATAGGTAGTTGTAGGAACATCATTGATCAGAGGTGAAGGACATTCTCTCTTAAAATGTCTGAGCTACTTGCAGTTAAAGCGACGCAGTTTGGACTTGTCAAACCCAGCCTTAAGTCCTCCCAGTCTTTGCTTCCTGGTTCTTTCCATGAATCTTCTTGCTCGCAAGGAGAGCATGGCCATCTGCCATTCCAAATCTGTCTCCTCCGTATCATCAGGATCAACTTGTTGCATATCTTCAAGAGAAAATGTTGGAGCTTTTAAATTGCCGGCAACAAGAGCCTGATAACTATTGACAAACATTCCAAACAAAACAATGTGTTCAGCTGACATTTGGGATGCCACAATGCTTAGAGATTGATTGGTAGCAGGTGTAGCTGGAGAGCTTGGTGCAGGTGTGCTTGCAGGAGTAGCCTTGCTTGAGCTTCCAGAAACGGTTGTTGTAAGAAAAGCAGCATTGGAATGATTTGAACCGGATCCGGTGCCAAAATATCCAGATTGATTCATTTCCCTCTTCTTGATATCCATCTCAAAGGCTAAGAGGGTGTTGATGAGATCACTTAAGATAGAGTCATCAGTCTGGTACTGCTTTTTGATAATCATACAATTCAATCTCCATTCTTGTGGCAGAGAATCCAACAGTTTCTTAATTTGAGCACGGTTGGTCAGAATCACCCTGGTCTTCTTCAAACGACTAGACACAGTCAGAAAACGAGAGACGTGATCGGACAAAATTTCTCCTTTCATACTCCTGAAGGTGTCATATTGATTTTGAGCCAAATCCCTCTTGTTCTCCTTCATCTCTGCATTGCCTTCATACATTTCACATAAGGCCTCCCACATAGATTGAGCAGTGCAACACTCCTCAAACAAGTTGTTGATGTTAGTGGGCAGTGCCATGGTGAGAACTGCATAAGCACGACATTCCCATTAGATCAAGTTCCTATCATTCTCAATGTATGTAGTTGGATCAGTGTTTGGTCGGACTCCATCCGTCCCCATAATCATTGGTCTGTGAGGACAATTCAGAATAGCATTCGATTGATTATAATCTTGATAGAGATAGAAAGACTTCATGCAGTTTTTCCAGTTAGGGAAGTCTTCTGGCTCTTGAGGCTTTGAAGGGCGAGTTGTGGATCCTGACTCAGCATCAAATGGTAAAGCCATTGCACAAACACAACAAATCAAACGTTAGACAAAATTCAAAAAAAAAATGAGTGTCGCCAAACAGCAAAGTGTAGCTGGGTGAATTGTCGCCAAATCAAAGACTGTCACCGGATGAAAATATGAATGTCAAGGCAAGTGTCGCCTGATCAAGAAACAATGTCACTAGACAAGTGTCGTCTGACAAACAAAGTCGCTAGACAAGTGTCGTCTGACAAACAAAGTCGCTAGATAAGTGTCGTCTGACAAACAAAGTCGCCAACTTACGTTGGCTAAAGGAAATGTCGCTGAAAAAGAATGTTGCCAAAAATCACTGTCGCCAAGACAGAGTGTGCTAGCAAGACTGTCGCCAAATACAGAAACTCCAAACAGACACAGAATTAACAAGGCAAACAACAAGAACAAGTGTAACATCCCAAATAATGACAAGACAAATAGAAAAGGGAAATAAAGTGGGCTTGGCCAAAATTTCGGCCCATGGGCCGAAAAGAAAAGGGGGAAACCCATTACAAAACAGCAGCTTCAACCCAAACCCTCTCTCATTTCACCTTCCTGCGCAAGAACACTAGAGAGAGAGAGAGAGAGAGCGATCGGCTTGTGAAGAAAACCGCAAGGAGAAGACTCAAGGGCTCGGGAATCATCCGTCTCCACCATTTCAGCGCATAGCAACAGAAATCGGGCCTGTTGAGGTAAGCATCGCCTCTGATTCTGAGTCTTTGCATGTCTCGGGTTTAAATCAAATAAAGATACGATTTTCGCATATGAAACTTGAAACAAATCACGTATTTGAACTCAAGAACGATAAAGGAAGGTGTTTAACGTAAAATGTTCAAAGTTTAATCGATTGGAAATAAGTTGGCTGGAGCAAGGTTCTGGTCAGGGAAGATGCAGACCCATGACTCGAAACTATAGTTTCGATACATGCAGACCCATCGAAACTACTCTAGTTTCGATAGTCATGTTTGACTCGAAACTACCTAGTTTCGATAGCAGCCAATGACTCGAAACTACTATAGTTTCGATAGGAACTCAGGACTCGAAACTACCTAGTTTCGAGTGTCACCTTGAACCTAAACTAAGATTTTCGTAAGTTAATGACTCGAAACTACCTAGTTTCGATAGAAGGATTATGACTCGAAACTACCTAGTTTCGAGTGTAAGACCATAGCTCGAAACTACCATAGTTTCGATGCGACCCACCTCCCGAAACTACTGAGTTCAAGAACAGTAATGTCTAGTGTCATTTAGGAGCCCTACCTTATATGTATGACTTTATTATACAGATAGTGGGTGACCTTAGTGACGTTTCGAAACCAGCTATTATACTTCAGGGACCCGCCTATCAGGTGAGTTCTATGTGCCCCCTATATGCTACGTGCAAATGATTTTAAATGTTTTGGGGCTGGAATGTATACACTAAATGAATAAATGAAATGAATGTCAATGTGACCATACGTGATATATTAAGGTATATGTGTAGATACATATGAAAGTGAATAATGAATTATGAACAAAGAACAACACGTATGTTTACAAAGAAAGAATGAATGAATGGTATAACGTAAATGAATGAAATCTTGCTTTATATCTATGTATATATTGCTTGCCAAGTATGAAAAGAATGACATAACGTGTAAGAATGAAATCTTGCTTTATATCCATGTATATATTGCTTGCCAAGTATAAGTAAACGTTATGGACGCTTCGATGATAACGGCTACTTCGGTAGACGGACGACCACTTGACTATTATGCAGCTAGAGAAGGAAGTCTAGAAAGTTAGACTAATTAAAGGCCACTACGGTGGAGTAAGTCGCTAAAACAATATGCGGCTGCATAATTAGCTCAAGTGGGAAACGGATGCCTTAGGGCAGACGGGCGAATATGACGGACTACGACGGTAGGACGGTAAAGATATGACGGACTACTTCGGTAGGACGGTAAAGATATGACGGACTACTTCGGTAGGACGGTAAAGATATGACGGACGGTTTCTAGTGCCGGACGGTTAAGTAAAAGGGCTACGACGGTAGCTCGAGGGCGTATGTCTTTGTGATATACGTACCGTAAGATGGGTTGATCACCCTTATGTGTATGACCAATAAATGGTAAAGAAAGTAAAGGTGAATGCATATCTATGTAATCACGTAAGAAAGATAAAGAAAGAATGGCAAGAAAAGTAGAAAAGAAAAAGGGTGAACGCATATATATATATATGTAATCACATTACTAAAGAAAAGAAAGATGAAAGAAAAGCAAAAGTTATGAATACGTATTTATATGAATGACTTTATAATAATGTTTACCAAGAAAAGTAAAGAAAAGAATGTTTATATATAAACGCATTAAACTAGAACTCACCAGCGTTAGCTGACTTTAGTATACATTTCAGGTAAAGGAAGAAAAGGTCGTGCGAGAGCGTGAAGGTTACCCGGCACAAGACTGACATCCCACTTTTGTTTGTTAAGAATATGTTATGTTTTATTCGTAAAGACTTCCGCTGTTTTGATTATGTAATTGAATGATGAATGTTTTAAATTTAAGTTCAGTATTTATGACTATGTTTATGAGTAAATCCAACAAGTGAGGTCACCCGGGAAAGGGGCCTTACAAGTTGGTATCAGAGCAATAGTTTGAGAGATTCAGACATCCCTAAATGTCTGGACTCAAACTGATTATGGGACCAACGCACGGATGTCAGTATGGGTAACCAACGCCAACGCATCACGATAAGTAAATAATAAAGCTAATGCTCTAAATAAGGATAGATACCTTAACTTAGAACAAATAGATGTCAATGTCACAACCGATTTGAAGAGTTTTGAACCCGAAAAGCAATGTAAATTAGTAATCACAAACCGGTCACTGTAATTAAGAATTTACCTTGCTCGTACTGTTCCAAACTATGATCTGAAGTAATGACATTGATGTATTCCCTTTATGACTATCAGGAAATTAAGAAATTATGGCTGGCGGAGGAAGAACTGGACGCCGAGGCGGTCGCACTGGCCGACGAGGTAGACCTCCGTTGAATCAAAGATTAGAAGAAGGAGAGAGTGTGCACGCGGAACACACCGAGAGTGTACACGAAACAGAAGTGACCCCAGCTGGAGACGACAATCCAGGGCCGATACAGTTGGAACCCGAAGTCAGGGATGCTATTGCCCGTGAAGTTGTGCTCACACTGAAGAAGGTATTGCCTGATCTACTATCTGAGGCAATAAAGAAAAGTAAAGAGGAGGATGAAGGGAACAATGAAGAGAAAATTTATGATAGTGACGGGGATGAAGTAAAAGTGGCAGCAAGCAATCGTGGGTGTACTTACAAAGGATTCAAGGACGGAGACCCACCTAAGTTTGATGGAACCAAGGATTCGGTGGCCACGTTCGAATGGATCGAGAGGATGAACGCAGTCATCAACATCAGCGAGTGTCGACCAGACCAAGCTGTTAAATATGTTGCTCATTCTTTCACCAATGAAGCACTAGGTTGGTGGAGAAATATTCAAAGAACAAAGTCACCACATGCTCTTGCCAGAATGACATGGGAGGACTTGAAAAAGCTCGTAATCCAAAAGTTCTGCCCACAAAATGAGATTGATCGTGTGGAGAACGAGTTCCTGAACTTCAAGGCTGGCAACAAGACTCATCGCCAGTATACATCAAGATTCAATGAACTGGCTCAACTAGTACCACACCTGGTGGAAACTGAAGATCGTTTGATCAAGTACTATGTTAAGGGATTGCCACAACGGGTCCGTGTTCATGTAAAAGCTAACCTACCCTCGACCTTCGAGTCGGTAGTGAATCTGAGCGGAATCGTCTACGACGATTATGCCAATGAGGACCCACCAACAGAGACCCAAAAGAGAAAGTGGGAGAACCCGTCTAGAGGCACAGGAAGAGGGAACGTAACAACTGAAACTAAGAAGCCAAGGTCGGACGAATATGAAACATGCAAGAAATGTGGAAGGCAACATCTTGGCGAATGTAAAATCGGCACCATCACATGCTATAAGTGCGGGAAGCCGGGGCACTTCTCTCGAGAATGTGTAAGAGACGTCAAGTGTCAAGTATGTGGATTGTTTGGACATCTGACAAAGAACTGCAGGAAGGCCGGCCAATCTGGTTCGGGAAAAGAAAAGGAAAAGGAACAGCCAAAGGCTAGGACTCGGGCCTATGCTTTAACCGAGGAAGAAGCAAGAGGAAACCCTGACGTCGTGTCGGGTACGTTCCTAGTAAATGATGAACATGCTGCTATTCTGTTTGATTCTGGTGCTAGTAAAAGTTTTATATCCACTGCCTTTAGCCGCAAATTAGACTGCACAATCACTAGCCTTTTAAGGGCCTTTAGCGTACAAACTGCTATTGGTAAAAACTCAGTAGTCATCCAAGTGACTGACGATTGCATGGTAGAAATAGAGGGCCATAAGTTTCCATCTAAATTGTACCTTCTAACCTTAGGAGGATTCGATGTAGTATTGGGCATGGATTGGTTAGCTGCCAACGAAGCTCAAATCATATGTAAACGAAAGATGATACATCTCAAGGCCACTGACGGCAGTCCGATTACGGTTTATGGTGACTGGAATAGCACAATGCCGAACGTCATCTCGATGATCAAGGCCGAAAGTTACATGAGGCGCGGTTGCGAAGCTTATCTGGCGTATGTTATTGACGATAGAATGAAAACGAAAGAGCTAAAAGATGTACCCGTGGTGTGCAATTTTCCAGAAGTGTTCCCAGAGGACCTACCTGGTTTGCCGCTCGATCGGGAAATAGAATTTCAGATTGACTTACTGCCAGGAGCTGAGCCCGTTGCCAAGGCACCATACCGATTGGCTCCGTCAGAAATGAAAGAATTAATGTCCCAACTTGAAGAATTAACAGAGAAAGGATTTATCAGACCGAGCATCTCACCATGGGGCGCTCCGGTATTATTTGTAAAGAAAAAGGACGGCAGCATGCGCATGTGCATCGACTACCGTGAACTGAACAAGAGAACAGTGAAGAACAAATACCCACTGCCTAGAATAGACGACCTCTTTGATCAATTACAAGGCGCGAGTTGGTTCTCAAAGATTGATCTCAGGTCGGGTTACCATCAATTGAAAGTAAGAGAGGAAGATGTACCGAAAACTGCGTTTCGTACGCGTTATGGGCATTATGAATTTCTCGTGATGTCCTTCGGATTAACTAACGCACCAGCAGCATTTATGGATTTAATGAACAGAGTATGCCGACCCATGTTGGATCGATCAGTAATAGTTTTTATAGATGACATCCTCATATATTCAAAGAATGAAGGTGATCACCACTGTCACCTAAGGGAAGTATTGGAGGTGCTAAAGCAGGAAAAGTTGTACGCAAAATTCTCCAAATGCGCGTTCTGGCTTAGAGAAGTCCAATTCCTAGGTCATGTCATAAACCCAGGCGGCATTATGGTGGATCCTGCAAAGATCGAAACGGTAAAAGAATGGAACATCCCGAAAACGCCAACGGAAATACGAAGTTTTCTGGGATTGGCAGGCTACTATCGGAGATTCATTCAGGATTTCTCGAGAATAGCCTCGCCACTGACGAAGCTGACACGTAAGGAAGTAAAGTATGAATGGGGCCCATCCCAAAATAACGCATTTGAAGAATTGAAGACACGATTAACCCAAGCTCCAATTTTGACCTTACCTGAGGGGAACGAGGACTTGGTAGTTTACTCCGACGCTTCGGGTCAAGGATTGGGTTGTGTACTTATGCAAAGGGGAAAAGTTATTGCTTATGCCTCGCGGCAGCTAAAGATTCATGAAGTTAACTACCCGACTCACGATCTGGAGTTGGCAGCAGTGGTTTTCGCGTTAAAAATATGGAGACACTATCTGTACGGGGTTAAATGCACCATCTACTCCGATCACAAGAGCCTGAAGTACTTCTTCGAGCAGAAGGAATTAAACATGAGACAAAGAAGGTGGTTGGAACTACTAAAAGACTACGATTGCGAAATATTATACCACCCAGGCAAGGCAAATGTAGTGGCTGACGCCTTAAGCAGGAAGGAAGAGTCGACACCTATTAGAATCAAGGCGTGTCAGTTGATTATAACACCAGATTTAATGAATGAAATAGTAAAGGCACAAGGTGAAGCACTGTTAGAGAGAAATGTGAAACGCGAAAGAATAGTTGGACAACAGGGTAACCTGGAAACCAATACGTACGGTGTACGAACTCGTTTTGGCCGGATGTGGATACCTAAGATTGGTGAACTTAGGGCCAAAATCCTTGACGAGGCCCATAAGTCTCGCTACTCTATTCACCCCGGGACAAACAAAATGTATCAAGACTTGAAGAAAGAATACTGGTGGCCTGGCATGAAGAATGATGTGACAGAATACGTGAGCAAGTGCCTAACGTGTTCTCTAGTTAAGGCCGAGCACCAGAAACCATGCGGTAAAATGCAGCCTTTACCAATACCAGAATGGAAGTGGGAGGAGATCACAATGGACTTCATTACCAAGCTACCGCGAACAGCTAAAGGCAATGACACCATTTGGGTGATCGTCGACCGCTTGACAAAGAGTGCTCACTTCTTGCCAATACGTGAGACTTCTTCGTCTGAAAAGCTAGCAGAAGTATTTATCAAGGAAATTGTGAGCAGACATGGTATGCCACTGTCAATTGTGTCCGACAGGGATACTAGATTCACATCCAGATTTTGGAAGAAATTCAACGAAGCGATGGGCACTAGACTGAACATCAGCACCGCTTACCACCCTCAGACCGATGGTCAATCTGAAAGAACCATTCAGACCTTGGAGGACATGCTCCGGGCCTGTATCATTGACTTCGGTGGGAGTTGGGACAACCATCTACCATTGGCAGAATTTTCATATAACAACAGCTATCACTCAACCATTGGCATGCCGCCATTTGAAATGTTGTATGGAAGGAGATGTAGGACCCCGGTTTGTTGGGGGGAAATTGGACAGAAGGATTTTGCAAGTCTCGAAGTGGTCAAAGCTACTTCTGAGAAATTTGATCAAATCAAGGCTCGTATGAAAGCCGCAAAAGACAGACAGAAATCATACGCGGATAAGAGAAGGAGGGATTTAGAGTTTCAAGTAGGGGACATGGTACTGTTGAAAGTATCACCGTGGAAAGGAATCATTCGGTTCAGAAAGCGTGGCAAACTAAGTCCAAGGTTTGTCGGACCTTTCAAGATTGTAGCAAGAGTGGGTCAAGTTGCTTACAGACTCGACCTACCCGTCGAGCTTAGTGGAATACACCCTACATTCCACATATCACACTTACGCAAGTGCCTTGCTGACGATACGGCTCACATACCTTATGACGAAATCGAAGTGGATAACAGCTTGAACTATGTAGAAGAACCAATAGCTATTCTTGACAGAGCCGAGAAACGATTACGCAATAAGTCGATCCCTTTAGTCAAAATACAATGGAAACACAGAAAGGGGTCCGAGGCTACTTGGGAGAAAGAAGACGAGATGAAGGAACTGTACCCCCAGTTGTTTAACGTGTAACAGGTTTCGAGGACGAAACCTCATTAAGGAGGGTAGACTTGTAACATCCCAAATAATGACAAGACAAATAGAAAAGGGAAATAAAGTGGGCTTGGCCAAAATTTCGGCCCATGGGCCGAAAAGAAAAGGGGGAAACCCATTACAAAACAGCAGCTTCAACCCAAACCCTCTCTCATTTCACCTTCCTGCGCAAGAACACTAGAGAGAGAGAGAGAGAGAGCGATCGGCTTGTGAAGAAAACCGCAAGGAGAAGACTCAAGGGCTCGGGAATCATCCGTCTCCACCATTTCAGCGCATAGCAACAGAAATCGGGCCTGTTGAGGTAAGCATCGCCTCTGATTCTGAGTCTTTGCATGTCTCGGGTTTAAATCAAATAAAGATACGATTTTCGCATATGAAACTTGAAACAAATCACGTATTTGAACTCAAGAACGATAAAGGAAGGTGTTTAACGTAAAATGTTCAAAGTTTAATCGATTGGAAATAAGTTGGCTGGAGCAAGGTTCTGGTCAGGGAAGATGCAGACCCATGACTCGAAACTATAGTTTCGATACATGCAGACCCATCGAAACTACTCTAGTTTCGATAGTCATGTTTGACTCGAAACTACCTAGTTTCGATAGCAGCCAATGACTCGAAACTACTATAGTTTCGATAGGAACTCAGGACTCGAAACTACCTAGTTTCGAGTGTCACCTTGAACCTAAACTAAGATTTTCGTAAGTTAATGACTCGAAACTACCTAGTTTCGATAGAAGGATTATGACTCGAAACTACCTAGTTTCGAGTGTAAGACCATAGCTCGAAACTACCATAGTTTCGATGCGACCCACCTCCCGAAACTACTGAGTTCAAGAACAGTAATGTCTAGTGTCATTTAGGAGCCCTACCTTATATGTATGACTTTATTATACAGATAGTGGGTGACCTTAGTGACGTTTCGAAACCAGCTATTATACTTCAGGGACCCGCCTATCAGGTGAGTTCTATGTGCCCCCTATATGCTACGTGCAAATGATTTTAAATGTTTTGGGGCTGGAATGTATACACTAAATGAATAAATGAAATGAATGTCAATGTGACCATACGTGATATATTAAGGTATATGTGTAGATACATATGAAAGTGAATAATGAATTATGAACAAAGAACAACACGTATGTTTACAAAGAAAGAATGAATGAATGGTATAACGTAAATGAATGAAATCTTGCTTTATATCTATGTATATATTGCTTGCCAAGTATGAAAAGAATGACATAACGTGTAAGAATGAAATCTTGCTTTATATCCATGTATATATTGCTTGCCAAGTATAAGTAAACGTTATGGACGCTTCGATGATAACGGCTACTTCGGTAGACGGACGACCACTTGACTATTATGCAGCTAGAGAAGGAAGTCTAGAAAGTTAGACTAATTAAAGGCCACTACGGTGGAGTAAGTCGCTAAAACAATATGCGGCTGCATAATTAGCTCAAGTGGGAAACGGATGCCTTAGGGCAGACGGGCGAATATGACGGACTACGACGGTAGGACGGTAAAGATATGACGGACTACTTCGGTAGGACGGTAAAGATATGACGGACTACTTCGGTAGGACGGTAAAGATATGACGGACGGTTTCTAGTGCCGGACGGTTAAGTAAAAGGGCTACGACGGTAGCTCGAGGGCGTATGTCTTTGTGATATACGTACCGTAAGATGGGTTGATCACCCTTATGTGTATGACCAATAAATGGTAAAGAAAGTAAAGGTGAATGCATATCTATGTAATCACGTAAGAAAGATAAAGAAAGAATGGCAAGAAAAGTAGAAAAGAAAAAGGGTGAACGCATATATATATATATGTAATCACATTACTAAAGAAAAGAAAGATGAAAGAAAAGCAAAAGTTATGAATACGTATTTATATGAATGACTTTATAATAATGTTTACCAAGAAAAGTAAAGAAAAGAATGTTTATATATAAACGCATTAAACTAGAACTCACCAGCGTTAGCTGACTTTAGTATACATTTCAGGTAAAGGAAGAAAAGGTCGTGCGAGAGCGTGAAGGTTACCCGGCACAAGACTGACATCCCACTTTTGTTTGTTAAGAATATGTTATGTTTTATTCGTAAAGACTTCCGCTGTTTTGATTATGTAATTGAATGATGAATGTTTTAAATTTAAGTTCAGTATTTATGACTATGTTTATGAGTAAATCCAACAAGTGAGGTCACCCGGGAAAGGGGCCTTACAACAAGTGTCGCCACTTGAACGTCGCCTAAAGAACAGTGTCGCCACAAGAACCTACAAGTAACCCCTTCTCCAAGTTTTCTCCAAAAATCACACTGAAAAACTCAGAAATCCAATATAATGGGAGTCTGAACTGACAGGAAGTTTACTCCACTGATTCTAAATAGAAACGAATCAAATAACACGCAAATCCATCAACAAATCCTCCAGATTTGATGAAAAAGCTTGAAAAAAATAAAAAAAACCCCAAAACTCACTAAAAACCTAGAAATCAAGAGCACAAAGGCTCTGATACCATATTGTAGGTCCAAAACCGACTAGATCTAACACAAATGATTTCCAGAATAAATCAGATCCACAAAACACCAATTAATCAGGTGATTTGAGGACCTAAAGTGAGTATAAAAGCTAGTAAAGATGAAGAACACTTAAAGAAAAACACAAAACTCTTTAATTATAAGCCCAATGTATGTTTACAATATGATCTGACTATTACACTGAAAACCCTAATTCTCTCAAAGAAAAACACATAAAAGGTGTAACAAATCGACAACTAACCCTAATTCTATGAATTTGGGCCCTATTTATATGCTACCAGAGAAGTGTCGTCATTCACCCGGACGACACTCAGGGAAGTACATGCTCCGGAGCGACACTCTTGAGTGACACCGGAGAATGTCGCCGAGTCTTCAAAAGTTAGCTGTATTTACAGAATCAGTCTCTGTTCTTTGTCAATAGGTATGCAACGGTCTTAATAGACCCAACAAAAATAAGATAGAAAAAACTACTATTTCATTGCAATATATATAATAAATGGTTAATCTACTTTATATCATTAAGTTTGGACTTCCTGGAAGGTAAAACAAATTTCGTATAAATGTTTCGTCATGTATTTCGTTTTATGTCAAATATATAAAAAAAAAATAGATTTTAAAATTATGTTCTAAAACTATGTATGTTACAATAAAGCCATGTTGTTGGACAGGGGCGGATTTATATAGGGCCGTAGGGGTTTACCGGAATCCTAAAGTTTCAAAATTGTAGTAGAAAGCTATATAGAAAAACTGGGGTGAACCCCTTAAAAAATATAGGGTGAACCCATAAAACTGATCAAGATCAGATTTTAAGATGTGAATTTGGAATGGAATGATGTGTTGATTAAGACCTGGAAATTAGAATCTTGAAAAGATTGAAAATTTGTTGTTATTTTGGGTAGGGATGAAGGTAGAACCTTACCCGACCCGAATAACCGAACCGAACCGATTTCTTTTATGTCCGGCCCTATAAAATTTGAGCATATAAAAACAGTAAACCGCTGAAAAAAAATCTCTGAATCCGCCACCATAGTTGGAGACACTTCTTTAGGGAGCTGTATTTAGTCCACTTGTTTATTATTGTGGCAATCTAAAACCGGGATCCATTCCTACGGTCTTACAGGACTATTATTTAACTTGTAACTATTAATCTCTTTCTTATACTCTCCGTTAAAGTATTCACAACCATGTATTTATTTTCATCTTTATTATTTAGAGATTTATTTTATTTTACACTTTAATCAGGATTTTCATATTTATTTTTAAATTTTAGAGTTTAATATACATTGATTATCTAAATATAGAGATCCATTATCATCAATCTCTATATTTTTTATAAGTGTCTAAAAAAGAGAAAAAATAATAAAATAAGTGTTTGCGAGTGAGATAAAGAATGAGATGTGAGAGGTTCAGAGGTGGCTCAGTGGCATGTGCCGCCGCACGGGGATATGATTTTGATGCTTTTCGAGGGTATATATATAACTATATTTTATAAAAAACTATAAATTTATATATATATATATAATATTTTGATGGTTTTCGAGGACTTTTCTCTATAGTCGCGCTGAGCATTTGAAATATCGGAGACGCCTCTAGGGAGATTAAACCAAATTTAGAAATAAATTTAAAGAAATGCGATATTTAGTTAAATTATAGAGATGAAGATATTAGAGTATTCGCAATGGCTTCTTTATCTCTATCCATATAATTTAACTAAAAAGCATCTTTTTCTCTAAATTTTGTTCACCTTTCAAAAACTCCCAACAGTCCATTTTTCATATCTATCTTTATTCAATTATATAATATTTCTTTATTTTATTTTTGTATATTATTTTTTCTCTTTCTTACATTTACAAACATTTATAGAAATATATAATGAGAATGAATATTGAATCTCTATATTTAGAGATTCATTATAACATCTCTAAATTTTTTTTTCTCTATTTTAAAGAATGGGATGTAGGTAGTTTTTTTTATCATATTCCAATTTTTTCTCTAAATTTTAAGAATGAAAATAAAAATGGAGTCTCCGATGTAAGTGCTCTAATCGTAAATACTCTTACTTTGAATGACTTTTTAGATATAAAAAGAAAATATTTTTAGTGTTCGCATAAATTTTTTTATAAAAAATTATATTTGTATTGGTGCATTGGATTGGCTACTTTTAGTGAGTTATGTCACTTGGGAATATGCTTAGATGCTTTTAACAGCCGATGAGCTGGTGGTGGAATGGTAAGGGAGAGACCTGGTGTTTTTTGTGATCCAGGTTCAATCCCTGCTCTCAACATTAGTTTCTGCGGCATGCAAATGATGCCTAGCTCTTAGGCTGATGCACATGGGTTTTACCCACGCCGATCCAGGGTTCGAGCCTCGGCTCTCCCTCAAGCCCGGAAGGGGCCGTATTGGGTGGGATTTTTCCTTGGATTCTCTCCAACTCTAACGCCAAGTGGGCCCGGTTAAGACAACATATTGGCCGGAGTTGGACGAAGCTCTCTCAAGTGAAGGGGGTGTGACGTCACAACATTCAGTGTTCGCCGTTCAAAAAAAGTTGCTTTTAACACTTGCTATTTTAATATCCAATTAATGATTATTTTCAGCAGTCATAGTATTTTTTTTTTTGAAAGGCGACTTTCATTTTTAAGTGGCAGTCGCATCTCCGACAAGTCGGAGACCCGTTACCCCTCAACCTGACCACTACGTTGTCTGAACCGGGCCCGCGGGTTCAGAGCGAGAGGCTAGGCTTTCACCGGGAAACCATGGAGCCTGCTGCCACTTGACAGCAGTTGCGCCGCTACACGGGCCAAACCCCGCTAGCGTAACGCACTCCGGACTAAAACCCGGTTCGGCTCGGATTCGAACCTGCGTGGACAGGTTGAATCTTCATCGCCTATACCACCGGCAGTCATAGTATTGATCACTAAACTTCATATGAATTTTGGACAAGACAGAAAACTTGATATGTATTAACAAAAAAATCGTAAGTTTGAATTTACTTTTGTGACATTTCAAAATTTTTATTACATTATTTTTACACGTAAAAATTTTAGTATTTTATCTCGAAACATATACACGTATAATTGTTCAAATTATGCAAATTAGTGTTTTTTTTTACAAATTTCAGTTTATATATTTTAAAATTTTAGTTTTTAAAAAAAAAATATATGAAAAACTATATAAATTATTTTTAATAAATTAAATAATTTATATATATATATATATATATATATGTATGGTTTTTAATTTTATGAAATTAATCATTTAAAATGATTAATTTTAATAAAAATATGTTTATAAAATTTTATTAATATAATTTAAATTAATTATGTTTTAAAAAAAAAAGTAAATTTATTAATTAAATTAAAAGTTAAGGGGTGAGTTTGAAAATAACAAAACTATAAGGTTTTAAGTTAAAAATAAGTCCAGGGGCTATTTAGAATTTAATAGAACCATAAGAGTTAGTATGTAAATGTCTCAGGGACCATTTTAAATAGTTTTGAAACCACAGGGACCGAAACTGACAAGTCCTTTTTCGCTTTTCCGGCCCGGCGACTACCCCCCTTCTCCGGCCACCTACCCCCTTCTCCGGCCATCCTCGAACGTGTGAACCACGCCACCTCGACACCTGCTTTTGGCACCACTGCAACCGCCTTTTTACCCCGATCCTTTCCCCCTAATTTCCCTTTTAACCACCGGATACCCACGACACCATTAATGAATCCAAAGTCGAACCCTTGAAATCGGCCGCTTTTCTGTACCTCAACAGCTAAGCTATAGCTCGTTCGATTCGTCTTGTCAAGACGCGTAAACCCACACACTCAATTTCACTTTATACTATCGGGTTTGGGTTTGACCATAAAAGTCCACCATCCGACCTTTATTCGAACACCGCACCTTCTCTGTCTACTCTCTCTCTAAATTGACAACACCCTCAGGTTCGTCTCCTTCTTCCGAAGCCCCCTTCTAATTTGGAGTTCCAATTCGACCCCAAGGCCCGTTTCCAGTTTTGGGTTCTCTCGGCTTCGTTCTCGACTTCGCAGACGGGTTCCGAGCAGGTATAATCCCTAAATTGTTTTCAGTACTTTCGTTTTCTGTTCTAGTAATCTAACCAACCCCCTTTGCAAAGCATTAGCTTCGTATCCGGGCTAATCAGACCATCGGCGGAGTCCCTGGTCGCATTGCCGAGAACAGGGACGAAGGCCGAGTCTTGTTAAGAGTTTTAAGTGTTGGTTTTGATCAGCGATGGGCTTATAGTCTGGCTAGTCACACTCGTTCCCGATAACAACCGAGACCCGAGTTCGATCCCCGGTTTCATCCGGTCCAACCTTTTTATTTATTTCCTTTTTGTTGATTGTGTTGACCGACCAGTTGACGACCCATGGATCCCCTCTGCCCGACCCGGTTACCCGTTGACCCGCGCTTTTCCTACCTGGGCCGACCCGGTCCGACCATTTCCCTATTTTTATATATATACATTATTATTATTATTATTTATTAATTAACTTAATTAATTTTAAAACCCCTTTAAATTATTTCGAGCCCGTTAACTCAGCCCGTTTATTTTTAACCCAACTTTTAAACATATTCAAACCCGTTAAATTTTATAAAATAATAAAACCGTCGTTTTTCATAAGTTATTTAATTATTTAAACCCACGAAAAATAATAAAATAACATTTTTATAAATAAATAAAAATACGCGTTATTTAAAATATAATATTTTCATGAAATTTAAAATAGGTAATTTATGATTTATAAAATGCAAGTGTTATTAAAAATAGATATATTTCGAGAAGTTTAAATATTTAATTTGGAATTTTATAAAAATACAAAGTCTTACAAAAATTAATATTTATTTGTACAATGATTTTAAAACATATAATTTTTCGCAAAGGTTATTCCATTTACAAATCCACATATATTTAAACAAATATACGCGTACGCGAATACATATTTGATACATATTCGTTTACATAGGATTTCATCGTGTATAACAACAATACAAATATCACCATCGCGTGTGAAGTAAAACCCTCGCTGCAAGGTGAGTTACATATCCCCTATTTACATTTTTATACATTTTGGGGTGAAACGTAATCTGTGCATACTTACATACAATTCAACTTGTGTTTACATGCGTAGATTATTGTGCTTTTGTGCATGGTCACTTGTTATGCTATGGATACTTTTAGGGTGGTTTTAAATGATGTGTAACCCACATAGTCTTGATTCCATGCCTATCACTTTTAGGGTAGCGGTATGCTATGCCTATCACGTTAAACCTTTGTGCTTATATACATAATTACATGCTTACAATTGGTATACACATAGTGAATTCTCCACATTATGCTGTATCATACCATGTCAAACTATGAATTGTATAAACGTTTTTAACTAAACTTTTATTATATTCAAACATATGTAAACTCACCAACTCTCGTAGTTGACACTTGTTTTGGGATTACGTTTCAGGTGCAGATATGTGATTATGTGACTATGTGTTGAAGATGCTACACATAAGGCTATGGACCTAGTAATGTAATTTTGTGAAATGTTCTAGAATAGGTTATGATGACTTGTTATGAAATTGAATGTTTGACAATTTAATCATATTAATGAATTATGAAATCTTAGTATATCATGTGCTTATGAACAATCATTTAGTGTCCACCTCGATGATTCCGCCATCGATCGGGGTGTGACAGATTGGTATCAGAGCCATGGTTATAGGGAATTAGGTTATTAGACACATGACCTAGACTATAACCTTAGGACACCTTCTTATGTGTTACATGCTACGTGTTTAAATGCTATGTGATTTTATGTGTAATTAGGTTATTATTTGAACTTTCCCAAATTTGGTACATGGTGCTTATACATAGGATACATACAAGTCCTTGCACATACAATACATGCTTGTTATACAAACATACGCGAACATTTACACTACACATCCTTATTCCAGATTCCTGCTTTCCGCATCCATACTATCTGCAATATTCCTACGTGTTTCATCATAATCTTAAAAATCTCGTCAATGTTTGAATTTATTAAAATGAGTAAAGGACACGTGCAATCCGGAAGGGTGACACATGTACTTTGAGTTTTCTGTCTAGGAAATGCATTTCGTATAAATCCAAATAAATGGACCCGTATGCTTTCCTGGGAATTCCCGAAGTGAGTGTTTATCTATAGGCAAAAGCATGTCTCCTTGAAAATTTTAAGAAATTATTTAACGTTGATAAGTCACTGTATTCGAAAGAATACGATCCGAACATAAACCCAAGCTAGGGGACATTGTAGCAAGATAGGAGAAACTAGGTGATCATGTAAAACAAATTACTATTATGGGTGCACACGTAATAGCAGTTTGTAGTGCATGCGAATCCCGGTAATTCCTATTGCGCGAATAATGACCCTTACTAAAATGAAATCCATGGTATCTATCTTCCCATGTATAGATTTCATGGTTTATTTCCCCTATCCTTTATGTTATAAAATTTTGAATGATTTATGTGTACGTTTTTAGTCAAAACATACATACATTATCACGTGACCTGATGAGTATCATCTCGTGTCCTACTTGCATTGTTGTGAACAGTCCACCAACTGTGGCACATATATGTCCATTTTATCCAAAAGTCTAATAAATCCTTGTCTTTTCTGGTGATATTTTATAGAATGCCTCCCCGTCGCGTAGTTAATGCTAACTCCAGCAATTCCAACACAGACCTTGCTGCACTACTTGCCCAATTAGTAGGCCAAATGATCCAAGCTAACAACAACAGTGATGGGTCTAATACGCAAGGGAATGGTGCAAACCCACCGTACTGCACATTCAAGTATTTCAATTCCTGCAACCCCACCAAATTCTTTGGGACGGAAGGTGCTACTGGCCTTCTTCAATGGTTCGAAAGTATGGAGAGTACTTTCCTAAACAGCGATTGTCCCGACAATCTCAAGGTCCGTTATGCTGCCAGCGTCTTCCAAAAACGAGCTCTCACCTGGTGGAATGGTTAGAAACGTACTCAAGGCATCGAATCTGCTATGTCCTTGTCTTGGGACGAAATGAAACGACTTATGACTGGCGAGATCTGTCCTCGCAATGAAATGAGGAAACTCGAAGCTGAATTTTGGGATCTCACCCAAGATAGTGGAGAGAATCTGGTTTACACCACTCGTTTCCAAGAACTAAGTCTGCTCGTGCCCCACATGGTTACTCCCTTAGCACGGGGAATCGAAAAATACATAGGTGGACTGCCTATGCCGATCCAAGACACCGTATTGGGAAGTAATCCCTCCACTCTCGGAGACGCTATCCGTTTATCTGCTGTGTTGACTGACAATCACGTCAAAGCGGGTACCTTATCTAGGAAGGGTACCAAGAAAGTGGTCGACAAAGCTGCTACTTCCATGTCCGAAAAAGACGAAGAGCCTGAATCTTCCCATCATGATAAGAAGCGCAAGGCCCAAAACATTGCGGCCATCACTCCTGCCGTGCCTGTGACCCAAGTTACTCATGCGGGTCAAATTCTGAGAAATTATGTAGGTTCATTTCCCCAATGCCCTACTTGCAAGTATCACCATGCCCCGCATGCTGCATGCCGTCTATGCTCAAATTATGGACGCTATGGACACGTTGTTACTACTTGTCGTGCTCGCACTATCGTTAATCAAGCTACTCAAGGCAATCATCCAGTGCCTCTCGTTGTCACCTATGGACGGGCCTGTTACGAATGTGGAGATCCAAACCACTTTCGAAACCAATGTCCAAGACTTCAAAATCAAGGTGGTCCTCGTGGACGAGCATTTAATATAAATGCTAACGAGGCTCCGGCCAATGACGACACTGTCAACGGTACGTTCCTTTGTTCACTATCTTTATACATCCGTTTTATTCAATACTCATGCCAATGGAAATTTGTGTGTCTTGCTTTTAACCAACTATTTGCTAAACAACAAACCAAACTTGATAACTCGTATATCATGGAAGTAGCGGGTGGGAAACCCATTGCTATAAATTCTATCATCCGTGATTGCATTCTTGAATTTAACAACTATGCTTTCACCATCCATCTCATTCCTATACTATTGTGAAACAAACCTGCTACGTTTAATTCAATCATCCGACTTTCTAACTCTGTTAAAAATTGACTTAAATTGTTGAACATATTCGTAAGGAGAAATACTATGAAACCACTCATGGATGTGATAACACTTTCAGATTGTACGCATTTCATTGTACAATTTCCATTTGAAGAAGATGATTTAATTAAAATGGTCTAAACCCTAGTAATTATGCACGGGAATCCTCGGAATATCAAAGGGGTGGTGGGTTAGCCGCTGGTACACCCTATACATAAACTCACTTGATATAACGAGTATAAACCATGCATAAGTACTAGGAAGAGTACCGGTTTTTGAAACAAAATGTTTTTGCAAAACAATTTTTGAAAATATAAACACCCGTGGGGTGAAGTTTTAAAGGAAAATGCCATGTCACAAGGTAATTGACATCAATATCGTTAAGTGTGGTTTCTAAGAGTTTACATTCATGCTTTATATGAACATTTGTATGCATAAATCTCATGATACTGTTAGAACAATTAATTGACAACTCGACTCGAATTAACGTCGTCATTCGTTATCATATGCTATTTCCCGCTAAGTCCTTCTTTCGTGATTAATTCCATTCTAAGTCCATTGGCATCTTTTTCCCGCTTCTATAACCTTCGCTAATCGAACTTTAACTTGGAGAGACTGTGACATTTCAAAATTTTCATTATATTATTTTTACACGTAAAAATTTTAGCATTTTATCTCGAAACATATACACGTATAATTGTTCAAATTATGCAAATTAGTGTTTTTTTTATAAATTTCAATTTATGTATTTTAAAATTTTAGTTTATAAAAAAAAATATATGAAAAACTATATAAATTATTTTTAATAAATTAAATAATTTATATATATATATATCTATGGTTTTTAATTTTATGAAATTAATCATTTAAAATGATTAATTTTAATAAAAATATGTTTATAAAATTTAATTAATATAATTTAAATTAATTATGTTTTAAAAAAAAAAGAAAGTAAATTTATTAATTAAATTAAAAGTTAATGGGTGAGTTTGAAAATAACAAAACTATAAGGTTTTAAGTTAAAAATAAGTCCATGGGCTATTTAGAATTTAATAGAACCATAAGGGTTAGTATGTAAATGTATCAGGGACCATTTTAAATAGTTTTGAAACCACAGGGACCGAAACTGACAAGTCCTTTTTCGCTTTTCCGGCCCGGCGACTACCCCCCCTTCTCCGGCCACCTACCCCCTTCTCCGGCCATCCTCGAACGCGTGAACCACGCCACCTCGACACCTGCTTTTGGCACCACTGCAACCGCCTTTTTACCCCGATCCTTTCCCCCTTATCAATTTCCCTTTTAACCACCGGATACCCACGACACCATTAATGAATCCGAAGTCAAACCCTCGAAATCGGCCGCTTTTCTGTACCTCAACAGCTAAGCTATAGCTCGTTCGATTCGTCTTGTCAAGACGCGTAAACTCACACACTCAATTTCACTTTATACTATCGGGTTTGGGTTTGACCATAAAAGTCCACCATCCGACCCTCATTCGAACACCGCACCTTCTCTGTCTACTCTCTCTCTCTAAATTGACAACACCCTCAGGTTCGTCTCCTCTTTCCGAAGCCCCCCTTCTAATTTGGAGTTCCAATTCGACCCCAAGGCCCGTTTCTAGTTTTGGGTTCTCTCGGCTTCGTTCTCGACTTCGCAGACGGGTTCCGAGCAGGTATAATCCCTAAATTGTTTTCAATACTTTCGTTTTCTGTTCTAGCAATCTAACCAACCCCCTTTGCAAAGCATTGGCTTCGTATCCGGGCTAATCAGACCATCGGCGGAGTCCCTGGTCGCATTACCGAGAACAGGGACGAAGGCCAAGTCTTGTTAAGAGTTTTAAGTGTTGGTTTTGATCAGCGATGGGCTTATAGCCTGGCTGGTCACACTCGTTCCCGATAACAACCGAAACCCGAGTTCGATCCCCGGTTTCATCCGGTCGAACCTTTTTATTTATATCCTTTTTGTTGATTGTGTTGACCGACCAGTTGACGACCCATGGATCCCCTCTGCCCGACCCGGTTACCCGTTAACCTGCGCTTTTCCTTCCTGGGCCGACCCGGTCCGACCATTTCCCTATTTTTATATATATACATTATTATTATTATTTATTAATTAACTTAATTAATTTAAAAACCCCTTTAAATTATTTCGAGCCCGTTAACTCGGCCCGTTTATTTTTAATCCAACTTTTGAACATATTCAAACCCGTTAAATTTTATAAAATAATAAAACCGACGTTTTTCATAAGTAATTTAATTATTTAAACCCACGAAAAATAATAAAATAACATTTTTATAAATAAATAAAAATACGCGTTATTTAAAATATAATATTTTCATGAAATTTAAAATAGGTAATTTATGATTTATAAAATGCAAGTGTTATTAAAAATAGATATATTTCGAGAAGTTTAAATATTTAATTTGGAATTTTATAAAAATACAAAGTCTTACAAAAATTAATATTTATTTGTACAATGAATTTAAAACATATAATTTTTCGCAAAGGTTATTCCATTTACAAATCCACATATATTTAAACAAATATACGCGTACGCGAATACATATTTGATACATATTCGTTTACATAGGATTTCATCGTGTATAACAACAATACAAATATCACCATCGCGCGTGAAGTAAAACCCTCGCTGCAAGGTGAGTTACATATCCCCTATTTACATTTTTATACATTTTGGGGTGAAACGTAATCTGTGCATACTTACATACAATTCAACTTGTGTTTACATGCGTAGATTATTGTGCTTTTGTGCATGGTCACTTGTTATGCTATGGATACTTTTAGGGTGGTTTTAAATTATGTGTAACCCACATAGTCTTGATTCCATGCCTATCACTTTTAGGGTAGCGGTATGCTATGCCTATCACGTTAAACCTTTGTGCTTATATATATAATTACATGCTTACAATTGGTATACACATAGTGAATTCTCCACATTATGCCCTATCATACCATGTCAAACTATGAATTGTATAAACGTTTTTAACTAAACTTTTATTATATTCAAACATATGTAAACTCACAAACTCTCGTAGTTGACACTTGTTTTGGGATTACGTTTCATGTGCAGATATGTGATTATGTGACTATGTGTTGAAGATGCTACACATAAGGCTATGGACCTAGTAATGTAATTTTGTGAAATGTTCTAGAATAGGTTATGATGACTTGTTATGAAATTGAATGTTTGACAATTTAATCATATTAATGAATTATGAAATCTTACTATATCATGTGCTTATGAACAATCATTTAGTGTCCGCCTCGATGATTCCGCTATCGGTCGGGGTGTGACAACTTTGGATGGGTTTAGGTTACTTTCATGGGTTTAGGTTACTTTCATGGGTTGACCCTGTTTCTTTTTATAAAAACTAGATGGTTTTACCCGTAGGCGCAACCGTAAAAATAATGTTAAAAAAAGAAATATAAAACTAAATATATAATCAAAAAGGAAAAAAACAAAATAAAAAAATTACCGGTTCGGGTCGTCGAAAACCATAAAAACGAATACCGATACGAGTTTGGATAATATCAATACCGACAATGATGTTGTTCGCTCATAATAGGTTCGGTCCGTCACGGTACCCACAACGGTAACGACACTCGCTATAAGCAACGATAAAAAAAATAAAATTTTGAATACAACTCCGTTTTAAAAAAATATATATCGGAACGTTGACAAAAAAACTAAAAACAGCCGCACACTCCGTATTTTGAAAAAAGTTAACGAACGAAAGTTATTAAAGGAAAACGAAATTAATAGAAAATAAAACGGGCTAAAAGCGTATATAATGTATAGTATAAAGGATGAAAATGAAAATTAAAAAAAAACTTTACGTGTCAAATTTTGAAGGGACTGACACTGTTTATTGAGACTTTGTTTTAATATTATTAGTAATTTAGGGAATATATTTTGTCAAAATATAAATGGGTTGGACAAACTTGAAAGTTAAAAGAGAAAAGAGTGTAGATAGTTTAAACTTTAAAGGCAAATGTGTATTTTGAGTACTCATGAAAAAAAAGAGTAAACAAATAAGAACTTTTAGGTTAACTTGTAGGGTTGTATGTCTAATCAGTTTGTGAATACGTAAGTCGTTATATTTTCATGTGTTTGACATGAGTTTTGGGTTTATATCAAATTCGACCTGTGAACACAAAGTCGTACATCATACTTGTTTGAGACATCTGTTTTCTTTTTTATGTGGTGACTTCAACGTCTGAAACCTCGACATGTGAAATGTTAAGCTTGTTTGAGGCTATCTTTCTTCTTCTCCTACTATGCCTTCAAAAATAATTATTAACTTTTTTTAGAAAGGGAAAGCAAATCCTCCCCAATTCAAGATCGGGTAAAACCCGACCCAACCCGTTCAGTTTAGGCTAAAAACAAGAGTTAATCATCAAGATTCGAACTCAAGACCTGTTAAGCTCTAAAGACAAGACTACCACTTAGGCCGAAGCCTCGGTTGGTTATTGCTTATATTAATTGATAAAGGATTTTGCTAGTAATTTATAAATTATAAAATAAAAATATTAGTTAGCTTTATTAGTAAAGAGCAAAACTTCCATGCTAGCGGTGGTAGGTCCGAATATGAATAAAATAATAGTTTTCAAACTTTTAGAGAGGATATAGATCGGTCTTAAACTCTTAAAGTGATCTTTAAAAAATCAATTGATTATCTTTTATCGGAACCTACATTACTTGAATTATGGTACCAGGAAGTTATTAAATTATAGGTGTTCGATTTTCTTTTGACCTAAATGGTATAACTAAAAGAGAGAAAAATATAAAAGTTCTATGAATATAAATAAAATAAAAACATAAAACCCGACCTAAATATAAACTTAATCATATCACTTTTATATATAGAAAATACATAATAATATATCTTTAATCACAAAATATTACAAACAATATATACAAACACACTCTCTCTATTACTTTAAATGATTGTTAGTTGAGATCTTGTGTAAGGGTAAAACTGGAAATGACAAAAGACTATGGTGAAAATTTAGTTTTAGTTTCTAAGGAGCTTTGTCCTGGCGGTACCCCGGTGACTTCTAAATGGATGGTCGTCGGTTCGAATCCGGGCCATAGTAAAAAAGAGGTTTGTGGCCAGGTCAGGGGCTTATCCAGTTGAGGGTTCCTCCTGGGGTGGGCTGTCCTGGATATTTTAGGTGTTGTCCCGAGAAAACTCAATTATTCTAGAATATGTAGGTATTAGTCATTAAAAAAAGTTAAAGGGTATTAGGGTAGGGTATATTAGCAAATTCAACTTACTTTAAGGTACAACTTTTCGAGGAGTATAGATCAAGCATAAAAGATGATAAAGTCAACTTGAAGAGGAAATCTTGGACTCATTTTGTGGAAACTGGATCTAACAAATATGTACAATAATAGCCCTTTAACCTTGAGATTATAACATTTAGTCCTAAAACTTTTGGTATGTAAAAAGTAAATCATTGATTGAAACCTTAAAGCTCGAATCGTCATATATTAAAAGGATAAAAATGTAAGATGTAACTCTCTCGGTGTGGAGCTGATTGTAACATCCCAAAATTTCGAAAACCTATGGTTCGGGTCAGAGAGCGACCCGAATCTCTATTTAACAGATGGGCTAGCAAAGTTTAGCACGTAATGTGTAGGTCGATGGATGTAAAGGACGAGGGGAGCAATTTTTGTTCAGTTTAGGATCGAAACGCATGAGATGGAAAGGGGAGGGACCCGGAGGTAAGTTCTAGTGGTTTATAAACCACTTAAGCTCAAACCCTAGGGCCATTTGGACTCTAGGTGTGCGCAAATGCAGGTAACAGGAAGAAAGGAGAGGGGAAGGACGATTGGAGGAGAAGGGTTCACGCCCGTTTCGAGCGAATACTTCACGCCGAGCCACGGTAATCATCGTTTAGTCTTTGTGTGCTTATGTTTATGTATTTAGTAGGAAAACCCGGTTAGGGTTTGTGTGTTTGGCCGTGTGTAGGTCCCAAATTCGGTGCGTGACGGATCTCTAGACTCGCGGTACGACACGGTGATAACGTGCGGAATCCATGATCAACGTGCTCGTGTAACTCAATCAACAACAACGGTGTAAATAAACGCTTTGTATTTCCACCAAGATATCAGGTTACAAGATTCAGTCTCTAATCAGTTCCTCTGATATCTCTCTCACACCCTCTGTTCCCTGTTTCACAGACTCTGTTCTCTATATATAAGCAACTGTTCTGCACCAGGCGAACTTAACAAGTTCGCTTCACTGTGCTTAGAAGTTCGCCTCTAATAGGCTAAGCGAACTTAATAAGTTCGCCTCTGATAGAATTAAGCGAACTTATTAAGTTCGCCTCTGATAGGCTAGGCGAACTTATTAAGTTCGCCTCTGATAGGCTAGGCGAACTTAATAAGTTCGCCTCTAGCAGAACTTACACATAATTTTATCAACAGTTACAAAACATGTCCTAACAGAATGACGACGAGGTGGAGGGAGAGGTTCGGTGTGAGCTGATCATGGTGGCGGAGTAGGATGGTAGTAATGTCCAGCAGTGGCTGCTCATGCGGAACCGAAGACTGTGGTGGGGTGGCTTGGCTACGGGTGTGGCAAGGCGTGAAACTGTGAAGGTGGTAGGCTGAGGATGTGTTTCGGCGACGTGAGGGCTGGAGCAGGAAGCACGGTTGCTCTTGTCGTGTGCGTGGGGAAGACGGCGGGTGCCGGTGCGCACGGTGGCGGCCTGATGTCGTGCGTAGGGCTGCAATGGCCTAAGAGTTGTGCCCGACGAGCGAGATAGCTGTTGTGGTGGCGCATGGTGGTTAGACGGCTATGGTGTTGTCCAACGAGGATGATGGTGGAGCACGACGATGGAGCACAGGAGGCCGGCGTGGCGGCAACCGGTCATGGGGATGGCCACACGGTGGTTCACGGTGGTGAACGAGGAGTAGAATGGAATCGGGTAACACCCGATTAGGGTTTTATGAGCATAGGGTTTGCATGTTGAGTTTTGGACGTGCATGAGGTCTCGGCTCGGGTGCGTGTGGCCTATGAGGCTAAGGTATCGCATGGCACGTGAATGTGCGTGCATGCGGGTGCTAAAGTGGGTCCAGGATAACCCGGTTTGGGCGGACACGAGGATTAGGGTTTTTGCACGGATGTAGGAGATGTGCGGATGAGACGAGTATCGGGAACATCTATACTTATACGTAACTGACACAAATTTAGAACGTATCTGATCATGTAATCATGCGTGACAGATTCGGGTTCGGGCATGATAGAACGAGTTACAGAGCAGGGACTGGAGCTCAGCTTAACCTGTGAGTTTCTAATCCCCTACTTTTAAAGGTTTTACTGATTTTACGGTTATTGTACATACTTGCAAGTGGTGTTTATTATATTAAACATGTTAAGAGTTTTGGGTTTAACCTAATGTGTCTATGAACTAAAACATTCAATAATGAGGCTGAGGGATTATGTGGTGTCCTTGTGATTATGGGAGCTAGGGGTAAGAGAATTACTGTTGTGAGTCGGGGTATGAGTTAGCTATTTATGGGTTTAGGTAGGATGTGTTATCCGGGTTGTGTAAATGCTAGTATGATGCTATGTGCTATGAGTTAGTCGGGGTAAGTCGTGATACGAGCTAGATGTTTATGAGTTGTGTAAGATATATTATCCTGGGAATGTGTATGGGGTGCAGGTCTAGTTAACTAGTCATATAATAAATATGTGATGATGTGTGTTATATGTTTATTATTGTGTTTGCAGCATTGCCTTTGTGGCACGGCAAACGGGATTGTGGAGGACTAAGTCCTTCGGAAGTCACCAAAGGTGAAAATGTCTAGCAGGGCAGTGATGAACTCGGGGTGTGTTGAATGCCCGGACGAGGGTAACCCTAGCGAGGGTGCAGTGATGAGGTATGTGTTTGTGTGCATATATATGTGTTAAATTGCATACAAGTGTTGAGTTATATTTATTGTGCGTGAGATGATATTATTGTGATGTGTAAATGATATTAATGTGGTGTGTAGAGTTACATTAACCGTTGTGTCAGGATGAGGACATTGTGTTTACAACTGTTGTGTCAGTTGGCTTGTGAGAGTCTTGGTTAGGGTTCGTTAAGTTGGTGTCTAGAAGTTGGTTGTGATAACCAATGTATGGTTAATATGTGTGGTAAATTTTGAGTTATCAGAGTAGTAAGTTCGATCCATGTCGAAGAGACTTACTGAGTTATAATGGCGGGATGAGTCTGGGTTGGTGAACCCTTTGGGATATCATAAGATAACAGGGGTTATCTATATGATGATAATATATAAAACTACTTTATAAGGACCTGAGGGTCCTGAGCGGAGATAAATATTAATTGTGACGAGATGACTTTTATTTAAATCAAAATATTATAACTCACTCAGCGTAGCTGACTTTATGTGTACGTTAGATTGTGTTGAATGTGAGCTTTGGGGTCGACATATCTTGGCTGGGGAGCGATGTTACTCAGATCGGTGTGCAGGCATTCATGAAGTAAAGTAATAACGATAATGACCTTAAAGTGTAATAATTATTTTAGAAAGACTTCCGCTGTAGTTTTGATTTATTAAATGAGTATTTTAAAGGGAATGCCTAGTGATGAAAACCGACTGTAGGGTGACTGGTTTTGGGCCTTACAAGTTGGTATCAGATCCAGGTTTAAGCGAAAGTTGGTGTTTTTATTAAAAAAAAATAGCTTAACTTAAACTGAAAATGGGACGAGGGTGAAACGAATGCCACCACGAGTAACCGCGAGCCAAGTGGTACATCTTTTGAGTTATGCATTAATTGTTAGAGTGTTAATTGTGTTGTGTAACACTACGAGGACTTGTGTGGTATGATTAGGTGGAATCATGTTTTGTAAGTTGGGTATTGCAGAGTAGCATTAAGTGTAACTATGTGTGATAGTTTGGTGTATCAGCATGGTTTAGTGATTTTGTGTGTAACCATGTGTGGTGTGCCATTGTGATTAATATGATGATTTGCTAGATTATTGTGTGGTGCTATGTGAGTTTTGTGGGATGCATGTGCACCCGGTGTGTGTGAAAGGTAGAAAGTTAGCGTGAGTATGATGGGGAAGGTTTAGAATCCGAGCAGTAATGTGGACCACCAAATTGCATTTGATCACCGTGATTTGGCAGTCTATGATTACCCTCATATTATGAATTTGTGCATGATATGTCGTAAATTATGCATATTTTGCATGCATAACTATCCTCATATTCATCACAATTATTAACAAAATGATTGGAATTGATACTAAATCCATTCATTTGTATTACAACCGGATAATTGACCTTGGTATTCAAAAACATGAAGAAATCACTCAAAATCAAGGAGAAATTAACATTCGGAAGTCAATTAAATGAACCTGGACCCAGGAAGTCAAAAAGTCAACAGAGAGCAAAAATGCCCAATGCACTGGCGTGCATTCCAATGCACGGCCGTGCAAAGGGTGTTTTGTCCCCTGTACTCCCCAAAGCTGCTAGATTCATTCACATGCAATAAAAGGGTACTTTGCACGCCCGTGAAATCCAATGCACGACCGTGCAGCTAATTCTAGTGTTTTAGGTGTCCATTACCAAGGGTTGTGAAGGCCTTAGTGCTCTGCTAGAGCCGGAACTCTCTCGGTTTTGGTCCGTTTTAGCTTTTCTTTGTTTGTTTTATGTTTTTAACAATGTAATACGGAATGATTATTCTTATTCAACTAAACAAGAAGCAACCTATACCCACTCTCCCTTGGTGTTGGATAACTCCTACACATGATCTAAAGGTTAGTGGAGTCACTTGTATGGTCATTCGTGGCTAGTCTTCTTGCGTTACTTTGGTTGGTTGAACTTTAATTAATTAATGAAGTATTTTTAGTATGTTATGTTCTTAAAGTCTTTCTTTTAATATATCTTAAAAAGACAAGAATAGGTGATCTTTAAACCAACTTAATACCCTCAAATCTTGTGAGTTTCTTAAGCAAGGCTTCTTGTTTAGAAGCTTATTCGAGTTTGTACAATTGTATCTATTTACTTCTCTTGTGTTAGCTTGCAGAGGACTTCTAGCGGGAGCCATGAGGCTTGATCTTGAGAATGAAAGATTTTTTATTTAAAATAATATTATAAGTAAAGACAACTATTTTAAGAATATAAATTGTTTAGTCCGAGCGTTCATAAAGTAGATCTGGAGGGAGTTACGCATTCCAACTTTCCAAAGGAAGTTACACGACTTGGCATACGCCAGTCGAAATGATAATCTTAGTCTGAATAATAATTCACGGGACAGCAGACGGACTTGAGACCCCGTTAGGATTCCGAGAATTATTAGGAGCAGTTGGCCGACCGTATCCACTGTTCCGTTACGAAATACTAACTCACATATCGAAAGGGTTAGTACTAGTAACTATGACCAACCTTACTAAAGTAAAATGTTAATTAACAAGTGATAACAACCGGAGTAACACCTTAAATGAGATAATATTCCTAATTACTTTTCTTTCCCTTTTTCCTTTCTTTTAAACAAAACCCCATTTTCCAACTTATTATCCTAGTCAGACAATAGCGAGGATTGAGTAAGGAATCCGTGTCCATGGTTCGATACTTGGTTCTTACCCAGACTATACTACGTTGCGATAGGTACACTTGCCTATTGTGTGTGTTTTAAGTTGAAGTAATTATCATTTTAATTAATAAATTTAAAATATGATTTTGTGTAACTCTAAACAGAACATTATTAAAAATATATATTATGTCTCTCGTATCTTGCATCAAGTTTTTGGAGCCATTACCAGGAACATGTATATATATATATATATTTATAACCACACTAAAAACACGCTATCAAGTTTTTGGCACTGTTGCCGAGGACACGGTAATTCTACGAAAGATCTAAGCCGTTTGACTGACTATTTATTTCTATTTTCCTTTGTTTTCTTTCTACTTTATTTTCCCTTTTATTTTTATTTTCATCTTTATTTTAATTTTGTTTTATTTCTACTTTATTTTTCCTTTTTATTTTTAATTCTTTTATTCTTCTTACTTTTATTTTTATTTTAGTACTAGTATTAGTTCATCTGTCTTTGAAGGAATTTTCAAGGATCGCGACCGCAAAATTATTGTCTAGAGAAATGAATGGATGTAAATACCGCCATTCGAATGCATTTTTAAAACAGGCGTAACGCTTTCGAACGATTTTATGTTTTTATTTTTTACATTCTACTTTATTTTTTATAAAGACAAGCTAAATACTTTGAAATTGGATTCCAACGCACGAGGTACGTTTTCCAAAGTAAAATCAGAATTTTGATGGTATCCCCTTTTACTAATTATTTTAAGTGAATTAATACTTTAAGAAAAATCTAAACAATTTTTTATTATGTTTTAATTAAAAACGGGGGGGATGGGATCCACGGCTGTGCATTCCAATGCACGTCCGTGTATCGGTCAAACACGCGTTAGGTCATAAAGAGGGCAGAAGCCTGCACTTTCCTCAAAACCCTCTTCTTCCTTACGCACGATTGCGGCCACCAAGCTCTCAAAACCTCCGATTTTCACTCGTTTTCTTCATTTTTGACCTCCAATCTCTTCCTAAATGTATGTAAACTTGTCCGTTATCGTTTTTAGGATGATTTCTACTTCAAATATGACTGATTTTTTCCAAATAGGGCTAGGGTTTCATTTTGAATATTGGTTTGAATATGCATGAATCTGAACTCAATGCTTAAACTAAATGCATGTTTGACTATGTAGGATCATAATGTAACACCATTTGTCTTGTTTGGGTAGATTTGTTTGACTCGTATGAACGAGTTTTTGAATTTGACTTTGAACTCCTGAACTTAAAAATACGAATTGAAGCATGAATCTTGTTTATGTGTGTAGCTTTAGTATAGTTTGTGGGAAATTTTGACTTTGAACCCATGAATCTTGTTTATGTGTGTTTATGATACTTGGTTCTTACCCAGATTATACTACGCTGTGATATGTATACTTTACTATTGTGTGTGTTTTAAGTTGAAGTAATTATCATTTTAATTTATAAATTTAAAACTTGATTTTGTGTAACTCTGAACAGAACATTATTAAAGATATGTATTATGTCTCTGGTATCTGGCATTAAGTTTTTGGAGCCATTACCAGGAACATGTATATATATATTTTTATAACCACACTAAAAACACGCTATCAGTGCCCATAGTAATCACTACAACGTTCTACCTTGAGTAGGATTAGATGGCTAAGGGGAAGCGTACGAGATCGGTCAGGCGTGGAGCTCTTGCTAGGAGGAATGCAGAACGACCAGCCAAGACGACGACTGTGACGAATGAAACTGCTAGTGAAATGGTAGTGTTGGTGCTTCTCTTGCCAAGTGTGACTAGATCTTCGATGGGCAACATGTCGCGTGGTGCTATGATCGGAAGGACCAGATGGAAAAGGAGGGCGGTGTCAGCTGTACATGATTTCCCTCCAGGATGTGGACCTGCATGGGTGAGAGATAGACCACCTGTGGCTGTAAATAGAACTTTGTTTTAGAAGGACTCGATGGATGAACCGGAATGTGATGAGAAGGGACCAGAGGAGGACACGACAGATGCACCTGAGGTGATCTAGTGGGGATTTTATGGGCATTGTTTCGGATACTCGAGTGTTTGATGATTAGATGATGTGGCAGTTGCCATGAGAGATTTCGGGGTGGTTTAACGTTGGATTGAGTAGACGTTTACGTGGTGTGATGTTTAATTCAAATATTGACTATTTGATTTGACATTGATTGTGAGTTTTACCGCATGATGATTTGAACATAATTATTGATAATTGTATTTGTAATGGTGTATGATTGTGCTTGCAGTAGTGGAATGTGTGCGGTATGGTGTGATTATGTGATTATATTTTGAATGACGTGAGGCCGTATTAAATGTAACCTTGTTGTGGTACTAGAGCATGGTTGACTAAAATGTGTGGGAAGACTTGTATAGACATGAGTTTAGAATCTGTATGTGTCTACAGTCTTGAGGTAGTGTCACCTATGTGCTAGTGTTTAGGTGATGTGTGAAGTGCAATGAGTATATTGCACTTTGTGTTAGTGTTCAGGACGGGGTCCTATGGGAAATCATGGTTATATACCTGGTGTGTATGTATAAACGTCCAGGACGAGGTCATGTGGGGAATTATAAATTATATATTATGTGTATGAATGTTTAGAATGAGATCTTGTGTCTAGATTGAGTAGTGTGTCGTCCTAAATCATTGGTACGACCCGTGTGGGATACGACCGTGTGAACTCTAGGTGAGTATATGATGACGTGTGGCAGGGGCTACCGTTGTGATTAATAGAAGGTGGAGTACATGAGTTTGTGTGTCTATAAATGACGAGGTCATATCGTATACACGTAGATTTGCTCAGGTCTAGCTAGTTATGTGTGCACTTTGTGTGAGTTAGAGAGTTGAGATACTATATACCTATATATGCATTGAACATGATAGGTTTCTATAACACCTGCATGAAAATGTCCAAGATTTGAAAAAGGTACAAACTACAAGGACTATAAGTGTATATAACATATAGATCAAGGCTCAAAAAGTAGAAATCATGAAAATTCAACGGTAACGGACCGTCACGGACGGTAACGGTCCGTTACGGGCGGGGCACGCGAACCTTGATGAAGCGCCACGTGTCCAATGACTCATCTTTGAAATCTGACGCGTGGAAACCCTATAACGGACCGTCACACCTGGTAACGGTCCGTCACGGCCCCAGACTCACCCTGGTGCGCCACGTATCACTCTGTAACGGACCGTCATGCCTGGTAACGGTCCGTCACGACTCAAATTGACCAGACGGCGACACGTGTCTGATGACTCGCAAACCCTAGTCTAGGTGACGGACCGTTACCACCCGTAACGGTCCGTCACGGGTCCAGATTTTTCCCTATAAATAGTTGGTCAAGTTCAACTCATATTCTCATCCCACAATCAACTTTCTTACTCACATTCCATTCCAGAGAAGTACTAGCTCGATCCCAAAGTTTTCGGTTCGTTTCCCGCTCTTCGTAGTGCCCGGTTAAGCAAGAAACGCTCGTAGAGGTGCTAAAACGCTAGAGAAACCAAGTTAAGAAGATAGTCTATAAGCTTTCGACTAAGAGGCTCATTCCTATAAATCAAGGTGAATACTTTATCTCTCTGAAAACTTGTGTCAAACATTTTATTTACGAAAATGGCCAAATAAAGGTTAAGGGAATAATGTTCAACGTTCTTCTACGAACAAAGCATTCAGGCCATAGGTATGCGTAAAACTTGCAAGGGATACACGGGTCTCGGGTGAAATTCCTGGATTACGGTCAGTGCTTGTCTTATAACAACTTCGGAGGCAAACCTGTCCAGTGTTATAAGACATGACGCTAGTGTATACTGTGGTGCGATTGAACAGGACGGGCCTGCTGAATGTGTGGATTGAACATAAAGTTGTGATTATGAAATTAATACTTGTTTGTGCCAAATGATTTTAAATGTCAAGATAATTGTATTCACCGGCGTTCGCGCTGACGTTTTATTTTCAAAATGTTTTCATGAAACGAATAAACTGAAATAAGAAAGAGGTATGGGCTGACATCAGATCTGACCCGAATGTGAGAGGCAGACATCAGTTCTAACCTATGAAAGGATAAACTTACACGTTGGATTCTCAGGCCTCGTGTGTAGAAAATCCTAAAGAAAAGAAAAAGGATATAGGACCAGGGGATTGATCAACCCTGGGTAGTACTATTTCCAGTGGCTATAAATGTATTTGTAGAAGCATGTTTTTGTAACTATAGATTAAATTCTATGTATTGGTGTACTAGGCTAGTACGCAGGAGGGTGTTCCTGCGTACTTAGCTTATTCACCGGTTGGTCCTGCGTACTTAGTAAGTACGCAAGGATTTTGCCTTGCGTACTTACCAAGTACGCATGACCAATGCCCTGCGTACTTAGACAAGTACGCAGGGAGTGTTCCTGCCCCTATAAATAGAAGACTTGTCTTCATTTGTAAGTGGAACTTCAGGAACTAGGTTGAGAGGTGTCCAGGTCGGGACGAGCTTTCCCGACCCCTGGACTGTGAGCTTAGATGAGAGATGTGTGCTCCTTCGGTATGTAGTCTGTAATACGGGATGACTTCTATGTTATGGATTACGTATCGTTTCATTATCTTTTGTCTTTGTTCGTGTTTCTCTGTCTCGTTTCTTCGTTCCCACACAAATCACATAACATGTCCGTGTTATTTCCGCTGTGCGATGAGGCTCCCGGGACCTACAGTATTTGATTTCAAAAAACTGATTTGTAATCAAAATGAAAAGGGTATTTAAATCCCTATGTTTATAAAGTAAATATAAAACTTTTGTCTTCCAACTGAGTTTTTGATATTTACAAAAACAACCATTGAGGTTGAAAGAATGTTGAAACGATCATTTTGAAAAAGACTTCCGTTGTATTTATAAAAACTCTGAAATCAAAGTTTCAATGATGATACCAATCGTTTGTCGAACACATCCAGGGGGTGCCCGGGACGGGGTGTGACAGGGTTGGTATCAGAGCCATAGATTTTGGCGAATTAGATACTTGGATCTAGTATCTAGGCTTTAACCATAAGTTTATCGATTACTTAAAACTAAGATAAGAAAACAAGGTAACCTTCTGAACGGTATATAGTTATCTGAAAAACGAAAGTGTTCTGTCTAAGGAAAGAGCGGTGCATAAATCTCTCCTAGACCCGTCGCTTTAACCTGGAAACATATCGGTTGGAGGTACTACTCTGGAGAGATAACCATCCTTGTAGAACTTTAGTTAAGATAAGGATACTGGCTTTAGTATCTAAGTCTTGACCAAAAATAAGATAAGTACTAATATTTTAAGATTGAAGATGTCTGGAGATAATTCTGTACCTGTTTATTATGACCCCAATCGTCCGATTAAATAAGAGTCACCTGAGTATCATCCTTTAGGATCTCGAATGAACCCTATCTCTTCACCCTACTATAACAATGATCCATTTGCCATTTTCCCTAATAACAATTCTCCCGAATACCACCCTCGGTCTTATAACTCTTCTAGTTAATGGATGGAAGATGGTTCTAACTTCAGCAACTGGAATACAAATAACCAACAATTGCAAGGAAATAATGAAGCCGAATCAAGTTATATCCAGCAGAATAATTCAACAGAAGAGAATCCATCTGAAGAATCCCACAAATATGAACCTGCTTCTGAAAACCCGGAAGACTATCCATTCAATAATCCTATCTCAAATAGTTTCGACTATCAATCTTATAATTCTGAAACTCCTGTTTTATATGATCCCTATATGTTTCCTGAATCTCCATATGATGGCCCTTTCAAAGAATATTTCCAAACTCCTTCGGAATACCAAAATTTTTATAATGAAATTATGATGGGACTTCGTAAGCCCCTTCCTAAATATGGTTATGCGGAAAGTATGCCCTCTTCTCCTATTGAATGTTTAGACCGATCATTGAGCTAAACGGACGAAGTTACAAGAAAGAAGATAATGGATAAAGCAAGAACCAAATTTTATGGGAAACAAGTATATGAATATGGAGAGGACTTGATGACTCTTGGAAAAGAGCTTATGAAAGATTAGAATCGTTTTTGTTGTATTTTGTAATATATTTTCTATAAAAATAAAATATCATTTTATTTATTTTTCAGAATGGTCGGAAAAGGCAAGGGTCCTAGCTTTATTTGTAAATTTGCTCCAGCTAGTTATCATGAACGAAAAACCAATGAAACAACTATAGAAAATAATGAGGAAACTGAAAGTTTAACTTTTAGAAGCCTCGGAGAAATAAGAAAGCCTAGTAGAGGTGTTAAAACGCTAGAGAAACCAAGTTAAGAAGATTGTCTATAAGCTTTCGACTTAGAGGCTCGTTCCTATAAATCAAGGTGAATACTTTATCTCTCTGAAAACTTGTGTCAAACATTTTATTTACGAAAATGGCCAAATAAAGCTTAAGGGAGTAATGCTCAACGTTCTTCTACGAACAAAGCACTCAGGCCATAGATATGTGTAAAACTTGCAAGGGATACACGGGTCTCGGGTGAAATTCCCGGATTACGGTCGGTGCTTGTCTTATAACAACTTCGGAGGCAAACCTGTCCACTGTTATAAGACATAACGCTAGTGTATACTGTGGTGCGATTGAACAGGACGGGCCTGCTGAATGTGTGGATTGAACATAAAGTTGTGATTATGAAATTAATACTTGTTTGTGCAAATGATTTTAAATGTCAAGATAACTGTATTCATCGGCGTTGGCGATGACGTTTTATTTTTAAAATGTTTTCAGGAAATGAATAAACTGAAATAAGAAAGTGGTATGGGCAGACATCAGATCTGACCCGAATGTGAGAGGCAGACATCAGTTCTAACCTATGAAAGGATAAACTTACACGCTGGATTCTCAGGCCTCGTGTGTAGAAAATCCTAAAGAAAATAAAAGAGAGATAGGATCAGGGGATTGATCAACCCTGGGTAGTACTATTTCCAGTGGGTATAAATGTATTTTATTTCAAAGACTGATTTGTAATAAAAATGAAATGGGTATTTAAATCCCTATGTTTATAAAGTAAATATAAAACTTTTGTCTTCCAACTGAGTTTTTTATATTTACAAAAACAACCATTGAGGTGAAAGAATGTTGAAACGATCCTTTTGAAAAAGACTTCCGCTGTATTTATAAAAACTCTGAAATCAAAGTTTCAATGATGATACCAATCGTTGGTCGCACGCGTCCAGGAGGTGCCCGGGGTGGGGTGTGACAGTTTCGTTATTATGACCTAACGTTATGTGTCCTGGTAGTACACGCTTGGTTGTGCATAGGACGCGTGGTTGGTGTGATCAAGCATAGTTTTTCTATCTTGACGTTTTTCTCGACATTAATACATCGAGGCGATGCGAGGAGTTTAGACGTTTTTCTAGACGATCAGTGAGGTGCTCTTATGAAATGCCTATGCTTATTTCTCCAGAATCCAGAGCACGAAGCCAAGGGGTGGAGCTGTGAGAGTTGATGATGAAAGCGTTATGTGGACGCTTGATCGGAGATAGTTGTGATATTGAGTTGACGACGATGAAGACTTTGGCACGGAATGAACAAAGGGACGATAGAGTCTCCATGGAATACGTTCCATAGGAGGAATTCTGTCAATGAAGGATACAAGGAAAAAGGGGATGTTTTCTCTAAACAAGGCAAGGGTGGCTAAGGCTTGTGATTAGATGAACTTCAAGTTCGCAGTTAATGAATGAGACGCGATCGGTGACTGCGTGACAATGATAGAGCAACGACTAAGTGACTGGAAAGAAATTGCCTATGCTGGTACGCATACGACTAAGTAAGAGGGACAAGCTCATGCGAAGCATCGAAGGGAATAACTTTGGGGGTTAGAACAAGCATTATTCGGGGTGCACAATGATAAGTGGCGCGTGCTTACCTATAAGCCGTGAAGAATGCAAGGTAATGTAGTAAAGAGATATTGTAGTGGGGAAACTTTTGAGGAGATCAGTAAAGCTTCGGACAAGCTCCTAGAGATCATCAGAGAGGTCAGATGTGATACCATTATGTGTAAGACAGGGGTGCCTAAGCATTTAGCAATCATCACAGGGTGGCGATCAAGGTATGAGGTGAGAAGGACGACTGATCCTAATCATGAGAGTCAATGAGCCTTACGTGGGGATGACCATCAGAATGACTAGATCATCAAGGTTGTGAACAGAGTGGCGACATGGGTGTTGTGAGCGGTTCAGGAGGATGAGACAAGTAAGCAGGTAATTGATGTTGTTGTGCCATAAGAGTACAAGTTGGGTAGATAAGTGATAAAGGGACATGTAGGTTATCCTAAAACTCCCAAAGCAGGGAGCGCGCAATGGAGAGGATTTCTTGAACACCAAGAATAGTGACCGAGATGTACAAAGAAAAGACCACGTTGTTGTGAACTGTGAGCGGATGGCACTAAAGGATTTTGGATGCACTAGTTGGAACCGAAAGAGTGGGTCGTGTAGAGTTGTACAGACGCAGGATTCGAGGACAAATCCTCCTTTAAGGGGGGTAGACTTGTAACATCCCGAAATTTCAAAAACCTATGGTTCAGGTCAGAGAGTGACCCAAATCTCTATTTAACGGATGGGCTAGCAAATTTTAGCACGTAATGTGTAGGTCGATGGATGTAAAGGACGGGGAGAGCAGTTTTTATTCAGTTTAGGATCGAAACGCATGAGATGGAAAGGGGAGGGACCCGAAGGTAAGTTCTAGTGGTTTATAAACCACTTAAGCTCAAACCCTAGGGCCATTTGGACTCTAGGTGTGCGCGACGGCAGGTAACAGCAATAAAGGAGAGGGGAAGGACGATCGAAGGAGAAGGGTTCACGTCGGTTTCGAGCGAATACTTCACATCGATCCACGATAATCCTCGTTTAGTCTTTGTAAGCTTATTTTTATGCAATTAGTTGGAAAAACCGGTTAGGGTTTGTGTGTTTGGTCGTGAACGAGTAGGATGGTAGTAATGTCCAGCGGTGGCTGCGGCTCATGCGGAACCGACGGCTGTGGTGGGGTGGCTTGGCTACGGGTGTGGCAAGGCGTGTGACGGTTAAGGTGGTAGGCTGAGGACGGGTTTCAGTAGCGTGAGGGCTGGAGCAGGAAGCACGGCTGCTGTTGGCGTGCGTGAGGGGAAGACGGCGGGTGCCGGTGCACGCGATGGCGGCCTGAAGTTATGCGTAGGGCTACAATGGCCTAAGAGAGGTGGTCGGCGAGCGAGGTGGCTGTTGTGGAGGCGCATGATGGTTAGACGGCTATGGTGTTGTCCAACGAGGATGATGGTGGAGCACGATGATGGAGCATAGGAGGCCGACATGCAGCAACTAGTCACGGGGATGGCCACACGGTGGTGAACGAGGAGGAGAATGGAATCAGGTAACACACCTGATTAGGGTTTTGTGAGCATAGGTTTTGCATGTTGAGTTTTGGACGTGCATGGGGGTCTCGGCTCGGGTGCGTGTGGCCTATGAGGCTAAGGTATCACATGGCATGTGAATGTGCATGCATGTAGTTGCTAAAGTGGGTCTAGGATAACCCGGTTTTGGCGGACACGCAGATTAGGGTTTTTGCACGGATGTAGGAGATGTGCGAATGAGACGAGTATAAGGAAAATATATACTTATACGTAACTGATACAAGTTTAGAACGTACCTGATCATGTAATCATGCATGACAGGTTCGGGTTCAAGAGTGATAGAACGAGTTGCAGACCAGGGACTGGAGCTCAGCTTAACCTGTGAGTTTCTAATCCCCTACTTTTAAACATTTTTTTTCTGATTTTAGGGTTATTGTACATACTTGTAAGAGGTGGTTATTATATTAAACATGTTAAGAGTTTTGGGTTTAACCCAATGTGTCTATGAACTAAAACATTCAATAATGAGGCTGAGGGCTTATGTGGTGTCCTTGTGATTATGGGAGCCAGGGGTTAGATAATTACTGTTGTGAGTCGGGGTATGAGTTAGCTATTTATGGGTTTAGGTAGGATGTGTTATCCGGAGTAAGTGTGTGTGGTGCATGCTTAGCTAACGGGTCGTGTAAATGCTAGTATGCTGCTATGTGTTATGAGTTAGTTGGGGTAAGTTGGGATATGAGCTAGACGCTTATGAGTTGTGTAGGATATATTATCCTAGGAATGTATATGGGGGGCAGGACTAGTTAACTTGTCATATAAATAATATGTGATGATGTGTGTTATATGTTTATTATTGTGTTTGCAACGTTGCCTTTGTGCATGGCAAACCGGATTGTGGAGGACTAAGTCATTCGGGAATTCACCAAAGGTGACAATGTCCAGCAGGGCAGTGAAAAGCTCGGGGTGTGTCAAATGCCCTTACGAGGGTAACCCTGACGAGGGTGCAATGATGAGGTATGTGTTTATATGCATATATGATGTGTTCTAAAACACAAATGTTTTTGGGGGTGTTCTTGACCCGTTTTACCCGGTTTTATCAGCAAATAGCTAAAGAAATTGGTACTTAATGAGATTATTATTGATTTTGCAGGTTTGTATGATAAACCAAAGAATTATACTGAAGAAACGGAGTCGGAGGGAAACAAAAGAAAAAAAAGTTGGAATTTATACTCTTTGTGGTACGCGAAGAAGGAGCCTCAGATCTTCACGACACGTGAAGATTTCCAGAATTGGGCCCGACTGTTTTGGCCTTCGCGGCACACGAAGGGCCGGGAGGATTGCTTCGCGACACGCGAAGATCCGCTATTCCGTGAAAAAACCCTAATTCGATTATAAAAGATTTGAGCGGCCATTTGTTGAGGGGGGTCATTCTCTTGCGACAGTAGGCGACCAAAAAGCTCTGAGGATCGAAGAATTGAGGCTGGAGATCATCAAGATTGAGAGAGATTAATGTATTTCGGTTTGCAAACATCGGTTTTGTGTTCTAATTCTCCTTCCAGTCATTTATTTCGAATTCTAAACATGTTTACAGTTGACTTTGGATTGTTTTTTAGTATCATGAGTAGCTAAACTCATAGCTATCTAGATTAGGATGAATATTGACTTGGTTTGATTGTTTTCGGGTTTTATTTGATCGTATGACGGATATTATTGTAAAGACTTCTGATTTAGTGGTTATGAATGTGTTTGAGTATTGATTTGTTAGTGAGCTTGCATGAATTTGTTGCACTTGAGGTTTTATTTGAATGCTTTGTGTGTTTTAAGTAAGATTCGGGTTTTTGGGTCATTTACTTTGTGTTTGTGATCTAGACGGTTAGGCCAATCGTTGTAGCAGGTTTGTGTGGTCATAAAAGTCAGTACTTTACCAATCTTGAGTCCTAGAGGAGATAGGTTGTCGGATTGTCTCTTGGTTTAGCGGTTTGGGTAGCAATTGCATGAGAGTGAATTGTCCGAGTCGTTTTTATCATTTGCAGTTTCGTGTCATAAACAGTATTTTGGAAGTTTACTCCTTGCTCTTAGGTCTGTCTAGGATAGCCTATGAGTATAGAGTGGTTTAGACCGAGAGGTGAAACCATTTTCGAGTACGTGGTATTCTAGGTTTCGGTGAGTCCGAGAGGAAATCCAATTCCTTGCCTGTGAGCTTAATCCGACCCTTAGGATAGTTGAGGTGTGTAGGTGAGTCCGAGAGGAGATCCTGCATGTTTTAGTGATTCCTGAGTCAGTCTATCTTTAGACTCAATGTCATACAGTCAGTTTATCCGGAAGCAGTTGAGTCAATCAACAGGATTCCTCGTCTAGGTGTTGTTCGTCTCATATTTGGTCTTTTTTTCGTATTCTAGTTCGTTGGTTTAGTCCTTCTTTAGATTCTTGTCTTGTTTTCTTTGTGTTTGCGTGTGTCTAAGTATTTTCGTGTCTTGTCTGTCTTTGAGTCGAGTCAGTATTTAGTTGTTTTATTCTAGATTGCATGTCCTAAAAGTAATAAATAAAATCATCTTGTGTGTTACATCGGTTAGGAGTCAATAAAGGTTTAGTATCGAGGGCCGCCGCCTTTTGTGTCCACTGTTCAATGACTCGGGCTTACTGTCTTTACTACGCGCGACCGGTGCACTTGCCGTAAGAGTGTTATTTAGTTGTGAGTCCATTTCTACAAGTAAAACTTGGTTAATTTAATATATATAATATCACACATCTAGTTTTTGGCGTCGTTGCTGGGGACACTTTTAGGCGACTTCGAGAATGACCCGAGTTGGGGGTCTAACCATTACTTGTTAACTATTCGTGCTACTTAATTGTTTAGTATATCATCATATTTTCTTTTATTTATTTTGTTTTAGTTAGCATACTATCTTTATTTTCTATATTTATTTTTCTTTTTACAGTGTATGCAACATAATCGTTGTACCCGTTCCATAGGATCTGCTGAGTTTTCTTCTCTACTTAAGCCCGAGCATCTGTTCCGAAAGAAGCATGTTGAAGAGACCGTTGAAACATCTTCTTCAGAAATGGGCGACCAACCAACACGAAGGACCGTTTCTGATTACGCTAAGTCGACCGACGGTGGCGTGCGTTCTAGCATCACTTAGCCTACTGTAGAGGCTAACTCGTGGCAGTTTCCAACTCATGTCATGAGCACTATTGCCACTAATGTGCAATTCCGTGGGAACTCGCATGAGAACCCACATTCGCATCTCACTAGATTCAGTAGTGTCGGCGACACTTTCCGCCTTAATGGCGTCACTGAGGATGCAAAACTGTTACGTCTATTCCCATTCAGTCTGGCAGATAAAGCCGCCACTTGGCTTGAGTCTTTACCCAATGGTTCCATTACAACTTGGACTGCTATGAAGGACAAATTCCTTGCTAAATACTACCCCCCCCTTCTAAGGCTGCTCACCACAGGATTTTAATCCATGCTTTTTGTGACAATCCGGACTTTTAAGTTAATCCCGTTAACTATTCTGTTAAGTTTCCTATTAAAAACTTAACTCCGTTAACCTAATCCAGTTAAAGTTAACTTAATTAACTTAATTCAAACCCCAGGGACTACTTCTGTCATTTTTCAAACCCTAATTACAAGGACTACTTGTGTAATTAGCCTAATCTCAATTCTATTTGACTTGGTAAAGTCAAAATCAAAAGATCTAAGTCCTATTGACTTTTGATAGTCAAATTAACCATATAGATAACCAAATTCAAACTACAAGGACCAATTCTGCCTAATTCCGAACTTAAGAACATGAAACCACAGGGACTAAATCTGTAAATAACTCATTCCTGATTTCGGTTGACTTTAAAAGTCAAACGCATGGTTTTAACCAAATTCAAGCGCCCATGATCGATCTCTGTCGAGTTTGTAACCATTCCTCACGATTAAACCATTTACAATCATCATTAACACATTAAACGTGGACATTAATTCGGATTAAACTCAAATAATGAACACTAAACCCATAACCGTCGACACCTTTGCACTTATCAATAAAATTCATCGAATTCGTATATCAGTTCACGAATTGATCGGCTGCACACCTAAACCGAGACTCACTGAACTTGTTTCAATATTCAACTCCATCGGAGAGGGATTCAAAGTAGCCGGAGATCAAGCTTTCCATAGTCGTAGCCCATTCCAGTCGGAAACCATCAATTCGATACCCAATCAGGTAATTGAAACCTCCCTCACACTCGTCTTTATCTATTGATTGAAAGCCCTCTACTAATCGGGGCTTACAACACCGAATTAACCGCAAACAAATTCTAGGGTTCATCCCAATTATGGTTTAATCGAAATCGCGTCTAGACTTGACCTCAATTCAATCAATGGGTGTAGTTAGCTTTGCCTTCACCTACCCAGTAAAAGCCCTATGAAATCCAAGATTTATACCATCAAATTGAAACTGGATCGAATCTAGGGTTCATATACATCCCTGTTTAATCGAATTCCTATCTAAACTTGTTTTAAATGAAATTAAACAACACCAATAGATTCGCAATGCTTTAATCAGTGAAAACCCTATGATTCAAACAACTTTTAACATCAGGTTTTATCAAATCGATCCCTTGTTCTTGATCTAGGGTTTCGGCCTCTATCCCTGCAATTAAACGATTGAAAACTTGATACTTTTCAAATTAAAACAAACAACAGGTTCGCATACCATTGATGAACCAAAGCCCTATGGCTCCTTGGACGATCGCGTCCGAATTCAGAGGTTGGGGAGGGATTTTTTGTTCGGTTTGCGTAAAGAGGAAGAACACCCAAGAGTTACTGATTAAAACCATATGGAGTCGGGACTTGTTGCGATGACCCTAGCGGGCGGATTGGTTAAGGCAGTGTGTGTGTGTGGGAGAGACCCGGATTCGAGGCCGGGCTCCCACAATTATTTTTAAACATTTTTCTGTTAATATTTAATTAATAAAAATCAAACCCTATAATATTATAATATTATACAAATGTGCTTTAGCCCGGGAAACAACCCGTAGACTCGGGTTTGAATTATTAACATATTTTTATATATTATACCCACTTTATAAATAATTTATTGTTATTATCCTCAAGTAAAAATAATATGTTTATATTATTTTAAGCCACAAATTCGTATAAAATAATACGTTTATATTATTTTCAAACCGTGACTCGTATTATTAAATAATATATATATATATATATATATTATTTCGTATCGTTTTACAACCTCGTATAACGTTTGAAACTAAATAATAATATAATGAGTTATATTATTTACCCGTATTTGTTACGTTAATAAAAATAATATATTTATTATTTTGTACCACGAATGAGTAAATAAAATATTCTTTCGAATCTAAAAATAATATATTAAATTATATTATTTTTCTAATTTTTGGGAATGACAAAACACTCGATTATATTTATTATATATATTATTTTGTCATTCGTCGCGTAACGTATACATCTTATTTATTTGTTAAGGATTCTCATTTCCGTGGACACATTCGTCCACTCTTGAATATTAGAGCGTTTCGTTAAGACGTTTCTCATTCCGTGTCGATGTCGCTATTCCCATTTTTGTCCCTAATTTATATGTTTATAATTCTAGGGCATACGTAAGCCGTGCAGGCTAACAATTGAGATTCCAAATCTCTTACTTGTGTGATACTACCTACAACGCAACGCAAGTGAGTTTCACGGCCCCTTTTTACTTGTTTTACTATTGGGGGAGAAACATGCTTACACACAAACATATTTTACTTGTTTTCCTGTTGAGAAGAAACAAACATGAACACCAACTATCATACTCTTACTTGTTTTCCCCGTGGGGGAGAAACAGGTACACAGACAAACATTTTGTTACATGTTTTTCCCGTCGGGGGAAAAAACATGACACAACTATTTTAGATTATTGTAATTCATATGTTATTACTGTTGAGACTAAGCGTAAGACACTATCAAAGAAAGTCCTCATCTTATATCGGACCGTTAATATGGATCTTAGCGAGGTAATGTTTAGTAGTACTACTGGGTTTGACAAATCCCACCCGCGTTAGTCGCGCTAACTCGATTGGATATCGAACGGGTGAAATGTTAGCCTACTCACATTGGCCAGAGTTGATAGACCTGGCAGGAGGCATATAAACACAGTCAGCTTCGGTTGCGAGCGCTTTAGTAAAACATGAACATAGGTTAGCTACCTATAGATATGCATATTGAATGTACATAATCTGGCAAACACACTCTTATTGTAAACTTGAAACCTGTGAACTCACCAACCTCGTGTTGACACTTTTTCTTACATGTTTCTCAGGTCGCTAAGGCACAGGTTGCACACTTAGGACATGCATGGAGTCCTACTGTCATATCATCCATTTCAAACATTTGAAACAGTTTACTTATTTACATTGATTAACGCCTATTGCGTGTAATTACTTTTGATTTCATATTAACGTTTACGCTTCCGCATTAACTCTGAACTTTTATGTTTGACATTTCAAGTCCCATATAGTGTCGTTTGATGTAACTAATGACTGAGATCCTGGTGTGTCACCTTCCAAACGGTAAAGCTCCGTTAGTTGAAATTGGGGGTGTGACAGATTGGTATCAGAGCCATTGGTTATAGAGAACTAGAACTGCATACTAGACTATAACCTCACACATTAGTTACACGGCACAGACACTCATACCTGATACATATAGCACCTATACATAACTTGTAGTGCAGGCATGTAACACCATCCGTATCACCCTCAGTTGGCGAGGGACACATCAATTGCATTGCATCATCATTCCCAGTGGCGACACTCGGGGAATCACCGGAACATCATCCACTCCCGTTCGAGGGCAACGAGACGGAGCCTTCGGAGGAGTCACTTACATCACCATCACCTGTTGGGTATGGTGGGCTTTCTCAGGTCCATATTATGGACGACACTCAGCACTAATACATATCTCTTTGGGAGTAAGGATCGTCGGAGGCGAGTCCCTACTGCACCCACCAGCAATAATACGCCGAATGAAGGCAGACCGTTACACGCATTATTGCAGAATCCATTGACACGTAGATGTCATCACTTTCCCGAGCCATGGACTCGTATCTTGGTTCGATATCCTGTTGAGAATAGATTGACCACAAATCTGAGAACGCATTGCTCAATGCATACTCAAACCCTATCTTGACTTAGTTGAAAGGACGGTTACTTTGCTGCTTCTTGTAACCTGTATTCATGAATTAGTTTCATTTCTCGAAGTCGCACTTCATGTACATGTTTGTTCCATGTTCTCATCTACAATCCGCTGGATTGTACTATCGTATTGTGTTTCAACTCGGGTGAATACTCGTATCAATCTATTCCCGACTACTCATACTGATATGAGTCCTAGTCGATCAACTTATGGTTGATGACTACTCCTTTAAATGACTTATCATATCTGACAACACTCTGTACTCAACAATATAACCTAAAGGACATTATGACACATGACAGGGGGAACTAGGGTGAGCATGCAAAGCAAATTATCATTACGGGTGCACACGTAATAGTAATTTGAGGTGTATGTAAGTCCTGGTGAAACCTAGTATGTGGATAAATGGTCCTAATCAGTGATCTACAAACTTAAACTTCCACTGTCAGTAGAAGTTCTTGTATCCCACTCAACGACTAGTTGGTATAGTTAAACTCGTTCAACAATTGATAGACGCGACTATCAGGTTGAAGGTGTTTACGGACACACTGGACTATCATTAATGAAATCCATCAATATTATTTTCACTCATGTAAGAGTCTTAGTAACCTTACGACTCTCATTCAAACTTGATCAAAGAAACAATCTTGATTGAAACTCTAATAGAATCTCATAGCAAACTTATCGACTTCAACTATGTACACAGAATTTGAGGAATTCTTTCTATGCTAACACGTTATTCCTTACACTCCAACAATCAGTGTTGTAAAAATCGCGCCTAGGCGCCGATTAGTCGCTATGCGGCGGGTCGACGATTATTTTTGGCCAAATCGGACTAAAAATCGCTAATCGGAAAAATTGGGTCAAAATCGGGCCTAGGCGGACCTAGTCGGCCAAAAATCGGCCACTTCCCGTTTTTCCGATGATATTCCGGTAGGGTTCCGGTGAGATTCCGGCAGGTTCCGGCGACTTTCAGGCAAATTTCCGGCGATTTTCAGTTTAGTTCTTGTAATTTCCAGCTTCTTTAAAAAATGTGTGTGTGTATATATAATTTTGAAAATTACATATAAAAATGTGTGTATATATATAAAAAACTGAAAATTACATATAAAAATTTCAATCCGATTAATCCCGCCTAGGCCTAGGCCCCACCCCACCGCCCGACTAGCGCCTAGCGATTTTTACAACCATGCCAACAATAGATCGCATTTGACCTTGTTACCTCATCTTGTGACTAATCCTTAGTCTAACTTTGAATTTTACCCCAGCATATTCAATCCTGTAAACGAAATTCCTTCTTCACGAAATGATTCTGTTGATCCAATGACATTAGGAAATGAAGATTTAACCTAACCAACCATCAGTTGAACGCAATTACTTAAACATACATCCTATCTCTTATGCTACTGAAATCTATATCCCATCAGACTTTTCTTTCCTACATGTGAACCTCTTTCCTTAGTCTATGCATTGGCTGACACTTGCTTTATAAGCGCGGGTCTCACTAGAAGTCTCAGCACGATTTCATAAATTCCATATTAGTGAGTCATGCTCTAACTCTATTAAAAGCCAAGTATACTATTGAGATAGCAGACTGTAATATCCCGCATCGGTTGAGGGGGAGAACGATACGTTCCTTATTAGGAGGTGAATACCTTCTCTATTGAGACGCGTTTTGTCTGGGCGAGCAACTCGTCGGGTGAAAACAAAACCGTGAGTTACTGGATGGGCAACCCATCGGGGGCAAAGCGGACAATATCTTGGTACGGTTTGCTTGGGCAGCTCAGAAAATCGAAACAACTCACATTCTTGCAGATGTAAACTAGCATTGGTTAGTAATAAACTTGACATTGACCGTCTGCCAGTTACACTTGGTAGTTTCGACCTTATTGTCGATGTGAATTGATTATCCAAGAACCAACCTGAGGCCATCTGTTGTGACAAAATGTTTGCCTTCCTCTCCTTAGAAGGGAAATCCTTTCTGTCCAAGTCAAATGGGTGGTGCAGTCGTTGGCATCATATCCTTCATGACAGCACAGAAATGTCTTCGAAAAGGTTATACTGCTATTTTGGCTCTCGTCGCCGAGCAGTCATCTGAGGAGAAGAGAATTGATGATATACCAATCGTACGTAACTATCCAGAAGTATTTCCCGAGGACTTGCCTAGTCTGCCATCGCACCGTCAAGTTGAGTTCCAAATTGATTTAGCACCCGGAGCAGCACCGATTGCTCGGGCACCTTACAGACGGGCACCCAGTGAATTGCAGGAACTATCCACTCAATTGCAAGACTTATTGGATAAAAGTTTCATCCGACCTAGTTCATCACTGTGGGGAGCTCCGGTATTATTTGTCAAGAAGAAGGACGGTACGTTCTGTATGTGTATTGATTACCGGGAGCTGAATAAAGTCACAATCAAGAACCGCTACCCTTTACCTCGTATTGATGACCTTTTTGATCAACTCCAAGGATCAAGTTTCTATTCCAAAATAGACCTTAGATCTGGTTATCATCATCTGAGAGTCCGAGATGAGGATATCTCTAAGACTGATTTCAGGACAAGGTACGGCCATTACGAATTTATGGTCATGCCTTTCGGGTTAACCAACGCACCTGCGGTATTCATGGGTCTCATGAACCGTGTGTGTAAGCCTTACCTTAACCAGTTCGTTATCGTTTTCATCGACGACATCCTCATCTATTCCAAGAACAAGGAGGAACATGAGGAGCATCTACGCCTAATTATAGAACTACTTAAGCGAGAACAACTGTATACTAAGTTTTCCAAGTGTGAATTTTGGATCCGGGAAGTTCAGTTTCTAGGGCATGTGGTAAATGAAAAAGGGATACATGTCGACCCATCCAAAATAGAAGCCATCAAGAATTGGGCAGCACCGACGACTCCGACTGAGGTGCGACAATTTCTGGAATTGGCTGGATATTACCGTCGATTCATCGAAGGATTTTCCAAAATTGCTCAACCTCTCACCGCCCTAACTCAAAAAGGAAAAGCCTATAATTGGGGCGAAAACCAAGAGTCAGCTTTCCAACACCTCAAACAGAAACTTTGCAGTGCACCTATTTTAGCTCTTCCGGAAGGAACCGATGATTTTGTGGTGTATTGTGATGCATCCATCCAAGGCCTGGGTTGTGTCTAAATGCAACGCGAAAAGGTAATCGCATATGCTTCACGTCAGTTAAAGATTCACGAGAAAAACTACACCACTCATGACCTAGAGTTGGGAGCAGTAGTTTTTGCACTTAAGATATGGAGACATTACTTGTACGGTACCAAATGCACCATCTACACCGATCACAAGAGTCTCCAGCATATCTTTGAGTAGAAGGAGTTAAACATGCGACAACGTCGTTGGGTTGAACTTTTAAATGATTACGACTGTACGATCCGGTATCATCCGGGTAAAGCTAACGTTGTGGCTGATGCACTAAGCCGAAAGGAAACGAAACCCAAACGAGTTCGAGCATTACAACTTACTATTCACCCCGGATTACCTGACAAAATCCGTAGTGCTCAACTCGAAGCCCTAAAAGAGGAAAACCTACCGCTGGAAGGTACCGTGGCATGGAAGTACAACTCGAGGTCAAATCTGACGGTATTCGCTACTTCGTCAAGCGAATATGGATTCCGGTATTCGGAAATTTAAGGGAACTAGTCATGGATGAATCTCATAAATCTCGTTACTCCATTCATCCGGGTTCCGATAAAATGTACCATGATCTAAAAGTACTATATTGGTGGCCGAAGATGAAGGCCGATATTACCACCTATGTTAGTAAGTGTCTGACCTGCGCGAAGGTCAAAGTTGAATATCAAAAACCATCCGGTCTTCTACAGCAACCAGAGATTCCCATGTGGAAATGGGAACAAATATCCATGGACTTCATCACCAAATTACCATGAACCCCTACCGGATGTGATACTATTTGGGTAATTGTTGATCGATTAACAAAGTCCGCTCACTTCTTAGCAATCAAAGAGACCGACAAAATGGATAAACTTACTCGTACTTACATGAAAGAAATAGTCTCTCGGCACGGGGTGCCAATCTCTATCATTTCGGATCGTGATGCACGATTCACTTCTCGTTTCTGGCAGTCGTTACATAATGTGTGATTGATTTTGGTAACACTTGGGAGTCTCACCTACCGTTGGTGGAGTTCTCCTACAACAACAGCTATCACACTAGCATCAAGGCAGCTCCATTTGAAGCACTTTATGGACGGAAATGCCGTTCACCCATTTGTTGGACTGAGGTTGGAGATAGCCAACTCACAGGTCCTGAACTTGTATTTGAAACTTCCGAAAAGATCGTCTAAATTAGAAACCGTATGGCGGCAGCTCGTGATCGTCAAAAGAGCTACGCCGACAAACGCCGTAAACCTTTAGAGTTTCAAGTAGGTGACATGGTCTTACTCAAAGTCTCACCTTGGAAAGGTGTCATTCGTTTCGGGAAACGAGGCAAACTGAATCCTCGTTATGTTGGACCTTTCAAAATATTAAAGAGAATCGGACCAGTAGCGTATCAACTTGACTTACCTGAAAGACTTAGTGGTGTGCACAACGTCTTTCACGTCTCAAATTTAAAGAAATGCCTAGCAGACGAATCACTCGCAGTTCCTCTTGAGGAACTACACGTTGATGAACAGTTACGCTTCATCGAAGAACTTGTGGAAATTATGGATAGGGAAGTTAAAACGTTAAAGCACAGTAAGATCCCTATTGTCAGGGTTCGTTGGAACTCGAAACGCGGACCGGAATTAACGTGGGAACGTGAGGATCAGATGATGCGCAAATATCCTAATTTGTTCAAGCACTCCGCGTCAAATTCTTAAGGTACTACTTAATTTTCGGGACGAAAATTCTTTCAACTAGGGGATAATATGACACCCCAGAAATTTTTTTATTTTAATTTTCAGGACGAAAATTCTTCCAACTAGGGGATGATGTGACAATCCGGACTTAATCCCGTTAACTATTCCGTTAAGTTTCCTATTAAAAACTTAACTCCGTTAACCTAATCCAGTTAAAGTTAACTTAATTAACTTAATTCAAACCCCAGGGACTACTTCTGTCATTTTTCAAACCCTAATTACAAGGACTACTTGTGTAATTAGCCTAAACTCAATTCTATTTGACTTGGTAAAGTCAAAATCAAAAGATCTAAGTCCTATTGACTTTTGATAGTCAAATTAACCATATAGATAACCAAATTCAAACTACAAGGACCAATTCTGCCAAATTCTGAACTTAAGAACATGAAACCACAGGGACTAAATCTGTAAATAACTCACTCCTGATTTCGGTTGACTTTAAAAGTCAAACGCATGGTTTTAACCAAATTCAAGCGCCCATGATCGATCTCTGTCGAGTTTGTAACCGTTCCTCACGATTAAACCATTTACAATCATCATTAACACATTAAACGCGGACATTAATTCGGATTAAACTCAAATAATGAACACTAAACCCATAACCGTCGACACCTTTGCACTTATCAATCAAATTCATCGAATTCGTATATCAGTTCACGAATTGATCGGCTGCACACCTAAACCGAGACTCACTGAACTTGTTTCAATATTCAACTCCATCGGAGAGGGATTCAAAGTAGCCGGAGATCAAGCTTTCCATAGTCGTAGCCCATTCCAGTCGGAAACCATCAATTCGATACCCAATCAGGTAATTGAAACCTCCCTCACACTCGTCTTTATCTATTGATTGAAAGCCCTCTACTAATCGGGGCTTACAACACCGAATTAACCGCAAACAAATTCTAGGGTTCATCCCAATTATGGTTTAATCGAAATCGGGTCTAGACTTGACCTCAATTCAATCAATGGGTGTAGTTAGCTTCGCCTTCACGTACCCAGTAAAAGCCCTATGAAATCCAAGATTTATACCATCAAATTGAAACTGGATCGAATCTAGGGTTCATATACATCCCTGTTTAATCGAATTCCTATCTAAACTTGTTTTAAATGAAATTAAACAACACCAATAGATTCGCAATGCTTTAATCAGTGAAAACCCTATGATTCAAACAACTTTTAACATCAGGTTTTATCAAATCGATCCCTTGTTCTTGATCTAGGGTTTCGGCCTCTATCCCTGCAATTAAACGATTGAAAACTTGATACTTTTCAAATTAAAACAAACAACAGGTTCGCATACCACTGATGAACCAAAGCCCTATGGCTCCTTGGACGATCGCGTCCGAATTCAGAGGTTGGGGAGGGATTTTTGGTTCGGGTTTGCGTAAAGGGGAAGAACACCCCAGAGTTACTGATTAAAACCATATGGAGTCGGGACTTGTTGCGATGACCCTAGCGGACGAATTGGTTAAGGCAGTGTGTGTGTGTGGGAGAGACCCGGGTTCGAGGCCGGGTTCCCACAATTATTTTTAAACATTTTTCTGTTAATATTTAATTAATAAAAATCAAACCCTATAATATTATAATATTATACAAATGTGCTTTAGCCCGGGAAACAACCCGTAGACTCGGGTTTGAATTATTAACATATTTTTATATATTATACCCACTTTATAAATAATTTATTGTTATTATCCTCAAGTAAAAATAATATGTTTATATTATTTTAAGCCACAAATTCGTATAAAATAATACGTTTATATTATTTTCAAACCGTGACTCGTATTATTAAATAATATATATATATATATTATTTCGTATCGTTTTACAACCTCGTATAATGTTTGAAACTAAATAATAATATAATGAGTTATATTATTTACCCGTATTTGTTACGTTAATAAAAATAATATATTTATTATTTTGTACCACGAATGAGTAAATAAAATATTCTTTCGAATCTAAAAATAATATATTAAATTATATTATTTTTCTAATTTTTGGGAATGACAAAACACTGAATTATATTTATTATATATATTATTTTGTCATTCGTCGCGTAAAGTATACATCTTATTTATTAGTTAAGGATTCTCATTTCCGTGGACACATTCGTCCACTCTTGAATATTAGAGCGTTTCGTTAAGACGTTTCTCATTCCGTGTCGATGTCGCTATTCCCATTTTTGTCCCTAGTTTATATGTTTATAATTCTAGGGCATACGTAAGCCGTGCAGGCTAACAATTGAGATTCCAAATCTCTTACTTGTGTGATACTACCTACAACGCAACGCAGGTGAGTTTCACGGCCCCTTTTTACTTGTTTTACTATTGGGGGAGAAACATGCTTACACACAAACATATTTTACTTGTTTTCCTGTTGAGAAGAAACAAACATGAACACCAACTATCATACTCTTACTTGTTTTCCCCGTGGGGGAGAAACAGGTACACAGACAAACATTTTGTTACATGTTTTTCCCGTCGGGGGAAAAAACATGACACAACTATTTTAGATTATTGTAATTCATATGTTATTACTGTTGAGACTAAGCGTAAGACACTATCACAGAAAGTCCTCATCTTATATCGGACCGTTAATATGGATCTTAGCGAGGTAATGTTTAGTAGTACTACTGGGTTTGACAAATCCCACCCGCGTTAGTCGCGCTAACTCGATTGGATATCGAACGGGTGAAATGGTAGCCTACTCACATTATCCAGAGTTGATAGACCTGGCAAGAGGCATATAAACACAGTCAGCTTCGGTTGCGAGCGCTTTAGTAAAACATGAACATAGGTTAGCTACCTATAGATATGCATATTGAATGTACATAATCTGGCAAACACACTCTTATTGTAAACTTGAAACCTGTGAACTCACCAACCTCGTGTTGGCACTTTTTCTTACATGTTTCTCAGGTCGCTAAGGCACAGTTTGCACACTTAGGACATGCATGGAGTCCTACTGTCATATCATCCATTTCAAACATTTGAAACAGTTTACTTATTTACATTGATTAACGCCTATTGCGTGTAATTACTTTTGATTTCATATTAACGTTTACGCTTCCGCATTAACTCTGAACTTTTATGTTTGACATTTCAAGTCCCATATAGTGTCGTTTGATGTAACTAATGACTGAGATCCTGGTGTGTCACCTTCCAAACGGTAAAACTCCGTTAGTTGAAATTGGGGGTGTGACACTTTTAAGCAGCAGCAGGGGGAGAGTTTTCACGACACGTGGGAGAGATTTAAGGAGTTGTGTAATGATTTCCCGCGTCATGGTATAGAGAATTGGTGTTCGGTTGAGAAGTTTTGCAATGGATGTTCTATTGCTAGTAGAGGACAGCTAGATACAGTTACAAGGGGGAACATGATGACGAGTAAGACCCCTGATGAGTTCTTTGACCTATTCGAGGATATTGCTATGACCAGTTACCAGAGCCCACATTCTGAGAGTTCACAGAGAGGGGTTATGCATGTTGATTTCAATACAGCCTTGGCAGCACAGATAGAGGCATTAGCTAGAATAGTGAAAGATTTGCAGGTGAAATCAGATAGGAGCTGTGAGATCTCTAAGGGGGGCCACAACACTTCTGATTACCAAATGACCCAGGAGCAGGTAGAGTACTTAGGGAATCAAAATCGTAACAGCTTGTACGGTAATTCTGGATGGATAAATAATTATGGTCCTAATTGGAAGGGTAACCCAAACCAGAGTTTATTCCAGAATTCAGGTCAGAGAAACGGGGAGAAGAAGGACCACTATGAGGAGATGATGGCTCAGTTTCTGAAGCATGATGAGAGGAGATATCAGGAGAATACTTCAAAATTCAAGGAGCATGATGCGATGATCCAGAGTCAGGGAGTGGCATTTCAGAATCTGGAAAGGCATGTGGGAGAAATAGCTGAGATGATGAAAAGTAGAAAAGAGGGTAGTCTACCTAGTAATACAGACACGAACCCCGGTCACTCACGGCAGTTCGCAAAGGCAATGACTACTAGGAGCGGCCGAGGTTCCGAGACTCCGAGACCGGTAGTAGATGATGATAAGCCGGTCGATGAGGAGATTGAGATGGAGGCGGATCCTGGCAAGGTGCAAGAGAGGCGGAGCCCAGCAAGTACAGCACCGCCACAGGACTCCACCAGGAAGGTGACTGAGACGCCTGTGAGAGAGTATAAGCCCCCACTTCCATACCCTGGTAGGCTTAGAAAGGAGAAAGAGGACGGTCACTATTAGAAGTTCCTCAGCATGTTGCGACGGCTACACATTAGCATCCTATTTGTTGAGGCTCTGTCTAGTATGCCCACGTTTGCAAAGTACCTCAAGGACATGTTGACGAACAAAACTAAACTTGAGGCACTTTCCACCGTGGTGATGAATGAACGGTGTTCTGCGGTTATAGAACCCAACCATCCAAAGAAAATGAAGGATCCAGGGAGTTTCACTATCCCTTGTGTTATTGGTGGGTTATCTGTCGGCAACGCTCTTACCGACCTAGGTGCTAGCATCAACCTGATGCCCTACTTTGTTTTTAAGAAGCTAAGCCTAGGAGAACCGTAGCCGACGCGGATGAGTCTTCAGCTTGCCGACCGATCGGTTAAGTATCCACGTGGTTTTGTTGAGAATATGTTGGTTAGGGTCGACAAGTTCATCTTTCCTATGGACTTTGTCATATTGGATAAGGACGAGGACGAGCATGTCCCTCTTATTTTGGGGCGTCCATTCCTAGCTACCGCACACGTGATGATTGATGTTTTTAGCGGTAAGCTGACCCTTGGTGTGAATGATGAGAAGGTGACATTTGACGTGAATAAGTCCATGAAGCATCCGAGCAGTCAGGACGATACACTGTACTTCATAGAGTCGATCATGTCACATGTGGGAGAGTTCTTGAGTGATATCCGTGGGGGAGATGCGTCTAATACGCAAATCCTGGCTAGAGAAAACGGCGAGATTGAGATGACAGTAGCAGCCGTTGATGAGAGCTCGAGTCCCCTAGAGAGTGAGGCTGCCCATGATTCCACTGGATTCGAGGAGATTAAGAGGAGTGAGCCTATAGAGAGGCCGTCTATTGAGTGCCTACCGTCATCCTTAGAGCTTAAGGAGTTACCTTCTCATTTAGAGTATGCTTTCCTGGATGATGAGAGCAAGCTTCCCGTGATTATTGCTGCAGATATGACGGGAGATGAGAAGAAGAGACTGATTGGCGTGCTGAAGGAACATAAGCATGCGATCGCGTGGAAACTAATGGATATCAAGGGTATAAACCCTTCCTTTTGCATGCATAAGATCATGATGGAGGATGATTTTAAGCCAGTTGTGCTAGGGTAGCGGAGACTAAACCCTAATATGCAGGAGTTTGTGAAGAAAGATGTCTTGAAGTGGTTAGATGCATGGTTGATTTACCCCATTTCTGACTCCACATGGGTGAGTCCAGTGCGGGTTGTCCCCAAGAAAGGGTTAATGACAGTTGTGGTGAATGAGAAGAATGAGTTGATACTGACGAGGACTGTTACGGGGTGGAGAGTGTGCATAGATTACAGGAGGCTAAACGACGCGACTAGGAAGGATCATTTTCCGCTACCGTTCATTGATCAGATGCTGGAGCGTCTGGCGGGGCAGCAGTTCTATTGCTTTTGGTTTTTCTGGTTATTTCCATGTGGCCATTTCACCTGAGGACCAGGAAAAGACCACTTTCACGTGCCCCTATGGTACGTTTGCTTACCGCCGCATGCCCTTCGGGCTATACAACGCTCCAGCTACCTTACAGCGCTATATTCTTGCTATCTTTCATGACATGGTTGAAAACTTTATGGAGGTCTTTATGGACGATTTCTCGGTTTTTGGGAGCTTTTTCGACCACTGCTTGAGGAATTTAGAGAGAATGTTGGCACGATGCGAGGAGACAAATCTGATGCTAAATTGGGAGAAGTGTCACTTTATGGTGAGAGAGGGCATAGTTCTAGGGCATAGGATATCACGTGCTTGCATAGAGGTAGATAGATCTAAAGTGGAGACGATCTCTAAACTTCCACTTCCGACATGTGTGAAAGTGATTAGGAGTTTTCTTGTCCACGTCGGCTTCTACCGGCGATTCATTCGCGATTTCTCCAAGATAGCGAGGTCGATGACTCAGTTGTTGGAGAAGGATGTGCCCTTCGTGTTTTCTGATGAGTGTTTGAGGGCGTTTGAGTTATTGAAGGGCGAGTTGGTTGATGCCCCTATCATGGTGGCCCCGGATTGGTCACTCCTATTCGAATTGATGTGCGATGCAAGCGATTTCGTAGTAGGGGCGGTTTTAGGATAGCGGAAGGACAAACACTTCCATCCCATTTACTATGCTAGCCGGACCTTGAATGATGCTCAAGAGCACTACACCACCACAGAGAAGGAGTTATTGGCCGTGGTGTTTGCATTCGATAAATTCAGGTCCTATCTTGTGTTGTCCAAAACCATCGTTTACACAGACCACGCAGTAGTGAGATATCTCTTCAGCAAGCAGGACGCTAAGCCACACCTTATTCGTTGGATCTTGTTGCTGCAAGAGTTTGACATAGAGATTAAGGATAAGAAGGGAGCTGAGAACATGGCAGCCGATCACTTGTCACGATTAGAGGGTGCTGAGAATGAGCACATGGGAGTTCAGATTGATGACTGTTTCCCCATGGAGACTTTGATGAGAGTGAGTACGAGTGAAGATGATTGCCCTTGGTTCGCAGACATTGCGAACTACCTTGTTGATGGCACCTTGATAAAGGGCATGACTCACCAGCAGAAGAAGAAATTCTTCGCAGATATTTGACACTTCATTTGGGAGGATCCACATCTATTCAGAGTAGGAGCGGATCATGTGATTAGGAGATATGTAGCCGAGAGTGAGGTTGAGAGCATTTTGAGGCAGTGCCACGAGGGTCCCACTGGAGGTCATAATGGAGCCAGCTACATGGCTAAGCGAGTGTTTGATGCAGGTTTCTATTGGCCGACGTTATTTAAGGATGCTCACGCGTTTGTTAGGAGATGTGATGCATGCCAGAGGATAGGAAACATCTCTTCTAGGAATGAGATGCCACAGAACCCCATCCAGATCGTAGAGGTGTTTGATGTCTGGGGGGTTGACTTCATGGGACCGTTCCGTTCATCTCGAGGGAATAAGTAAGTACTCGTCGCGGTGGATTACGTTTCTAAGTGGGTGGAGGTCGAATCTCTACCCACGAATGATGCGAGAGTAGTTGTAAGGTTCTTGAGGAAGTTGTTTGCTAGATTTGGTGTCCCAAAGGCACTTATTAGCGATAGAGGTACCCACTTCTGCAATGCGCAGATGTAGAAAACCTTACAAAGATACGGGGTCACCCATCGACTTGCAATGACTTATCATCCGCAGACTAGTGGGCAGGTAGAGGTCAGCAATCGTGGGATTAAGCGGATCCTGGAGAAAACGGTTGGATCAAATAGGAAAGATTGGGCAGATAAGCTAGATGATGCACTCTGGGCTTTCCGCACAGCATTCTGGACACCCATAAGTTCCACACCGTTTAGGTTGATTTATGGGAAAGCGTGCCATATGCCAGTTGAGTTAGAGCATCGTGCATATTGGACCCTCCACACCGTCAATCTTGACGAGCCCAAGGCGGGAGAGAACCGGATGTACGAGTTGCATGAGTTAGAGGAGTTGAGAGATCTTGCATACACGCATTCATATGATTATAAGTTGAGAACTAAGGAGCTGCATGATCGCCACATAAAAGGTGGTAAGGAGTTTGAGATAGGAGATCGAGTGCTATTGTTTAATTCTCGGTTGAGATTATTCCTGGGAAAGTTGAGATATCGATGGTCGGGCCCGTTCACAATCATTCAGGTTTTTCCTTATGGGGCGATAGAGATAGAGGGAAAAGATGGAGCGAAGTTCAAAGTAAATGGGCATAGATTGAAGCACTATATCACTTGCCCGGTTGCGGAACGCTCAGTTGAGGCGGTGCACCTCGACCCACCACAGAACTAAGTGTGAGGATGAGTCAGGCTGAGAACTCGGTAAACCAAGCGCTTTGTAACAGCCCTTTGTAACAGCCCGAGTTTTGGAGCGCGAAATAATTCACGAGAATTAAAAACTTAAATAAGAAAAGAAGGGAATCGGGCTTGGGCCGGGGTATACGGGCTGAAAGGGCAAGGGTTTGGGCCCTTATAAGCCTCAAAATCAGCCCAAAACCCTCACTCCCAACACCATTTCCGGATTTCTAGAGAGAGAAAGTGAGAGAGAGTCTAGAGAGATAAAGTCCCGATTTTCGAATCCGAGCTCATAGGACCGTAGGCATACATATCTGGAACGATTAGCTGTGAAGAAGAAGCGTTTACAGGTAACGATTCGACCATAATCTGAGTTTTTGTTCGTTTTGAGGTTTCTCGGGTTTTAGCTAAATAGGAGACGTTTTTATGGATGAAACCTGATAATAAGCTTAGAACTAGCATCTAGAATGAAAACCGCACGTTTTGATCAAAGAAAATTGTAAGATTGGCATGATCGGGTTAGCATGCAAGAATTTCGTATTTTTGTCCAGGAACAGGTATTGCGTACTTATCAAGTACGCAAGGAGGACGTCCTACGTACTTACCAAGTACGGAGGAGGAAAATCCTGCGTACTTACCAAGTACGCAAGAAGAATGCTCTGCGCACTTGTCAAGTACGCATGAGCAAGGCCCTGCGCACTTACTAAGTGCGCAGGCAGCAGGCTGGTTAGTGAAGTCAGTATGTTCGCCTAGCCAGAAATGGTGAAACCATTTAGCGTTGAGTTAAGTCTGATACGTGTCAATTGTTATGATTGTCCAGATTGTGTGAGATCCAGTAGACCATTGCAGTTAAGATACCAGGTGAGTTCTAATCCCCTTTTTGCCTTCTTTAGGGGTGGTGTGCATACTTAGTGTAAAGCGTTTATTATATTTTATATATTATAAACTGAAGGGAAAAACTATGTTTTAGTGAAAAGTTTAAAAGAGGCAAAAGTACATTTTAGTAAAGTATGATTATATTATTGGCAAGCGTTTATTATATTTTTCATATACATAAACAAATGCATAATATAAGTGCTAGTATGTTTTCAGTAAAGCAAGATATATTATTTGGCAAGCGTTTACTATATTTATTATACATAAACAAAGGCATAATATATGTGTTAGTATTTTCAAGTAAGCAAGATATATCATTTGGCAAGCGTTTACTATATTTATTATACATAAACAAAGGCATGATATATGTGTTAAGATATATTTCAGTAAAAGCAAAGGTATTTATGGCAAGCGTTTACTATATTTTTATATACATAAACAAAGGCATAATACATGTTAAGTTATGAAAAAAGATTTACAGAAAGTTTTATGAACAGTAAAGTGAACAGTTTTCCTTCGGGAAAGTGTACCAGCTATAAAGGTCCTTGGGACAGATGTTACTTGTACAAGATGTCAGATATGGGTTCTACCCATTAGTAAGAACCTTTGGGTTCGCTAACGGTTGTACAACTGGGATGAGTGACGGCGGTTGCTTGGGAGGTCCACGCAACCTCCCCGTAGTGTTAAGCGGTATTATCGGTTCATGGTCGTTGATCATGGGGGCATTGACCAGGTACTCTTCGGTTCATGGTCGTTGACCATGGGGGCGGTACAGTAGTGACAAGGAATTGACGGATAAGAGGTATTGTCGGTTCATGGTCGTTGATCATGGGGGCATTGACCAGGTACTTATCGGCTCATAGATGTAAGCCATAAGGGCAGTACAGTAAAGAGGAATTGACGGTTTATTATACGTTTTAAACTGTTTGAAAAGCAAAGTGTGTTAAGTTTAGCCTTATTGGCAATATATATGTTTTAGTAAATCTTTTGTATAATTGATTTAAAGTAAACGTTAGAACTCACTCAGCGTTGCTGATTTTTAGTATGCACATCAGTTAAGTGTAGGTGGTAGTAGATGGAAGTGGATGCTTGACTTGGCGAGAAGAGTTACCCGAATATCAGCATCTGGCATCCTGTTTATGTTTCTTTTGATTATGTTGATTAAGACAAGTTTCAATTGTATTTGACAAGTTTCAGTTGTTTAGACATGTTATGTTTCCAATGCGTATGTTGAGATTTTAAATCGTTTCCGCTATGATATTGTATGTCTTATGTTTAAGTGCTATGTGTTGGTGAGTAAATCCAATAAGTGAGGCCTCCCGGGTTTGGGGCCTTACACGCTTCTGGGAGGCAACCCGAGTTGTATTTCTAATCTGTTTTTGGTGTTTGTGTTTTGTTTGTGTGGTGTCTTGCAGGGATTCGTGCGTGATTCGGTGGGAAAATCATCAGGAATGCAGTCCCAGGTATTTTTACAGTTGTTTTTATAGTGGGACAGGTTTTTATTGGAATTAGGGTGAAAAAGTTTTTAGGGGGCCAAAATTTTTCTAAGTATAAAAAAATGAAATAATTTTCTGTGATTGACACCTTCTCGCGGTACGCTAAAATTGGAGAATGGCTCTTCGCGACACGCGAGGATGGCGTATTTTGGCCGGCCTAAAACCCACCTCATCGCGACACGCGAGGAGTGTCTAGGGTTTCTTCGCGACACACGAGGATTCTCTGGTCTTGCCCTTTTTCCTTGTTTTGCATGGTTGACCCATTTATCACCATCACCCATTACCGTCCTATCAATCATCATCATATCATCCACTACTATGGGAAGCTAAAAAGCATTCATGACTGATGATCCACCTTGCCACATATCAGGTGTGTCTCCCACGTATCAGGTACGTACCTCGGCATTCTATCTTGAGTCTTAGCGAGTCCATCTAGTCTTTTATTTTAATTTGAGTCTGTAACATGAGTCAGTTTAATGCTGCGGGTTTGTTTGAGTTTTATTTTGTAGGTATTGATCGCTCCGTCCGTACTCAATCTCCATTCGGGAGGAGTTGATCTTAATCTGATCTTTGTGTAAAGGTAACCCGACAGGAGGTGTGCAGCCGCGACCGAAATGCTATATGGTGCACAAATGGAAGAACAAAGTTGGGCATTTCAGTGCATATACATTACCAGCTAAGTCCTTTCCTGTTTGTATTTATATTGTTATTTTTTTTAGTGTTTCTTGCTTCACATTGAGGACAATGTGTCTTTCAAGTGTGAGGATTGGAGATTGTTGAGTCTAAGTTTGTTAGTTCTGTTTTTCTTAAAAAATAAAAAAATAATAAAAAAAGTAAAAAAATAAAAAAATATTTTGTTTATTTTTGCAAGTCCCGAGAACTTCACATAATATACTTTTACCCGGGCATACAAAAGACTTGTTTTTGTGCGATGTAAATCTAGAGTTTTAAGCAGGTCGGTTGTGGGTTTGCGTTTCCCTAACACAGTATTCTCCAAGTATTCGGGATTAAGTGTATTCAACTAGTCGGGTTTTCAGTAATAAAATCATTTGGGATGCCTAGGAGAGTGTAGCAAACTAGACGGTAATAATTGTTCATGACTTGTATCAGAAACCCGATTCCACACATTCAGTGAGATTTGAGCCTTTTCATATTCATTTATATTCACTGCTTTTCGTTTGATGTGTGTTTACCTACATGATTTGTTTGGTTAGAACTTGATTATCTTGATACATTTTGAGACCCTAGGTTTAGACAGCACACGGAAATGATCTAAGGCATTAGGATTTAGCCCTTTCTTTTGCTTAGTCTTTCCTTTTGTTTATCCCTACCTAAACATTAACCCCTAGTTAGCCCACTTGAGCCTGATTCCCTTTCATTTCTAAAACCACCTAATAAACCCTTAGCCTTTGCAGCCTTGTACTTTTTAACCCCGTGTCACTGGTCCAGATTTATTTAAGCCTGTTCAGTTTGTAATAGCAAGAAAAATAAAGAAAAGAAAGAGTTAAAAAATGAAAAGTAAAGAGAAAATCACAAAAATATGGTATTCCAATGAATAAGTGTGAGGATTAAAGATCCTCACAGTTTAGCATAGTTTTGTTTTATCTTTTCTTGATTTTTGTCTTTAGTTTATCAGTCCGGACCGGTTTCACCTTAGCCACTTAAAATTCCGTATCCATACCCTGAACCCTAGCCTTACATTACAACCCAGAAAGACCTTGTTGATCTATGTGTTTGTCTTCACATTCGGGTGGAGATTTGATTGATTCTCAAGCATATGACTTAGACATTTCATTGGCGGGTCTGAGAGTTAGAATAGGAGCTGGCACATCTTTTGCTAGTCACAGAAATAAATCGAGTGGAGAGAACTCTTGTGAGGGGTACGAGTTGTGCACAGTTAGAGCTTGAAATAAAGGGAGTCTTGATTAGGTGTGCCCATGTTTTTCAAAAAGTTAGGACCCGTCTAGACTGGTTGGATTGTAAATCTATTGACCGTTGTAAAACTTGGGGAGTCATTCGTTATTGTTGGATTTCGCGACCTGTTTCTGACCTTAGCTTGAGGATTTTTGTATTTGTGTGATTACTTGGTTGGATGTACTGCTTTGGGCTTTGCTTAGGGACAAGCAAACTTCAAGTGTGAGAATGTTTGATGTATTCTAAAACACATATGTTTCTGTGGGTGTTCTTGACCCGTTTTACCCGGTTTTATCAGAAAATATATAAAGAAATTGGTACTTAATGAGATTATTGCTGATTTTGCAGGTTTGTATGATAAACCAAAGAATTATACTGAAGAAACGGAGCCGGAGGGAAACAAAAGAAAAAAAAGTTGGAATTTATACTCTTCGTGGTACGCGAAGAAGGAGCCTCAGATCTTCGCGACACGCGAAGATTTCCAGAATTGGACCGACTGTTTTGGCTTTCGCGGCACGCGAAGGGTAGGGTGGATTGCTTGATGACACGCGAAGATCCGCTATTCTGTGAAAAAACCCTAATTCGATTATAAAATATTTGAGCGGCCATTTGTTGAGGGGGTCATTCTCTTGCGAAAGTAGGCGACCAAAAAGCTTTGAGGATCGAAGAATTGAGGTTGGAGATCATCAGGATTGAGAGAGATTGACGTATTTCGGTTTGCAAACATCGGTTTTGTGTTCTAATTTTCCTTCCAGTCATTTATTTCAAATTCTAAACATGTTTAAAGTAGACTTTGGATTGTTTTTTAGTATCATGAGTAGCTAAACTCATAGCTATCTAGATTAGGATGAATATTGACTTGGTTTGATTGTTTTCGGGTTTTATTTGATCATATGACGGATATTAATGTAAAGACTTCTAATTTAGTGGTTATGAATGTGTTTGAGTATTGATTTGTTACTGAGCTTGCATGAATTTGTTGCACTTGAGGTTTTATTTGAATGCTTTGTGTGTTTTAAGTAAGATTTCGGGTTTTCGGGTCATTTACTTTGTGTTTGTGATCTAGACGGTTAGGCTAATCGTTGTAGCAGGTTTGTGTGGTCATAAAAGTCAGTACTTTACCAATCTTGAGTCCGAGAGGAGATAGGTTGTCGGGTTGTCTCTTGGTTTAGCGGTTTGGGTAGCAATTGCACGAGAGTGAATTGTCCTAGTCGTTTTTATCATTTGCAGTTTCGTGTCATAAACAATATTTTGGAAGTTTACTCCTTGCTCTTAGGTCTGTCTAGGATAGCCTGTGAGTATATAGTGGTTGAGACCGAGAGGTGAAACCGTTTTCGAGTACGTGGTATTCTAGGTTTTGGTGAGTCCGAGAAGAAATCCAATTCCTTGCCGGTGAGCTTAATCCGACCCTTAGGATAGTTGAGGTGTGTAGGTGAGACCGAGAGGAGATCCTGCATGTTTTAGTGATTCCCGAGTTAGTCTATCTTTAGAACCGGTGTCATACAGTCAGTTTATCAGGAAGCAATTGAGTCAATCAATAGGATTCCTGGTCTAGGTGTTGTTTGTCTCATATTTGGTCTTCGTTTCGTATGCTAGTTTGTTGGTTTAGTCCTTCTTTAGAGTCTTGTCTTGTTTTCTTTGTGTTTGCGTGTGTCTAAGTATTTTCGTGTCTTGTCTGTCTTTGAGTCGAGTCAGTATTTAGTTGTTTTATTCTAGATTGCATGTCCTAAAAGTAATAAATAAAATCATCTTATGTGTTACATCGGTTAGGAGTCAATAAAGGTTTAGTATCGAGGGCCGCCGCCTTTTGTGTCCACGGTTCGATAACTCGGGCTTACTGTCTTTACTACGCGCGACCGGTGCACTTGCCGTAAACGTGTGATTTAGTTGTGAGCCCATTTCTACAAGTAAAACTTGGTTAATTTAATATATATAATATTACACATCAATATATATGTGTTAAATTACATACAAGTATTGAGTTATATTTATTGTGCGTGAGATGATATTATTGTGATGTGTAAATGATATTAATGTGGTGTGTAGAGTTAGATTAACCGTTGTGTCAGGATGAGGACATTGTGTTTACAACTGTTGTGTCAGTTCGCTTGTGAGAGTCTTGGTTAGGGTTGGTTAAGTTGGTGTCTAGAAGTTGGTTGTGATAACCAATGTATGGTTAATATGTGTGGTAAATTTTGAATTATCAGAGTAGTAAGTTCGATCCATGTCGAAAAGACTTACTGAGTTATAATGGCGGGATAAGTCTGGGTTGGTGAACCCTTTGGGATATCATAAGATAACAGGAGTTATCTATATGATAATAATATATAAAACTACTTTATAAGAACCTGAGGGTCCTGAGCGGAGATAAATATTAATTGTGACGAGATGACTTTTATTTAAATCAAACTATTAGAACTCACTCAGTGTAGTTGACTTTGTGTGTGCGTTAGATTGTGTTGCATGTGAGCTTTGGGGTCGACGTATCTTGGCTGGGGAGCGGTGTTACTCGGATCGGTGTGCAAACATTCGTGAGGTGAAGTAATAACGATAATGACCTTAAAGTGTAATAATTATTTTATAAAGACTTCCGCTGTAGTTTTGATTTACTAAATGAGTATTTTAAAGAGAATGCTTAGTGATGAAAACCAACTGTAGGGTGACTGGTTTGGGGACTTAGAATGATGGAGGCTTAAATTTAGTTATAATATATAATTTTTTTATTTATTAAGAAAATAAAATAATATCCTAATTAATTGATCACCGCTTGACAGTAAGGTTCTATAGTTTTGACTTATATCACTCTAGTTATATTACCTTTGCGCCGATATGGGAGTACCTTAGATGGTATTTAGTATGAGCTAGTAGGCACGCCCGCGCTCCGCGGCGGGGCGGGCCTATTTTGAAAAATATTTAAACGAAAACGTAAACAAAACTTGAAAAAACTTAATAAAAAAAACCTAAAACTAAAATATAAAAAAGAGAAAAAAAATAGGACCCGTACGTTGCGGCGCGAAAAACGGCGAAAAAAAATAAAGTATCGGAAACTAAATTTAAACAGAAAGGCAGACGCTTGCGACGTGTTAAACCGTGGAAGAAATTAATATCATCCGAAGCTTATAAAATGGTTATCTTTAACCGAAATAAATAAACTTACTCGAAACTTGATATAAAAAAGAAACTGTAACAAAGACGTTAAAAAAAATTAACAGGAAAAGAAAGCAAAACCGTTCAAAAAAAGTAAAGACTTAAAAAAGAATTCATAACGACGTTTTACGCAAGTGTCTAGATAACTTATACACTATCAAGCGTAACTCCATTATAATTGTGCGTATTCCACTTCTTGTAAATCGGTTGGTAAAAAAAGAGAGGAAAAAACGTTTAATGTGTAATTGATAACTTTATTAAATTCATGGGCTGTAATATAAATTTGTTAAAATAATTTTTTTTAAATTCAGGGGTTTAAAAGTAAATCTGCTATAAATCAAAGGTCTAAATATAAAGTTATATAAAAAACAAAATTGCTGACATATTGATAATGTGAGCATATGCATTCTTGGTTTGTTAGTATTTGAATGTCATTCATGTCGTACCTTAGGATAAGATTTTCCCAAACATTTAGTTCGTTAATCCGATTCAGACTGTCTTGATCATGTATACATGTCATTGAGTAGTGTCTAGCTATGACAAAAACACTAGAACTCATTTCATATAATAAGTTGAACACAATAATAGGTGGAACTAATATATATTTTTTTGTTGATGTGTTTTCTTTTTACAACATATACAAATTGAATCTTGTTAATGGACCTGTCAATAACTGGGAACGAATGCCGTTCAAAAATAAAATAAAATAAAATAGTTGGGAGCGAATTGTAGCATAGCTCAACCAAAGCTATGTTAAAGGACTTACCCCGGTTAGAAGTCGTATATATGTGGTACGTACCCAAATGCCATGACTTGATGTTATATGTTTATGGCCATTCTTGGGTTACTTGATGATGAAAATCATATAGGCTTGGAGCAAGGATACTCAAATGGAAGATCTCATGGGTTGCAAATCAAATGCACTTTCATGAATCACTCAATAGTTTCAAACTTCTAAACACTTTCGTGATTTGAATATAACTATTTTTAAAGGCACGCTAAGATTTGCTAAAAATCATGAAAACACATGTTATCCTCAAACCTATATCGCAGAAACAGGTGTAGTGCGTGAAAGGCATTCAAAAGTGTTCATAGAGTATGTAAACATCTACAACCATAGTATATTCCATGATTATTAGTTGTAGGTCTTAATGTATTCTAAAACATATTTGCTTTTCAATAGTTTACTTGTTTCCTCAAATCTGTGAGCATTAAAAACCATACGTGTTATTGTTATAGACCAATTTCTACCTAACCAGCCCCATTTTCTTATTTTTAACATACAATTTTTTTAATTACATTAATACTACATGACGTGATACAACAACAAATCTTTCACACCCGAATTATAATTTATTATATTTATGAAACAAATCTAACACCTCCCTAAATCTTAATGTGTGATTTCTTATAAACTCAACAGTAAAAATATTAAAAAAAAATAAATTGTCAAAATAAAATAAAGACAAGATCATAACAATATGCGTTTTCCCCAAAAACGTCTACTTTTTGTGTGAGATGGAGGAACCCCAACTATTTCGGGTTAAAATTCACAAACAAACACGTCTTCCTCCTCATCAATAAGACAAGAAGCGAAGAAAGGGTGAAGAAAATTAGATAAAGATTTAGGGGGTGTTTGGGATTACTTATTGGAGCTACTTTTGACTTTTTAAAAAGTCATTTCCAAAAGTAAGAATTTCTTACTTTTGGATTTTGACTTCTCCTTCTCACATCTTCCATCTTATTTTGAATTTACCAAACAAACTTATAACTTATTACCTTATATCAAAAGATGATAAGTAAATAAGTTGTTTTGAAAAGTAATCCCAAACACCCTCTTAATAGAAAGGGGGGGGGGGGGGGTGGGTTTGATTCCATTTAACTGCCGCTAATTTAATGCGTACAAGCTCAGATCAGGGGTCCCCAATTTGACGCAACATTATTCAAGTCAATTCCGTCGGTGGGATTCCAAAATCTTTTAGCCATTTCAAAGATCTGGGTCGGCAAAAGCATAGATCTTTGGTATTTTCTTGCAAAATCTTCAAGTAAGGTTTGTGGGTTTTTGATTGTAATTGATGGGGTTGAGGTATCAAGCTGGGTTGCTTTTGATTGGGACTGTTGTTGTCATATGGGTTTTCTCTGCAGAAGTCACCCAGGTCAAACTCTCAGTTTTATTGATATATGTTTCTATCTATCTGTGTATATGTTGCTTTGACTTTTATAGTTCTTATGAAATTTGCTAATTTCTTGGTTGGATCTAACCCCTATGAAATGTTTGTTATAGTTTTTTGTTTTCTGGGTTCAAAGTATGAGTTAGATCACATGAGTTTCTTGAAATCCTGAACCAGTTTTCAGAGTATTGGTAGGAGGTTATTTGGTGGTTAGCCATGTAAATTGGGTTACAAAGTCAACCTTAATGCCTATCTTTTAGGTGCACACTATCATAATCAATTGGCTTTAATCTTTTGAGAAATGTGTATATATATGCATCTTTTGGTTGATTTCATGTGGTATGATAGGGGTTGCTTGGATGTGTGGTTTGATGAGAATCATACTTTGAATAAGACAATCAGTTTATGAGATAATCTCTTGAATAAAGCTAAGGATAGGTAGTAATTTGCATTTACCTCAACTCGTTTTCTTGCAACTTTTTACCATCTTCTTTAAATCTGAATATTTTGACCTAAATGATCATAAAAATCATAATCACTTTTACTTAAGCACTCAAAACAGATTTTTGTGACTTAAGTCACATTATCCTTACAATTGCACATCCAAACACCCCCTTAGTTGGTATTTTAATAGATGTAGGTTTTTTAGTGTTGGTAGTTGTGCTATGGTTTTATTCTGTCTTATCAAGCAACACCTTCGTTTAAGAGTTTATTAAGGTTAAAATCGTAAATATATGTTAAGAGTTTCACTTCTAGCACTTGCCATAAGGTAGTTGTTTTACACGCTACGTGGATTCTAGATAGAGCATATAAATTTCAACTCAGTTTTGTGGTGCCATCATTGTTCTGTGTTTTGTCGTGTGGGATTCTTATGGTATATTAAGTTATATTTCCTTTTTCATACCGAACCCCAAGATAAAATGACTCATTTGCCCTTTTAAGTTACTGATGGGATTGGTTTTCGTCTTGGGGATTCCTCTATCTTGTCATCGTCGAGGGCCGTTTTTGACATTTACCTAACATATTAACACGTCATATCTAACCATACATGTGCCACTTTAGTACCAGTGCAGGGATTATGCTACTCCTTTTGAAAAACTATCATCTTCTCAATTGATGGCGAAATATCAAAAACAGATTCTGATTATTTTTATACATCATAAACAGGGAATTTTCACGGACTATAAACAGCCATTTGCAGTGACATATCTTGGAGCTTCACTGATGGTAATTTATCTTCCCATCGCGTTCATTAAAGATTGGATTTATAAATTAATCAAGAAAGGAAAAAGTCAATCCTCAGTTGGTATGAACTCCCCTCTTAAGTACATTGGTGGCTCAACAATGTTTGAAATGGAAGTTGAAGGGTCATCGTTAAGTCGGAAAGGTAGTGATCAAGACATTTCTAACCAAGAAGAAGGAAACCCGTTAGTCCCGAAAACAAAAAGCGATAATTTGTCATTAAAACATGAAGTTACAACAAGGGAGGTTGCTACTTATGGATTCTATATTGCCCCTATTTGGTTTGTAACAGAGGTAACTACTTATGCTTATTTTATTTCTTATGTCTAAATATGAAAAAGTCACCCTACTTTCAAATATAACGTATCAACCGTTACATCCATGTACTTTTTAAGGTTAAAATTGTTGACACAACTTTTTAAAGTAGCAAACATAACCACACCTTAAATAAAAAGCTGTATAACAAACCATTCCACTCCACAATTACTACACGGTTTTCTTTTTTGTATTAGGCTTTAAATATTAGTTGTTAAAAAGGTGAGTAGAAAGAAATTATAATAACTTAGTACCTAGAACTATATGAACAGTTTTATCCTTACAATAAATACTTGAGGCATTCTTTATGATATGTTGGATTAATCATAATTATCGATACACGCAGTCAAGGATTTTCTTTTTACCAAAATATGTCTTGGTGGCCATATAGGCTGATTTTTAACTTCAAATTTCATATATTTCTTGTATTGATAATGAAATTTGGATGGTCAATTTGAACTATACAAAAGGTGTTGGTGTTAATTGTTGATTTGCAACAAAATCCAATTTGAATTTTAAAAGCAATAATTTTGACCTTGGAAGTAAAAAGTAAAAAGTATAATTCTTTTCGAAGAATGGAGTGTATAAAGCTTGACTTGTTTCTTTTCCATTAATCTCAGTATTTATCAAACGCTGCACTTGCGCGTACGAGTGTTGCTAGTACGACCGTGCTGTCATCAACTTCAGGGCTATTCACTCTATTCATTGGCGCATTCTTGGGCCAAGATTCTTTAAACGTGATAAAACTCGTTGCAGTTTTTGTCAGCATGGCTGGTGTTGTCATGACCACGATGGGAAAAACTTGGGCTGCAGATGATATAACTGCAGCTTCTTCTTCGTAAGTCCATTCCTTTAAAAATTTTGATCACATAGTAACAATTTTAATTTTTAATTTTTTTATTTTCTGTACAAGACACTACAATTTTTTCATTGTATGCATGTGCCATATCCTAGCTTCATTTAGGTCAACCCATGGTTTGTAATGAGAACAAAGATATTTAGATGTGTGTGTTGGTATGCCATTTATATGTGTATATCGTTTAGATGGGTTGTGATCTTTCACCTTTTTCATCAATATGGTGTTCTTATGGAATGTTTCAGGGCATTGACTGATATATAGTTGAAATTTTTGTTTCTTTTAAAGAAATGGCGATCGCTCTCTCATCGGCGATCTGTTCGGGCTTTGCTCAGCTATGTCATACGGCCTCTTTACTGGTGAGTAGGATCTTTTCGCAACTTAGTTTTCTTATTTTGCATAGTTGTTAGAAACTTTTTGGTTGGCTTCAGTTTCATACATGCGTGTATGTATTTATGTATGTAATAATGTATGCATGTAGAAATTGTAAACTCTAAAAGTTGTTCTATGACATGCATTATTGATCATTATTTGTTCTCAAAATGTACGTCTTAAAGCACAGTTGTCACTGTGAATTTGTATATACTCTTAAAAACATTTTATATGGTTGGATGATAATGCAATTTTATTTAACCCTATTTCAGTGCTTCTTAAGAAGTTTTCCGGGGAGGAAGGAGAGCGTGTTGATGTGCAGAAATTGTTCGGATACATTGGTTTATTTACCCTTGTGGCTCTATGGTGGCTCGGTAAGTCTACACTTCTGACTGTGCAAATATGTGGCTAGTTAGTTACTTGTGTGGTTTTCTTATATTTATCTTTCACTTGCAACATATAGATTGTAAGCAAAAGTAATATTTATTACGGGATTTTATTCATTTAATTTATCATGAGTTTTTTTTTCTGCGATTGCAGTTTGGCCATTAACGGCGTTAGGAATTGAACCAAAGTTCAAGATTCCTCACTCAGCTAAAATGGATGAAGTAGTTATTGCCAATGGACTTGTTGGGAGTGTTCTTTCTGACTACTTTTGGTGTGTTATAGAATAACTTTTTTTTGAAATTAGTATATGTTTTTGATTTTTAAAAGAATTAATTTTATATTTTTAGGGCTTTATGTGTTGTATGGACGACTCCATTGGTGGCCACCTTGGGCATGTCACTCACTATCCCGCTTGCAATGGTGGCTGATATGGTGATCCATGGGCGCCATTATTCCGCCATTTACATTCTTGGTTCTGTTCAGGTAACATACATTGGCTTTTAATAGTAAAATTTAGAAAAGAAACCTTCAAGGGGTGGTACAATGGTAAGCACTTGAGTCTCTCTAGCAGAGCATCTTCCAGTGATTTTCTGCCTTTAATCCCCTTGAAGGCCACATGTTTGGCGCAAGCTAGTTTTACCTGATCCCGTTGGTTAGCAACGTATTAGTGGGGTCCATGAGTTTTCAGTAACGGGTTCTCACGCTTGCCAAAAAAAAATTCAAAAAAGGAATGATGCTTTCAGCTTTAGATTCGTTAAAAATGATTTTATGGTTTCTGGTCGAATGCTTTAGTCCGAATTTTGACTTTTGAGCTCAAACTTGTTGACTTTTAAACATGAAATTGATATGCCTTCTGTTAAAGAGTTACCACCAAGATCTTTCTGCATCCAGACTTTGTAATAATTTAAAATTACTATTATAAAATTATTTACAAAAAGTCGGCCTATATCAAATTTGAAACTGAAAGCTCACCTGTTTTCCTTTCTTTTTGTTAGGTGGTGTTTGGATGTGATTTTCAAACTAATTATTGAGATTTGAATAATTAGTTGTTTCTCCAATTATGATTACTCTGACCTTAAATAATCAGAAAATCATTACCATTATCATTTTCTTTTCAAGCAATCATCAGTTTAAGTGCACCTTTAAATTTGTGGAACCTCATTGTTCAAACCTTTAAATCGTAGAGCAATGTAGTTCTGTTGGGCTGACATTTTTGGTCCTAAAGATTTCGTTATTTTGTGATTGTTTGAGGGTATTTTAGTCATTTACCGAACAATTTGTATACCAAACAATTTGTATACTCAACAGGTATTTGCTGGTTTTGTGATTGCTAATCTTCCTGATAAAGTTTCCAAGAAGATCGGGTTATAGCACGAAAGTAACTCTTGCCTTACTGATTCCTTATTGAGCTTCAACATTCTGAAACTGCTGAAGATGGAACAGTTGTATCATCTGAGGTTTGATTGTTTAAAAATGAAGTGTTGGCGCTGTTGCTCGAAAACGTTCAAAATTGTGATATACACATACACTTTTTTCTTGTCATTTTGATTCATGTTTTGTGGGTATTTGTTAGGACATGCAATGAGATTGGTAGATCATTTCCAAACATGTTAATATCAAGTGTTTTCTCTTCTTATTTGTGTTATCTTCCAAATTATGGTACACAAATGACAAATGTATTCAGGGTATAAAGTCAAGTAAAGAATCTGTCTCTCACCCTCGAACCGAGACTGAAGTTGGTGATGATGGCAAGCAAACACAATTTGAAGGTAAGGAAGCTCCTGTTATAATCATATTGGTGACATAAATAGGGTCCTAGAAGTCTCAAACCCTGAACCGGAAGTGCGAGCATCAACGAGCCCGAATCTAACGTAGTTAATTGGTAAAACAAAGAAATTGGCTAACACCCAAACTTGTATTATTGATACCCAAAAAATCTAACTCAAAAAGTTGGATTACATGAATAAATCCTATGCGGTTTATACAGACTAACCAATACGTGTTACACTATTACTAAGGAAAGCTAAATAATAGAAATTAATTAATATTAAACCTAACAACCTAATTCTACACAACTAGGAAGTATTAGCCGTCATCTTTGACATTGCCTTGCTGGGCAAGTCAGTAACTCGACAACATTCACCCCCCGAGTTTCTGACTTTTATCAGGGAGTTCTTCAACACCGAGTAAACTTCGCATCTCTTTGAATTTGATCTTCGCTAGTGCCTTTGTCAAGATGTCGGCTCGTTGCTCGTTGCCACTTACATGCTCAACAACCACTTCTTCGTTTTCAACACATTCCCGTATGTAATGAAATCGAGATTTAATGTGTTTACTTCGACTATGGAACACCGGGTTCTTCACTAGTGCAATTGCGGACGTGTTATCTACCTTTAACTTTACACTTTGAGGTAGTCTTCCGGTTAACTCGCTTAGAAGTTCTCTAAGCCACACTGCTTGGCACGCAGCTGAGCTAGCTGCCATATACTCGGCTTCGCATGAGGAGAGTGCTACGGTACTTTGCTTTTAGGAGCACCAAGTAATCGGGGCTGACCCGAAGTAGAACACGTGACCGGTTGTACTTTTACCATTATCTTGATCTATATTGTGACTACTATCACTGTAGCCAATCAACTTACTTTCCCCACCTCGAGCATATTTTATTCCAAGACTTGTAGTTCCTTGCACGTATCGAAGGATTTGTTTAGTCGCGGCTACATGGGATTGCCTTGGATTTTGCATGTATCTACTAATCATCCTGCTTGAGTATGCAAGATCGGGTCGGGTTTGGAGTAGATACCTAAGACATCCCACTAGCTTTCGGTAACTTGTGGCTTCAATTTCTGACTCGTCTTCGGCTTTAGACATCTTGAGATTCGGATCCTTCGGTACATAAGTCGGGTTGCAGTTGTGCATTCCGGCTTCTTTTAGAATCTTTGGAGCATATGATTCTTGTTTGATCTTTAGTCCATCTTTCTCTTGTGAGACTTTGATTCCTAGATAATAAGTGAGTTTAGCTAGGTCCGACATATCGAACTTTGACGCCATGTCTTTCTTGAACTCCAAAATCACGTTCAAGCATGTACCTGTTACAAACAAATCGTCCACATACACGACTATAATCAGTAAGGCCTTTCCACTTATTTTTCGGTATACGGCTTGTTCTTTCATACATCCATGGAAACTCATTTGTTTCAAAATTCTATCGAGTTTGACATTTCACGCTGTCACACCCCCAAATTTATTCACTTAATAAATAAATAAATAAATTAGGGTTGCAACGATTGGTGACATTACACAACATCGGAAGCATATTGAAGACATCTAAAGTATTGAACACCATTACAAAAACTAAAATAAACTAGTACGTTATCCTAGAACCATATAGGTCAAAGTCGTCTTGAGGTTCGACAATCATGCTTCTTCGGCTTCTAGGGTTTAATCCAAGTGGTTAACCTATTCCAACCGTGTCATAGCTATGTGCAACCTGAAAAACATACTTAAAAATGTCAACACAAAGGTTGGTGAGTTTACAGGTTTGATTGTTGTAATGTAAAGTGGTTTTCCTTGAAAACATTGTTAATGTGCACACGGCCATAATATAAAAATCGTTTTCCTTGAAAATGTTGATAAAGTGTACATGACCATAGAGTAAAACCATTTTCATTGAAAACATTTGAAAATATGTGCACGGGCTTGATGTAAAACTGTTTTCCTCGAAAACATGTGATGACTTCTTAGTCATAAAACAAGTATTTTTCCCAATGAAAACATGTGATAACTTCATAGTCATAAAACGAGTAGTTTCCCAATGAAAACATGTGAAATAATCCTTGTAAATCCAATTGTTCGCAAATAGTTCCAAGTGTATATGATAAACAAAACAAGTAATGTTAACCTATTTGTAAACTAGCTAGGCATACAAATAATATGTACATACATGAGGCATAACCAAACCATAACACATGTGTTTTGCCCCGCGCTCGTACCTCACGAGCAATTGTTTGAACACTATGCGGTCATTTGGCCAGAGGGACCCATGGTTAGCGCGACTAACCATGACCGGGGGTGTCACTCCCAATAGTACTATCCATAGAATCCCAGGCTAATCTATAGCTAATGGTTATAAATATGACGGTCAGGGGACTTCCAGCGCTCTAAATGTGTTAACTCATGCAAACATAAAGGCCGGGTCTTGTTTTCTTGTTACCATATAAAAATGTGTGTAAGTATGTTCATGTTTTCTCAAATGTATCAAGTATATATGTTTCCAAATGTATCAAACAAAGATGTTTCATGTTTTAAAACTTGTTAAGTAAGTATGTTTCTCCCCCGGTGTTTCTAAAACATTTAAAAGTAAAGAGGGGCCGTGAAACTCACCTGGTGACGGGTCAGGAACACTAATGTCCTTCTGATAGTAATGGAAACCAATGTCCACATGATAGTTACGGATTTATGTCTTACTCGAGTCCTACGATACCTATAGGCACTTTAAGAGCTTTATGAACTAACCCTAATGTTATAAAGTAAATCTAAACTTGTGTCAAGTTGTCAAGCTGTTCCAACATATGACATAACTGATTGTACTTTGATCAACCTTTGGTTCTTCAAGGAAGAAGACATAGATGTGTAATAAGACAACAAAAAGTGAGTTGAATCAGAGACCCAATAGAAAAAAAAAAACAGGTAACATTAATAGTGTGTGCACATAAATGATTTATCGTTATAAATTTAGCACTTTATTCAGTTCAGATGAAAAATAAAGTTAAGTAGATATTAGTCTTTATTAAGTAGGCATCTTAACATTGGTGCCTAGAAAGATGGACATGGAGAAAAAATCATCTTAACATTGGTGCATCTTTATTAAGTAGGCATCTTAACATTGGCAAGATCTTTCCATAACTTTCCTGCGATTAAGATGGGTCAAAATGAGATCCCCTTGAAAAAGGTAATTTTTAGTAAGGGTTGAAACAGGTTGGGCCGGGCAGGCTAAACCCACACAACATTTTGTTTGGTTTTTGTTAAAATTAATATTTCAGCATACCTTCTGAGTTAAATTCAACGGGCCAGTTTATGTAAGAGATTTTGTCCCAGCTATCATAATGCGGTGCTTCTTCTAAATCGTCAAACCCCTTGTCCCATCTGACATTCTTCGACCTTTAGGACTGTTTCGTTGGTGACCCGTCCAAATGGGCCGAGCTGCTCGTATGTGCTGACGATGCAAGAAGCCCACAAGTGGCGTGGGTCGGGGTGCGTGACTTTGGTTTACCATATCCACGCGCCCATCCTTTCTTTGAATTCTCCTCAATCTGCAAAAAATTAGAGTCCTAAATTTTCACACAAAAAAACTTGAAATTTATGCACTCACATTATTGTTGATAACTGGTTCTGAAGTTGCACTATTTGGTTGAGACGACACCTCTGACCAGTCAAAGTCATCATCGTCATCAAGAAGCCCGTCAAAGTCCGACTTCCTAGTCTTTAAAACAGACTTTGGCTGGATGTTTGGATTACAAAAGTTGCATAATCGGTTAAAAGATTCAACGGTTTGGGCTGAAACGGGCCCTTTTCAGTAGAGTGCGGGTTGGCCTTTTGTCCTTTTTATTAGTAACTAAAGTATACAAGTACCTGCAATTCTTCTTTATCTTTCTCTGTGACCGGGTGTTTACGCCTAACCTTTTTCCCATCATTGCTTACAACCTACATATGATCAAACTACACATAATTAGACCAAAGAACCATAAAAAGTAAGCTCTTGAAACCTTAGCGGGTCAAATAACGAACCAACTTTGAAGAGGAACGGAGAGCCTGGGCGAGCAGATTGTTATTAGTAATACAGGATTTGATTTTCTTCATAGAAGCAATAACAGATATAGGAACTGCAACAACAATATGGGAATACCATATTACTCATATTAAAATCAAAACAAAAAGAACATTAATACTTCAAATTATAAAATTCTAATGTGATATCACCATAGCCTTCAGGATCCTTGCTAATATGTTTCACCAGGGACTCATTTGCAAGCAGGCTCAGGCCACTAAACTGATACTCCACCTGCGCGGTTATCGATTACGAACAAAACCATATCATATATTAGAACACTTTCATAATTTAAAAAAATAAATAAATCAAAATCAAGCACATTATTAGATAAATCAAACTCACTTCTTCATTGATCTTCATTGAAGGTCCAGAGATACAAGTGAACGGGAATTCTACCTGATAAAAGCCCATACAAGTATTAATGAAAAGATTATTTATGATAAACCACACATTTTATGGAAGAATGGTTTGGGTTGTGTTTTAGGCACAAATAGAGGAGGTAATTTCAATTCATTTACTTAGTAATTGGTTTGATTTGGGTAGTGTTATATCTCAAACGGGTTGGGTGATAAAATCTAGCTAAAACGGGAAGGGGTCAAACAGATAGAAAGTCAACCTAAGAGACATGGACATACTTGCTTTTATTACTGCAATTGCCTCTGTCTCATCAACATCGTGCTAACCTTTCGAAGGAGACGGGTTCGGTTTTCTAGAAAATTCATCTCCAATTATTCCAAGTTTAAGCTTTAGATGAAATATGGTTGTATGTCTCAAGTTTACCTGTAAACAAGTATAACACTATGAAAATTAAAAAACAAAAACAAAATATCATTTAATAGCATACCGTTCATAATCAGTACTTACTAAATTCAGAATCTATGTGGATCTTGTTAGTTGTTACATAATCAAATCAAGGCACTAAATACACTTTCATTTCTAGGCATATTGTATTTTTAAGCAAAATAGTCAAAATCTAAAGAAATATTATAAAGTATCAAAATTGATCCCTTTATTTGCAGTGTGATCCTGCATTCTGATGTTTAGATTAACTACATTGCAAACTATATCTGCTTCACTGTTTGATAGGTGCAGATCTATTCAGTTTCATTAAACATCCCTAGCGGGACTTTAGAATTAACAGCAAAGTCTCACCATCCAAAATTAGATGTCAATGTTCAATTTCCTTGCATTAACACTTCCATATAACTAAATAAATCCAGAAACTGAAATTAAACCCTAAAATTCAGAAGTACGACAACATACATTGATTATTGCAGCCACAAAAACAACTGTTTGTATACTATCAGACGATTAATGGAGTAACAAACCCTAGCAATTAAGAATAAAGAAAAAAAACCCAAATTAGATGATGAAATTGGAACTTAATTAAAGATATATAAAACAAAATGGCATTTCCTTAAAAGCCCATCTAATAACTTCAAACAAGTTAGATCATCATCAACAGCAAGAACTCTCATCCCAATGGGAAATCTGTCAATTTCATTATTATACCCCACAGACCCTCTGATTTCCTCAACTGTCATCTTGTTTTCGTAATTGAAATCAATAACTACAAAAACAACCCAGATGATGAAACATATCAAACAAAAATTCAAGAAACACTAACAAGATTCAGAAAGTTTCGTAATTGCAAAAGAGTTCTATTCCAAAATAGAAGCATCAGGTTACTAATCCAAAATAGAAGCATCAGATTACTCTAGCCACCCTCCCTTGCTCCCTTTCTCCTTTGCGCGATGGCTAAATGACCAAACCAGAAAAGAGGAAGAATCTGAGGAAGAGGGCGACGGAGGCGAGTCTAGGGTTTTAGGGGCCCGGTGCTTTGAAACGGAAGGGGGAACGAAGAAGCTTTAATCGCGTGGAGTTAAGAGGGTGAATTAAAGACTATATGTGGGTTTAAACACAGAGAGGAGAGGTTAAATAGTAACTCAACATATTTAATGCATTGATAACTTGTACCGTGTGCATAAAAAATATTGATAGGTGTCTTAAAAAATAAAATAAATTACCATAATGTCCATCCAATATATATTAACTATATCTTTTGAGGACACGTGTCCTTTTATTAGCAACTCTACAAATTGATTTTCCCGCCTAAATCTGGATGTCAAAGTCTTCTCCAGTGATTTTAGGTCAAAATTAAGAATGCAAGAAGGAAACTCTTTGAAAATTGATCAATCACACCCTGTGGCAAGAATGTAAGAAGGAAACTCCTCTCTAATAGTTTATTAATCAATCGCACCCTGTGGCAGCTTCGTTCCATTTTTCTTCTACCATTCTCTGTGGATACCCTATATTTGATATCTGCTTTCAGTGGGGGATCCAGGAATTTTTTTCAAGGGGTTCACTGTTTTTAGATGCTTCAATTTCATAGGGCCTAAACCACTACGCTTACTGTGAAACTTTGTAAGGGGGTTCACCGTAGGGTATTTTAGGGGATTCACCCCATTTTTTTACCTACCGTTACACTAAAATTTCAAAACTCGGGGGTCCTGTGCGGCCCCCCCCGGCTTCACTTAGGTCCGCCCCTATCTGCTTTGTTCTTCATTCGATCGTGTTTCAATCACTGAGACCGGCTATTCAGGTGAACGATGCATCTTTCATCTGTTTGTGATTGATTGTAGCCATTGATTATGGTTTTGTTGATGATTTCGTTTGCCTTTTGCTTTTCTAGGGTTTCATAATGAACTTTTCAAACAAACGCAAGCATAAACCCTAGGAACATGGGTTTATTCAAGCCCTTGAAGAAACCAGGAACCCTCATACTCTGCTTTGTTCTTTATTCGATCGTAACAGGTAAGTTCAATATTCAACGATTATTCATCTTCAATCTTATTGTTTATTTTGTTTTGATTTTTTTTATATGGGTTCTCTCTCTCGATCACAAGTTAACCCACTTTAGATCTCAATTCCTGTTGGGTTTTTGTTCCTGATTCCTTTTCTTGATTTCAATTCCCTATTTTATGAGTGTAGTATCTGCCAATTTTTTAGGTGGGGTTTGTTGGGTTAATGCAAGTGATTTTGGAATCTGAGTGATGGGAAACATGAATCTGATCTTAATTTTGTCAAATCATCAATTTAATTACAGATTGTATTATGTTTCTGTACCAGGTCCACATGATGATGCAGTTACTAATAAGATCAAAGAATGATGTAATTTCTGGCTTGTATTAGATGTTGTTCAACTTTTGACTTTTGAGGGTCAAGTGATCTCCACCTAACATTAAGCAAATTGTTGATTTCTGGCTTGTATTAGATGTTGTTCAACTTTTGAGTTTTGAGGGTCTAAGTAAATTATCACGTAATGTTATGATTGATTAATTATAGTTATGTTAATAGGAACCTTTTAGACATTTGAATCTCTGAACACAAAGGCTATTGACTAGAGTTATGTTAATATGATAATGATGATGATTTAGGTGGCTTTATGCTATGAAGATGGGAATCCTGTTGATGTTAAAGTTACTGGAGAAGAGTACTTGACATGATGTATAAGTTATATAATTCAGAGATGGGTGTTAAAGGGTTTGTATATGATGGTGAAAAGACTTCGTTTACTGTGGGCCTGTTACCCGGGACTAAACTTGAGTTCCCTGTTTTATTGGAGAATCTGTCATCAAATAGGTAGACAATGCTTGATGTTTATATATTTTCAGATCCATTTAAGAATCTTGGTGCTAATGAGCATGTGTTGTTTGTATAGAACTGTATGCTGTGGCAGCCCAAATACAGGGGAAACCAAGAGATCAAGGTTCCCACCTCAATCCAAGTCATACACTGTGAAGATCAGTTGTGCTACCAAAATCCCAATCCAAGCCATTTTTAATGCACTTCAAAGAAAATATTCTGAGCATCTTCATGAAGCTGTAAGGGTTTTGGGTGTTCTTCTGAGGCAACATGCTGTGAAACAGTAAGCATACTTAAAAAAACTATTAACTTTCAACTTTCAATCTACTTGCGTTCTTAGGGTTCGTATTTATTTGTGCAAATTAGAGAAATTGTTACTTTAAGTTAACTTTGGGGTTGTTTTTGTAGAGTATGAAGGCTTTTAGGGTCAGCCGGCCCTAGAGTCTGTCAGGTTACGGGTTTCGGGTTGGGCCCCATATGGGCTTAACTTGTTGGTTAAGCTATTAACCCTAAACTAGTCTCTATATATATGATGTAATAGTCTTGTAATTCTTTGAGCACCTAAATATAATAAACACCCTAGTTGCAGCAAGTGGATGTAGGTCATACCGACCGAACCACTATAAATCTTTTGTGTCATTTATTCGTTTTAGCGTGTGTTGCGTGTTGTGTGATACCCTAACAACTGGTATCAGAGCTTGGCTCTTGATCGTGTCACACTCACAGCCGCTGCCCGGGGTGCTAGGGTTCCGTCGTGAACAGTACCCGTCGTGAACAGTATTTTCCGGCTGCTACAGTGTTTTCGACTGCTACAGTACTCGTATTTTGCCGTCGCCGCAAGTCTGCCGTTGTTCGCCGCTGCTGATTAGGGTTTCGCCGCTGAGTCTCAGCCGCCGAAAACCCTGCTTTCCACCACTTCTCTGCCGCTGACAGATCTGATTTCTGTCCCGTTTCCGCTGCTGCTACCGTTGTTGTTGACCTGGTCAACCGCAGCCGTCAAACTCTAAATCCGATAAACTGTTTATCGGTGTTCAAAGTCATTTATTACTTATTTTTTGGTTGAGATTGGTTGAATAGACAGTGTCCAATAGAACAGTCAATAAGTTCAGGCCGCCGCCACTGCTGTGTTTGTTCACTGTTCTTGGTCTCGACTCGATCAGTTCTACTCGGTAAGTTTTGTTTCAATGGTAGAAGAAGGTAAGGTAAAGATAGTGGTGTTTTATGGACAAGATTATGGATTCTGGAGAATGCAAATTGAAGACATGCTCTATCAGAAGAGCTTACATCTTCCGATAATTGGTTTGACAGCAAAACCAGAGAAGATGTCTGAAGCCGACTAGAATCTCCTAGACAGACAGGCCTTGGGAGTAGTAAGGTTGTCTTTGTCAAGGAACGTGGCCTACAGCATAGTCAAAGAAAAGACCACTTCAGGTTTGTTAAAAGCCCTGGCTGACATGTATGAGAAGCCCTCTGCCGTTAATAAGGTATTTCTCATCAGGCAATTGGTTAACACCAAGTTGAGAGAAGGTTCGTCTGTTTCTGCCCATATTAATGATTTCAATTCTATTTTAACTCGGTTAGAATCTGTTGATATTAACTTTGAGGATGAGGTACAAGCTCTCCTTCTATTGTCTTCTTTGCCCGAAAGCTGGTCAGGTACTGTTACAGCTGTCAGTAGTTCATCTGGAACTACCAAACTCACATTCAAGGGGATGTGAGATTTGATTCTAAATGAAGACGTACGTAGGAAAAATGCTGGAGAATCTTCCAGTTCTATTCTACATACTGAAGGAAGAGGGAGAAGACCTGAAAGGGGCAATAACAGGAGTAGGTCCAAATCCAGAAAGAGAGGTCAGTCAAAACCAAGGGCTGACATTGAATGTTGGAATTTCAAGAAAAGGGTCATTTTAGGAGCCAGTGTCCTAAACCAGTCGTTGCTAAAAACAATAAAGAGGTGAACAACGTAACAGCCGATGAAGAAGAAGAGGAAGTAGAAGATGATGCTCTTATTTGCTGTGTTGAAAACACTATCGAGTCCTGGATCATGGATTCAGGAGCTTCTTTTCACGTCGTCCCTTACCCAGAGCTTGTGAAGAATCTACGAACAGTTAACTTTGGTAAAGTTCGTTTGGCTAATGATAAGACACTTGACATTGCAGGGATTGGTGATGTTGATCTAAAAACCACACTCGGAACCACTTGGACATTGAAAGATGTCAGAGTAATTCCCAACTTGAAGAGGAAATTAATTTTAGTTGGTCAGCTGGATGACCAAGGTCATGGGGTTTTCTTCGGGGATGGTCAATGGAAGGTTATCAAGGGCAATCTCGTGATTGCACGTGGAAAGAAGAAGGGGACACTGTACATGGTGGAGGTACCCGCCGATGGTGTTAATGCCATGACTTTAGGTCCGAGTCCATCTAATTTATGGCACCAGCGACTCGGACATATGAGTGATAAAGGATTGAAAATGTTGGCCGAGAAAGGGAAGTTTCCAGATTTAAAGAAAGTTGAAACCGGATTCTACGAACCATGCGTTCTGAGTAAACAGAAGAAAGTCACATTCTTGAAGACAACTCAGGCACCAAAAGCTCAGAAACTGGAGCTTATTCATTCGGATGTTTATGGACCTACTTCAGTCCAATCGGTAGGAGGATCTTCCTACTATGTGACATTCATTGATGACGCAACTCGAAAGGTATGAGTTTATTTCCTCAAAAATAAATTTGAAGTTTTTGATACCTTTAAGAAATGTAAAATTGCTGTTGAAAATGAAACTGATTTGAAGGTCAAATGCCTGAAGTCGGATAATGGTGGGGAAAACATCAGCAAAGAATTCACTGATTATTGTGCTGATCAGGGAATCAAGATGATCAAGACAGTCACAGGAACTCCTCAGCAAAATGGAGTTGCAGAACGGATGAACAGAACACTTAATGAAAGGGCGAGGAGCATGAGGTTAAACGCAGGGCTCCCCAAAATGTTCTGGGCCGATGCAGTTAACACTGCGGCTTATCTAATTAATCGTGGACCGTCTGTTCCTTTGGGTTTCAAAATACCAGAGGAAGTGTGGAAAGGAAAAGAGGTTAGTCTCAAACATCTAAAGGTATTTGGTTGTTCTGCTTACCGTTTATTGAGTGACAGGGATAAATTGGATCCAAAAGTGTATGTTCATTGGCTACGGATTAGACGAGATGGGTTACCGACTTTGGGATTCTGAAAGTAGGAAGGTAACCAGAAGTAAAAATGTCACGTTCAATGAAACAGAGTTATACAAAGACAAGAATGCAACAAAACCAGAAGTTCAGAAAGAATACATCGTTATTGATACTGAGATCGAAAATACAGGTGATACTGAAACTCCAACAGATATTCAAGACAGTGGGAGCTCAGAGGTTGATGATTCAACCGACAGTGACAGTTCTGAAGAAGAAATTGAAGAACCATCACCAGCTACCGCTCCCGTTCCTCCTGAGACTAAGTGGGTTAGGAAATCTATTAGAGTTGCTGCACCGCCTGAGAGATATTCTCCATCTGCTAATTTTCTGTTGCTAACAGAGAACGGAGAACCGCAATGCTACACAGAAGCCATTCTTCTGAAAGATTCATTGAAGTGAGAGATAGCAATGAAGGATGAAATGAAATCTTTAGAGAAGAACAGAACGTGGGAGCTGACAAAGCTTCCCCCCGGTAAGAAGGCATTGCACAACAAATGGGTGTACAGGGTCAAAGATGAACATGATGGTTCTAAGCGTTATAAGGCTAGATTGGTAGTTAAGGGGTTTCAACAGAAACCGGGGGTTGATTACAATGAAATCTTCTCTCCGGTTGTGCAGATGACTACTATCAGGTTGGTCCTAAGTATTGTTGCTGCCGAGAGTCTTCATCTAGAGCAGCTAGATGTGAAGACAGCTTTTCTACATGGGGATCTGAATGAAGATATTTACATGGCTCAACCTGAAGGGTTTCAGGTTAAAGGAAAAGAAAACATGGTTTGTAGACTAAAGAAGAGTTTGTATGGGTTGAAACAAGCTTCGAGGCAATGGTACTTGAAGTTTGACAACTTCATGGGTAGATCCGGATACAAGAAATAGGAGATGGATCACTGATGTTACATCAAGAAGTTCGAAAAGTCCTACATCATCCTCCTTCTATATGTGGATGATATGTGTGACACCCAACATTTCAGGTCAATATCCATATTACATAAATGCACGTTCATACTTATTATTTCCTGATATTTTATTTTGACTAAGTAAAGTCAAGAAGTCTAGCAAATGAGTTTATTCCAAGTCTAGTAAATCTTAAAGAATTACTAGAAAAAGTAAGCAGTATAACCCGACTAAATACGAACGTTAATGGTTAAAAAGAATAACCAGATATATATATATATATATATATATATATATATATATGTATATATTACACAAAATTTACGTTGAACTATAATTTACGTAAAAGTAAAATAATGAACTTTTCGAAGACGTTACTATGTAGCGCCACTTTTAGGTACTCATACCTACAAATAATCACCTCAACGAATTATACAAACCAAGATTTCAATATTTTCTTCAACGAGCCATAAACTGGTTAAAATTATGATACCGTGAGAAATCTAAACCGAATTAATTTACCTTTTTAAAAACTCTAAAGAATATTAAGTTACACTTAAATCAAATTATTTGATTTAATTAACTCTAAACCCAATCATCATATCGGCAGAGACAAGTGGGTTTTCCCCCTCAATTTCCTTGACTTTCTCGACCAAACTTCAGAGAATGACCATACCTCATGCCTTCGAAATTCAAGTAAAACCATACCTTCTCAGTCGAATTCTCACAATCCCTTCATACTTCTCATTTTCTTATGGCAATTTCCCCATTCTCCTTCAAGTCGAAGTCCAGTTTAAGGAAAAATCCACCATAATTAGGTGTTTTAAGAAGAATTTCAAGTGTTCCTAAAGAGAGTTTAGCAAAAGATTCAAGACCACTTCTCTGTTTCTCTCAAAAATCATCATCTCTGTCTAGAGGTAAAAACTCGATACCATCCATATTATTGCTTTAAAAACCGTAGCTAAACATACAAATCGTTCAAACGCAAGTAAGATAACAAGAAAAGTGTGTCAAATTCAAGATTAAAACATAAAAATATACAGGACTGATTCTGTCAATCAAAATTTCAGTAATCGAAACTAGGAGTTTCGATACCTGTTGTTCAATCGAAACTAGGAGTTTCGATACCTGTGTTCAATCGAAACTTGGAGTTTCGATACCTATTACTCAATCGAAACTAGGTAGTTTCGATACCCAATTTACTCAATCGAAACTAAGTAGTTTCGACATCTGTTCTGTTCAATCGAAACTAAGAAAGTTTCGATACCTGTTCATCAGCCCCATGGGGCAGTAACTTAGAACTATTTTTATAACGAAACAAATGTTGAAAAAGTAAAAAGATATTTAAACAAAAGTAATCAGATCTGCTAAGTCGGGTGAACAACTTGCGTTTAAGACGGGTAGTCTTAACGTGTATGTTATCCTTGTGTAATTAGGATACGGATAGGCGAGTCTGCTGTTATTCAAATATTTGCTAGCATACATACTGTCGAGGTGAGTTTCACTAATCCCCTTTTTCTAAAGTTTTGAAATGATTTGGGGTGGAAACATACTTGTAAAAGACTTTTGTGTGTAAATGAATTGAACTAATGATCTGACCGTATGTGTGTATTGAGGGAAAAGTAAAGCGCTTAAAGTCCTCTGAATAAATTAGTAACCATTAGCTGTGGACTTAGCCCGGGATTATATGAATAGTACTGTTGGGGGTGACGCCTCCGGTCATGGTTAGTCGCGCTAACCAGGGGTCCAAATGGCCGAATGACCGCATATTGTCTTACTCGCAGAAAGGCGAGGGGAGGCACAGAATGTTGGGGTTTGGTTACGGTCTCGTACATTACATACTATTTTGTATTTCTTGCAAGCTTACAAATGGGGTCAATAGATCGGATTAGTATTCATATTCATTGGTAATACATATAAAAGAGGTTTTGATCAGGTTAAAATGATCAGGTTTAAATAAAAGAAGTTCTGATCAGGTTTAAATAAAAGAAGTTCTGATCAGGTCAAAATGATCAGGTTTAAATAAAAGAAGTTCTGATCAGGTTAAAATGATCAGGTTTAAACAAAAGAGTTCTGATCAGGCTAAAGTGATCAGGTTTTAAATAAAAGAAGTTCTGATCAGGTTAAAATGATCAGGTTTAAACAAAAGAGTTCTGATCAGGCTAAAGTGATCAGTTTTAAACAAAAGAGTTCTGATCAGGTTAAAGTGATCAGGTTTTAAACAAAGGAGTTCTGATCAGGTTAAAGTGATCAGGTTTAACAAAGAGTTTTGATCAGAAAATGATCAGACTTAAACGTTGGGTTTATGATAACTCTTTATAATAACTTGTGAACTCACCAACCTCGTGTTGACATTTTTAAGTATGTTTTCAGGAAATTGAACGTGGTCATCAGGTTAACAATGTAGGATACATGCATGCACGTGGATACGGCTTTAGGGAGGATTTCTCTTGTATAACTCATGGTCTTGAGTCATATTTACGAAATCTTAAACATTTGTAAACTCAAATTGATATTTTGCGATGTAAATATTTTAAACTCGATTATGTATCCAATTACGTGTATGTGTTTGCGGTAATCATATGCTTTGAAAACCGCGAACGTCGCGCCTCACGTTTCTGCCTTGGCAGGGTGTGACAGAACTTGGTATCAGAGCCATTGATTATAGCGAACTAGGTGTCTAAAACGGAACCTAGTCTATAATTTGAATGACTCACTAAAATGTTTTCATTGCATAAGCATTGCATAACCGGTCATCATGTCATGTGGATATTGTAGTCACAAGCATGTCGTCACATTCACACTCTGACCCCGTCTCTGAAACTGAATCAAACGAGGTACTTTCCACCACACGCCCCAAAAATCGAGTACAAGTTCGCAGCTCGACACCACCCGATGTTGCCCTGGGAGAACCGCCTATCGTATATCGAAAGAAAAGCGGAGGACCAGTTATGGTAAAGAGTGCTAGGAAGAAGATTCGATTTCCACGCAAAAGAACCCTGGCAGCCCGTGACCCGGAAAACTTGGAGATTGATGAGGAACCACCTAGGCAACGACCCTGTTACCACCCTACGGTGGGGACTATCCGTTGGATGCCCCGTACCCTGGCACGATGGAGGGAGATGGAGAGCATTCCCTCTACTTTTGAGCTCGGAGAGTCCTCCAACTCCCCAACACCCCTACCCCACACTGGAGAAGCCATGGAGCTCACAGTGCCTACATTGGTAGCACGTGTTCATACGCACGAAGATCGTCTTAATGATCTCCTAGATGATATCCGATCACATGGGGAGGCAGCCACGCGACTACGTCAAGGGCTCGGATCTCGAGTACAGACTCTGGAGGACAACACCCGAGACATACAGGGTGCCACTGACTACCTCGAGTTGAGAGCTGATATGGACTGGCAGTTCACTCTCACGGTCCGAGACATGGTGGAGGCGCTGGAAGAAAGGACTTTGGCTGCAGAATTTGTGGCGAGAGCTAGCTTTGTCATGGCAGGACTTTCCATGATGATTGGACTGTACTCCCACTTCTTCTTTTAAACCTATTATGGGCGGGTTGTGCCCATAGCACATTATGTAGTTTAAAACTTTAGTACTGATGTGGTCACGTGAACCCATCTCTTTTTGTATCCTTGTCTTTTGGGAACAATGTACTATGTATGTTTTAACTATGTATATGATGGCTTAGGTTGTGATGATGGTTGTTCACGTTTGATGTTGTTGTATTCTTATGTCATGATGTATCATTATTATTATATAATGTTGTTTCTTTTTAATTGATATGTTAGAAAGAACATCATGGCACCTAAGCGTGGGACACCCCGTAACACTACTGGTGACAACAACGAGACGATTTCCCCAAACATGGAACAACTCATAGCACAGCGAGTAGCTGCCGCCATAGAGCAGTATGAAGCAAATCGAAATAGTGGCGGAGGAAACGGCAGCGGTACCGACGGAGGAGGTGCAGGAGGTGCAGGAGGTAGCGGTACAGCAGGAGGTTCCGGAGGTAATAAAAATAAATAAGCCATAACACATAGTCATGATCCGAATTAATGACGTTATGACTTGTGATTCTACAGATGCTCCAAATAGGAAGTGCACCTACAAGGCCTTCCTATCCTGCAACCCCCGTAACTTCAATGGCACCGAGGGTGCAGTAGGTCTGATGAGATGGATAGAAAAGATGGAGTCGGTGATTGATATTAGTGAATGCACCGCTGACTGCATGATGAAGTATTCTACATGCATGCTCACTGATAAAGCTTTAACTTGGTGGAATACTCAAATGAAGACTTTGGGGAGAGAGACAGCGTACCAATTGTCTTGGGAAGACTTGAAAAACATGATGATTGAGGAATACTGTCCTCGAAACGAATTGCAAAAGATTGAAACTGAGATGTGGAACCTACAGATGATAGGAGATGATGTGGAGGGATACACCGACCGTTTCAATGAATTGGCGATTCTAGTACCGCATATGGTCACACCAGAACATAAGCGCGTTGAGAGGTATCTGTGGGGCCTTGGGCCTCAAATTCGTAGCATGGTAACATCATCTAATCCAATAGATGCCAAGAGTGCTATAACTTTAGCATTCAAACTAAAGGATGATGCAGTACGTAATGAATTGTTTGTGAGGAAGGAGAACGAGGAAGGTAGATCTGGGGAGAAAAGGAAATGGATGGGAAATTCAAGTAACAAGTTTGAGAAGCAAGGGTTTAAGAAACAAGGAACTATGAAGGCTTTTGCAGTCAACACAGTGGAAAGAAAGGAGCATGATAGGGGCCTACCGAGATGTAAGAAGTGTGGAAATCATCATGCCGGTGTGTGCATCAAGTGTGGAAAATGTGACAAGTTTGGTCACACCACACAAGCTTGTCAAACTAACAACCGAATGGGGAAAATTAAACCGGGATGTTTCGTATGTGGTGACCTAAAGTACTTCAAGAGAGATTGTCCCAGGTGGAAGAATCAGAACAACGCTCAGGCACCGGGGAGGGCATTTGTGATGGGTGCAAGGGACGCACGCCAGGACCCGAACATCGTCACTGGTACGTTCCCGATAAATAATCACTATGCCTCTGTACTTTTTGATTCGGGTGCGGATATGAGTTTTGTGTCGAATGATTTTAAATCCTTATTCGGTATTAAGGCCAGCAAACTAGATCAAAGTTATACAATTGAATTAGCAAATGGGAAATTAATAGAAACCGGAGAGGTCATTAAGGGTTGTACTTTATGTTTAGAAAACCATACATTCAGTATAGACCTTCTACCCGTCGAACTAGGGAGTTTTGATATTGTTATTGGCATGGATTGGTTATCAAAGAATCTTGTCGAAATCGTATGCTTCGAAAAGATTGTACGTATCCCACTACCAAGCGGAGAAATTCTTTCAATTCAAGGCGAAAAGTGTAGAATGATGTTGAAGACGATAAACTGCATGAAAGCTCATAAGTATCTACGCAAGGGTTATTGTGCATTCCTGGCTCACATCGTCGAGAAGAAACCCGAAGAACGTCGACTTGAGGACATACCAATCGTCAGAGATTACTTGGAGGTATTTCCCGAGGACTTACCAGGATTACCATCATCAAGACAAGTCGAGTTCCGGATCGACCTAGTACCAGGAGCCGCACCAGTTGCACAATCGCTGTATCGTCTAGCCCCTTCCGAGATGCAGGAACTGTCGAGCCAACTACAAGAATTACTTGACAAAGGTTTCATAAGACCGAGTTTCTCACCATGGGGAGCTCCGATCCTATTTGTAAAGAAAAAGGATGGAACCTTTAGAATGTGTATTGATTACCGAGAATTGAACAAGCTGACAATCAAAAACCGGTATCCTCTTCCTCGAATAGACGATTTGTTTGATCAACTTCAAGGTTCCAGTTTCTATTCTAAAATTGATCTACGATCAGGGTATCACTAACTGAAAATTCAGGAAGAAGATATACCAAAAACGGCTTTTAGGACTCGTTACGGTCACTACGAGTTCCTAGTTATGCCATTTGGCTTGACTAATGCACCGGCCGTCTTCATGGATCTCATGAACCGCGGGTGCAAGCCGTACTTGGATAAATTCGTGATTGTGTTTATCGATGACATATTGATATATTCACGAACCAAGGAGGAACATGAACATCATTTGAAATTAATCTTGGAACTACTCAGGAATGAGAAGCTTTATGCTAAATTCTCTAAGTGTGAGTTTTGGATCCGAGAGGTTCATTTTCTCGGACACGTCATCAATAAGAATGGTATCCATGTGGATCCATCCAAGATTGAAGCTATCAAAAACTGGGAAACACCAATAACTCCGATTGAGGTGCGTCAATTTCTGGGTTTGGCAGGCTATTACAGGCGATTTATCGAGAATTTTTCAAAGATAGCCTTGCCTTTGACCACGTTAACTCAGAAGGACAAAAAGTTTGATTGGACCGATAAACAAGAATCAGCGTTTCAATTGTTGAAGCAGAAACTTTGCAGTGCACCAATCCTATCCCTTCCTGAAGGATCTGACAATTTCATCGTGTACTGCGACGCATCACATCAAGGCCTGAGATGTGTATTGATGCAGAGAGAAAAAGTCATAGCGTATGCATCCAGACAGCTAAAAGTACATGAGAAAAGTTATACGACTCATGATCTGGAATTGGGTGCTGTCGTGTTTGCACTCAAGATTTGGAGACATTATTTATACGGTACAAAATGTACTATTTTTACAGATCACAAGAGTCTCCCGCACATCTTTAATCAGAAAGAGCTCAACATGAGGCAACGTCGTTGGGTAGAACTACTGAATGATTACGACTGTGATATCAAGTATCACCCTGGTAAGACAAACGTCGTAGCAGATGCCTTGAGTCGTAAAGAACGGGTTAAAACACTCCGTGTTCGTGCCCTAGAATTGACAATTCATACGAGTCTCACAACTCAAATCCGGATGGCATAACAAGAGGCAATTAAGGAAGAAAACATTCAGAGTGAAGCTTTACGAGGAATGATAAAGCAGTTGGAACCAAAATCAGATGACACTTTATACTTCATGAATAGAATTTGGGTGCCATGTTTTGGTAACATACGGGAGTTGGTTATGGACGAAGCCCACAAGTCCAGGTACTCCATTCACCCAGGTTCGGATAAAATGTATAAGGATCTGAAAGAACTCTACTGGTGGCCGAACATGAAAGGAGAAATTGCTATTTATGTCGGTAAATGCTTGACATGTTCAAAGGTAAAGGCAGAACATCAGAAACCGTCGGGATTGTTACAATAACCCGAGATACCTCAATGGAAATAGGAACAGATTTCCATGGATTTCATCACAAAGTTACCCAAGACGTCGAGCGGGTATGACACTATATGGGTAATTGTCGATCGTTTGACGAAATCAGCTCATTTTCTACCCATCAAAGAGGCGGATAAAACCGAGAAACTTGCGAAGCTTTATATCAAGGAAATTGTGGCTAGGCATGGAGTGCCAATTTCTATTATCTCTGATAGAGACAGCAGATTCGTGTCTAGAATCTGGAAATCATTACAAGAAGCCATGGGCACACGTCTTGACATGAGCACGGCATATCACCCACAAACAGATGGTCAAAGTGAAAGGACCATTCAAACCTTAGAGGATATGCTCCGTGCGTGTGCAATTGACTTCGGCTGGAAATTGGGATACTCATTTGCCACTAGCTGAGTTTTCATACAATAATAGTTACCACACCAGCATCAAAGCCGCTCCGTTTGAGGCTTTGTATGGTCGAAAATGTTGTTCACCGCTATGTTGGGCAGAAGTTGGTGACAAGCATTTAACCGGTCCTGAAGTTATTCAAGAGACCACGGATAAGATTTTCAAAATCAAGGATCGTCTGAAGGCCGCCCGTGACAGACAAAAGAGTTACGCGGATAACAGACGAAGAACTTTAGAATTCAAGTGGGAGACAAAGTCATGTTAAAGGTCTCACCTTGGAAAGGAGTTGCAAGATTTGGCAACCGTGGCAAGCTTAACCCTAGGTACGTTGGACCGTTTGAAATACTGGCTAGGGTTGGCCCTGTAGCTTACAAGCTCAAGTTACCACAAGAACTAAGCAATGTACATGATACGTTTCATGTATCAAATCTCAAGAAGTGTTTATCAGACGAGACATTAATTATACCGCCTGATGAGATTCACATAGACGACAAGTTGCACTTCATTGAGGAACCTATGGAAGTCACAGATTGGAAGGTTCAGAGAACAAGGCGCAGCCGTGTTAAGCTGGTCAAGGTACGTTGGAATTCAAAGCGCGGCCCTGAGTATACGTGGGAGCGGGAAGATAAAATGAAATCCAAGTACCCGTCCTTGTTTACAAACACTCCAAGTCAGAATGACAAGAACTGAATTTCGGGACGAAATTCTCTGTAACATGGGGAGAATGTGACACCCAGCATTTCAGGTCAATATCCATATTACATAAATGCACGTTCATACTTATTATTTCCTGATATTTTATTTTGACTAAGTAAAGTCAAGAAGTCTAGCAAAGGAGTTTATTCCAAGTCTAGTAAATCTTAAAGAATTACTAGAAAAAGTAAGCAGTATAACCCGACTAAATACGAACGTTAATGGTTAAATAGAATAACCAGAAATATATATATATATATATATATCTATATATATATATATATGTATATATTACACAAAATTTACGTTGAACTATAATTTACGTAAAAGTAAAATAATGAACTTTTCGAAGACGTTACTATGTAGCGCCACTTTTAGGTACTCATATCTACAAATAATCACCTCAACGAATTATTCAAACCAAGATTTCAATATTTTCTTCAACGAGCCATAAACTGGTTAAAATTATGATACCGTGAGAAATCTAAACCGAATTAATTTACCTTTTTAAAAACTCTAAAGAATATTAAGTTACACTTAAATCAAATTATTTGATTTAATTAACTCTAAACCCAATCATCATATCGGCAGAGACAAGTGGGTTTTCCCCCTCAATTTCCTTGACTTTCTCGACCAAACTTCAGAGAATGACCATACCTCATGCCTTCGAAATTCAAGTAAAACCATACCTTCTCAGTCGAATTCTCACAATCCCTTCATACTTCTCATTTTCTTATGGCAATTTCCCCATTCTCCTTCAAGTCGAAGTCCAGTTTAAGGAAAAATCCACCATAATTAGGTGTTTTAAGAAGAATTTCAAGTGTTCCTAAAGAGAGTTTAGCAAAAGATTCAAGACCACTTCTCTGTTTCTCTCAAAAATCATCATCTCTGTCTAGAGGTAAAAACTCGATACCATCCATATTATTGCTTTAAAAACCGTAGCTAAACATACAAATCGTTCAAACGCAAGTAAGATAACAAGAAAAGTGTGTCAAATTCAAGATTAAAACATAAAAATATACAGGACTGATTCTGTCAATCAAAATTTCAGTAATCGAAACTAGGAGTTTCGATACCTGTTGTTCAATCGAAACTAGGAGTTTCGATACCTGTGTTCAATCGAAACTAGGAGTTTCGATACCTATTACTCAATCGAAACTAGGTAGTTTCGATACCCAATTTACTCAATCGAAACTAAGTAGTTTCGACATCTGTTCTGTTCAATCGAAACTAAGAAAGTTTCGATACCTGTTCATCAGCCCCATGGGGCAGTAACTTAGAACTATTTTTATAACGAAACAAATGTTGAAAAAGTAAAAAGATATTTAAACAAAAGTAATCAGATCTGCTAAGTCGGGTGAACAACTTGCGTTTAAGACGGGTAGTCTTAACGTGTATGTTATCCTTGTGTAATTAGGATAAGGATAGGCGAGTCTGCTGTTATTCAAATATTTGCTAGCATACATACTGTCGAGGTGAGTTTCACTAATCCCCTTTTTTCTAAAGTTTTGAAATGATTTGGGGTGGAAACATACTTGTAAAAGACTTTTGTGTGTAAATGAATTGAACTAATGATCTGACCGTATGTGTGTATTGAGGGAAAAGTAAAGCGCTTAAAGTCCTTTGAATAAATTAGTAACCATTAGCTATGGACTTAGCCCGGGATTATATGAATAGTACTGTTGGGGGTGACGCCTCCGGTCATGGTTAGTCGCGCTAACCAGGGGTCCAAATGGCCGAATGACCGCATATTGTCTTACTCGCAGAAAGGCGAGGGGAGGCACAGAATGTTGGGGTTTGGTTACGGTCTCGTACATTACATACTATTTTGTATTTCTTGCAAGCTTACAAATGGGGTCAATAGATCGGATTAGTATTCATATTCATTGGTAATACATATAAAAGAGGTTTTGATCAGGTTAAAATGATCAGGTTTAAATAAAAGAAGTTCTGATCAGGTCAAAATGATCAGGTTTAAATAAAAGAAGTTCTGATCAGGTTAAAATGATCAGGTTTAAACAAAAGAGTTCTGATCAGGCTAAAGTGATCAGGTTTTAAATAAAAGAAGTTCTGATCAGGTTAAAATGATCAGGTTTAAACAAAAGAGTTCTGATCAGGCTAAAGTGATCAGGTTTTAAACAAAAGAGTTCTGATCAGGTTAAAGTGATCAGGTTTTAAACAAAGGAGTTCTGATCAGGTTAAAGTGATCAGGTTTAACAAAGAGTTTTGATCGGAAAATGACCAGACTTAAACATTGGGTTTATGATAACTCTTTATAATAACTTGTGAACTCACCAACCTCGTGTTGACATTTTTAAGTATGTTTTCAGGAAATTGAACGTGGTCATCAGGTTAACAATGTAGGATACATGCATGCACGTGGATACGGCTTTAGGGAGGATTTCTCTTGTATAACTCATGGTCTTGAGTCATATTTGCGAAATCTTAAACATTTGTAAACTCAAATTGATATTTTGCGATTATGTATCCAATTACGTGTATGTGTTTGCGGTAATCATATGCTTTGGAAACCGCGAACGTCGCGCCTCGCGTTTCCGCCTTGGCGGGGTGTGACAATATGTTAATTGCAGGTTCTGACATGAAAGAGATAAATAAATTGAAGAAGCAAATGTCAGAAGAATTTGAAATGAAAGATCTGGGTGTTGCCAAACAGATACTCAGAATGAGTATCTCCAAGAACAAAGACGGATCTCTGACACTATCTCAAGAAAAGTACATTGGGAAAGTGTTAGAGAAATTCAAAATGAAAGATGCCAAGTCCCGAAGCACTCCACTAGGAAGTCAGTTTAAGCTTTCAAAAGACCAGTCACCAAAAACCGAAGAAGACATAGCCGAAATGACTAAGGTTCCTTACGCATCAGCTGTGGGAAGTCTTATGTACGCCATGGTGTGCACGAGGCCAGACATCGCACAGGCCGTGGGGGTAGTCAGTCGTTATATGTCTAATCCAGGAAAAGAACACTGGGAGGCAGTCAAATGGCTGCTAAGATATTTGAAAGGCACTGTGAAGATGGGGTTACGGTTCTCAGGCAAAGATATTGTTCTAAGGGGCTATACAGATGCAGACCTAGGGGGATGCAAGGATTCTTATAAAAGCACAACCGGGTTTGTTTTTTCAGTGGGAGGAACTGCGGTTAGTTGGATGTCCAGATTACAGAAGAGCGTTGCTCTTTCAACTACTGAAGCTGAGTATATGGCTTGTGCTGAAGCCAGTAAAGAGTTGATTTGGTTGAAGAATTTTCTGGAAGAACTTGAGAAGAAACAGCCAGATAGTTCATTGTTTTGTGATAATCAAAGCGCTATTCATCTGGGGAAGAATCTTGTGTTTCATGGAAAAACGAAACACATTCAGCTTAGGTATCACTTCATCAGAGGTTTGATCAGTGATGGTACATTGAAGCTTGAAAAGATTAAAGGAACGGAGAATCCCGCGGATATGCTTACTAAAGTGGTGACCTTAGAGAAGTTGAAGCTATGTATAGCTTCAACTGGCCTTCAGGAATAATGATGAGAAGGCGTTGCAGCTAGAGGTAGAGAAGTTACAAGACTACAAAGAAGACGGAGACAGTTTGAAGTTTATCAAAGCTTCCAAGTGGGAGATTATAGAGTATGAAGGCTTTTAGAGTCAGCCGGCCCTAGAGTCTGTCAGGTTACGGGTTTCGGGCTGGGCCCCATATGGGCTTAACTTGTTGGTTAAGCTATTAACCCTAGACTAGTCTCTATATATATGATGTAATAGTCTTGTAATTCTTTGAGCACCTAAATATAATAAACACCCTAGTTGCAACAAGTGGATGTAGGTCATACCGACCGAACCACTATAAATCTTTCGTGTCGTTTATTCGTTTTAGCGTGTGTTGCGTGTTGTGTGATACCCTAACAGTTTTTGAGCTTTATTTTGATCATGGTTGCAAATAGGATACATTTCACGTTCGTTTTAATGATTTTGAACAATTTAAGAGGTCTAGGTTAGATTTGGGGGATGGAGGTATCTTCTCTTGATCAGACTTAGTTACCTAATAGCAATGGAACATGAAACAAACTTCCGTTCAATTACAATCAATCTACATATAAATAACGGTACGATTAACTGATTAAGCTGAAGTTGCTCAATCTTTTCAAAATAGAATTCAGGGAACTAAATTGAAAAAAATGAAAATTCGAGTTAGACATTAATGCTACATGGAAGAAGGCTTGCTTTCGGATTTCAAGACATTATAAGTACATAACTTTATTATTAAATAACTAGGTATTCAATCAATGGATTTCAAGATAGAAAAAGAGGCATTTGGGGGAACAACAAGTTTAATAAAGGATGTTATCAACACTTTGTGTTTAGTAGTAACAGTGGTATTGTGTCCATGAACAGATTCAATTGCATCTTTATCTAGATTTCAAGAAAATGTCGCGATCTTTTGTGCTTTTTTTTTTCTTTTTCTTGATGTGTCTCTTCTTTTGGTCATCTGTATGGGATGGAAGGAATAATGGCAGATCTGATCATGGACCTAGATTCAGGAAATGAATATGACATTTTAGCATGTACGTATATTATGATGAAGCTAGATTGATTTCGCAATAAAACATTTATATGCTTAGAGATGGTCGTCTTGAAGTTGATGGAAATTGAAATTCTGAATTGCAAATGCTAATGCTGGTAATGACAGTGATGGAACAAAACCACATGTCATTTTGTATATTAACCATTTTTGTTAGCATCCCCGTGACCCTTATCCAAAAAAAAAAACCAACAAAGCACCCGGTTAAAGTTCTATGTAGACGCACTTTATCCATCAGCAGTTTTATAATGCCCCCTTTTGCCTGGAATTCGAAAACAAAATAAATTGTGATGAAATGGATATGATTGTTTATACTTTAGAATCAGTTTACCATTTAAGTTTGACCAAATTATATTTTTTTGTAGTTAGTCCTCAAAATCAATAACCAAAACCAGATTTTGAATGAGTAGATTTGGATTATGATTTATTACTAACAGGTCAAACGGAGTCAAATCATAAAATTTATCTAAAATGAAAAAAAGTCAAACGGGTCGATAGTGGCCCAACATTAAATGTTCATATTTGAAAAAGTAGAAGTTATTGTAATAACATTGACATTGTATTATAAATCATATTTAGAACATTATTAAAAGGTGGAGAAAATAAAATGTTTATGTGCCAACCCGGCCCATTAAAGGCCGAACTAAAAAAATGTTTCAACCAAAGCTTATATTACCTGTTACCCTACCTACCCGACCGCATTATGCCATCTCTAACCAATCTGAAAAGCTTAGAAAAACAAACCAAAAACGAATTAAAAATTGGTGTACCTCAAGCTGTTCATGAAGTTGCTTTTGTACTTCCATCTGCAAATGTATTTTTCATTGCAAAAAGTCTCCTAAATCTTTTACTTCTATAAAATTGAATTACTAACTGAAATAATATATAATTTTTGCAACATATTTGATACTTAACTGTTTTTAAAAAAAAATAATAAAAAATAGTTATGCTTTGTAGGATAGCTAAATGGAACACTCCTGTTACATTTGCTGTTGCGGGCTGTGAAACCCAGAATGTAAATGTTACAGTTTTACCAAGTTTTGTTTTGTTTTGTTTGAAGCAAGCTCTGTTACTGCAAAAGAAATGTGGGGTAAAATGGAACAGGTAATTATTCATTTTCTAAACTTATATTATAATCTTTTTTGTTTCTTAATAATAATATTTCTCTTGTAGGATTTGATTATGGTAACTTTAATTCGGGCCCCACAATTCCTTCAACAGCTGGGGATGCAATTGTGCTGCAGTGTTTGCTTCAACTGGCGGAGCTTGAAAATTTTCGCAGGGGGGGTCGGGATTTTTTTTTTCATATAAGGGGGGCCGGAACTATAAAATTTTTCGCCGAATACATATAAATTAACACTACTGAGCGAAAAATCGACCGAATACGTATATATTAACACTTCTGAGCGAAAAATCGGGAGGGGCCGGGGCCCCCTCGGGCCCCTTATATCCTCCGCCCTTGTCAACATGGGTTGAACCAAATGGGAAGTGCATTGTGACATTTGCTATTGCATGGTCATCTCCAAAAGTCAAATTTATAAAACCTTTTAAGTTTTTGTAATATCATATTTACTCATTCCATGTTGAATAAAATAAATAATAGTCACTTGTAACATGTTGTTGCACTGAATAAAGGAAGAGAATTTATGTGCTGAGATGATTTACAGTAATAGTGAAGCTTTTCTATTAGTTATTTCAGTGTAACAAATTGTTATAAGCAACGAATTTCTTTATTGCATCATTTTTAGTACTCAATTCCGTGTAGTATACGGGTCTCTAACCTAGTATATTATATAGTAGTATAGATATATATATGTATATTCAGATCTAAATATCTTATTGTAAAATGTTCGTTTGATTTTATATAGATAATACTATATATCTATATATATGTTCGGATCTAAATATTGTTTTATAAAATAATTGTTTTGTTTCGTATAAAGTATGAAGATTTCTAATTACATATATTTATACAGATATGTTTATATATATATGCAAGAATATATTTGAACGGTTCATTGTTACTTGTAAAACTCTCGTTAGTCGGTTACGTTATAAATTAATTCGTATAAGTTTAAAATGTCCAAACGTACTATACAAGATACGAGTCTATCCTTAAAAACAACTGTTATCCAAATTATCTTAACTAATAATCATCAACGATTTATATATATAACGTACATTTTATAAATATATATATATATATATATGTATGTATGTATGTCCAAAGTAATAATATGTATTTATATACCTATATATGATTTGTTAGTCGTATTAAAAATCTATTTCACCGATTACATGTTCACGTTCGTAATTATCGTTTAAATAAATATATATAACTTAAAGGAAACCTCTAATATATATAACTTAAAGGAAAGCTCTCGCTAACAGCATGTTGACTCAAATCGTTAATATTAGTTGTTAGGCTAATATTTATTTTTATAGTTAACGAATCGTTTAGGGCTCAACGCATTTGACCATATACACGAGTTTATCTTTCTTAATATTAAACCTAATACGTTTACCGTGTGTTTTTACCTTTCCATTTCCTCGTTTCGCAAATGTGAACCCGTCTGTTGACCAGTTGACTATCGTTGACCAAACTTGGCCAAGTCCCGAGACTACTAACATCTCTAGATCTACGATAATGTACAACAACATATCTGAAATTACAAAGGTTTATACAAATGGGTTCGGTTTTGGGCTTTTACCTCGTATAACCGGAAAAATGAAAGGAGACTACGGATCTGAGTCGGGATAGGAATAGAAATACGATCGGCTGGCTTGGGGTGACGTCGGGAATCTAGCTCCGTCGCCGGAGCTTCACCGGAAAACCCCTGTCGTGGCGGAAACCTAGCCGCCGCTGTCTTTTGAAGCAGATCTACACCACATTGTCGTGAATCCTGGAAAACCGCCACCATAGTTGCGTTCAAGACCACAATACTAGCCGGAACCCTAAGACCATGCTCTCCGGAAAAACGGCTGAAAACTCTAGCCGCCACGACGGCGTCCTCCACCACCATTGTCTAGGAAATGTGGCCGGCTCCACCACCTAACTCCGTCGTCTGTCCCACCATGATCTCCTCCTCCAAAACCTGGAGATGCTTAATCTGCCGGAATAACGAAGGGACAGCCAAGATGGTGGGCTGTCACCTCCGTCGGACCCCAATGTCACCGGGGCTACATATCAAGTTCGTATGTTGGGCCTACAACTGGGTGTTAATGGGCCGAGCCCGTTTATGATGAATTAACTGTCAAAGATTATTGACCCCAATTCAAGGTTATCAAACACGCCCTTGGAGCTTCTCTAAAGGGCTTTCGACAATTTATACACTTTATGCCTTTCATCTGGTTTCTCAAACCCTTCCGGTTAAAGAACATAAACTTCCTCCTTAAGCTCTCCACGAAGAAACACCGTCTTCACATCCAAGTGATGGATTTCCCATCCTTCCAAGGAGGCTATGGCTATCAAAAGTCGAATAGTTTCAATTCGGGCTACCTGAGCATAAACTTCATCAAAGTCTATACCTTGTTCTTGCACGTAACCTTTCGCTACAAACCTCGCCTTGTGTTTGTTTATTGACCCGTCGGCATTTCGTTTTACCTTAAACACCCACTTCAACCCAATAGGCTTAAACCCATTCGGTAAAACAGTTAGCTTCCAAGTGTGGTTTATCTCGATTGAGTCGATTTCAGTTTTCATAGCCTTCAACCATTCCGGTTTCGATTTCGCTTCAATGTAGTTTCTAGGTTCGTCTTCACTGATTGTCAACATAGATTCTTCACAACCAAAGTTTAATTCATAATCATTGTACCTGATTGGCAGCACTGTTTCTCGAGTGGAACGCCTTGGTTCGAGGCTGTTTTGAGGTCCGGTTGACGTGTCTGGCTCGGTCGTTGAGCAACTTCCTGTTTGGGCCAAGCCATGGCTGGAATCTGGGCTGCCACTGGTCGAGCCGGGGATGGAATTTGGGCTGCTACTGGCCGGGTTTAGGTCTGAGTGTGGACTGTTAGAAATTGGGTTGTTAGTAGCACTTGGGTTGTTACTGTTACTTGGCAGCTGCTGTTTGAGTCATCAAATGACGCCAATGGGCTAGGTGTCACAGGCCCAACACCTCCATCTAAAGTGGTTCCCCATGAGACAATAAACATACCTAGTTCGATGTTATCTCCTTTAGTATTCTCGGCTTTGTCCCACTTCCCCCATAAAAAGTTTGGCACTTTCATTGCTTGTAGGGTAATTCGGGTCATCTCCATAAGTTCGATTTCGCGCTCCACTACACCGTTTTGTTGGGGTGCATATGGAGCGGTCAAATGTCGTTGTACTCCTTTGTATTCAAAGAACCGGTTTAGATCTTTTGAAGTGAACTATCCACCCCTATCGGTTCGTAGGGTTTTGAGGAGACAATTAGTTTCTTTCTCGACCATTGCTTTCCACCTTTTGATGATCTCGGACGCGCCACTCTTGTCCTTTAACAAATAAGACCACATGTATCGTGAAGCATCATCAATTAAAACAAGAATATACTTGTTACCTGATAATTTCGGTGAAGAGATTGGTCCACAAAGGTCATCGTGGACAAGTTCAAGTACTTGTGATGCTTTATATGATGCCTTGCTCGGGAATGGCTTCCTCGTCTGCTTCCCTACCATGCATGATTCACACATTTGATTCTCATGTTGAATCTCGGGTACCTATGACCATTCCTCTCATCAAATGCATTGAATTAAAGTTTAGATGCCCGAGTCTAGCGTGCCATAACCAAGCATTTTCATTCATCTTGGCTTGTAGACAAACTGGGCTACTAACTTTCATCTTCAGTTTGTAGAGCCGACTTTTATTCCTTGTGACTTTCATCAATAATTTCCCGTTGCTGTCGTGCATAGTCAAGAACTCGTTTTTCATTCGAACATCACAACCATATTCAGTTGCTTGTCCGAGACTGATTATGTTACTTTGGAGATCCGGGATATAGTATATCTCGGTTAGAAGCTTTTGTTCTCCATTCTTTCCTTCGAACATGATGGATCCTTTCTGATGTCGTCCAGACGGTCTATAAAAACTATCAAATAAAACCTAATCTAGACTCTCTAGCCTTAAATTTATAAAACCTAGACTTGACCTAAAACTAGACCACACAACCGGCAAGTGTACCGATCAATGCAATATAGCCTAACGAAGTCCGGATATCGAACCCAAAAGACACTGAATAACTAAATTAGACTCAACTAGGACTTAATATGATTAATTGATTGGGGGGTTTACTACACTAAAGATTAACTAAGAATGCAATAAACTAAGAACAATTCAAGCTATCAAGAGTAAACTAAAGATGAAATCAAGAATGGAGAAGTCACTACCTAGGTCGGAATCCTATGTGTAAAGCTCAACTTCTATCGGTTTTGGAACTAGGTTGGATCTGGGTTTCTAAAGATATAACACCTAAAAGATATCTAGTGGATTCCCGATCACTCTCGGTCTCGGGATGTGACCAGAAGACAACCTAAGGATATTAACTCACCAGATGATCGGATCACCTCTCGGGTATTTCCTACTATGACAAGTACCCTAATAAACGGATTACCTCTCAGTCTCACCGCTTACCATACACTCAAGGAATGCATGGGGTAGTTCTAGAATGGATACTATGATTCGGATAGCAACTATCACTAGACACCTAATACCAACTTCCTCTCAGACAGCTGACACTCGGATTCCTAATGACGAAGACTAAACGACTAATTCTCACCTCTCGGGTATTGAACTAGGACACACATTCACTTCTAATCAGTAATTAACTAGGTTTTCTATGGCTACTACGTCTAGACACCACTCTAACTCACAAACCCTAAAGTCTATGAACCAGAAACGAAGATCAAACTGGCAGACAACCACAATCAACGCAGAAAAGCATAATCAACCACATAATCAGAATTAAACATGCACTAACATCATACATAAACAAACTCAAACCTTTACTAAATCATAAATCCAACATTCAAATCCAAAAACCGAATAAAAATCGAAACTTTAACACATAATCATCATATTGACCTAGGTAGATCAATGATCTAGCCTAGAATCATACTAAGAACATCTACACAGAAGCAAATAGCAAGATCCATAGGTTCAAAACATAAAATCAAAGATAAAGTTTGAATCTTTAAACCCTAGAATGCAACTACACAAACCCGGAATCCAAAAGCTTCAATCTTCAGCTTCAATTGACTTCCAAACTCAAAATCGCCTCTTTTCTTCCCTGGAACGGCTTAGAATCGAACTTTTTCATAATGGCCGTTTAAATCTTTTTAATTTAGAAAATTAGGGTTTTGCGGAAAACGGCCCTCTCGCGTACCGCGAGAGAATGTTGACTGGATCCTCGCGTACCGCGAGGACCAAAATAGTCGGGCGAATTCCTGGAGCTTCCCGCGTACCGCGAGAAATATTACACTCGTCTCTCGCGTACCGCGAGAGACCTAAATTTCAGAAAATTGTCTTTTGATCTTTGGACTTTTCCGGGCTTGGTTCCTTTGCTCGTTTTCTTCACGTATTCTTCATTAATATTCCCGAGCTCCTACAAATATGATAAAGACTCAATTGTACATAAAAACGACTCAAAACTAATATAAAACTACTTAGAACACATTAAAACAAAGGGATAAAGACGTGTGCTTTCGCACCCTATCAAATATCCCCACACTTAACCTTTTTTCGTCCTCGAAAAATCTGCAAATGGAATCATAACTGGCATCTAACTCAACAAACATAAATTTCAATTTTCAAAACATACTCACGTGTTAAAAAGCAACAATTAGTATTTCTGTCCGATTAAACCCAAGCACTAACTTTCAAGCCCCCGTTACGTGTTCTAAATCCATTTTATACAACATATCAATCAATCTATGTGACTCACACTTAGAAGTTACAGCTCTACCTAATCCCGTCTCAAGGTCATGTTTAGGCACGGATTAAACCATATAGATTTACCCTACCACGTTAAACTACTATTTACAGGTTTTTAGAAATCAGATGAAATCATGAATGAATGGATGATAATGAGCATAATAAGCAAAAGAACTTTCGTCTAGAGGCGTTTCAACCAAGTCACTATCCCGGAGGGTAACACATAGACTACATTCTATCAATGAAGCACATAAATCTTACTTAGGGGTGTATCCTCCAAGTCGCTATCCCAGAGGGAAACACATAAGCAAAACTCAGTATAGCTCATAAATTATGGAATAACATGAATTATGGAATGCGGGCGCCACCGAAACTCGGATTTATTCTCATAAAAAGAGAATGGTGTGCCATAAAAAATTTCAAAAACCTCTAAATTTTAACTTAATCGTGGTACCTATCACCCTATATTGACAGTTTCAGTATTACCATTACTCTAAGATGAATACCCACAAGATATCATGATTTTATTCCGTGATTAATCCTAAATAACACAAACAGGATATTTAAGCTCTACTAGTTAGCTGGGTCTACCAAAACATCACTAATTAGACACGTTTTCAATTATTTAATCTTTTAAACTCATAAATAGATCCAGTTCTACTATCATTTTCCAAATATTTGCAATTATTTTCAAGAACATTTTTCAAATTTTTCAATATTTTTTTTTTTTTTTTTTTTTGTATTTTTGAATTTTTAAAGACACAAACTAAACACTCACATCCCCACACTTGAAAGACACATTGTCCTCAATGTGAAGCAAAACACAACTAAAAAATAAAATGCAAAAATAAAAACAAAACAGAACAGGAAGCGACTTAGCTGGTAATGTAGATGCAATCTAGTATGCAGCTTCGTTCTTCCTTGTGTGTGCACCGTATAGCATTTTGGTCGCGGTTACACATCAGCTGTCGGGTTGCCTTTACAAGATAGTAATGGTGACCATCAATTCCGCCCGAATGGAGATTGAGTACGGGTGGAATGATAAACCTGCAAAATAAGACTAAACATACCCGCAGCATTAAACTGAATCAAATAATAACTCAACTACTAACTCAACTAGACACTTAAAAGACTCAAGATAGATAGATGCAGAGAAAACATACTCAACGTGTGGCAAACACATAGACATGAATACCACAGCAAGGTCGAACATCGGTCATAAACAGTTTCTAGTTTCCCATGGTCATGGTGGTCGGATGGTGGTAGGTGGGTGAATTAATGTGATGGATGATGGTGGTTAAAGGTGATGCTTCATGGTAGTGGTGGTACGAAGGTAGGTGATGAATAGTGGTGGTGAGTGAAAACGGGGACAGAAACGGGTACGGGAAACCATGGGAAACAAAGGAAATAGGGTGACACCAGCAGTCCCTCGCGTACCGCGTAAGTCGAAGGGGATAGTCTTCGCGTACCGCGAAGGCCAAAAAGTTAGGCCGGCCGAGACTTTTGTCTCTCGCGTACCGCGAGAGATCTTCCTCTCGTTCTTCGCGTACCGCGGGAGGGTGTCGTTAACAGAAAGTTTTTAAGTTTTTCCAATTTTTGTACTTAGAAAAAATTTTGCCATTTAAGAAAAAAAAGTTTTCACCCAACTTCCTTAAAACCTTGTCCCAAGCATAAAAACACATGTAACCATACCTGGGGCTTCATTCCCGACGAATTTCCTTACCGAATCAAGCATGGATTCCTGCAAAACTTGACAAAAACAAAACACAAACCGAAAAACAAAGAAAAAGACATGGACTCATACCAATGAACGCACACAAATTTTACATCCCGGGCACTTGCCCAGGACTCAAGCAAACCTATCAGGAGGCTTCTCCTTGATCCTAACCGGTACCGCCTTCATCCTTCGCGGCCTACCGGTTCTCCACAGCCTCAGCAAACAACTACTCCTACCGCACCATGGATTTCTATCCTTCCTCTCCTTCCACCACAACTTAAATCTACCCGGTCCGAAGATAATACGCATTAAATAACCAAGTAGTTTGTCACTCCTCGATATCCCCACACTTGGGGTTAGCACTCTATCTACGTTGCCTAAGTCAATTAACTCTCGAGTCCTCTTACGAGGCGGCCTAGACCTAGGGGGTGACTCGATCTTTCTCCCCGAAGCACAAACAGTGGTGAAGATATGTGAAGGTTCAGGAATAGATATTTTCAGCGGTATGACCTCTTCACTCTCACCAGGATCATCATAGGGATCCTCCACAATCTCTACTAGCTTCCCCACACTTGGGGTTTTGCCTATGACCTCTTCAAACTCTGCCATCATCTCCAGCAAATCATCAGGCACCTCATCTCCATAATCGTCTGGCTCATCTAGCAATCCTTCTAACTCCAACGCCCAATCATATGGTTCTTCTATATTCGGGGCGGGTTCACCTACTTCTATCACCGGATCGGGGTCCCAATGGTGGTCCATGAAAGAATCGAGCATGCACACGGAATGGCTGTGCTCGCCAACATCCTTCCCGGACTCTACAGCATTGAATGTAAGGACCTCATCCCCCACACGAAGTGTGAGCTTCCCGTCAAAGACATCAATCATCGCCTTTGCGGTCCGTAGGAACGGGCGTCCTAAGATGAGTGGGACCTTGTCATCCACCTCCATATCTAGAATCACAAAATCCACGGGGAAAACAAAATTGCCCACTTTCACTAATAGATTTTCCACTATTCCCCGTGGATATTTGACTGAGCGGTCAGCCAAGGAAATGCTCATGCGCGTTGGTTGTGGTTCACCTAGGTCCAGCTGCTTGTACAATGAATAGGGCATCAAATTGATGCTAGCACCTAGGTCGGCCAACGCGTGGTGTAATGGTAGGTTGCCCAACAAGCAAGGGATCGTGAACCGACCCGAATCAGACAACTTTTCTGGCAAATGATTTTGCACCACTGCCGAGCATTGCTCACCAAGTGAGACTCCAGAGACCTCCTCAAGTTTCTTCTTGTTAGAAAGAAGGCCTTTTAAGAACTTGGCATATTTGGGCATATGCTGGAGGACCTCTACAAACGGGAGATTGACCTTGAGTTGTTTGAACATATCAAGGAAGTGACCGTATTCCTTAGCATGTTTATGTGGCAACACACGTGTAGGATAAGGAATACGACTCAAGTCAATCTCGGGGGACTTCATCTCCACCCCCTTCTTCTTCTCTTGTGCCTTCTTGGTAGGCACCTCAACCACTATCTCCTCCTCCACCGGCTCTTCTTCTACTACTACCGGTGGGCTCTCATCTTCCTTCTCTCCCATGCTCCTTGTCGAAACAGCATTCGACTCGGTCTCTTTCAGCATCCTTGCGTCGATTTCAGCAAATCGAGCTGCCCAATCAATCTTATTCACCTCCTCTACTGAGGGAATATTATGCTCCTTAGAGTGGGAGTCAACCTCTTCAACCACTTTACTCTCCACACTCTCTATAGACACGGCCATCACTGAAGCGTTCGGGCCCGTAGAAGGGCTTCCTTGTCTATCATGTATGCTCCTAGCAATGTCTCCTACCGTGCGTTGCAAATCCTGGAACGCCGATTGTTGATTCTTCATCAAAGTGTCATGGCTATCCAGTCTTAGCCGAGCATCCTTGTTATTCTGCACCAGCTGGGCAAGCAACTGTGTCTGAGTCTCCATCATCTCCTCAATCCTTCGTGACCCAACAGTGCTCCCAGAACTCGCTCCTTCTTCTGCTCCTCCATACTGTTGCTGACGACCAGTGAAACCAGATCTCCATCCCGAACCAAAAGTATTAGAATTGTTGTAATTTCGGTTCTGGTATTGGTTGCCAGCATAGCTCACATGCTCTTGATTATTTACCGGGCAATCTCGGGTGTTGTGTCCTCCCCTGCACACCTGACACCTCAAAGCACTGAGCTTGAGCTCCTTTATCTCATTCGCCATCGAGGCGAGGGCAGCAGCCACGCTAGTATCAGGAGTGACCTGATGCACACCTCTAGGAGAAGAGGCGTGTGATCTAGCATTAGGGATGGAATCCCTAACAGAACGTGGGTGCTGCTGTTCGGCTTGAGCGAAGCTCTCGAACATATCCTCGCACTCCTCAGGCTCGAGTCTATCCATGATATGGCCTCCTGCAGCTGTGTTGAACATTTGCTGCGTCTCGAAGGTGAGGCCATTATAGAACTTCTCCACTAGTGCCCAGTCGGGGAGACCGTGCTGGGGACATCGGCTCAACAGCGCGTTGAACCGCTCCCAGGCCATGTGGTAAGGCTCGTCGGGATCCATCCGAAACGAATGGATCTGGTCCCGAAGGCGAGCGGCCCTGGAAGGTGGAAAGTATTTCTTGAAGAACTTGGCTTCGAGATCCTCCCATGTGGTGATAGAATTGTCGGGAAGAGTGTCGAGCCAAGTAGATGCACGCCCAGAAAGAGAGAATGGAAAGAGACGCAAGTAGATTGCGTCCTTAGATACACCCGTGATATTAAATGTATCACATATCCGCGCGAAGCGGGACAAATGTCCGGGTGCATCCTCATCCTCGAGGCCATGGAATTGAGTGGCATGAGTGATCGTACTCATGACATGTGATGGGATCTGCCAAGAATTGGTGTTCGGTATAGTGGGGCGTGTGATCGAAGATCTCGCGCCCGTGACCCCCTCACTGGCCCTCTGGTGCACCGTACGTCTAGCCGGTGGGTTAGCGTCACCCATAGTAGGAAATGGAACTGGGCTAGTAGGACGTACCTTTGGTTTAACCAGCTCCTCTAAACGCTCCCGAAAGTCGCGGGTGCGCTCGTGAAGCTCTCGTTCGGGCTCTTGAAAAGCTGCAAAAGATGGTGATCCTTGCGAACGAGTATTGGGCATAAACAGAAAGACTCTAAGAAGGAAACAGAATAAAGACTCACAAGTAGCACACAAGACTCAAAAGAAAACAAAAGACTCAAATAAACCAAAAATCAAACAAAGAACTAGTCAAAGCTAATATTGCTATTGCCAAGTGTCCCCGGCAACGGCGCCAAAAACTTGATGTCGTCCAGACGGTCTATAAAAACTATCAAATAAAACCTAATCTAGACTCTCTAGCCTTAAATTTATAAAACCTAGACTTGACCTAAAACTAGACCACACAACCGGCAAGTGTACCGATCAATGCAATATAGCCTAACGAAGTCCGGATATCGAACCCAAAAGACACTGAATAACTAAATTAGACTCAACTAGGACTTAATATGATTAATTGATTGGGGGGTTTACTACACTAAAGATTAACTAAGAATGCAATAAACTAAGAACAATTCAAGCTATCAAGAGTAAACTAAAGATGAAATCAAGAATGGAGAAGTCACTACCTAGGTCGGAATCCTATGTGTAAAGCTCAACTTCTATCGGTTTTGGAACTAGGTTGGATCTGGGTTTCTAAAGATATAACACCTAAAAGATATCTAGTGGATTCCCGATCACTCTCGGTCTCGGGATGTGACCAGAAGACAACCTAAGGATATTAACTCACCAGATGATCGGATCACCTCTCGGGTATTTCCTACTATGACAAGTACCCTAATAAACGGATTACCTCTCAGTCTCACCGCTTACCATACACTCAAGGAATGCATGGGGTAGTTCTAGAATGGATACTATGATTCGGATAGCAACTATCACTAGACACCTAATACCAACTTCCTCTCAGACAGCTGACACTCGGATTCCTAATGACGAAGACTAAACGACTAATTCTCACCTCTCGGGTATTGAACTAGGACACACATTCACTTCTAATCAGTAATTAACTAGGTTTTCTATGGCTACTACGTCTAGACACCACTCTAACTCACAAACCCTAAAGTCTATGAACCAGAAACGAAGATCAAACTGGCAGACAACCACAATCAACGCAGAAAAGCATAATCAACCACATAATCAGAATTAAACATGCACTAACATCATACATAAACAAACTCAAACCTTTACTAAATCATAAATCCAACATTCAAATCCAAAAACCGAATAAAAATCGAAACTTTAACACATAATCATCATATTGACCTAGGTAGATCAATGATCTAGCCTAGAATCATACTAAGAACATCTACACAGAAGCAAATAGCAAGATCCATAGGTTCAAAACATAAAATCAAAGATAAAGTTTGAATCTTTAAACCCTAGAATGCAACTACACAAACCCGGAATCCAAAAGCTTCAATCTTCAGCTTCAATTGACTTCCAAACTCAAAATCGCCTCTTTTCTTCCCTGGAACGGCTTAGAATCGAACTTTTTCATAATGGCCGTTTAAATCTTTTTAATTTAGAAAATTAGGGTTTTGCGGAAAACGGCCCTCTCGCGTACCGCGAGAGAATGTTGACTGGATCCTCGCGTACCGCGAGGACCAAAATAGTCGGGCGAATTCCTGGAGCTTCCCGCGTACCGCGAGAAATATTACACTCGTCTCTCGCGTACCGCGAGAGACCTAAATTTCAGAAAATTGTCTTTTGATCTTTGGACTTTTCCGGGCTTGGTTCCTTTGCTCGTTTTCTTCACGTATTCTTCATTAATATTCCCGAGCTCCTACAAATATGATAAAGACTCAATTGTACATAAAAACGACTCAAAACTAATATAAAACTACTTAGAACACATTAAAACAAAGGGATAAAGACGTGTGCTTTCGCACCCTATCACTTTCCCTTTGATCACGACGCATGATCCATCCCCAAACTTTACTCTCCCGTTAATCCGTTCGTTAAGCTTGGCAAATTAAGAACGGTTGCCCGTCATTTGGTTACTTGCCCCGTTGTCAAGGTACCAAACGTCTTTCTCGTTGGAGCTGGCTTCAAGTTTCTTTGGTATGACCTTCTCTTCGTTAATATAAACTTCTTCTTAGATACACTTCATCATAAAGAATGATGCATCAACCCCGTTTTTATGTTCTTCGTTAGTGTTGGCCATATTAGATTCCTGATTCTAAAAACGGTCAGGCATCTCGAGATGAAGTGCCCGAACTTATCACATCTGTAGCACTTAACTTTTGAGAGATCTCGCTCCTTCCATTTTTGCCTGTTATCCTCTCGGTTTTTAGGAGGTTCTCGTTGACCATGGTCTTGACTACTCTCCCGACCACGACCACGCTCACGATAAGTGTTGGATCCTCTTCCTCGACCCCTGTTTGGCTCACGAAAATACCGGTACTGGATTTAAATAAAAGTGAGTGCCGGTACCGAATCTATCCCTACGTTTCATCATTCAGGATGTTCAAGTAAAAAGTAGGAAGATGGTTAGTTAAGCAAAAATACTTATAAATCCTTTCATGCAAGTAAAAAAGGGAAGACAAATAAAAGTGAGTGCCGGTACCGAATCTATCCCTACGTTTCATCATTCAGGATGTTCAAGTAAAAAGTAGGAAGATGGTTAGTTAAGCAAAAATACTTATAAATCCTTTCATGCAAGTAAAAAAGGGAAGACAAATAAAAGCTTTTGGAGATGCGGGGGATCGAACCCCGTGCCTCTCGCATGCAAAGCGAGCGCTCTACCATTTGAGATACATCCCCGTGTGTTATTTTTACTACTCCAGAACGATGTCTGCTTCTTGTTATTATTTATCACTAAAATCATCCTCTGTCTATCCTAAGCACAGAGCTTGGATTGAACATGGCTGCTCTCCACTTCTTCAATTGCTACAAATCCTTGCTTCGAATCCAATCTCCAAAAATCTTCATCAGAAACACTTTTCATAAAACCAACATCAGGCATCTCTCAACATCCCTAGGGCACTCGGACGATAAGAAACATCGATTGTGGCTGTATAATACGATGACCAAAGAGAAGGAATTGTTCAAACCTAAGGTGGATGGTAAAGTTGGGATGTATGTTTGCGGTGTCACTGCATACGATCTCAGTCACATTGGCCATGCTAGGGTTTACGTTTCCTTCGATGTTCTTTTCAGGTCCTTTTTTCTCTCTAATTCAATTTGTTCTTCATTTTCGATCAATAAGCCCATTGTTTTACTTGAAACTTAGGCAGATATCTACGGTTTATGGGATATGAAGTCAATTATGTTCGAAACTTTACCGATGTTGATGATAAGGTATGTTTTTTATGACATATGGTGTCAAATAATTGGGGTCATATGAGGTTGTAATAATTTGATTCCCAATACAAGACTATGGATTCAAGTACCAACTGCTTGTTATATATTATGACAGGATAGCTTAGTGCAATTTTCAAATTCTGTAGATAATTGCTAGAGCAGTTCAATTGGGAGAGGATCCAATCAGCTTAAGCAGACGCTTTTGTGAAGAGTTTCATAGAGATATGGAATATCTTCACTGCTTACATCCTACTGTTGAACCTCGTGTTTCTGATCACATGCCCCAAATCATTGATATGATAAAACAGGTATGCTTTTTAACAAAATTGTTACTAAAACTGCTGTATTTTACAAAATTGATAAGTGTTTGTAGTTTTGACCAGAAACCTGAAAATTCTTGACATTGCTTAATGGCTTTTATTATGGTTTTTGAATGTTGGAAGGTTTAGTAGTTATTTTAAAAGTTCAGTGACCAAATTAGAAATGTACTAAAACTGTGTTGCTGTTAGTTGCAGTTTTGCATTTTACGGTCCATTTATATGGAACTTAGTAGTTCAGTGAAAAAATCTCAATTTCTGATTGTTGTAAAATGTTTGCCTGGCTGTCATTGATGCTTAGATTAGAATTTAGACACCTCTGTGGTACATTATGATGCTAACATATGACATCTTCGGATGACTTATTTTGAATTTTGCATGGTCCTTATTTTTTCTATTTTGAACTTGATAGGCCTCAAATGTGGCATTCATTGTAGTTCCCTTAGATGTTGATATTGTTTCAGTAATTATTATTTTAATATAAATAGTCTACAAATAGGGAGAGACTGTTGCCTCTCCAAAGCGACCGCCGTTTGTTATTTATTTTTCTATAATTTTTAAAGAAGTTGTTCCAGTTTCTTTGTCTAACCTTTGATTTATACATCTGTTACAGATTCTTGACAATGGACGTGCCTACAGAATTGAAGGTGATGTATACTTTTCTGTTGATGAGTTTCCTCAATATGGACGACTTTCTGGGAGAAAGCTAGAAGATAATCGAGCTGGTGAGCGTGTAGCAGTTGACTCGAGGAAAAAAAATCCAGCTGATTTTGCTCTGTGGAAAGTAAGTACTGATTCATAAATAAGTGTTCAATGTGCTTGAGTACACTTTGGTTGACTTGTAAACTTTTTCACCCATTTCTTCTTAAGCTATATTTTTTTTTTCTGTTTTACCCATTTGACTTATCATCAAATCAACATAAAATTTTCAAAATTTTTACTTGTAGTCTGCAAAGGAGGGTGAGCCTTCTTGGGAGAGTCCATGGGGATTTGGAAGACCTGGATGGCATATAGAGTGCAGCGCAATGAGTGCTGCTTATTTAGGTTACTCATTTGATATTCATGGTGGTGGAATGGATCTTATTTTCCCCCACCATGAAAATGAAATTGCCCAAAGTTGCGCTGCATGTGATAAAAGCAACATAAGCTATTGGATACACAACGGTTTTGTGACTATTGACTCCCAAAAGATGTCCAAATCACTTGGTAACTTTTTCACAATTCGCCAGGTAAAAGAGCAACTTGATATTTTATCATCAGTTTTTTTTAATCCTTGTTAGTTATGTATATTTGTTTTTGTCATTCAAAATTTCCATGTTGTGGGTCAAAGTTTATGGGATTTGATTATGGGTCCCGTATGGAGAATGGAAGAAATGATTTTACTAATAAGATCATAGGCAGTCTTAGTTCTTTAGTTTATATTAACTTGTCACATAGTCAAAGTCAAATATTTTGCTATTTGTCAAAGATCATATTGCAATAAATAACTGCGTACTTTCACTATATTTTTAGTTTGGTCACAGGACTTTAAAAGTTGTTACTAAAACTGTTGGTACTATTCAAAATTGATCATTTTGGGCAAATTTTATCAGGAAACCTGGAAAATGCTGGTGTGATGGAATGGTTCTTGTAACGGTTTACTAAATTGAATAGTTATTATGACAGTTTTCCGAAGTTGGATGGTTTATATCACTGTTTACAAAAGTTGAATGGTTTTTTATAAGAAATTTAGAAATGCGGGTGCTTTATATTGGTTATCACATGTTGAATGGCATTCAAAGTTCTTTAGTTTTAGTAACAATGTTAAAAATACAACGATCCAATTAAAAATGAAGTGAAAGTCATTGATATTTATTGCAATTTGCTCTTTGTTAAATAGTTAAAATACCCTTTAATCAAGACAAGTAAACAAATCTTATAGGGAAAAATCAATACCATCAATTTATTTGTAGTGATGATAGGGAAATGGTCGATTTCGATCATCAAATATTTTCTAAAAAATAAGACTTGCAATTCTTATGAGAGATGCTAACAGGACCTGACAGAGGGAATATGTCCTTGTGTATATGAACATCAACTTTGAGCAGTTTCTTATTTTTAGTTCTCAGGTTATTGAACTTTATCATCCATTGGCATTGAGACTTTTTCTGATTGGAACACACTATCGATCCCCCATCAACTACTCTGATATACATCTGGAAAGTGCTTCTGATCGCGCTTATTACATATATCAGGTATCTTAATTTGTGTTCAATTAAATATTGTTTTATCCTTCGGATTTTATATGCAACATTAAGTTAAAGTTAAAGTGATTACCGTGGTTGCAGACGTTGCAAGATTGTATAGAAGTTGTAGGTCAGCAAGATGAATCAAGCCCTAAAGAAATTATACCTACAGAAATACTTGATTGCATACAAACTTTTAATGATGTATTTATTACTTCAATGTCTGAAGATCTTCACTCTCCAGTTGTCCTCTCTGCAATCTCAGATCCTTTGAAAACTGCCAATGATCTTCTTCATACTCGTAAGGTACTTAACTTTTCATGGTAATTTAGACGCATACTCTTGTCCAATTTAACTTGTTCCACAAGTTAAGTTGCTTTTCAATTTGCAGGGGAAGAAGCAAGAAGCACGAATACAGTCACTTGCCGCTATAGAGAAGACTATCAGGAATGTTCTTGATATTCTAGGGCTCATGGCAGCAAGTTACCATGAGGTACCTTACTTTTGAATTTTCAGTGTTAAATAAGTTATATTCTAATTAAAAGTGCTCTTTGTGTAAAAAGTTCCATAATTGCATTAGATGGTACAAAAAGTATTAAAGTGAAAACATTGTTGAGGAAAAGAATTGAAAGAATCTAGGTTGTGAGTTTACTAGGTTTGAAAACATAAAAAATTGAATATTTTCTTTGAACTGAGATGAACTGTTGTCTTTATCTAATTTTTCTCAACTACCCTTGTCATAGGTTCTCAATCGTTTGCAGATTACTTTGTTTACTGGTGATTGGCATTTTAAATAATGTAATTTGATGCTTTATATACATACAATCATCATATTTGCTGAAAGTGCAAAAACCTAGTTGCATTAAAATGGAAAAAATCTATCAGTTGCCAACTAGAGTTTTTTTCCCAGGCTGTTCATATGATCTGACATGGACCAAACTGGTGCTGAAAACTGGGTCTACATATATTTGTTTGGTCCCACATTGGACCGCAAGCCGAATACAAACATGGGATTTTTTAATTTGAAAGAACTAAACTTGATTCAAGTTTAAAGAAACCGGTTCGGTTCTTAACTTAACCAAACTGAGAACCAATTTTATAAAAATTCTAGTTTGAAGCTTCAATAAGAAATTCATGACTACTGTTGACCATCTTACCTTGAGATAGCAATTTCAAACCATTCACTTATGAATCAGTTGATTTGGCTTTTGTTTTATTTCAAATGGGTCAAAATAAAAAAAAAAAAAGTATTTTTAATACATACAACTTCCTAAATTGTTTTGATCATTTATTGCAATAATATTGTTTCTTGATTATAAAAACTCAATAAATTTCATACGAAAACTAAAAAAATTGTGTTTGCGGGTCAACCCAACTAACATGACCCGTATTTCAAAATGAACCGTCAGTCTGATACCTCCTCCAGTCTTACTCATCATAAATCTGAAGATAGATTGGTATGGTTCTTTTTGAAGGTTTTGCAGCAGCTAAGGGAAAAGTCCCTCAAGCGTGCGAAGTTAACCAAAGACCAAGTTGTTAAACAAATCAATGAAAGGAATGCTGCACGAAAGAACAAGGAGTATGAACGGTCAGATGCAATCAGAAAAGATTTGGCTACACTCGGTATCGCTCTCATGGATAGCCCAGAGGGCACAACCTGGAGACCCGCTGTTCCCCTGGCAATGCAAGAACAATGTTCCTGAGAATCTTGAAATTGCGCCATTACACCGTTTATTAGCAGGAACATGAGCTGTGATCGTGTAATTTATTATACAACCGTGAAAGCGAAGCGAACAGAATGAAACTAGTCTGGTTTGGTTCAGATTCAAGAGGTTTGAAACGAAATGGTACGTTTTGATTTGTTGGCTTAGCTCTAAACTGAGCTTATATTTGAGTAATCTTGTCTTAGAATCATTTCAATATTGAAATATTAGTTCAAATTTTGCAACTTATTTGTAATGCAAAATCAAGGGATTTGTGTTTAATTGATAGATATTATGACATGATAAAAATGACGTAGATATGCTCGATGAGTTGGGTTAAAAGACACTTTTTTTTAGTTATTCTGTAAATAATTAATGAACTAATTTTACTTAGAAAAACGATATGGTATGCCTAGATTTTAGATTTGGTAGAAATAAACTTTAGTGCTAGCGGTTTGGGCTTCCTGCACCGAATGTTAAATCTCATCATGTGTTTTGCTTGTAAGGTATGGTTGTTTTTTTGTTTTTTTTTTCACATTTACTATTTCTTGACTGTTATATCTTTTCTTTCATATCTCTTTCTTTCCCCACACTCATACAAAGCTTCATCTTCATTTCTTGTGCTCTAAGGCCAAGTGTAATGAAGGCGAGAAGAAGGGGGCGTGGTCCACCTGGCCCTTTCATGGGCGTGGAACACTGGCCCCCGAGGTGTGAAAGGGGGGTTGGGGCATTGGACGTGAGGGTATTCACGGGGAAGGGGGCACAACTCACCCAATCAAATGGTGCCAACTAATAATTTCTTTTCGTTAGTTAATTATTAGTTAATATTAAATAATAAATGCGGGGCGTGAAACCACTACGCACCTTAGTGATTATAGGCAGTGACTGTCTCTGTGCTGATGTGGCAGTGACGTGACGGAGCGTGAAAGAGGGGGTCGTGAAACCACTACGGATGGTCTAATGGTGATATGATATGCTATTAGTTGATGTGGACCCTTGTATTCTATTCTACTATTATCCTCAAGCGGTAAGCATCAAATTTCAGAAGTCCAACTTTTATTTTGACCTAAAATCTTTTTAACCCCCTCTTTTTTTGCAACAATTAAAGTGTAGACTCCTTGGCTAGCTAATCTAACAGCAACAATCAAAGTGTAGACTCCTTGGCTAGCTAATCTAACAATGTGTGTTTGTGCATTGGACATCACTTAAGGACTCATAAGGTCGAGCAATAATCTTGAAGGTAAAGTCAAATCTTTTGAAGATGAAGTTCAAAGAAACAACGCATTCAATTGTTTTGACTGTCTTCATCTTTGCACAAGTAAACGATAAACACAGAAGTAGAAATACACATAAATTGATTGTAATGAGTTTTGATTTCTGGATGAAATTAATGTTTACAACCATTCCCTATTTATACCTGATGAAACGTTGCGTTGGTTCAAAAGGCAACCGTCCTGCAACTGCCAAAAGAATCGGTGCTTTACCAAGCGATGTACCGTTTCATCTTTAACCTATACGTATCCTATTATGGGCTTTATAACAAGCCTTTTCTTCAGCCCATAATACTAATTATAAATACATAATGTTTTGATCCATTTACTTTGACCCATTACAAATAAAAACAATTAAACAAAAGCTATTGAAGATTATTGTCCAACATCTCCCCCTTAATTTTCAAGCTTTTCTTTCAGCAGCTTTACGTTCATTCCAATATGATGATGATATCACCATCCTTGTTCAACTCCCAGCTATCTGCAGCACTCCTTGATTCCCCTATGTGTTCCAGAACAGTAATCAGGCCATCTGTGTTTGTGGTACTTTCTTTATCCGAGTCTCCCCTTGATCTTCACTTGGTTCTCCTTGGTTACTTACTATTGCTTCTCTGTCCTCCAGAGTAGTCCCTATATCAACTTCAGTCTTGCGAACAAATCCCAGACCTGCTGCTCCATTGTCCTCTGACGAAGCTTGATCATTCGTTGATCTTATGCTCACGACATCACTCCCTCTTGGTGTCCAATAGTCGTCCTTAGCATCCCCTGCAGCCTCTCCCGTCGGGTCTCCATTTGTTCTTCTCCATGGTCATTCACCATAATCTTGTAGTAAGTATCTAGTAGACTTAAGTACCTTTCATAGATTCCTTTGAATCTAAGCTTCAAACTACTTGGGAATCCAAAGCTTAATGCTACTTCATCCCATTTATCCTTTTCTGATATTTTTTCTGCTCCTCCCATTCCTTCTATTAACATATACAAATCAAACAAACAGATTTATGTTTCTCCAATCTTTGGGCTTATGGGTGCATCAAGAGCATATTCTAAGTAGTCTTTATGAAACCATAACATTATTGAACTTGTTGGTTAGTAGTTCCTTGTATCTCATTGCTGTAGGTTTATCATGAATTATCTTCATAAATTCGATGAACCTCTCGAATGTGTCAACTGTTAGTTTGACCTTGTCTCCTTTCCAAATGATGGTTTGCTCGTTATTAATATTCTCCAACTTCTTCGCTGCTTCATAGTGGGTATCTATCAATTGTAAGTAGTTAACATAACAATCCTCAATCTCATTACCATAACATGCCGGGTAACCCATTGCCATTGCTACGTAGTCCCAACGGTCCTTCACCATAACTTGGCCTGCCCCATCAAAATCCTTTATGACCCTTAATAGATCCATTAGACATACCTCTTTTCCTCCAACAATCGGTGGGATTGTTTTTGTATGTGGACTTTTGATGTAGCATACATAGAACCATTCTATCATGTGTTCTAAACTCCTTGCATATACCTTCCTTAATTCATAACTTAACTTTTTTGTGAGGCTTTCGTCGATAAAGTTAACTACTTCAATTCCTTTGGGATTACATCCTCTTGCTTCATGTGCTTATCATCATAGAACCCTTTTCCTTTTGGTTCCCCTATCTTATCACAATGTTGTGATACATATTCTGTTAAGACACTTCTTGTTATATCTACAGCCACTTCCCTCTCTAGTTCTTCCAACCGATCACTAACTTCTTGGTTCTTAATCTTCATAAGTGAGGTGTTGGTGTCATCAAACATGTACCTAATACTGCATTTATCTCCCTTATCCTTAATCTCAAACCCTTGAGATATTAATTGTGAATAACTCAATAGGTTTAGATTAATGCTTGGTACTAGTGACACGCAACGAATCATTAGTACTTGTTCAAGCGTTTTTACTTTAGCCTCTCCTACTCCTAGGCTAAATAGAAAACTTGTTTCCTTTGCATTCTCACTTGGGTATGCCTTATATTTTGTGTATACATCAGTATTTGGTGTCATGTGTGTAGAGGGTGAGTGACTTACATACCAAATTTGATTCCAGTCTCCTGAATCGGTTCCTTCAACCATCTTGTCGGTGTGGTCTATTGTGATGAAATCAAGTGGTATCTGGTCTTTTACGGTAGTTGTTTCCTTGATTGCAGTCGATTCACAAACCTTTTCCCCTTTCTCTTCCTTCGTGAATCGCCGGGTACCTTTGTCTGATTTTAGGGTTGGGCAACTCCAATAGGCACGTCCTTTTATATTGCACACATAACATTGGGCACACTTCATCTTACGTGCATAATTTCTGCCATTCGAGTTTACATGCCTTTATTTAATCTCCAGGTCTTCGAGATTTTTTAACACATTGTCTCTGTGTTCATGCCAAAGACTCTTCTTGAACTCCACGTTCTTCTTTGACGCTAACCAGTTCTTCTGCATCTTCTTATGTCTTCGATTCGCCATTATTGTGGCGTGATTGAGACTTTGGCTCTGATACCAATTCACAACCCCTTTATCTTTGATTGTCTTCATCTTTGCATAAGTAAACGATAAACACAGAAGTAGAAATACACAAAAAATTGATTGTAATGAGTTTTGATTTCCGGATGAAATTAATGTTTACAACCATTCCCTATTTATACCGGATGAAACGTTGCGTTGGTTCAAAAGGCAACCGTCCTACAACTGCCAAAAGAATCGGTGCTTTACCAAGCGATGTACCGTTTCATCTTTAACCTATATGTATCCTATTATGGGCTTTATAACAAGCCTTTTCTTCAGCCCATAATACTAATTATAAATACATAATGTTTTGACCCATTTACTTTGAACCATTACAAATAAAAACAATTAAACAAAAGCTATTGAAGATTATTGTCCAACAACGGTAAGCATCAAATTTCACAAGTCCAACTTTTATTTTGACCTAAAATCTTTTTCGAACCCCCCTTTTTTTACAACAATCAAAGTGTAGATTCCTTGGCTAGTTAATCTAACAATGTGTGTTTGTGCATTGGACATCACTCAAGGACTCATAAGGTCGAGCAGTAATCTTGAAGGTAAAGTTAAATCTTTTGAAGATGAAGTTCAAAGAAACAACGCATTCAGTTGTATAATGTTTTTCTTTTAGTAATGAAGGGGTAACCCCCAACATCGAGTACAACTGGTAATAAGGCCACTTGTTCAGGAGAGAACCTGGAGGTGATGACATCACCAAAGGGCTGCATAGGACTCTGAAGGGGATGAGCTGAGAAAAGACCAAGGCAAGAAATATCCATAAAGGACATGCTTGGCATTAAATGTCCCATAACTGAAGCATTTAATGCACAAGATTCGTGCAGAGGAAGATCCTCCTCTAAGATCCTTAACCAGCAAGTAAGAGCCGGAAGCCTTCGGTGGATATCTTTAACCACCAGATTCCTTAAAATTCGAATCCCTCTTTCTTTAGATATCTCTTTCTCATAGGATTTAGGAATTCTTATACTATTCTTGAGTACGTTATAACCCTAAACCAACTGGAACATCGTCATAGTTATGTTTTGGACTGCTATGAAAATGAACTTAAGCCAAGTACTTGAATGAATGTGTCTCCCAAGATTGTGACTTAACTAAAGAATATTTTTGGGATCAAACTTTATCATTTATCCTTAGTTTCTTGTCGAACGACAATATCTAAATAGTTGAGTTAGATGATGTGATAACCATTGAAAGATATTAAATTCATAGAGGAACCTTCGTCCAATCGGAATATGAACAAGAATAGGTTTCCCAGTGGTTAATATAGAAACCCAAGAAATCGAAGCAAGGAGTGCAAGAGAACGTCAAACCTATGTTATAGGAACCATATTAAGCACCTTTGGTTAGAACATGGAGGCTTGTATACGTCATGAACATCATTGGAACTGGATTAAAGACTGATTAATTCGAGAGCATTATCTAGGGAAGAAAGTGGGGAATTATGTTACAATTGCAAGAAAAGGAAGCAAATTATTTGGAAGACCTCCGCTACTCATGATTTAGTTATTCTTGAAAATTATCCACGTAGATTATTATATTGCATGGAAACTAAGTAAACCGTTACATCATATAGAGAACGTTTAATACTCTAAGACTTTTTAGTCACAATTGAATATGCTTAAAAAGGCCTTTTTTTTATAAGAGTTGCTCTTCTATTTATGGGTACAAACAGACACGAATGGACATAGTAATGGATACGGAAAGTAAAATGAAAATGAATGACTGTTGGTATCGCTCTGAACACGTACGTTCCCACTGTTTGTTCCAACTTAAGTTTAGATCTTCGTTTGTTCTATGCATGGACAAGAGTTAGAACCCAAGTTAAGTAAACAGATAACGTACTGGAGTTTAATTGATTGTTGAAGTAACAAAAACACCGTACGTGTGAACATAAAACGTTAAGACTTAGTAACTGGACTTAGGACACACTGATTATGACACGAAGAATCTTACCAACAAGTCAGCAACGTGACTAGAAGAGTTGAAGAGGTCTATTATTTACATCTTAAAAGGAAGTAGTTATGAAACTGGACTGCTGGCCTTAACCTAGATACACTTCCACGAAGAGGAACTTGCTGCATAGTCTCCAAAGGCTTGGAACTTCAGTGTGATCGTTGGACGAATCTTGGAGTTATCAGAGGTATCATAATGCAAGCATACACTATCTTCACAAGCAGGAATATATTACTAAAGAGAAACCAAAGTCGTAGAATGAATGAACTTAAACATGTGAAGATAAAGTGTCACATCATATTGTTGTGCTTGAAATTACACATCTTTATTGCACAAAACTCTGCCCGTTTTACAATTATTTGTCGGTTATTTCCTGAGTTTAGACACTTATTTGCTTTGTTTTGAGATTTGTAGGTTTTTATGAAGCTAAGTGTTAAAAGAAGGAAATTCCAGGAGATTTTGAGCAAAGTTAGGGTTACTAGGGTGAGGCATGGTCGTGCCCCCTACATTGCTCGGTCGTGCCAAGCCCTAACCCTAGCCAAGCCCGTGTCTTCACTCACCACGGTCGCGCTCCACCTCGTGAGTGCCTATCTGCCGTACTTCCTCGAAGAAAGAGACCCAATGGGCAAAGAAGATCGGTTAAAGCACTTACACATGGGCGTGCTCCAAGATGGCGCAGTCATGCCACACACCTAGGCACGGTCATGCCCCACACTCTGGCGCGGCCGTGCCTCCTTTATTCTATATATACCAGACGAATTTCCAGAGTTCAGTAGTTGGAGTCTTGAGCAAAAACTCACTGTTTTGTGCTCCAAATTTCAGTGATTCCAACCACATTTCAAGCTTCTAGGAAGGACTACAACATCAAGAGGATCATCATACATCATCATCATCATCATCTAGCTTGGAGAGTTGGTTTGATTCTTGTTATTTCTTCATGAGTCTTGTAAGTTTTCCCTGCTTTGTTTGTGTTCTTGTGCTCATGATGAGCTAAACTCTTTGTCACTTTGGTTTAGATGAAGTTTAGTTACATTTGACAACATTTATGGATTATTGGCAAAGTTTGTGTTAATGTTATAACAATGGCATGATTATTCTTCAATGATATTGTGTATTTGAGAGTTTGATAATGTTTTCAAGACTTGTAAGTGTATATGCTATGTAATGTTGGAAAACTCATGGTGTATGCATTTATTCATATGATTAGTGTATGTATTTATGCTTGTTTATGGCTTTTGACTAGGAATGGTGGATGAAGCCTTGTTTATGTTTGATTATTCTTGAATGTGCATCCTTGTGCTTGTGTTTGGAAAGACAAAGTGTTTGTTATGGTTTGTCATGTCTAGTACCATGTTTATCTAGTACTTGTTGATGCAATCTCTTGGTTTATCTGGTCTTGATTAGAACATCATATGTTGAAGAAATGCATGTTGTTTACTTTAATCAACATGAGGTGGATTATGTGTTGTTCATGTTATCTTTTTGACTAGTTGTTGGATTAGTCACCATTACCAGGAAGCTATTTCAATCTTTATAAACATTGACACATTCATAACGCGTGAGCTTCATTGTATGATTTTAGGTGGTTAGTTTGTATAATTCATGCTAGCTTTCCGACAAGTTATTTGAGTAGATGTCTTTGACGAGAATTTAGTCAACATATGTTTCGTGTACTTGCCATGTATCTCTAGTTGTTGTTGTATGTTTACTAAATAGATTCGAGATCAAAGTGATATTCCTTCCTTGCTTGTTTGTCTTGTGTTTTTTAGCTTAGTTTACATACCTTGCATGTTAGTTTAATAAAAAAATCCACTCAAATATCTTTTTACCCTTACTTGAATAGAAAGTGATTTTGGTCTATTATCGCACTCCACCGTATCCACGGATTGATATCCGGTTCTTTCCATTGACTGTATTACTATCCGATATGTACACTTGCCTGTTGCGTATGTAGTTAAGTCTGAGGTGAAAACCCATTTTAAAACTCAATTTGTGTAATTTAATTTTCATAAAAATATATTTAATTTACACGCATCACATATCTAGAGGAAACATAGCAATTTAAAGAATGACCAACAATATGAATCAAGATGAAATGGACCCTATTTTGACATGATAATTGAAGCAGAAACATGTGAAAGCAACTACTTGGGAAATTGTTAGACGTTGGAATAACTTAACTCTCACAGTATCGAACATGGATGTACGCTTCACTAACACTCTAGAATTCATGAAAAGAATACCGAACGACATGGTTATTCCTTTGTTGCACTAAATTAAAGATATTGAGAAAACGAATTAACCCGAACTCGCTCAGACTTGACCTGGTTATATGTGCTTTCTCAAGGTATTCCTTAAGAACTATGGATCTAAATAACCGTGACATACCTATGGTGGTTAGCACCTTTGTTATCTATTAAGGTCTGGTTATCTATTCATGTTGCACGTATCACTTCTCTGCTCAGTTAAGATCCCTGATGGTAGAACAATTAGGACACTATTGTAAGGTAAATTGACGATTACGGTTCCGAAACGTAATAGTGAATTTACAGGTACATATGTGTGCTATTTGGAAACCTATTATGTAAAGTAATGTTCTACGAAACGTCTTAAAATTTGTGTTGTTCTATGGTGATGTTTTCAACTCCCATAACCTCGTTATTGATCTATGAATATATGCATCATTATGAATCCATGAACTTTCTAACTCTTTCCATCTACATCTAAAACATCTAAATTCTTATGAGAATCTAAAACATCTAAATTCTTATGAGAATCATACAATCTATCAGTCGTCTTCGAATGTTATATTCACGCTATACGAAACCTAAGGAAAGTAGCTAGAAGAAGCATATAACGAGACTGAGGAGAAAGCTGAAACTACAAAAAGGTCTTGACAATTAATGTCACCCTAGAAAAGAAAATATCATAGCAGATGCACAAATTTGAGAGAATTCAAGTGGTTTAGCATATGTTGTCATTCTCAAGTCACACGAATGGACGTCGGATTGCAGTTATCTAGCCATACTCAAGTCACACGAATAAAAGAAGCTCAACAACATGATGGTGAACTTTGTGCGTTATTGAAGAACTTGAAAGTGGAAAAGTTATAAGAAAAAGCAAAGAGTCATGTGATGTAAGAAGAGATTATGTGTGTCAAATGATTCCGCTCTTCGTGAATCATCATTGACCAAGTCACACAGTTCGTATTTATCTATCCACTTGAGATCTATCAAGATATATAGAGATATTGACGCAACACTTCTGGTGGAGCGGCTTGAAAGAAGATGTGGCTAAGCATGTAAGTCAATGTCTGATTAGTCATCAAACGAAGATTTAGCATCAAAGGGCTAGTGGTTTGTTACAGCCTTTGGATGTTCTGGTTTAGAAGTGAGATGATATATCCAATTATCCATGGATTTCGTTATGGGACTTCCACAAACCCTTAAGAGGAATGATGCCATATGGGTGATAGTTGATAGACTTAAAAAGTCAGCCCTTTGCTTACCATTCAGAAGGGTACTTTGTTAGTAAACTGCCTAAGATTTTCCTCCACGATATTTTTTGACTTCATGGCGCGCCATCTTCTATTGTATGTGATAGAGATCCATGTTTCACGTCATGATACTGGAAGGTTCCAAAAGGCTTGGGGAATGTAACATCCCAAAAATAAAACGACAGTTATAATAACGGAATAAACGAACGAGGCATGACGGACCGGGCCCGATGGGCCGGCGAGCTAGAAGGGGCGAGCATAGAGGAGCCTCCCCTATAAATAGCCTAAGTCACCACCCTTTCTCTCATTTGCAACATCTAGAGAGAGAAACCGTAGAGAGAGAGAAAGTTAGCGGATCGACCCGAGATTTCAGCCAAGAGTTTCTCCATAGCTTGTGAGAAGAACCTCCGGATCAGAAGCTCGATACAGGTAACGATCTAGCCTAGATCTGAGTTTTTGTTCGTTTTGGAGTTTTTCGGGTTTTGAATGAAAAGGTAACGTTTTTACGAATGAAACTGGAAGAAAAACATAGTTTTGAGTTCTTAAACGAAAAGCAAACGTTTTGAATGTAAACAAGTTCAGGATCTTGACGTGATTAGATCCGTATGCGAAAGTTAGGGTTTTTACGGGGAAACAGGTTCTGCGTACTTATCAAGTACGCAAGAAGCATTTCCTGCGTACTTATCAAGTACGTAAGAAGAAGGTTCTGCGTACTTATCAAGTATGCAAGAAGAAGTCCTAGCGTACTTATCAAGTACGCATGAAGCAAAGCCTGCGTACTTATCAAGTACGCATGAAACGAAGTATGCACACTTATTAAGTACGCAAGAACAAGGCCCTGCGCACTTGCCAAGTGCGTAGGCATCAGGCTGGTTAAGTAAAGTCAGTATGTTTAGAAGGTTAAACCGTTAGAGTCGGGATTTGGTCTGATGTGTATTTAACTAATCAATTTAGATCGGAAGTGACGTTGTTGGACCTTTGTTTAGGACTACCCAGATTAGCTTATCCGGTGAGTTCTAGATGCCCTCTTTTAAATGTTTTGAATAATATTTTTGGGCTGGTGTGCATACGTAAAGATGTGACTATTTTATAAAACGATGTTTATGAATGTTGTATGTGACGTTTTATAAAACGATGTTTATAAACGATGTTTTGGAAGGAAGGGTTATGAAAGAAGTGTTTATGAAATATTTTGCCAAAAGAAGTTTATGAAGTGTTTATGAATGAAAGAGTGATTTTTAATATAACGTACAAATGCTTTAACTGAAGTTTTGAAGTAAAAGAAGTGAATGTTTACGAAAGTCACAAACGATCGAATCTGCCAATATTCCTTAGGGAATGAAGGTTATGAGTATGGGAAGTATGTTATGGGCCTTTACCTTTTAGGGGCCTTTGTGGCTGGCCAACTATTGTACAACTAGGGTGATGACGGTCACCAAGGGGATTATCATGATCCTTGAAGTTGGTACGATTTACCTTACGGGGTAGTCGTGCTTGAAGTTTGGTACTTATGCCTTACGGGGTGCAGTGCTTGAAGTTTGGTACGTGTCATCCTTGTGATGCCGTGCTTGAAGTTTGGCGTTGAATAACCTAAGTATCGGGCCCTAGGAGTGCTTCACCCGAAGGACAGTACGGTGTTGATGGGCCTAGTGGTGGTGATCTTTAGGTTATTCCACTAGTATGTGACGTTTGGATTTGACGGTTACGAGAAGGCGCAGATTCGATATGTTCTTTGACTTATGTTTATGATGTTATGTTATGTTATTGCATGTTTTCGTACGCTTTTATTAATGAAGTTAAATGATATGTTTTTGGCAAATATTTGAAGTTAAGGTTTTATGAAAAGCTAGAACTCACCAGCGTAGCTGACTTTTTAGTATGCACATTCTGGTTAAGGCAGGTTATGATGATGGACGGTGATGCTGGGCGGCTTGATGAGTTACCCGGATGATATGAAGACTGGCATCCCGTTATGATTAGCTTATGTTATGTTTATGTAATAGTCTATGTTACGCTTCCGCATGTTGAACAATGTCACGATTATGTTTTAATAAAATTTTCCGCTGCGTTATTTTGATATTCAAGTCTAAGAACTGTTTGTGAATGAGTAAATCCAACAAGTGAGGCCTCCCGTGTTTGGGGCCTTACAAGTTGGTATCATAGCAATAGTTTGAGAGATTTGGACACCCCTATTGTCTGAACTTAAACTGTGAATGGGACCGAAAGCGGATGCCAGTACGGGTAACTCGAGCCACAGCATCAGGTATGAAGGTAGTATATATATTTACATATATAGTATGCCTTAGAAAGGGTTAGGTAAGGACTTGTGTTATGATGGAATCACAAAGGTGGTCAAATAGAAATCGAAAGGTAGTGTAATTGTTAATTGCAGATGGCCAGTGTATATTAACATCTTACAGTGCTTGTTGAATTCTATTTGTTAACTAGCGTGATGACAATGGATTCCTTGTCTTATAGAACGAAATGGCGGGATGAAAGAGCGGAAGGCGTGGTGGGGGCCGTACCGGTGGTCGTAACGGTGGGCGCGGTAGGACCCCTGCGCGCCAAGAGTACAGTGAAGAAGGAAGCGTTCACGCTGAGCCAGGAGTTAGTATGCACGGGACTGAGCCGACTCATGTCGAAGAACAACAATTCACTTTTGAACCGGAAGTGAGAGCGGCCCTGGCACGCGAGTTCACTGAGTTGATGAAGGTTTCTTTGCCAGGACTGCTGGCAGAAACGTTAAAGAAGGCTAGTGAGACGGGTGGGTCTAACACGGCGGTTGGTACCCCAACACTGGGGCAATCAACGCACCGCTTAACCGTGGTTGCGACTATAAGTCTTTTAAGGCATGCGACCCGCCGGTCCTGACTGGGAAGAAGGACTCAGTGGCTACTTTTGATTGGGTAATCCGTATGGAAGATGCCATTCGTCTGAGCGAGTGTTGAGCGAATCAAGTTGTGAAATTTGCTGCTAACTCCTTGAGAGAGGAAGCATCCCATTGGTGGGGAAGGTGTACGTCAAGCCAAGGGGGACGAGGCTGTGGATGCGATGATGTGGACTGATTTGAAAACTTTGGTGATCAAGAATTTCTGTCCGAGGAATGAGATCGAAAAAGTAGAAAGGGAATTTCTGGGGATTAAGGCCGGGAGCATGACGCACCGGCAGTACACCACACGGTTCAATGAACTGGCACGTTTGGTGCCACATCTGGTCACGACTGAGGAAAGAAAGATTGCCTGCTACATTCAAGGGCTGCCGGACCAGGTTCTCACCTATGTTAAGGAAAACGCCTCTACTACCTATGATTCGGTAGTAGAACTGAGCGGCGTGGTATTTGATGATCTGGCGTTGAACGTCGTTTCCATTGAAGAGCCTAAGAAGAAGCTGAGTTTCCCTGCTAAGCGATCGGCTGGGAAGTTGTTTGGGGCTCGGGACAAGCAGGCCAGAGTAAGTGAGACGGAAGTCTGTGGAAAATTTGGGGTAAAACATGTGGGTGAATGACAGTTAGGGTCAAATTTGTGCTTTAAATGTGGCAAGACTTGACACTACTCCCGTGAATGCCCGCAAGGCTTCAAATGCTACAGTTGTGGGGAGAGTGGTCATATGAGCCGGGAATGCACCAAGCCCAGGATGGGTGAAGCCGGGAAGGGGAAAGGCCCGGAGAAGAAAGAAGAGAGGCCCCGATCAAAGACTCGTGCGTACGCGCTGACGCAAGACCAAGCCAGGGCAGACCCCGATGTGGCATCAGGTACGTTTATCCTTGACAACACTTTTGTTTCTGTGTTATTTGATTCGGGTGCCAGTAAGAGTTTTATATCTGCGACTTTTTGTAAACGAGTGAAGCACACTGTCAGTAAGCTAGAAAGGTCCTTTAGCGTAGAAACCGCTGAGGATAGAACTGCGAGAGTGACCGATGTAGTTGACAACTCCATGATAAAAATAGAAGGTCATAGGTTCCCTGTCAGATTGTTTGTTATGGTTTTGGGAGGGTTTGATGTCGTGTTGGGTATGGATTGGTTCACTGCCAACGAAGCACAAATCATATGTAAACGAAATATAATCAGACTCAAGGCTCCGGAAGGTAGCAAAGTCGAGATTTTTGGAGATCGTGACGCCCCGATGCCCAACGTCATCTCGATGATTAAGGCAACAGATTACTTGAGGCGCGGATGCGGAGCTTATCTGGTGTATGTGATTGACAAGTGTAAGGAAGTGAAGGAACTAGACGATGTACCCGTGGTACGCGAGTACCCGGAGGTGTTTCCAGAGGACTTGCCTGGGATACCACCCGACAGAGAGATTGAGTTCCGAATCGACTTAGTACCAGATGCCCAGCCCATGGCTAAAGCTCCATATCGACTAGCACCAGTAGAGATGAAAGAGCTAATGGCACAACTAGACGAGTTACTTGAGAAAGGATTTATCAAACAGAGCATCTCGCCGTGGGGTGCTCTGGTGTTGTTTGTAAAGAAGAAGACAGTTCGATGAGAATGTGTATTGATTATCGCGAGTTGAACAAATGTACGGTGAAGAACAAGTACCCTCTACCAAGGATCGACGACTTGTTCGATCAATTGCAAGGCGCAAGTTGGTTCTCAAAAATCGACCTTCGGTCCGGGTACCATCAGTTGAAGGTGAGGGAAGAAGACATACCGAAAACTGCATTTCGCACGCGTTATGGACATTTCGAGTTCCGCGTAATGTCTTTTGGATTGACGAACGCCCCTCAGCGTTCATGGATTTGATGAATAGAGTTTGTCGACCAATACTGGATCGATCGGTAATCGTGTTCATCGATGATATCCTCATCTACTCCAAGAATGAGTGTGAACACGCGTGTCACTTGAAGGAGGTATTGGAAGCTATGAAGAAGGAAAAGTTGTATGCTAAGTTCTCCAAATGTGCGTTCTGGCTTAGGAAAGTCCAATTCCTAGGTCACGTCATTAACCCGAACGACATTATGGTTGACCCAGCAAAGATAATGACGGTAAGGGAATGGAATATTCCTAAGACACCAACTGAAATCCGTAGTTTCTTGGGATTGGCAGGCTACTATCGGAGATTCATCCAGTATTTCTCGAAAATAGCTTCGCCATTGACAAAGTTGACTCGGAAGGAGGTAAAGTACGAATGAGGTTTGACCCAGGATGAGGCGTTTAAGTAATTGAAAGAGAAGCTAACCAAAGCTCCAGTCTTGGCCCTTCCCGAGGGCAATGAAGACTGGGTGGTATACTCTGATGCTTCGGGTCAAGGATTAGGGTGCGTGTTGATGCAACGCGGTAGAGTGATTGCATATGCGTTGCGGCAGTTGAAAGTTCACGAAGTCAACTATCCGACTCATGATTTGGAACTTGCTGCTATCGTATTTGCATTGAAAATCTGGAGGCACTACCTCTACGGGGTGAAGTTTACTATTTACTCCAACTACAAAAGTTTGAAGTACCTCTTCGAACAAAGAGAGCTTAATATGAGGCAGAGACGATGGTTGGAACTATTGAAAGACTATGACTGTGAAATCATATACCATCCTGAAAAGGCAAATGTGGTGGCTGACGCTCTAAGCCGAAAGGATGTGCCTGCTCCTATTAGAGTACAAGTTTGCCAGTTGGTGGTAACATCAGATGTGATGAGGGAAATTGAAAGAGCTCAAGATGAAGCACTTAAGGAAGAAAACATAAAGAAGGAAAGGATGGTTGGCCAACAGGACAAGTTGGAATATAACACCCTTAGTGTTAGGACACGTTTTGGATGGGTATGGATACCTATGGGTGGCGAGCTTAGAACCAAAATCTTGGATGAGGCTCATAAGTCTCGGTACTCTATCCATCCTGGTACCAATAAAATGTACCAAGATCTGAGGAAGGAATACTGGTGGCCTGGAATGAAACACGAAGTGACAAAGTACGTAAGCAAGTGCTTGACTTGCTCGCAAGTAATGGCTGAACACCAGAAACCGTATGGAAATATTCAACCACTTGATATACCGGAATGTAAGTAGGAACATGTTACCATGGACTTCATAACCAAGCTACCTCGCACAGCTAAAGGTCATGACACCATTTGGGTAATTGTGGACCGTTTAACGAAGAGTGCTCATTTCCTACCTATTCGCGAGATGTTCTCGTTGGAAAGGTTAGCAGAAGTATTTATTAACGAAGTAGTAGCACGGCATGGGATGCCTTTGACGAACGTATCTGACCGGGACACACGATTCACATCGAGGTTCTGGAAAAGATTTCACGAGGCGATGGGCACGAGGCTTAATATCAGCACGGCATACCACCCACAAACGGATGGTCAGTCCAAAAGGACCATTCAAACATTGGAGGATATGCTTCGTGCTTGTATTATCGACTTCGGTGGCAGTTGGGACAGTCATCTGCCTTTAGCCGAATTCTCCTACAACAATAGTCATCACACGACTATAGGCATGCCGCCTTACGAAATGTTGTATGAGAGAAGATGCAGGACCCCAGTTTGTTGGGGTGAGATTGGACAGAAGGAATTAGGAAGTCTTGAAGTTGTAAGAGAAACGTCGGAAAGGTTTGATCAAATCAAAGCATGAATGAAGGCCGCACAAGATCGTCAGAAATCCTATGCGGATAAACGACGGAGGCCTATTGAGTTTGATGTTGGGGACAGAGTAATGTTGAAAGTGTCACCCTGGAAGGGAATCATACGGTTTAGGAAGAGAGGAAAGTTAAGTCCGAGGTTTGTCGGATCATTCAGGATAATGGCACGGATTGGTGAAGTCGCTTATCGGTTAGAGTTGCCTGATGAATTAAGTGGGATTCATCCTACCTTCCATGTTTCACACTTGCGAAAGTGTTTGGCGGATGAATCGGCTCACATACCACTTACTGACATCGAGGTCGACAACAGCCTTAACTACATCGAAGAACCAGTGGCCATGTTAGACAGAAAGGAGAAGCGTTTGCGTAATAAGATTATTCAATTGGTTAAAGTCCAATGGAAGCGCCGAAGGGGATTAGAATCTACTTGGGAAACAGAGATGGAAATGAGAGAGTCGTATCCTCAACTATTTGACTTATGAAAGGTTTCGGGGATGAAACCTATTGTAAGGGGGGTAGACTTGTAACATCCCAAAAATAAAACGACAGTTATAATAACGGAATAAACGAACGAGGCATGAAAGGCTGGGCAAGATGGGTCGGTGGGCTAGAAGGGGCGAGCATAGGGGAGCCTCCCCTATAAATAGCCTAAGTCACCACCCTTTCTCTCATTTCCAACATCTAGAGAGAAACCGTAGAGAGAGAAAGTTGGCGGATCGACCCGAGATTTCAGCCAAGATTTGCTCCATAGCTTGTGGGAAGAACCTCCGGATCAGAAGCTCGATACAGGTAACAATCTAGCCTAGATCTGAGTTTTTGTTTGTTTTGGGGTTTTTCGGGTTTTGGATGAAAAGGTAATGTTTTTACGGATGAAACTGGAAGAAAAACATAGATTTGAGTTCTTAAACAAAAAGCAAATGTTTTGAATGTAAACAAGTTCAGGATCTTGCCGTGATCAAATCCGCATGCGAAAGTTAGGGTTTTTACGGGGAAACAGGTTCTGCGTACTTATCAAGTACGCAAGAAGCATTTCCTGCGTACTTATCAAGTACGTAAGAAGAAGGTTCTGCGTACTTATCAAGTACGCAAGAAGAAGTCCCTGCATACTTATCAAGTACGCATGAAACAAAGCCTGCGTACTTATCAAGTACGCATGAAACGAAGTATGCACACTTATTAAGTACGCAAGAACAAGGCCCTACGCACTTGCTAAGTGCGCAGGCATCAGACTGGTAAGTAAAGTCAGTATGTTTAGAAGGTTAAACCGTTAGAGTCGGGATTTGGTCTGATGTGTATTTAACTAATCAATTCAACTCGGAAGTGACGTTGTTGGACCTTTGTTTAGGACAACCCAGATTAGCTTATCCGGTGAGTTCTAGAAGCCATCTTTTAAACGTTTTGAATAATATTTTTGGGCTGGTGTGCATACGTAACGATGTGACTATTTTATAAAACGATGTTTATGAATGTTGTATGTGACGTTTTATAAAATGATGTTTATGAACGATGTTTTGGAAGGAAGGGTTATGAAAGAAGTGTTTATGAAATATTTTGCCAAACGAAGTTTATGAAGTGTTTATGAATGAAGGAATGATTTTTAATAAAACGTACGAATGCTTTAACTGAAGTTTTGAAGTAAAAGAAGTGAATGTTTACGAAAGTCACAAACGAACGAATCTATCAATATTCCTTAAGGAATGAAGGTTATGGGTATGGGAAGTATGTTATGGGCCTTTACCTTTTAGGGGCCTTTGTGGCTGGCCAACTGTTGTACAACTGGGGTGATGACGGTCACCAAGGGGATTATCATGATCCTTGAAGTTGGTACGATTTACCTTACGGGGTAGTCGTGCTTGAAGTTTGGTACTTGTGCCTTACGGGGTGCAGTGCTTGAAGTTTGGTACGTGTCATCCTTGTGATGCCGTGCTTGAAGTTTGGTGTTGAATAACCTAAGTATCGGGCCCTAGGAGTTCTTCACCCGAAGGACAGTACGGTGTTGATGGGCCTAGTGGTGGTGATCTTTAGGTTATTCCACTAGTATGTGACGTTTGGATTTGACGGTTACGAGAAGGCGCAGATTCGATATGTTCGTTGACTTATGTTTATGATGTTATGTTATGTTATTGCATGTTTTCGTACGCTTTTATTAATGAAGTTAAATGATATGTTTTTGGCAAATATTTGAAGTTAAGGTTTTATGAAAAGCTAGAACTCTTAGTATGCACATTCAGGTTAAGGCAGGTTATGATGATGGACGGTGATGCTGGGCGGCTTGATGAGTTACCCGGATGATATGAAGACTGGCATCCCGTTATGATTAGCTTATGTTATGTTTATGTAATAGACTATGTTACGCTTCCGCATGTTGAACAATGCCACGATTATGTTTTAATGAAATTTTCCGCTGCGTTATTTTGATATTAAAGTGTAAGAACTGTTTGTGAATGAGTAAATCCAACAAGTGAGGCCTCCCGTGTTTGGGGCCTTACAGGGAACAAAGATAAAATTTAGAACGTCTATTCATCAACAGACTAACGAATAGTTTAAGTGCACTATTCAAACGTTAGAAGATATGCTCAGTGCATGTACACTGTGATGGACGGGTAATTGGGATGAATACTTGTACTTGATTGAGTTTTCCAATAATAATAGTTGGCAAGCTAGCATTGACATGTCACCGTTTGAGTTACTCTATGATCGAAAGTGTAGGGCACCGAATGAAGTCGGAGAGAGGATGATTGAAGGTCATGAACTAGTACAGATTACGAATGATAAGGTTGACATTGCTTGTGAGAAACTTAAGGAAGCACAAATTCGATAGACTGGCTATGTTGACCGACATTGACGGGCTATGTTGACCGACATTGACGGGCATTAGAGTTTAAGGTTGGTGATAAGGTTTTCCTAAAAGTTTCCCAATGCAGAGTTGTTCCATGTTTTGGTATCAATCAAAACTTTGTCCTCGCTTCATAGGACTATTTGTGATATTAGAACTTGTAGGTGAGGTTTCGTACCGTTTGGCGTTACCTCGACATTTATCTCATGTTCATAACGTTTTCCATGTATCGTTTTAACGTGGTTTTAATTACCACCATCTTCACGTCTGAATTATCCACTTTATCTTTTTCAAGAGGATTTGTCATATGAAGAAGAACACAAAATTATCCTAGATCGACATGAATATAATGCGTCGTAAGACCATACCATTTGTTAAAATTATGGGAAAAAATCATTCTGAGCGTGAGCCCATGTGGGAATTAGAGAACATGATTCGTATTCAATATCCGAGTCTACTCGAAACTTAGGTTTTGTATTCCCTTATTGTCTAAAACCCTAGCATCATTTATTGATAACTGAAATTCAACTCATGACAGTCTGTGTATTCTTATTTCGTTATGTCCTGATATCGCTTATTCTCAAATTCGAAGATGAATTTCTATAATGGGGTAGAGTGTTGAAATACTCGTAATATTTAGTGGCAAGCGTTTCGTGATATTAATTTCGAGGAATAAATTTATTTTAAGCGAGGTAGAGTTGAAATACCCGTAATATCCCAATTATTTGAATTTGAAATAATAATAATAATCCTTATTATAATAAATGAATAAATTAATCTGCCACATGTCGACTTTCGGTGAAGTTTAGGTTTTTGTTTTCTGCTTCTTTCTCCTATTAAATAACTCTATCTCTTATTAAATAGTTAAATATCTAAAATTTATTTTAATATTTTATTAGAACTTACTAAATCATAAAAAAATTTCAATTATATCTTATCGTAAAATGTAATTTTATAATTTTAAATTTTCATTATTTGTTATTTGTAATTTTTAAATCTCCATTATTTTTTATTTCAACAATTACTGATGATATCCAACATACAAATCTTCATAACTGGATTTATTCAACCGTATAATAAATGAGTTTATAACTTAGTAATTAATACACTCAATGTATTTGTTAGAAAAGTATTTTTGTTTTCAACTTTTTCCACTCGGGTATAAATATTGTCAAAGAGAAATCAAATGTGACACATTCGGATTCAAAAGAAGAAGATTCATCGTATCTTATAAATATTTTCCTGTTGTCTTATTCTCAAATTTTATAACATGTTATCAGCACGAGTGCTTTCTCAACCAAGAAGATTAACAAAGGAGAAATGTATTCATCATTAGCAAAGCAATGATTTTATAAACATAAAATGACATCAAAAATACTATGATAAACAAAATCTATCAGACTTCTAACAATCTAACATTTTATTTATGCACCTAACTTTTACTTTTACGTCAACTAACTTTTATTTATGCAATCTAACATTTAATTATGGTAACTAACGTTAATTTATTCATACTAACATTTTTATTCTTATTATTGTACATACTAAATTTATATCTTATCAAATTTTTTGTTTATCTCAATTTTTTTTTCTTTTACTTTACTTGCGAAGTCTTTTATATGTGTATAACCGTTGTAAAACGGTTATAAAACAGCAATATAACTGTTGCGAAAAGTTATAACTGCCGCACGATAGGCGGGTTCAAGCAGGTAGTGGTTAGAGGGTATGGTGAGTGGGTTTCCATAGCCGCTGAAAGTTTCAAAATCGGTCCTTTGAACGGCTATAAAAAGAGCCGTTGTACAAATAAAAAAAACGAGGTAGGTCGGAGGGTACTTGGAAGATACCACTCCCACCATGTAAGGTACTTTAGAAGGGTACTTTAACTAAATGAGGTGACATCTTCTTATTAGTTTATTTTGAGAGGGTAGTTTGAGTTGAAGGGTTCACTCCCACCACCCTAATATTTTTTTCTGTTAATTTTTTTACATGCGGATCTTTATTTCGGATCTGAATGTTCCTTTTCAAACCCTAATACGCCATTCTTTGCAGCCTATAAACTTTTAATTTATTGACTTCGTCTAATCCCAAACAACCCTTCATCCTCTCATTGTCTTCACTCATAGAATTGGTGGTTTATGACCCATGTTTTGAAGAAACCCTAATTGCATCTTCATTCGACCTCCCATTTCTCTGCATCACCTGCATCTAAATCTATAGAGTCGGTATCTTAAACACTATCAAACACTCTCTGGTAGTAATCCGTAAGTGGATCAAACTCAAGAAAAGCTAGAGAGAAAGAGTAAGCCTTGGGGCAAATTTTCTGATGCTTTTCATTGCAAACTAAACCAAGTTAAATACAAAATGCAATGCAGAAATAAATGGTAAACATGGGTGCATGATCCTAAATGCATGGAAATAATGGGAAACATGGTTTTACTCTCCTAAATGCATGCTAAAAAATGGGAAACGTGCAACATGGAACAAATAGCAAACTTCCTGCATGCTAGCTGACTTAGTCTAGCAGCTTTTTAGGAATCTTCGTTTCTCTCTTGGGTCGGGTCATGGGCTCCTCTTCTGGGCTGGTCTTCCTCTGTTCATGTGGCCCGTTAACAATGGGTTGAGATGTATCAACTGCCCCCTGCTGAAAAATGACATTGTCCTCAATGTTAAAGGAAGGAAAATGTTGTTTAAGTGTCTCCAAATCCTCCCATGTTGAGTCCTCGACTGGTTGTTGTCGCCACTTGATTAGCACTTCAGTTTGTCCAAAGTCACCAACCCGGACATCGTCGATGCTTTCCGGCTTTAAGTCGTGTAGATCTTGTTCTCCAAAGGCATCGATATCACCACTGTAGTTGGTAGTATTTCCAAAACACGGTTTGAGTAATGAAACATGAAATACCGGGTGCACTCTTGATCCTTCTGGTAAGAGCAGTTTGTATGCCACCTTCCCGATGCGTTGGATGATCTTGTAGGGCCCAAAGAACCGTCGCGATAGCTTGTGATTCTTCCTGTGCTGCACAGAAGACTGTCGGTATTTTTGTAACTTCAAGTAGACCATATCATCAACATTAAACTCCTTGTCCAGCCGATGCTTATTAGCCTGTTTTTCCATCCTAGCCTTTGCCTCCTCAATAGCAAGTTTCACTGATTCAATGATACGTTGATGATTTATGAGTGACGTCTCGATCGATGCATTCGTAGTGGCTCCTGGAAGGTAATTGTGAATGGAAGAAGCCTCATATCCGTACAACGCCTTGAAAGGTGACATTTTAATTGCCGAATGATAATGAGTGTTGTAGGAAAATTCTGCCAAATAGAGGTATTTCTGCCATGTTGTTGGTTCATCCATCACATATGCGCGTAAGTAGGCTTCCAGGCAGCGGTTCACTACTTCGGTTTGACCGTCGGTTTCGGGGTGATAGGCACTAGAATACCACAACTTAGTTCCCATGAGCTTGAACAATTCTTTCCAAAAACGGCTAATGAAAAGTGGGTCACGATCGGACACTATGGTTTTGGGCAACCCGTGTAACCGATAAATCTCTCGCATGAAAATGGAAGCTAACGAAAGAGCCGTGTAATGTGGCGACAATGCAATAAAGTGAGCGAATTTCGACAATCGGTCAACGATGACCCATATCACCGACTTCCCCTTTGAGGATGGTAGACTTGTGATAAAGTCCATTGAAATATCGAACCATGGGGCTTCAGGCGTTGGTAAGGGTTGCAACAGGCCATAAGGTTTATGAGTGGGTACCTTGATTGCCTGACACGTTGGACATGCTCTGATAAACGCAGCTACATCTTTCTTTATTCCCAGCCATGAAAAAGAGCTTGTAATCCTCTTTATTGTTGCTGTTACTCCGGCATGGCCTCCCAAAAACGAGGAATGGAACTCCTCCAACAGTTGTTGACGTAAATTTGGAATCGGGGGAACCATAATCTTCCCATGCACGTATACTAGGTCGTCCCGTACTATGTGGTGTGGAAAAGTGAGTGGGTCCTCTTTGATTTTGGCGATTAACTGTTGACCATTATGGTTACGTTTGAAGAAATTTTTGATGGTTTGAAACCATTCGGCTGTAGGATAGGAGATAGCAAAATTCATGGGTTGTTGAACCCTACTGAGTGCATCGGCTACCTTATTTTCCTTTCCTGGCTTGTAGTGAACCTCAAAATCATAACCCATCAGTTTAGTGACCCATTTCTGCTGCTCCGGTGTTTGTATAGTCTGGGTGAGAAGGTGTTTAAGGCTGTGGTGATCGGTGTGTACTCGGAATCGTCTACCCAAGAGGTACTGCCGCCACTTTTTCACCGCTTCTGTTATTGCGTATAATTCCTTCGTGTAAGTTGATTGACCTTGCATGGTAACACAGAGCTTCTTGCTGAAAAACGAGATTGGACGGTTCTGCTGTGACAATACCGCCCCAATTGCATATCCTGATGCATCCGTTGTTACATCGAACGACTGTTTAAAATCTGGTAAGGCAAGAGTAACTAACCGTTGCATGGTTTGTTTCAATTCTTCAAATGCCTTGGTGGCCTTGTCATTCCAAGCAAATTCCTTGTTCTTCAAAAGATCTGTCAACGGGGAAGCAATATGAGCATATTGACGGACAAAGCGTCGATAATATCCCGTTAACCCTAAAAATGCACGAAGGGTTGTGAACGAATTGGGAATCGGCCAATTCTGTATCGCCTCGATTTTGTCATGCTCCGGTTCGACCCCCTGACCGGAAATCTTATGGCCTAAAAACGAGACCTCGGTGATGGCGAAGACGCATTTCGACGGCTTGGCCGTGAAGTTGTTTTTCAAGAGGGCGTCAAAAACATGGCGAAGATGTTGGTAGTGCTGATCGGCCGAACTACTGTACACCAATATATCATCAAAAAAAACAAGAACGAACTTGCGTAAAACCGATCGAAACAAGTCATTCATGGCTGCCTGAAAGGTCGACGGCGCGTTTGTGAGGCCAAAGGGCATTACGAGGAATTCATAGTGGCCGTCGACAGTTCGGAAGGCGGTTTTGTGGATGTCCTCCTTTGCCACACGGATTTGGTGATAGCCCGCTCTCAAATCAATTTTCGAAAAGATTGTAGCTCCGTGTAATTCGTCAAGAAGCTCATCAATCGTTGGAATGGGAAAACGATCTCGAATGGTGACGGCGTTTAATGCTCGGTAATCGACACAAAATCGCCATGATCCGTCCTTTTTTTTAACGAGAAGCACCGGAGAGGAAAAAAGGCTATGGCTGGGTTGAATAATGCCATCACTTAACATTTCTTCTATCAAACCCGTCATAATCTGCTTCTGATAATGCGGGTATCGATACGGTTTCACATTTACGGGTAGGGATTCATTGGTGAGGGGAATGTGATGGTCGTGGTTCCTGTTAGGGGGTAGGGTATGGGTTGGTTGGAACAGTTGGGTGTAGGTTTTGAGTAGGGTGCAAATAGTGGGGTCTGCATGGGGTAGGTTTGTGTGGTTAGTCACGAGATGGGGTTCATGGGACATAAACATAGTGTATAAGGAAGCAATTGAATCATGTTTGAAAAGGTTTGAAAGTGAACTGCTAGAAACTTGTTGAGTCAGTGGTTCTCCTCGGATAGTGCAAGGCTTGCCGTCTTTGATGAAGGAGATCTCCGGGATTGAAAAATCAGCCGACAAGCGACCCAAGGTGCTCAGCCATGAGATGCCTAAAACGACATCCGCACCTTCCACCGGAAGGATAAAAAACGGTAGTTGAAATTGGCTTTTGTTGATGTGAAACGTTACCTCCGGACAGTAGCCTGTGCATTGAATGAATTGCCCGTTCCCAACCATTACTGAAAACGGCACGATGGGTTTGGATTCCAGTTGTAGTTGAGAAGCTATACGGGGTTGAAGGATGCTGTGGGTACTCCCACTGTCCACCAGGATTGTAACCGGTTTTCCGGCGATCTGACCCGTAACACGAAGCGTCTGAGTGGAGGCTAAGCCGAAAAAGGCAGCGTCGGATAGCGACATCAGCTTAGGGTGTGTTTGATCGTTGGTTTGCTGTGGTTCAGTTTCGTGGGGATCTGGGTCGGGTTCGTCGTTATCGACGATGAGAAGAAACTGGGGGGGCGAGCACTTATGCCCAGGTGTGTATCGCTCAGGACATTTAAAGCATAAGCCTTCCTTTCGTCTTTGGGCTATAGCTTCTGGTGAGAGGCGTGTTACTGGAAGGGAGGAGGAAGGTTTTGCAGGTAGAGGTAAAAGCGGAGGTTGTTGTTTAGGGTTTTGATGGGAGGGTGAGGACACGTTGGTTGAAGAGTACGTGGGAGGGGTCCATGAATTGGTGTTGGGTTTAGTATAGGACATGGGTTTGGGTTTAGGGACAGTTGGTGGGCTTAATTTATCTTCAATCACGCGGGATAATGAGCATGCTTCATGAAGGGTATTGGGTTTGTGAAGTGCAAGTTCATTTTGGATATCTTGGCGAAGACCCGAGATATAACAGTTTTGAAGAGCCTCGCAGGAGAGACCGGTAACACGGTTACTGACACGTTCAAATTCCGTTTGATAGTCGGTGACCGTAGTGGTTTGTCGGAGTTTAAAGAGGGTGGCTTGGTGGTTCTCGTAAGACGAGGGGCCAAAACGTAATTCCAGCTCACGTTTAAACGTTGGCCATGTACCCAGGAGATCATTGTTGGCTAAGTTTTGGTACCATGACAACGCGTCTCCTATGAAGTGGAACACCGTAAGCTCGATTCGTTCTTCATGTGGGATGTTGTAATATGAAAAGAAGTTTTCGGCTTGGAAAACCCAGCCGAGGACATTGGTCCCGTCAAATAAAGGTAGGTTTATTTTCGGAGGTTTAGGGTTTGGACGACGTTGGGTACCTGAAGACGAAGCATCATCGGTGTTTTTTGGGGGACTGGTTCGAAATGAATCTACTGGTATAGTATCGGTAAGTTTGGCAAGTTGGTTTGCCAGGTTGGTCGTGGTCTCGATCAAAGTTGAGAGTTGAGCATTGGTATGGGAGGATGAATTGTCGGTGGCTATAATCAACTGGGAGAGTTGATCGGATATGGTGGGCGGAAGGTCGTTGCCGGCGTTATCACGGCGAGGCGGCATACTGGGAGGTGATTCGGGAATGAAAGCACCAAATGGTAGTAATCCGTAAGTGGATCAAACTCAAGAAAAGCTAGAGAGAAAGAGTAAGCCTTGGGGCAAATTTTCTGATGCTTTTCATTGCAAACTAAACCAAGTTAAATACAAAATGCAATGCAGAAATAAATGGTAAACATGGGTGCATGATCCTAAATGCATGGAAATAATGGGAAACATGGTTTTACTCTCCTAAATGCATGCTAAAAAATGGGAAACGTGCAACATGGAACAAATAGCAAACTTCCTGCATGCTAGCTGACTTAGTCTAGCAGCTTTTTAGGAATCTTCGTTTCTCTCTTGGGTCGGGTCATGGGCTCCTCTTCTGGGCTGGTCTTCCTCTGTTCATGTGGCCCGTTAACAATGGGTTGAGATGTATCACTCTCCCCCGGTGTTTTACAACGACAACATGATTCTATTGCTTTGAATTCTTCGTCTTCAGACAGAGATTTGGAAGGTCAGATTTCATCTCAGAAATCATCTGCGAGAAGTAGACAGAGATTTGGGTTTCAATCCGGTTATGCAATTTCTAAGTATATTTTTTCTTCGGTGTTTCTGATTTAGATTTGTTTTTTTTCCCTTTATTCGCACAGAACTTAACCGGATGGGGAGGTGCCTTGCTTGAATCGTCCACCTTCCAGAGTGTTCATGAATCAAAATCGATGATTAAAGGTAACCTAATTTCTTGATATTAACGGCTGATTTGTTATTTAATTTATATGTGTTGTAAAAATCGTAGTCTGGCGGTGAGGTACCGACTCGGGATTAGTCGGATTAATCGGATTGGAATATATATATATATATACACAAATACAAACATTAACATATTATTATATTAGTTCAAAATCTCAATACTTCAAAAATCAAATACTTCTAATATTAAATACTTCAAAATTCATCATCGCCTTGTCCGTATTAGCACAGGTGGTCGTCGATTTGAAGCAGCAGGTAGCGATTAGGTTAAAGCAACAACGAGAACAGGTCGGAGGTGGAGAATGACCTTCAGTTTTGCGATTAGGTTAAATAAAAGCCCATGGATCGGGTCATTATTTGGGCTTAATTCTGTTTAAAACCCACATTTCAATTTGGGCCGATTAATCCCGATTAGGTCGATTAGTGCCGATTATTCCCGACTAGGTCCGATTAGGGCCGATTAATCCTGATTACCGATTAATGGTCCGACTAGCCCAAATTTACAAGGTAATCCACCGATTAATCCCGATTTTTACAACACTGATTTATATTATGTAGGGCGTTTGATGTTTTGGTTGATGTGTGTTTGATTTAATTGTATAGATGTATTGTTGATCTAGAATTATACGATTTTAACTGAATGTTTTGTGGAATTTTATCAATCGGTTGATGCATTTTGATATTTTTTTTGTTATCAATGTTGTCTACGAATTTGTGATGTTTAGTTTGTTGGTAAAGTTTTTCGGCTGTTCTTCAATCATTCACAGGTATGGCTGTTTAGGGTTATCGAAAGGTGTTTGTTCTCTGCTTAAAAAAAATTGATGATAATTAAGCTTGGTGGTGTCCAAATCCAACCCAGTTAGTTTTTGAAGTCCAATGGTTAAAATATATGGAGTATGTAGATCTACCGTCCCTTTCTGAAAATCAATTGGTTCTTAGCAATCTGATTGCAATTATAATGCTTATAAATGCTACACCTGCCTCTTTTTATATTGAAAATTATAACTTTAAACAGGTTAATATGGTTTTGGGATGAAATATAACTTTTATATTAGAGGGATTGGTTTGAGCTTCTGTAACATGAAGCCTAGGGTTTATGTTTGCGTTTAAGATGTGAATTCTCGATTCTTAGTTTAGTAAAACATTACTACAACAATGATCTGCACTTTTTGCAATAAAATTTGTATTTTACCATTTTTTAGTACCAAAATAGATAAACATGTGATTAGATTCATGTACTTCAGCAATGATCTGCACTTTATACAATAAAAGTTGTGTTTTGATTCGTATTTGACCATTTTTAGTACCAAAAATGCTAAACATGTGTTTACATTCATGTTCTGCAAATTTTCTATGTAATTATGTTGGATTGTTAGTATTTTATTTGCATGTATGTGCGTGTTTATAAGACTATCTTAACTCTATATGCATATGTGTTTGTTTAATGATGTTATAAAAAGAAATGTAAGCTAAAATATTGAATTAGGAAAATATCAGACAAGGGTTTAGGATTGAATCAGAATAGGTCAGCCATATACCTTGGATTTTCAAATTTTAATGTTGTGATTCATTTGTTATTTTTTTTTGTTTGAATTCATGTTGCTCATTCTGGGTTGCCTTGCCCCTGCCTCCATCTTCCTCTTTCATGTGCATTTTCAGGTAATGGTTTTTCGCCTTTGAAATTGCTAGGTTGTTTTTGCGTAAATAATTGTTTCTCTTTGTTCATCTATATTTTTAGTACTGTTAGGGCATTCGAAAGGCCATATGTTTACTCATGTTTCTTTTGGTTCTGTACAAAAAGATTTTTGTTTCCGACATGGTTTTCTTTAAAAACAAACATGTTTCTATTGGTCCGCGTTCTTTGTATACCACGAATATTACATGTTTCTCATTTCCATCTTTCCCAATCTGGAATGAGTAATAAAACATAAGTTGTTTAACAAAATTTACACTTTCTCTGAGTTTAGACATAATATGCTAATCAACTTATGTTTTTGTTACTTATTGTTGTAATGGAACTAAAGTTGCATATCAAACGGGTGAAACGTTTCAATTTTAATAAACGTGGCAATCCATACTTAATAAAAAGTATAAATCATTCCTTATTTAGAAAAAAAGATAAATCATTCTTTATTTAGAATGATTACTCATTCATTATTTAGAATGATTACTCATTCCTTATTTATAATACGTTTTTAATTTTTTTTTGAACAGAAAACTTCAATAGAACGCACAACCGACCCAAACCGGGCCGGCGAAACAAACTACAAGCAATTACATAAATACAAATTTACACCAACTTCCCCAAGAAATCTCCTTATGATTCGATCTATTACTATACCACAGATACCCCATAGCCTTAACTTCACTAATAATATCCTCGATCCTGACCTGTTTGTTAGAAAACTTGACATCGTTCCTCGCTCTCCACAGGTTCCAACAACCAATAATGATGATGCCATGCAGCGCCTCTTTTACGCTGTCAGAGGTCTTCGTGAAGCTATGTATCTCGAGGAGATCCCTGAAAGAGAAAGCAAAAAAATTTGGCACCCTACACTAAGTGCTAACATGCTGCCAGAGAACCGTAGCAACCAAACACGAAGTGAAAACGTGCTCAACAGATTCCTCCCCGGAGTTACACAATTGACACGATGCGTCTTCAACCTGAATCCCCCTTCTACTAAGCTCCACAACAGTCGGAATTTTATTCATTTCAGCCCTCCAAGCAAGAATGTTGCACTTCAAAGGGACCCAACTCACCACCTTATAACGTACCTACTGTTGCGGTCAACCCCGAAAGTCAGCAGCGATTTAAATGCTTTGATGGAAAATTCTCCCTTAGAATTGCCAATCCATCTCCAAGTGTCTCCGGAACCCGAAAGCGAAACATCCCAGAGGAGTCCGAGCAGCTGGAACAGCTCATTAACCTCCTCATTGGAAGCCGGCTGCAAGACAATCCCTCGCGACCTATCCGACCCCTTCAACCGATCCCTCACCTTGCAGCGTTTTAACAATTCAAGGCTGAACAATCTAGGAAACTTCAGCCGTAAAGGCTCGTTGACCAGCCAGGGTCCAACCAAAAGTCGATATCCCCACCATTCCCAACAAAGCCCTTGAAAAAATTACATAATGGAGTCCCCTCCACCAAAGTTCTCGAGAGGAGTTTAGCAATATTGCACCAAACACCACCTAGCGAATTTTTGAAAGGAAAGAAATCCCAACTCCCCCTGCTGGAATGTAAAGCATCAATGACTTTTCTTCATAGGTTGTTACCTTCAGCTTTGAATCTCCAACCCCATTTGGATACCAAACCAAACCAAACCAAACGTACCCAGTATAATCCCACATATAGTTAACGCTATTAGTAGGGTCTGGGGAGGGTGTGATGAGGGCAAACCTTACCCCTATCCCATTTGGATACCAAACCCATTTGGATAACAAAGCTATATTAACATTTTTAAGTTTACTTAAGCCGAGCCCCCCGACAGATTTAGGGGAGACAACTCGGTCCCAAGCAACCCAATGCATCTTCTTCCCATCGCTAGACCCTCCCCACAAAAATCTTTTAATAATGGTTTCCAAATCCGAAATAACTTTGCACGGGGCCTTTGTAAAGAGAGAAATAATAATTCGGAAGACTTTCTAAAACGGATTTAATAAGAGTGACTCTACCACCAATGGATAATAGAGAGGACTTCCAAACCACAAGCCGATTCTCAAAAACATCATAAACCGGCTTCCAGTTGTTAATCCGGTTCAAGTTAGCACCGACCATTAACCCCAATTATTTAAACGGGTGTGAGCCCGGGATGCATCCTATTTTTAAATTAACATTAATTACAATATTTTCAATATTCCTTATATAAATTTGTTTAAAAAGCCAAAATCGGATGGCTAAAATGTATATCTTAAATAACAAATTAATTTTTTTTAGATTTGGCTCGGGGGGGACACCTACTCAAACCTTAGTAGCCAGAACTCATGAACAAAGTTAAAATCCAGGACCTTGAGAAGGTTTTCCAACCTCTATTCTACAGCTGGAGAGTGAAGCAGAAATCTAAAGAATCATTCGGTGACTTCACAAGATCGCGTGGTCAGATACATACAGAACAATATTAAGGTTTAGGTTGCAAACTGCTTGGATTAGGGGTGCAGGTTAAGGGGCAAAATGCCATGAAACACTTTTGGTCTAAAATTTTTAAATCTTCTATAAATGATCAGTGTCTTTTATGATTACAAAATTACCTCACTAAAATACATGTCAAAGATTTTGAATAAAGTGATTTTTGACCCGTTTACTTTTTGCTATTTTTTTTTGACCCATTAGGTTTATAATAACTTGACTTGATCCGGTTATTATAAACTCCGTCTAGCTCACCTTCTATAATAAAAACATACTGATTTCTTTTTTGCTGGTCATTTTGGATTTGTTTTTCTGTTTCATTTTGGATGCATTGAACATGCCAATCTAGAAGAAGTAAAGCAAATAAAGAATTCCTGCTCGTCCTCAAGAAGAGCAGGAAACTATTAACGGGTGAGGGATTCTCTATGAAATTAAATACTTCTTTCTTCTCTTAGAGGTTTATTTAAAAAAAGAATAAATGTATAATTCTTAGATCTGAAAGATCATTTGGCACCTTTGTTTGAAAATGTATGCATAAATCACCTGTTTTTTAGTATTTGTTTGAAAACATGAGCTTTCCTTGCAGGGAAAATACAAGCAAGAATATGAAAAGTCAGATGATTATAGGGCTGTTCAAAAAGCTCGCAGCTCGCTTGAAAAAAGCTCGGAAAAAGCTCGGCTGTAAACGAGCCGAGCCGAGCCGAGCCGAGCCGAGTTGGCTCGAATTGTAATCAAGCCGAGCTCGAGCTAGGGTTGGCTCGGCTCGTTGGCTCGTCTAAATAACTAATATATATATATATATATATATATATATATATATATATATATATATATTATATTTGAAGTTTGATATGATGTTTTGATTTTTAACTTCATTTGTTTTCAAGGAATTTAAGTTTTGGACTAAAATGTTACTTTATTTGCCGTTATATTTACTCTCTACTTTATAAGTTTTGGGTTATGTATGTTTCTTTTGTCTTTTATATATTGTCCCTTGCAGTTATTTAGTTTTTTGTAGCCACAAAACTTCAAAGTGGGAATTAAATATTTTTTTTATTGTTTATATATATATTAATGTGTAAAAAAAAACGAGCTAGCTCGACGAGACACGAGCTGGCTCGAACTCAACTTTTTAGCTTGAAAAAAAATCGAGCCGAGCTGAGATGACTCGTTTAATTTCGAGCTTGAGCTCGAGTCAAGCCTGGCTCGGCTCGGCTCGTTTACGGCCCTTGAGATAAATTTCAGACTCAGCAAAAGTTGAAAGTTAGGGATATACTAACCGACGAGTAATGGCGAATAGAGGTGCACAAACCGGTTTTTTTTCGGAACCGGATCCGGTTCGGATCCGGACCGGTTCCGTCAACGTTGGTCAAGAACCGGATCTATTAGAACCGGTTCCGGGTGTGGAGACTTGGAACCTATTGGGACTGGATCGGATATTTAGAACCGGACCGGATAAAAAAAACCGGTTCCGGAAAAAAAAAAAATTTTTAAAAATTAACAAAGATACACTATAAAATACATGTTTTATTTATTTTGTTGATTTTTTTAAGTTATTTAACAATAGTTCGTACAAAAAAAATACAAAAAACAAAATTGAATCACAAAACATTAATTATTTATTATGTTTTCAATATTCTTCGTCGTAGTCTTTGTAAGATCGGTTTTTATTCTTCTTCGCTTGAGATATGTTGGGCTTCATCGTAAGCTTGTTCTTCGTCCGAAAGTGGAGTCGCCGCCCCATGTTCTACTTCGAATTCATGTATTTCTTGTTCAACGTCAAGCTCGCCTTCTAGTTTTGCAACATGTTGTACACGTTCGGCGGCATCCAAATAGTCCTTCAAGCAAATACACATCTCCATAGATTCTGGTGTAAGCCTCGTTCTTCGAATAGATAAAACCCTGCCACTAAGAGAAAAAGCGGATTCCGAAGCTACCGTGGAAGCTTGGACGGTTAGTAGGTCACGGGCCATTGCGGCTAGAACGGGATATTGGGATTCCCTTCCTTGCCACCAACTCAAGATATCAAAGTTTTCAAACTCTTCGGATCTTAGAGTAGAAATAAAGTCGGTTGCTTGATATCTCCCAAGCTCGCTACTTGGTGTGGTTCCACGAGCTCGTTTAGTATTTTCGTTTCTTAAAGTGTTAAATAAATTTAGCATCGGGTTCCTTGAACTACTAGAAATTGAACCCGAACCCATTGATTCACGTATGTTTGATGGATCACCACTTCCACCATATTTGCGTAAATAATAATCAAACATATTATTAAAAGCCGAATTGAAATCCCTTATTGCATTTGATTCAAAATTTGGGTCTTCCTCGAACATATTTAAATCATCCGATATTGATCCAATTAATGTTTCAACACCGGTTACATTAATCGTTAGGTTTAAGGCGGCCGAACATGTAACAACGGCCGACATTTCTGTAAAATATTTTTTAAATTTAGCTTTCATAGGTTTTACCATTTTTTCAAAAATAGGGCCGTGATATTCAAACTCTTTTAATTTATTACATATTAAGTATAATTGTTGAAGTATTAGCGAAGACGTGGGATAATAAACTCCCGATAAACATGTAGTTGCATTTTTAAAAACCTCAAGCAAATTAGTTAGTTTCTCGATCATATCCCAACTTATATTACCAAATTTTTGTAAACAACGTTTCTTTTGTACAAGTTTATCATGGAAATGTTTTAAAGTAATTCTTTGCCTTAAGGCCGATTCAAACATTTTCCAAGTCGAGTTCCATGTAGTAGGTACGTCCCAATTCGGACCTAAAAAGATGGAATCCGTTTGTTGGCAAAAAGTTTCTATAGTTTATATATCTTTTTTTGCTTGTGCTAAAAACTTCACGTAACATCATTTTAAAATTTTCTTTTACGTCTCTTATTTCTTAGACGTTTAGACCGTCTTGCACAACCAAGTTAATGATGTGTGCAACACATCGACTATGAAAAAAAAACACCGTTACAAGGCGGTTCATATTTTATTTTTATTTTTTCGACCGCGTTTGTGTTATTTGAAGCGTTATCAAAAGATATTGAAAATATTTTTGGTTGAATTTTATAAGTTTGAATTACCGAGTCTAAAATATAAAATAAGTTTTCACCGGTATGTGGATATCCAAAATAATCAAACGCAATCGTACGCTTCATCATTTGCCACGACTCCGATTGAACCCAATGTGCGGTAACGCAAATGTACGATTCGGGTAAACCATGTGGAGCGGACCAAACGTCCGTTGTTAAGTTAATGCCGGTATTTAAATTTTCAAAACCTAAAATTAATTCTTTTTTAGCTCTTTTCCACATTTTTAAACAATCTCTTCTCAAAGTAGAACGACTTACATTTGTGTAACTCGGTTGAAGCGTCTCTTGTATCATCCTCGTCAAGCGCGGATTATCAAAATGATCAAAAGGCAAGCCTTCTTGAATGACGAAATGTGTCATTCTCTCATGAACCCTCTCGACATTGTATTGCCAAACTCCTCCATCCCTACCAATTTGAGTTTGATCTTCACCTTCTTGAGTGTGTCTTGCGTGACTAGCAATATGTTTCCTCAAACTGCTATTTCCCGCCGCACCCAAAAGTCTACCACAACGTTTGCAACGAGCCTTTTGCGAACCGTTCGACATTTCGCATAAATCGAAATAAGCCTATATTTCTTGGTTTCGGGAGCAAGGAAGTATTGACACAACCGTAACATCGCTAGTAGAACCACCAACCGAATTTTGAGTGCTTGCGGAAGCGGAAGCCATGAGAGCGTTTTTTTTTTGCTTAAAGTGAGCGTTTTTTTTTGCGTTTTGAGAGCGTTTTTGAGTTTTGAAAGCGTTTTTGAGTTTTGAGAGCTAGAATGTTGTGGTGAACTAACCCATACACCCAATACCTATTTATACTAAATTTCAATCCTTAAAAACAAAAAAAAAACAAAAAAAACGGGCATAAAACGGCTATATAGCCGTTTTTTTAACCCCAACGGCTAGAACCGGTTCCAAAATGTCCGAAAAAAACCGGTTCCAAAATATCCGATTTTTATCCGGTCCGTCAAAAAACCCAGAACCGGTGCCGGAACAGGCGGTTCTCAAAATATTCGGACTGGTTCTAAAAAAACCGGTTCTAGCCGGATCCGGTTTCGGATAATCCATCGGATCGGTTCCGGTTTCGATTCTTTTGTGCACCTCTAATGGCGAAGAAGGAAAATGCAGATGTGGGTATATGTTTGTATAAAACCTATTTAGTTGTAATTCCAAAAAAAAAACATAGATTTTATAATTAATTTCAAGTTTTATACTTATATCTGAATTTTATGTAGATTTCCAAGGAGGAAGGTAGATTGAAGAAAGATGAGGAAGAATCCAAAGAACGGAAAATGATACAGTTTAGAAGCGCATTCAAATGGCTCAATAAGCTGGTTTCGAACCTTATGATTCGACAAAAGCTTAAAGCTTCATTGTTTTCTTAAACAAAATAATCAACTTCAACCTTAAAACACAAACCATGAACCCTATTTTAAAGTAGCAGAAACGGAATAGGGAAAGGAAACTAAATCAAAACAAATATTTTAAGAAGATTGTAAGATGCGAATGAGATCCATTTTCTTGAGCAGGAAGTCTTCCAGAATGTTCCACTATCATCGTCCTTGTAACCCGGTTCCGTCGCATCCCATTCGCCAGACTTAACCGGCCCGTATTCGTTCCTCTTGATGGCCCAACCCGATCCTGTTAGCAACACCCAAGCCCAATACTGCCATTAACCCGGGACCCATATCGAACTGCATCATTCTCCCCGGGTTAGACTCTTGCAGACGCTATCATTCCAAACAAGTTAAGTGCGACTCTTGAAGCCCATTATCTCGAGATTACCATATGTTCGTTCATGCACACCAATAAGTGGACCCCTTATGATTTCCTCTCGATTCGCGTGCACCTTTCCTCGAAATTTCTTGTAAGGCGGCCTCTCAAATTGCCGACAACCCTTCCTCTTTTAATTCTCATAGGCTACAAGCCCATAATTCACAACTTCTAGGCTCAGTCCAAAAGAAGGAATTCAGAATTCAGATCCCAACCTTACTCGTGAAGCTAAAGTTATAAATTGTTAATTCCATCTCTTCTTGATAATTACTTTTGTGGTTTATTTCATAGCACGTACACACCGCCAAAATATTCTTCCAGTAATGTTGCTAACCTCTTAATCTGGGAAACCAAATAAAATATGAGAACAAGCTTATTCAGCCATTACAAAGAATAATCATAATAATCGTGTACCCTTTAATATTCAAGAAGTCAACAAATTTTATACTTTGCACTAACATCTCTGTAATCCCATTCCAAATGCATCAACCTGATAACAACCCGCTCGGCCACACGACCTGAATAGAAAATCCAAGACGAACTTGAATCAGGTGAGACTTACGTGATCGGAGCCAACCGCAACAGAATCCGGACAAAACGTAAATCCAGAAAACAATTTGCCCGATAACCCGGGTTAAAAGAAAACTCACCCACGAATTTTCTACACGCCGGACAACTTGCATCCACAACCACCCGGGTCGAAAGGAATATCAACCCGCTTCCTAATTATTACCATGAATCGCCTAAACAACCCGACTTCATGGGTCGGCTCGCCCAACTCTGAATATGTACCACCGGGTTTGAAAGGATCGTTGAGTCGTTAATTGCCCACCTTGATCATGACCTGTTTCAAAAAATTATTGGCAGGTTCAATAGGGTTTACCGAGCACAAATCATCACTACCGGTGATCACCGTAGCGCCGCTAGAGATTACCGTATCAACCTCCATGAAAACATCCCCTCCTTCTTTACTTTCATTCCAAACATATTCATTAAAGATGGTGTAAGAAGAAAACTTACCGGATTCAACGACTGAACATGCTACCATTAAATCATTTTTCAAACATTCGTCCTTCGATTGTGGTTCGGTTACGGGGTACACCACATCCGAATCAAGACTTGGATCACCCGTCGCCTCCTCTTCATCATCATCAGCCGCTGTAGCATTACATTCAGCAACCGCAACATCTTTCGAAATTCCATCAAAGATAACGGCAGATATTTTCACATATTCCGTCATCTCTCGTTCTAATAGTTTTCCATTCAGCCCTATTGTATCCATCGATCCCCAACGATCAGAACCCGACGAGAAACCATCGTCTTCGGTTACCGTAATACCACTAAGAACTTTGTATACAAATAAACATTTTTCTTCATCGGGTTGTATCCCATCCTCATCAAACATGGGTTCATCTTCTAACACACCCTTCAGATAGATTGGTTCAAAGAACTGGGGTGGGTGACAGCCGAGCGGATGCTGCTCTTCGTCGCCACCTTCGTCCCAGACGACGGTGCTCGACTCGGTTTCCGCCTTGCGCATCTCCCGTTGCAACTCCAGATCTCAGACTCGTTGTCAGAGCCGTTTGATCTCTTGTTGCGTTTCTAGATCTAGGACTCGTTGTCGGAGTCGTTTGATCTTAAGATCCCGTGGATCGGGATAGAACCCATCGCTGCCTCGGTCGGCGGCTCTGCGAGTAGGGCGTCGATCTTCTCCACGAGCACGTGAATAGAAAACATTCGTGTCGTTGCCTCTGACGGCGAGTCTACGAGCAAACAATTATTTACTTCCACGTCGAGCCATTTGAGAACCAAAAGCTCTGATACCAACTGATGCAGTTTAGAAGCGCATTCAAATGGGTCAATAAGCAAATGATTTCATTCAATGGTGTCGAACCGAATGATTCGACAAAAGCCTAAAGCTTCAATGTTTTCTTAAACAAAATAATCAACTTCAACCTTAAAACACAAACCATGAACCCTATTTTAAAGTAGCAGAAACGGAATGGGAAAAGGAAACTAAATCAAAACAAATATTTTAAGAAGATTGTAAGATGTGAATGAGATCTATTTTCTTAAGCTGGAAGTCTTCCAGAATGTTCCACTATCGCCGTCCTTGTAACCCGGTTCCGCCGCCTCGTCAGACTTAACCGGCCCGTATTCGTTCCTCTTGATGGCCCAACCCGATCCTGTTAGCAACACCCAAGCCCAATACCGCCATTAACCCGAGACCCATATCGAACTGCTTCAGAAAATAGGGTTTGTTTTTTATTTTTAAGTTTTTTGTCAATTTAAATGCATATGTTAATTTCGAGTTTTAGCTGATGCATGATCTAGATGGGGCAAACTACAACAAATAGAAACGAAGTGGACACTTTTTCTAGATTTTTAGCAACCAACATTAAATCCGGCGCATATGATGCATGTGGAAAAACAACTTAAAATATATTGCTTAATTTAGCAATCACTCTCATTTTAACTGATGTTGCTTACATTTAAAATTTAAAATAAGCATTAAATGTCACATCAGCTGCCATATGGTGATAATAAAATGGAAGTTTTATTTTCTTTAAGGACGATTACAATAAAATGGCAGGTAAACGGGCAACAACCGCAACCCCTTTTTGGATAGCAAAACCGATCCTATTAAAAACAAAGTTTTGGTATTAGGAGTCGAAAAACTATGGTTTGGTTTCTATTTTGCATCCAATATGAAATTAGTTGCAAAAGTTACGAAAAAAATGCAAAGTTCGTTTCTATTTTGTGCAGTTTGCACATTCAGATAATGGACATGTTAATGACAAAAGGTATGTTGCAGAAGATTTTCTTTATTACAATGTTGTATGTATGATTACGAATTAAACAGTTTTTTTTTTCCATGTTACAATCTGTTTAATGGTCAAAATTGTAACTATTTAAAGTCAAACACAAATCACAAACTTTATTTATTTCCATCACAATTAATTAAATTAGAAGTAAAGGAAAAATTCAATAATTGAAATGTTACAATAATTACCAAGTAATAATTTTCGACTCAAATTGCAAACATTAATTCAATAATTGTGTGTAGCAATATGTAATTTAAAATTGTTACTAATTATATCGTCTTTGTTGTTAACAAGAATCGTAACCAAGTGTTCAAAGGATTCCAAAACCATTTCATGAACTTTATGTTGAGATTAATAAATAATAGTGCTGCTACTACTGGGAAACTTTGAGTAGAAAGCAAGCAAGCAACATAAAACCTCCAACTTTCCATTTCATTGTTCATGATGCTTCTTTTATCCATTCTTAAGCCAAGAATCTCTTACATTACATACCCAAACCCAGCCTCCACCCTGTTTCTAGCATGTATATATACATGTATAATACATGATACGCAGCAGCTAATTAATAAAGATGAACCGCTCGTTACTATATGCATTCATCGTTTCTTATTATCATATCTTCGTTTCACCATCATGCACGTATTTTAATTACTAGTATATGTTTTATGCAACTGACTGTTTATCTATGATGTTGATCAATGATCATATATTATGTGCAGATGCAACATCACCTGGAGCCTTGACTTCATTACATAGATATCATGTTGCTAATCATCTTGAAGATGATCTACCTTTGCCTCCTGTTGATCCTCTTTCTCCTGTTTTACCGGAGGCTCATTGCTCGGGTGTTTCTCCGCCTTCCACCACCACTCTGCCACCACCATCGGTATTGGGATCACCTACCAGTGGATCTTACACCCCATCACCATCACCACCACCACCACCACCTTTTACTTATGGTACTCCTTACACACCACCCTCTTACCAACCCAGCCCTGCTCTAAGCCCTCCATATTATTATAACTATGAACCAAGCCCGCCAACGTTCTCATTTCCTTCACCACCTGTATTCGAGCCACCAGTTGTATACCCTCCACCAACTGGACCACCACCACCTCATAGTGAGCCAGAGTCTGCGCTCTGGTGTGTGGCTAAACCATCTGTCCCGGACCCAATCATTCAAGAAGCCATGAACTACGCATGTGGTTCTGGGGCTGATTGTGAAGCACTGCAGCCAAACGGGGACTGTTTTCAGCCAGACACATTATTTGCGCACGCTTCTTATGCATTCAATAGCTACTGGCAAAGAACCAAAGCGGCTGGCGGCACCTGTGAATTTGGTGGTTCTGCCATGCTTGTCACCGTTGACCCAAGTACGCCCATAATTCACAAAACCATCTCATTCCACCAATCTGGACTAATTATCTTGATTTGTGCTTACAGGTTATGATGGGTGCCATTCATCTATGGGACTCTCTTTTACATGACTAGTGACAAGTTTTTGTAACTAATTAACTAACTAACTGAAATAGAGATAGAACCAAAGGGGGTCTTTGACTACACATATACTATGTCCTTCAAATAAATGCAATCAAAGTTGTGAGCAGTAATGATTATCATATAAATAAAATCAATAATATTATATCAAGTATTTTCAAGAGCATGAAGTTTTTATGAATCAGGTCACTTTGTGCTCAATAATACACAGAAAATCTTATCTCAACACATATAATATCAAAAACGAATAAACAATGGCACACAGCTTGTAAAAGAAAGCAAAATACATACAAGATCCTTCAATGCACTTCACAGTTGCATAATCCAAAATCAGTGACCACCCTTTGGTTTCCTGACTTGTATGCAAGCATTATCATAACGATCCAACTAACTTATTGAACAAACGCAAATAAAAAATCAAGAACCGTCACAAGCAAGAAAGGAGGTCTTTATGAATTAGTCTATTTAGTCATACATCAAGCTAGTCCTATTGGTATGAAGACAATTGTCACAAGCATGAATGCTGGTAGATTACATAAAGAGAATTAAAACTTGTTGCTGTTGAAGCATAAACAAGATGAGGGAAAACAAAGTATTTCGGAGTCAGAATGGGCTTCCATGCTGGAAGTTTAGATTGGGGGCTAGACGAATGTGAAGAATTTGAATGGGAAGGGCTCTCGACTGGTTCTTTCACTGTTTTAAGTTTCAATAACATGAGGGTGCACGACAGCACCGGATCCCATCGGGCTGATCAGAACTCCATTTCTTTCGGCCGGACAAAAAAGTTTGGTCCAAACCCAAAACAACTCCCTGATACTAGCCGTTGACCAACCGTCAAAATGCGTTGCGGATATTAAAAAGGGAAATTGGATTTTAATAATCCCACATTTTACCAATTAGCCAATAATAATCCCAACTGAAAATATTCTTACCACCCGTCACTACTTTCAAACTATTTTCTTACATTGGACCCCCCGTTAAAAAAACTTAACGTCGTTAGATTTTATATGACATGGAGATCTACAAATCGCCGGAAAGTCGAGCCAAGCTAGCAGTAGTCTCGTGGTGGGTTTTGACATTGACTCTAGTGGTGTTTAACGGGTCTCGTTTTTCCGGCAAGTCCAAACGAAGACAACGGTGGTGTTTAACGACGAAGACGGTGACAGACTAGGGTTTGCAGACCACCCCTCCGGCGAAGGCGGTGGCTAGGGTTCCGGCTTGGCTCGACTTTTCGGTGGGATGTAGATGTCCACATCATTTAAAATCTAACGGCGTTAAGTTTTTTTTAACGGGGTCGAATGTAAGAAAATAGTTTGAAAGTAGGAACTGGTGGTATGAATATTTTCAGTTGGATTATTATTGACCAATTGGTAAAAGGCGAGATTATTAAAATCCAATAATTCTATCAAAAAATATATATTTAATAACCCTATATATATTTATTAAACCTTAACATTTTTTCACATCAAAATCTCACATTTTTGTTATATTTCTTTATAAAAGCATCATCTATTTGTCATTGATCTTTTTCAACTTCCACCTGCTCCATATAGTTCATCAAATTCGGACGAAGAGGCGTTTGAAACAAGTATGGTAATGGTCCTGACGAGCTTGTTGAGTACCGACAAACGTTAGAGAGAACTTCACGTGAGAGTTTTCAATTCTTTTATGACGGTGTTGTTCAATTGTATGAAAAGAATCTCTCTGTAGACCGACTTACAATGACATTCAACTTTTATACACAGCACATGAGGGCATACATGGTTTTCCAGGAATGATTGGTAGCATGGATTTTACACACTGGACTTGGAGATATTGCCCAACATAATGCCGAGGGCAATACATGATCGGTGATCACATGCACCCAACGATCATGCTCGAAGCGGTGGCGCCCTAAAGATTTATATTTTGGCATGCATTTTTTGCCGCCGATTGCAACAACGACATCAACGTCCTCCAACAATCGCCATGGTTCAATGTAGTTTTACATGAATCTACCCCGAGGTGTCGATTTATGGTAAGTGGAGTTCAATACAAATACGGATATTTCTTGCAGATCAGATAGGGTTCAAATAACCTAGTTTGTATGTCCGTTTCTAGCAGGTCTGCTAATGTATTATCAATAACTGATCACAATAAAAATGTTTTGAATATTGACCTTGATTTTTCATGGATGTCACATACTACTTGTTCTAGCATTTACTCCGTAGGTATAAAACATGAACGAACACGAACATGTTCATTTTATTAACGAACGAACATGAACAAAACATTCGTTCATTTTATTAACGAACGAACACGAACATGTTTGGTTAAAGTTAAATGAACGAATACTAACAATGCCCTCGTTCTTTTTCATTCAGTTCGTTTACAGTCCTAGACGTAAATGAAAATAAACGAATAAACATACACAAACTTAAAAAAACGAACATAAATGAAGTTAAATAAACGAACATAAACGGATGTTCACAAACATGAATGACCGAAAAGATAGGTGTTCATGTTCGTTCTTTTATTAAATAAATGAACATAAACCAACTTCCCGTAGAAGGGTCCCAGAACATTGGTTTTGAGATATTCTCATGATGAGGCTAGCAGTGGGCTATTTTGTAGGAACCGTCTTCAACGAACAATAGTTGGAGCAGCTCTTATCATCACTAAGTTGTGCAGATTTGAGCAACTACAAGTAGTTATTTTAATTTTAATGTAAATGTTATAAATGTCTTTAATAACTTTTTTTATTTTTAGTTATGTAGCATTAGTCTTTTTATAATAGATGATAGCTTTTATAATGGATGATGTTATGATTATGAGTGTATAGATTTTATTTACCAATCAAAATAAATATTAACCACTTAATAAATTGAGTAAATCAAAATTTACCAAACCTCCATACTTTACCAAAACAAAACTACAATAACATTCAGTTGACTAAACCTTTAATATTCTACAACTGACTGAAACTACACCAAAAGTGAAATAACATACAATTGAATGAGGACGTGTTTTTATGAGGAAGATGACACTGGGCTCTTTATCATGTAATGATCCGTAAATAAATATATTATGTTTGATCATCATTTCTTCCCTTGTCAGGGCATATCTTGGGGGCGGGGGCGGGGGTGGGGGTGGGGGTGGGGGTGGGGGAGGAGGGGAGGGGAGGGGAAATGAGGTGATATTTTGGCTGTTCGTGTGTTTTCTATTCATTATTAATAAAATTTTCCGGGCAAAGTCCCTTTACCAAAATTTCTAATTTTGACCTGATCTATCCATATTAACAACTTATTTCGACACCATTACATGTAAAAACTCATTTTCTACACTTTAGTACCTATGGATCACATTGCATGTCGGTTATTCTTGGTTCAAAGGTTGGTTTCATGGGTGGAACATTTAAGGGGCAAGACCTCCCCTATTTTTTGTTCAGAAGTATTGATTTTGACCAACTAGGTTTATTTTATATTAGTTATAGTGTTTGAGCCCCTCCTAATCTGGACCAAAAGCCCAAATTTGTTCCACAAATCTAGACAATCGAATCATTTTAGGATTCAAGGTCTTTATTTGGTAAAAAAAGTTTGATTTTTTTATGTGTAATATTTTCGCCCCCAACCCCCAATTTAAATGTTCAAGTTCCATCACTTGGTTTCTTTCAAAAGTGTAACATGCCAAAATCAAACCCCAAGGACCAAAAGTGAAATTTTGGAAAAATTAGACGGCAACAGACCGTTACCAGGGATAACAATCCATTATGGACCCGTTAAGGAACCCACACGGTGCTGACACATGGCCGATGACTAATGACGAAAGTGTGACGCGTGTCCGGTGACTCGGCCCTCAACGGACCATCAACGGGGCGTAACGGTCCGTTAAGCCGCAAATGGAGCAACGAGAGCTTGCCACGTAGCATGCTGACTTGCTTGACCTACGACAGTAACAGGCCGTTACCATACGGACCTAAATTCAGCCTATAAATAGGGCTTATGAGCTTTCATTTTGTACATCAAAATCCCAAAACTCTCTCAAGAAATCCAACTTCCAAACTCTCGATCCCGACGCTTGGACACCGCTAAGCACGACCTAATAATCTGAGTAGTTTTTACGCTAGATGAATAGGATTGTGTGGATACTAGAGCTAGTGTTGGTATTCTTCGTGGATAATAGATAAACGCATAGCAGAGGTTAACGTAAGTTCTATGAAGCCCACTTTTAAACTGTTTTAATGTTTTGGGCTAGTATGCATATTTGTTAAAATGTTTTAGATTAAACTGTTTATGTTTGAATAACTGATCTGTTCATAAACACTACTTTGTGTTCAAAAGAAAGATTGCAAGGATTTACGTTTAAAATGGTTTTTAAAGAAGAAAATGGTTTTGGTTAGAAGAAAGATTTTGAGATGTAAAATGGTTTAGAAAGAAACAATTTTGGTATGAATATACCACATAAATGGTTTAGTCACGAGGGCTACAAAGAAGAAGTTTTGACCTTGATCAAATACATAGAAATGGTTTTCAAACAACTTAGCATGTTTATGCTTTTGAAGGGTTTTGAAAACACAAAGTAAGAAATGGAAGGATAAATGTTTTAAAATCTTCAATAATCTGAATATGCTAAAGTCTTGAAAGTATGTTTTAGTCCTTGTGACTAGGCTTATTGTAGGTCCCGGTGTGGTCTTCTACAGATCAATCTAGACGAGCGACACGACATGTACACGGAGTGCGGAATCCAATACATACATGTTACGTAATGACAATGACAAATCAAGTAGAACAATGAACACTAGAGGTAAATAACTTCTAATTTTTATTGCTCTCAAACTGATCAACTGATTACAGGAAATCGTATAGAAAACAAACAAACTAACACTATTTATAGGCAAAGTATTACCTAAAGGCAAACTTGTCAAGTTGGCCAGAACCTTGGCTTAGGCGAACTTGACAAGTTCGCCTATTACAAAACTTATCAAACTAAGAACATTTATAAACATAAAAGACAATACAAAGACATAAAGACAATACAAAGACCTAAACTATTACAAAGCTTATTGTCACCAAAACATGTCCCAACAAACTCCCCCTTTGACAATAGCTTGATCTTTGGTCTTCAGAGTCTTCGGTATTCAAGCATTCTTCTGATTCTCTAACACTTTGCTCTCAGCACATACTCCTTGATTTATACACACATGCAACACCCTCTTATACTGCATGGCCTGCTCTTTCCATTCTTTGGTATACATGATCTCTTTTCTTCTAAGCGTAAGCTGATCTTTCTTTGAGAAATTTACAAGATTCTAGCATCATAGAATTGAGCTAAGATCTGTCCATCTTTATCTTCAATCACAGCCTCACCTGTATTCACATCTACATACCACCACTTCATATTCCTTAAAAAAATCTTGTGGAAATTTCTTCAATGGAATCTTATGAAGGGCTTTGACTAGTTTGTACTTATATCTTCGAACATATTTCTTTGTCACTGGATCTAATTCACCACTACTCACTCTCCTTCCTTTCTGTGGCTTTAGTCTTTCAAACTTTCCAGTTGAACCTTCTTTTATAATTAACCGGGCTAATACATCGGCAATTCCATCTCTCGATCTGTTGATTAACGGCTTAGTAGCTAGACCGTTAACTTTACATCTCGGTAGAGAATTGAAGTATTTAAGCCTAGGATTCAAGTATTGCACACCATCACTTCTTTTGATTGCAAATACCTTGAATTCATCTTCATAAAATCAGCTTAGAATTCTTCCAACATAGTGTTCTTTATTGACATATTTGGCTTTCTGTACTGGTTCATGTAATCCCCAGGAATTTTCGACCTTTATTTTAATTACTCCGGCACTTGTAATCTTATTATTATATGATTTGCATCTATTCATCTCAATGAAAGTTAGCATATTTACCTATCTTATTTAATAAGTATACATACATACATACATGCATTTATTTCATTTCAAAAATAACAAATAATTAAATAAGGAACTATGTAATTAATAGTTTAATGTCCAAGGAAATAAATATAAATATGGATATTAGGATGTTACAAAATATATATCTATATTGTACAAACTCATAATACACTAAACTATGAGTTCTAAAAAAAAATTAGGGTTTGTAAAAGTTTATGTTATTTTAATAAAAATAAGAATTAATTCTATTTAGTGGATTACATTTTTATAATTATAACATAAAACTTATTAGATTTTATAACATTTATAAAGATTTAAAGAGTTTATGTTTTATAAGAGTTCAGGGTTTAATTTGTAATTTCTGAAACCATATTAAAAACCTAGTTTAACATAAAACGATAAGGCCTGAAAACTAGAAGGATATGTTTTGCCAAACCCTGAAACTTCAGGGTCTGGTTGCAACATCCGGGTGAAACCCCCCTCCCCTTCTGATCGCGAGTTCGAGTCCCTCAGTGGCTGATTTTGAGACCTTTACGCACGGACTCAGTATCTACATGTTATCGTGCAAAACCGTTCACTACAACACGTCTGGGACAACTAATCGATCCATCATTCACGTTTAACCTAGCTTTTCTGAACTAATCAAAGACTAATTCGTAACCGATCCACACTTGAATGCCATTTAAACGATCGACTCGATTCTGTCCAAATTGAGTATAAATAGCCAACCATGATCATCAACGAAACTCATTGCGAGTTTCCTACACCCATAATCATACCTGATTCCACTTCTGTAATCCCCATTTTAGTCGAAGATCACGTCCCTGTTTTCGTTCAGTCGTTCTCACTCCACACTCAACCATTTCAGGTAAATTTGGTGTTGTTAGGTTCGTATTGATACGAGAATCAGAAGCCCTATGATTTCGGGTTCGATCGTTTGCTTGATCGAGAGTATCGGAGGGCAAGGGTTACGGGTTTACATTTGGGGAAGATGGTGACTTGGGCTTGTAAGTTAAAATCAAACCGCATCAGCTTAAGACCAAGGCATCATGCCCTGGTCTGATGGTTAGTGCGCGCGTGTGCATTTGTGGCCGGAACCGGCACAGGTTCGAATCCAGCTAGCCCATCTTTTTGATTTCTTTTCCTTTTAATTCATTTTAATACATTATTTAAAATTTGAAAATTCCAAATTAATTTTTATAAAATAATACAAATAATTTGCTTGGACAAATTTAATTATGTTATTTATTAATAATGTTTATTACACTTTTTCTTTTACTTATAAACAATTATTTGATAAAGATAATTATTTAAAACACTTTCTTTTAAATATATAAAAATACTTAGATAAGTATTGTAAATAATTATTTCATATAAAGTCTAATTAATTTCCTTTAAAGTCTATTTATTTATTAACTCATTTATAATTCTTATTAAATGAGATTATTTAAATGTGTAACTAATCACTTTATTTAGAATTAATTACACGGATGACACCTGTGCACCCAACCACATCTATGGCTTCCCTCCTAAACTTCACATCTATCAAAGATCGCATCTTTTTCCAAACCCCATTTGAATCTTCACATTTTCCATTAAAAAGATCCATTTCCCGAAACAACCATTTCTCCACGGACCGAGCAACGGTCTGGCTGAAGTGTGAGCTAATTCAACTCGGGTTTCAAGGTCGCTGCCCAGTGTTTTCGGTGCCGGTATCCATCGCGGACATTTGCTCTTTCCGATCCGACTTCGGGTTTCAAGACGTCTCCCAAGCCGCCGCTGTTTCTGATGCCTACTCCGTCGCCGCACAAGCCGCCGCTGTTTCCAATGCCTGCTCCGTTGCCGCCCAAGCCACCGCTGTTTCTGCCGCTGAACCTGTAATTTCCCGCTGCCCGGTGTTTCCGGTGCCAACGTCCATCGTCGTACGTCTGCTGTTTCCGATGCCTGCTCCGGCGTCGTACGTGCGTAACAATCTGGTGAAGCATCTCTATTATGTGTGATGGATCGCTGGTAATCATGAAAGGGGAGGTGGGCTAGGGTTGGTGGTAAATGGTGATGAGCTGAAGCTTTCTGATTTATTTATTTGGATTAAATTAAAAAAAGGAGTGGGGTCCATTTAATACTTAATTTCTTTTTAAATTTATAAGGGGTATTATAGTCATTTCATTCCCACTTAACAGACAAACTTAACAGTCATCCAACCAAGGGGCCATCTATGTTATAAATGTGCAAACTATTGGGCCAAAGTTGTAGTTTCCCATTCATTGGGCCAAAAGTGAAATCAGGGTAAACCACAGGGGCTATCCGTGTAATTAACTCCTTTATTTAATTTAAATAAACCTTTTCATTTTATAACTTATTTATAAATTATTTTTAGAATACTTTTATAAACAAATCCAAATGCATTATTTCATTCCATTCCATAATTTCATTTATTAATCTTTGGAATCATTACATAAACTAATTACTAAATAATTAATTAGAAATCTTAATTAATTCTAATTAATTTTACGAGCTACTTTTATTACTATTATACTAGTCATGAACTTACTTTTTCTCTTTTCTACAAAATATATATACAAGTCCATCTTCAAACCCAAACCCTACAAAACCTTAAAATCTTAGAACTTACTTATCTTATTCAAAATACTTTAAACTTAGAGTACAAATTATCTATGTAGGTTTGTTGTGAGAAATCCTCACAAGACCTATTCATCTCACCAAATCCTATCACTCCTAGCTTCAACTCAAGTGAGTTTACATAGCCCATTTTTCCTCTTTTTACTTTTTGGGGTGAAACATGTCATTAACTATATTTCATACACAATTCAATACATTTGTTCTTATGCTAAGGTCTTTATGCTTTATATCTTAAACTGGGTGGTGACCATTATGTGTGTTCATGTTAGTACAATCATTAACTTGTATGGCAAGCCTAAGGTAGTAGCTAACCTGATCATTTATAGGGGAATCCGATTCATTACTTAACACGAACCTTGGCGGGTTAGTGTATACATCTTACTAATTTTCAAAAGACAATCAGTTGGATTGTGTAACTATTTTGCTATTACATGGCTTGATTGTACGCCTTGGAACCTTGTATGTTTTCACATTTATGCTTTATATATGCTTTGAATATATTGAATTGTAAACTTACACTTAACTTTGTTTGGTGTCAAAACCTATATTTCTCACCAACTACTTGTAGTTGACATTTACTCACATGTTTCAGGTGCCCCTGTTTGAGGACTGCTTGATCACATAGGACCATGGACCTAGCTTTAATAAATCTTAAATTCAGTCATGTTATGAATACTTTGTCTTTTATTTCTTGTAACGAATGCTTTTTAATTTTGATGAATAAATATGATCACATTTAATAGATGATCATGTGCTTATGAACAACCGCGTCAGCCCCGGCGTATAATCCCGGCCAGGGTGTGACAAATTGGTATCAGAGCCATGGTTATAGGGAATTAGGTTATTAGACACACATGACCTAGACTATAACCTAGGAGTCCCAAACATGAGTTTAACTCATGTCTTTTATTAGGAACTCTAGTCTATACTTAATCCACTTACCTATACCTATCTACATCTATCTATTTCTATCTACGTGGTGCAATTACATGAACTACAACATTCAAGGGACTACATGAAACTATTTGAAACTACATGTGTTACATGAGACTTACTCTTAGACCTAAGGGTCTAATCCAAAATGAAACTCTCGTCAAAGATATGTAAGTTCTAACTAATGAATGAGAACTTGTGCAATCAAGAAGGGTGGATGCCTGTATTCTGGGAAATTCTGTCTAGGAAAGCATTTCGTATAAATTCAAATCAACCGATGGACCAGGGGAATTCTTGGGATGAGTGTCCACTTATAGGCTAAAGCACGACTTCTCGGACATTAGGTGAACTTAAAATACTTTGATAAGTCAATGTATCCATTTTCTAACTGAATGGGTACCATCCATGTTTTATTAAAGACCTTATGATTTTATTGAAAACTCTTATACATGATTCATATCTTATGAATTTCATGTTCATCCCTTTTTTAGAATGCCTCCCCGTCGTGAACGTAGGAACAACCTTACTAACAGGATCATCCAGCAAATGGCTACGATCCTACCAACCATGGTCAACCAGCTGAACCAAAATGCAGCTCCGAGAAATCCTACGTGCACATTCAAACATTTCAATTCCTGTAACCCCCACCAAGTACTACAGGAATGAAGGAGCCACTGGACTTCTCCAATGGTTTGAAAGCATTGAAGGTACTTTCATCAATGCCGACTGCCCCGAGAACCTAAAGGTTCGCTATGCTACAAGTGTTTTTCAGAAGAGGGCACTCACCTGGTGGAACGGGGAAAAGTGTAACCGGGGAATTGAGGTTGCACTAGCTTTACCTTGGGCTGATGTCAAAACACTCATGACTGATGAGTTTTGTCCTCGTAACGAAGTTAAGAAGCTGGAAGCTGAGTTCTGGGATCTCAAACAGGATAGTGGTGAAAGCCTTTCCTACACCACCCGTTTTCATGAACTTAGCCTTCTGGTGCCCCATATGGTCACCCCTCTTTCAAGATCCATTGAGAAGTACATCAATGGCCTACCCATGCAGATTCAAGATACCGTCTTGGGTAGCAATCTAGCCACACTCGAGGAAGGCATCTGTCTTGCTGCTACCCTGTCATACAATCATGTTAAGGCAAGGACTTTATCTAAAAAGTGTGCCAAGAAAACCCTTGAAAAATCCACCGCTGAACCCACCAAGGAGGCCAAGTCTGACTCTTCCTTCAATAACAAGAAAAGGAAGGGCAAGAACTTTGCCATTATCACACCTGCTGCTCCTCTAGCTCAAGTAGCCCCTACTTCCTTCAACCCCAACAAGAAGCCTTATGAGGGAACCATACCTTTATGCAACAACTGCAAGCTCCATCATACATCTAACTTACCATGTCATCTGTGCAATACTTGTGGACGTTATGGACATTGGGCTAACACTTGCTGTGTTCCACCGGTTAATCAAGTCTACCAACATGCTATTCCTGTTCCTGCTGCTATCACCCATGGCCATGCTTTTTACGAGTGCGGTGAACTGAATCATTTCAGAAACCGTTTTCCTTGGTTGGTAATTGTGAACCAAGCCAACCTGAACCAGGGCAACATGGTTCAGGGAAACATGAACCAGGGGAACAAGAACCAGGGAAATGTGAATCAGGGGAATGCAAACCACATAGCTCGTGGACATGCCATCAATATTAATGCCAACGAGGCTCGGGCCAACAATGATGTGGTGAACGATACGTACCCAATTAATCAACAATATGCTTTTATCCTATTTGATACTGGTTTCGATAGGAGTTTCGTATCCTTTGAATTTGAACAACCACTTGTTATGAGTCGAACTAAGTTAGACATACCCTTCGATATCTTAGTAGCGGATGGATACTTTGTTACGTGTGACGCCATTATTAGAGATTGTACCCTGAATTTGAATGACCATGTCTTCTCGATTAACCTTATTCCTATGGCTCTCGGAGGTTTCGACATCATAGTAGGATGGATTGGCTGACCAAGCATCATGCTGAAGTCGTCTGCTTTGACAAGTATATCCGTATCCCTCTTGACTTGAGTAACATTTTAAACGTTTATGGTGAGAAGCCGTCGAAAGGACTCAAGCCTATGTCTTGAATACCGCACAGAAGTACTTACGGAAGAAATGTGTAGCATTCTTGGCACATATTGTGGAGCGGAAAGGCAAAGACCTCCAAGATATCCCTGTGATCAAAGACTTTCTAGAAGTATTTCTCGAAGACTTATCCGGCCTTCCTCCCGCACGTCAAGTTGAATTCCCTATTGATCTAGTGCCAGGAGCAAACCCCGTGGCTAAGTCACCCTATAGTCTTGCACCATCAGAGATGCAAGAACTTTCAAGCCAACTTCGAGAACTTTCTGACCAAGGATTTATACGTCCTAGTGTTTCCCCTTGGGGAGCACCCGTCTTATTTGTCAAGAAGAAGGATGGTTCTTTCCAGATGTGCATCGACTATCGGGAACTCAACAAGCTTACTATGAAGAACCGTTATCCACTTCCAAGGATTGATGATTTGTTTGATCAATTTCAAGGCTCGACTTATTTCTCAAAAATCGATCTTCGTTCTGGTTATCACTAGTTACGAGTCCTTGAATTCGATATCCCAAAAAACAGCTTTTCATACAAGGTACGGTTATTATGAGCTCATGGTTATGACCTTTGGTCCAACCAATGCACCCGTGGTTTTCATGGATTTTATGAACCACGTGTGTAAACCGTACTTGGACAAGTTCGTGATCGTCTTTATTGACGACATCCTTATCTATTCAAAATCAAAAGCAGAACACGAAGAACACTTGCGTTTGGTGTTGGATCTCTTGAGGAAAGAGAAATTATACGCCAAGTTCTCCAAGTATGAATTTTGGATAAAGGAAGTCCAATTCTTGGGGCATAGTCAACGAGAAGGGTATTCACGTGGATCCCGCTAAGATTGAAGCGGTGAAGAACTGACAAGCTCCAAAAACCCTTACAGAAGTCCGCTCGTTTCTTGGCTTAGCGGGCTATTACCGTCGTTTCATATCTAACTTTTCAAAGATCGCGGTGCCACTCACAACCTTAACACATAAAGGCAAGCCCTACGAGTGGGGACCAAAACAAGAGGAAGTCTTTCAAACTCTGAAGCAAAAATTGTGTGAGGCTCCTATCTTGACTCTTCCCGATGGAACCAAAGACTTTGTCGTTTACTGTGACGCTTCCCACTTAGGCCTTGGTTGTGTTCTAATGCGACGAGGCAAAGTGATTGCTTATCCGTCCCGAAAACTCAAAATCCATGAGAAGAATTATACGACGCACGACCTTGAGCTGGGCGCGGTCGTATTTGCTCTCAAAATTTGGAGACACTACTTATATGGTACTAAGTATGTGGTTTACACCAACCATAAGAGTCTCCAACACACTTCAATAAAAAAGAACTCAACATGAGGCAAAGGTGCTGGGTTGAACTTCTAAACGACTACGACTGCGATATTCGTTACCATCCTAGTAAGGCGAACGTCGTAGCCGATGCTCTTAGTCGTAAAGAATCTATCAAGATCCACAACATTCAAATCCAGAATGGCATTCAAACACGCATCTTTGAAGCACAACACCTTTCCGTCACTGAAGGAAACATGTACAACGAAATGGCATGTGGTGCTGAACTCCAACTTAAAACCAAACCCAATGGGTTACTTTACTTCCTGAATCTTATCTGGATTCCGGACCGTGACAGTCTTCGTACCTTTATCATGAACGAGGCTCACAAGACTCGTTATTCTGTGCATCCTGGCGTGGATAAAATGTACAAGGACCTTCGTACTAAATACTGGTGGCCTGGTATGAAAAAGGACATTGCCCTATACGTGTCCAAGTGCCTTACTTGCTTGAAGGTTAAGGCTAAGCACCAGCGTCCATCTAGCTTACTTGAATAACCCAAGATTACCGTATGGAAGTGGGAGTGTATTGCCATGGACTTTATAACCAAACTCCCACATACGTCTCAGGGTCATGATAGTATTTGGGTAATCATCGATCATTTGACAAAATCTGCTCACTTTCTACCCATTCGTGAGACTATCGAGTTGAGAAATTGGATCGAATCTATATTGATGAAATAGTTAGTCGTCACGGTGTACTACTCAACATTATTTCTGATCATGATGGAAGATTCACTTCTCGTTTCTAGCAATCTTTGTAATCGGCTTTGGGTACTCGGCTGAATCTTAGTACGACATACCATCCGCAAACTGATGGTCAATCCGAACGAACGATTTAAACTCTAGAGGATATACTTAGAGCCTGTGTCATTGACTTCAAGGGAAATTGGGATTTACATCTACCCTTAGTCGAGTTCACGTATAAAAACAGCTACCACACGAGCATTGACATGGCTCCTTTCGAAGCACTTTACGGTCGGAAGTGTCGTTCTCCTATCTGTTGGACTGAGGTTGGCGAAGCACAAATCACCGGTCCTGAACTTATTCAGGAGACTTCCGACAAGATCATGTTGATCCGAGACAACCTTCAAGTAGCAAGGAGTCGGCAAAAGAGCTATGCCGACAAACGTCGAAAACCCTTGGAATTTTATGTCGGCGATCAGGTCCTTTTCAAGGTGTCCCCTTGGAAAGGCGTGGTTCGTTTTGCAAAGAAAGGAAAACTTGCACTAAGATTTGTAGGTCCTTTTAAAATGCTTGAGCGGATTAGGAAGGTAGCCTACAAGTTGGATTTACCTGAAGGACTCAGCAACGTTCATCCGACATTTCATGTCTTAAACCTAAAGAAATGCTTAGCTGAGTCAATGCACTTCGTGGAGAAACCTATGGAGGTCATGGACTGAGAGGATAGGCAGCTTAAGCGAAGTCGTATTCCAATCGTTAAGGTTCGGGGGGAATCTAAACGTGGCTCAGAGTTCACTTAGGAACGTGAGGATCAAATGAATACTTAATACCCACATATTTTTCCTGGACCCTCTTCCTAATCAATTTCGGGATGAAATTTCCTAAAGTAGGGGAGACTGTAATCCCCAGGAATTTTCGGCCTTTATTTTAACTACTCCGGCACTTGTAATTTTATTATTATATGATTTGCATCTATTCATCTCAATGAAAGTTATCCTATTTACCTATTTCATTTCATAAGTATACATACATACATACATTCATTTATTTCATTTCAAAAATAACAAATAATTAAATAAGGAACTATGTAATTAATAGTTTAATGTCCAAGGAAATAAATATAAATATGGATATTAGGATGTTACAAAGTATATATCTATATTGTACAAACTCATAATAAACTAAACTATAAGTTCTATAAAAAAATTAGGGTTTGTAAAAGTTTATGTTATTTTAATAAAAATAAGAATTAATTCTACTTAGTGGATTAAATTTTTATAATTATAACATAAAAATTAGTAGATTTTATAAAATTTATAAATATTTAAAGAGTTTATGTTTTATAAGAGTCCAGGGTTTAATTTGTAATTTCTGAAACCTTGTTAAAAACCCAGTTTAACATAAAACGATAAGGCCTGAAAACTTGGAGGATCTGTTTTGCCAAACCCTGAAACTTCAGGGGTCTGGTTGCAACATCCGGGTGAAACCCCCCTCCCCTTCTGATCGTGATTTCGAGTCCCTCGGTGGCCGATTTTGAGACCCTTACGCACGGACTCAGTATCTACACGTTTTCATGCAAAACCGTTCACGACAACATGTCTGGGACAACTAATCGATCCATCATTCACGTTTAACCTAGCTTTTATGAACTAATCAAAGACTAATTCGTAACCGATCCACACTTGAATTCCATTTAAACGATCGACTCGATTACGTCAAAATTGAGTATAAATTGCCACCCTGATTATCAACGATACTCATTGCGAGCTTCCTACACCGCTAATCATACCTGATTCCACTTCTGTAATCCCCATTGTAGCCGAAGATCACATCCCTGTTTTTGTTCAGTAGTTCTCACTCCACACTCAACAATTTCAGGTAAATTTGGTGTCGTTAGGTTTGTACTGATATGAGAATCAGAAGCCCTTTGATTTCGGGTTCGATCGTTTACTCGATCGAGAGTATTGGAGGGCTAGGTTTATGGGTTTACATTTGGGGAAGATGGTGACTTGGGCTTGTATGTTAAAATCAAACCGCATCAGCTTAAGACCAAGACATCATGCCCTGGTCTGATAGGTAGTGCGTGTGTATGCGTTTGTGGCCGTAACCGGCGCGGGTTCGAATCCAGATAGCCCATCGTTTTGATTTCTTTTCCTTTTAATTCATTTTAATACATTATTTAAAATTTAAAAATTCCAAATTAATTTTTATAAAATAATATAAATGATTAGCTTGGACAAATTTAATTACGTTATTTATTAATAATATTTATTACATTTTTTTTACTTATAAATAATTATTTGATAAAGATGATTATTTAAAACACTTTCTTTTAAATGTATAAAAATACTTAGATAATTATTGTAAATAATTATTTCATACAAAGTCTAATTAATTTCCTTTAAAGTCTATTTATTTATTAACTTATTTATAATTCTTATTAAATGAGATTATTTAAATGTGTAACTAATCACTTTATTTAATTTAAATAAACCTTTTCATTTTATAACTTATTTATAAATTATTTTTAGAATAATTATATAAACAAATCCAAATGCATTATTTTATTCCATTCCATAATTTCATTTATTAATCTTTGGAATCATTACATAAACTAATTACTAAATAATTAATTAGAAATCTTAATTAGTTCTAACTAATTTTACGAGCTACTTTTATTACTATTATACTAGTCATGAACTTACTTTTTTTCTTTTCTACAAAATATATATACAAGTCCATCTTCAAACCCAAAACCTACAAAACCCTAAAATTTTAGAACTTTCTTATCTTATTCAACATACTTTAAACTTAGAGCATAAATTATCTATGTAGGTTTGTTGTGAGAAATCCTCACAAGACCTATTCATCTCACCAAATCCTATCACTCCTACCTTCAACTCAAGTGAGTTACATAGCCCCTTTTTCCTATTTTTACTTTTTGGGGTGAAACATGTCATTAACTATATTTCATACACAATTCAATACCTTTGTTCTTATGCTAAGGTCTTTATGCTTTATGTCTTAAACTGTGTGGTGACCATTACGTGTGTTCATGTTAGTACAATCATTAACTTGTGTGGCAAGCCTAAGGTAGTACCTAACATGATCATTTATAGGGGAATCCGATTCATTACTTAACACGAACCTTGGCGAGTTAGTGTATAGATGTTATTAATTTTCAAAAGGCAATCAGTTGGATTGTGTAACTATTTTCCTATTACATGTCTTGATTATACGCCTTGGAACCTTGTATGTTTTCACATTCATGCTTTCGACATGCTTTGAACATATTGAATTATAAACTTACACTTAACTTTGGTTGGTGTCAAAACCTATGTTTCTCACCAATTACTTGTAGTTGACATTTACTCAGATGTTTCAAGTGCACCTGCTTGAGGACTGTTTGATCACATAGGACCATGGACCTAGCTTTAATAAGTCTTAAATTCAGTCATGTTATGAATACTTTATCTTTTATTTCTTGTAACGAATGCTTTTAATTTTGATGAATAATTTGATCACATTTAGTAGATGATCATGTGTTTATGAACAAACGTGTCAACCTCGGCGTATAATCCGCCGATGGCTGGGGTGTGACGGTTTAGGTGGACTAACAGGCATCAACTTCTTCCAGCTTCTCACCATTTCTAGCCATTTTTCTTTTGTCATTTCTGTCTCTTTATACAACACTGGTTCTTCTTCTTTATCATGCACATCACGTGCATCAGTAACATGGGAACAGGGTTTGGTAACTTCAGGATCAGTATCTAATGATTCTGTAATTACATCCGAACTTTCTTCATGAACTACATTATCATATATAAAGTCTATTGAAATATTTACCCCTCCACAACACTCATAGGTTATTGCATTTGTATTCTTTTCTACTTCAAGCTCTACTATCGCTCCTTCTTCAACATCAGACACATCATCTTAACTGATCTCATCTAAGTCAAGTAAACATTGAAGTTTTCTAGCATCTTCAATATCAGAATCTTAAAAAAATTGAATTATCCAACATATCTAGTGCTTCTTCATTAGAGTCCTTAGTTGCCTCTTTCTCACTTGACTTACTTACTTTAGCAATTGATGTCAACTCCCCCTGAGCATTGGATATCAGGTTTACATCAGTGGATTGACGCTCACCCTTATCTCCTACATTGGGTTCATAATCTTCATCATCATTTCTGTGCAAATCATCAGTATGACATAAATCATATCCTGCTTTCTCCCATGAGCGTCAACACGCTCTAGCATTTGAGAAAGAAGAATTTACATTTCAGCAGTTTGCCTATTCTGAGCTTGAATCTCTTACCGCCTTTGATAATTAGTGGTTTGTAGAACATCTACCTGCCCTTGTAACCCCATAACTTGGGCTTCCAGGCATGCAACCCTATATTCTAAAGCTTTTATCTTTGCATCTTTGTAAGTTTATGAAGATTCTGGTTGATCAATAGATTTATGAGGAATAGACGGTGTAGCTTGAGGAGTATGAGTAGTTGATGGAGTTGGAGTTATAATCAGGGAATCAACAAATTCCACATCATCATCAACTTGAATACTTGCCGTAGATGCTTTCTTTCTAGCCTTGGGTGATTCCGGCTCATAATTAGAATCAGAATCTGAAGTTTCATCTCTTAATGTTCTCTCACCAAGTACAACACTGAAAGGAGGACCTCGGACTGACTTTCTTCTTGGTATTGACTTCTTTCTACCATGTTTAGGTAGTGGAACTCTTGGAACTTTAGCCAACCAAGCAAGTGCTCAAGACTAAAATCCTATTCAGTTTCATCAGAATCATCTTCATTACCTTCTTTATCAACACTTTCACTACTAGAACTGGTACTCTTATCTTCAGCTTGGACATTTTCAACTAGTGGTGGAGAAGTAACATTCACATTCACTCGTTCCTCTACTTCAATATTCTCATTCTTAATAGGTACCACTTCATCATGTTATTGTACATCATCATGAATTTGATCTGGAACTTGAAAATCTTGTTGAACTTTAGGCTGTTGAACTTGTGGTTCTAGTTGTTGTGCTGGTGCTTGCTCAGGTTGTTGCTATGGTTGTGCTTGTTGTGGTTGTTATTGTGCTTGTGCTTGAGGCTGTTCTTCATCAGCATTGATCCAAAGATCATTTGAAGGTGCAACATAATTAAGGTCAATTATGTGCCTAAACAAGGCAATAGCACTTGGAATCATAGCTGGGTTATGTTGTTTCACACTATGGCAATCAGTGAAGATACGTTTGCACATTGGGGTTAAGGTTAGACGTGGCCCCAAAGGTGGTAGATTCAGAATAAGATGATTAATGATCACTTGTAAGAATCTAGGGTACATGAGGAACCCTTGATCTTCAGGAGGATTTATCTAGGAAACTATCTCTTTATAGATGTACTATACAAAATTGAAACCTCTATTCAATGTCAAAGCAACAATTGCAGCTTGCAATGAAGCCTTCCGTCCGTCAGTACCGACTTTCCTTAGTGACAAACATTGTGTAATAAGATGCATAAAGTACCGCAACTGTCCCACTAAGTCTCCTTTCCTCGCTTGTGAGTCGTTTGCTTTCCCTCTATACCCCATACGGTGGAAACACCGAGTTATTAAGGTGTTCGGGAGCATGATCGGATCAGTATCATCACCTCCTAGACTTAATGCCTCCCTGATAGTGTGCACCGATATAGCAATATCGTGATCTCTAACTCTTGCACGAATAACATTTGGATCCACAGTGCAATCATGATCAACTGTGTCCCAAAATTGTTGAATGTCTTGTAGATTAATCACAGGATCAGCAGATAAAGCTACTGTTAATATTGAATGATTCATAAAGTTAATAATCTCTTGTAAATTAACCACCTCAGATAAGTTTGGATTCAGTAATGCCACCTGATTGTGTTTGTACTCAACACGACGAGCCATAACCTGCAAAAGTAGACATTAGACTTTGCATGAACAATTAAACAAGAAATAAAACAAAAGCAAAAATAAAAATTAAAAAAAATTCACACAAAAAATTGCGAAGTCTGGACAGTACTGGTACTAGAGGCGAACTTATCAAGTTCGCTTAGTAGTACATAAAGGAGAACTTTACAAGTTCGCCTGAGCAAGTTCGCTCAAACACTTGAGAAATTCAGATTATGATTCTGATGATAACAGACCAAATCAAACTGTCCACAACATTTCAAAAGAACCGATAAGACGTTAAGAATCTTCAATTTCATTTTTCAATCAAAATTTAACGCATTTTGAACAACCCGTAGGTTAACTCTCACACGAACACTTGTACTGATCGAATCAGTGGATGAAATTGAATGAAAATACCTTCAATGAATTCACAATGTGATTTTAAGTAAGAAACAAACAACAACAGCACCTCTTAACACATAGAAATTTAAAAATCACAAGTTCGCTTGTTATCTGAGTAAGTTCGCTCAACACAAGTTCGCTCAAAAGATCAGGGTAAATGAGCCAATTTCGCTAAACTGTTCCTTTTATACTCTTTACCTCAAGTTCACTTCTCCAGGCGAACTTGACAAGTTCGCTCCCAAGCGAACATATCCAAGCGAACCGAAGACTTTGTCGTTTACTGTGACGCTTCCCACTTAGGCCTTGGCTGTGTTCTAATGCAACGAGACAAAGTGATTGCTTATGCGTCCCGAAAACTCAAAATCCATGAGAAGAATTATACGACACATGATCTTGAGCTGGGTGCGGTCGTATTTGCTCTCAAAATTTGGAGACACTACTTATATGGTACTAAGTGAGTGGTTTACACCAACCATAAGAGTCTCCAACACATTTTCAATAACAAAGAACTCAACATGAGGCAAAGGTGTTGGGTTGAACTTCTAAACGACTACGACTGCGATATTCGTTACCATCCTAGTAAGGCGAACGTCGTAGCCGATGCTCTTAGTCGTAAAGAATCTATCAAGATCCACAACATTCAAATCCAGAATGGCATTCAAACTCGCATCTTTGAAGCACAACACCTTTCCGTCACTGAAGGAAACATGTACAACGAAATGGCATGTGGTGCTGAACTCCAACTTGAAACCAAACCCAATGGGTTACTTTACTTCCTGAATCTTATCTGGATTCCGGACCGTGACAGTCTTCGTACCTTTATCATGAACGAGGCTCACAAGACTCGTTATTCTGTGCATTCTAGCGTGGATAAAATGTACAAGGACCTTCGTACTCAATACTGGTGGCCTGGTATGAAAAAGGACATTGCCCTATACGTGTCCAAGTGCCTTACTTGCTTGAAGGTTAAGGCCAAGCACCAGCGTCCATCTAGCTTACTTGAATAACCCGAGATTACCGTATGGAATTGGGAGTGTATTGCCATGGACTTTATAACCAAACTCCCACATACGTCTCATGGTCATGATAGTATTTGGGTAATCATCGATCATTTGACAAAATCTGCTCACTTTCTACCCATTCGTAGGACTATCGAGTTGAGAAATTGGCTCGAATCTATATTGATGAAATAGTTAGTCATCACGATGTACCACTCAACATTATTTCTGATCTTGATGGAAGATTCACTTCTTGTTTCTAGCAATCTTTGTAATCGGCTTTGGGTACTCAGCTGAATCTTAGTACGACATACCATCCGCAAACTGATGGTCAATCCGAACGAACGATTTAAACTCTCGAGGATATGCTTAGAGCCTGTGTCATTGACTTCAAGGGAAATTGGGATTTACATCTACCCTTAGTCGAGTTCTCGTATAAAAACAGCTACCACACGAGCATTTACATGGCTCCTTTCGAAGCACTTTACGGTCGGAAGTGTCGTTCTCCTATCTGTTGGACTGAGGTAGGCGAAGCACAAATCACCGGTCCCGAACTTATTCAGGAGACTTCCGACAAGATCATGTTGATCCGAGACAACCTTCAAGTAGCAAGGAGTCGGCAAAAGAGCTATGCCGACAAACGTCGAAAACCCTTGGAATTTTAAGTCGGCGATCAGGTCCTTTTCAAGGTGTCCCCTTGGAAAGGCGTGGTTCGTTTTGCAAAAAAAGGGAAAACTTGCACTAAGATTCGTAGGTCCTTTTAAAATGCTTGAGCGGATTGGGAAGGTAGCCTACAAGTTGGATTTACCTGAAAGACTCAGCAACGTTCATCCGACATTTCATGTCTTGAACCTAAAGAAATGCTTAGCTGACGAGAACCTTCACACTTCGCTTGACGAGGTTCACATTGATGAGTCAATGCACTTCGTGGAGAAACCTATGGAGGTCATGGACTGAGAGGTTAAGCAGCTTCGTATTCCAATAGTTAAGGTTCAGGGGGAATCCAAACGTGGCCCAGAGTTCACTTAGGAACGTGAGGATCAAATGAATACTAAATACCCACATATTTTTCCTGGACCTTCTTCCTAATCAATTTCGGGATGAAATTTACTAAACTAGGGGAGACTGTAATCCCCAGGAATTTTCGGCCTTTATTTTAACTACTCCGGCACTTGTAATTTTATTATTATATGATTTGCATCTATTCATCTCAATGAAAGTTATCCTATTTACCTATTTCATTTCATAAGTATACATACATACATTCATTTATTTCATTTCAAAAATAACAAATAATTAAATAAGGAACTATGTAATTAATAGTTTAATGTCTAAGGAAATAAATATAAATATGGATATTAGGATGTTACAAAGTATATATATCTATATTGTACAAACTCATAATAAACTAAACTATAAGTTCTATAAAAAAATTAGGGTTTGTAAAAGTTTATGTTATTTTAATAAAAATAATAATTAATTCTATTTAGTGGATTACATTTTTATAATTATAACATAAAAATTATTATTATATTTTATAAAATTTATAAAGATTTAAAGAGTTTATGTTTTATAAGAGTCCAGGGTTTAATTTGTAATTTCTGAAACCTTGTTAAAAACCCAGTTTAACATAAAATGATAAGGCCTGAAAACTAGGAGGATCTGTTTTGCCAAACCCTGAAACTTCAGGGGTGTGGTTGCAACATCCGGGTGAAACCCCCCTCCCCTTTTGATCGTGATTTCGAGTCCCTCGGTGGCCGATTTTGAGACCCTTACGCACGGACTCAGTATCTACACGTTTTCATGCAAAACCGTTCACGGCAACACGTTTGGGACAACTAATCGATCCATCATTCACGTTTAACCTAGCTTTTATGAACTAATCAAAGGCTAATTCGTAACCGATCCACACTTGAATGCTATTTAAACTATCGACTCGATTACGTCAAAATTGAGTATAAATAGCCACCCTGATCATCAACGATACTCATTGCGAGCTTCCTACACCGCTAATCATACCTGATTCCACTTCTGTAATCCCCATTTTAGCCGAAGATCACGTCCCTGTTTTTTTTCAGTCGTTCTCACTCCACACTCAACAATTTCAGGTAAATTTGGTGTCGTTAGGTTTGTACTGATACGAGAATCAGAAGCCCTTTGATTTCGGGTTCGATTGTTTGCTCGATCGAGAGTATTGGAAGGCTAGGGTTATGGATTTACATTTGGGGAAGATGGTGACTTGGGCTTGTATGTTAAAATCAAACCGCATCAGCTTAAGACCAAGGCATCATGCCCTGGTCTGATGGGTAGTGCGCGTGTGTGCGTTTGTGGCCGGAACCGGCGCGGGTTCGAATCCAGCTATCCCATCGTTTTGATTTCTTTTCCTTTTAATTCATTTTAATACATTATTTAAAATTTAAAAATTCCAAATTAATTTTTATAAAATAATATAAATGATTTGCTTGGAAAAATTTAATTATGTTATTTATTAATAATATTTATTACATTTTTTTTACTTATAAATAATTATTTGATAAAGATGATTATTTAAAACACTTTCTTTTAAATGTATAAAAATACTTAGATAATTATTGTAAATAATTGTTTCATACAAAGTCTAATTAATTTCCTTTAAAGTCTATTTATTTTATTAACTTATTTATAATTCTTATTAAATGAGATTATTTAAATGTGTAACTAATCACTTTATTTAATTTTAATAAACCTTTTCATTTTATAACTTATTTATAAATTATTTTTAGAATAATTATATAAACAAATCCAAATGCATTATTTTATTCCATTCCATAATTTCGTTTATTAATCTTTGAAATCATTACATAAACTAATTACTAAATAATTAATTAGAAATTTTAATTAGTTCTAACTAATTTTACGAGCTACTTTTATTACTATTATACTAGTCATGAACTTACTTTTTTTCTTTTCTACAAAATATATATACAAGTCCATCTTCAAACCCAAAACCTACAAAACCCTAAAATTTTAGAACTTTCTTATCTTATTCAACATACTTTAAACTTAGAGCATAAATTATCTATGTAGGTTTGTTGTGAGAAATCCTCACAAGATCTATTCATCTCACCAAATCTTATCACTCCTACCTTCAACTCAAGTGAGTTTACATAGCCCCTTTTTTCTATTTTTACTTTTTGGGGTGAAACATGTCATTAACTATATTTCATACACAATTCAATACCTTTGTTCTTATGCTAAGGTCTTTATGCTTTATGTCTTAAACTGCGTGGTGACCATTACGTGTGTTCATGTTAGTACAATTATTAACTTGTGTGGCAAGCCTAAGGTAATACCTAACATGATCATTTATAGGGGAATCCGATTCATTACTTAACACGAACCTTGGCGAGTTAGTGTATACATCTTACTAATTTTCAAAAGGCAATCAGTTGGATTGTGTAACTATTTTCCTATTACATGGGTTGATTGTACGCCTTAAAACCTTGTATGTTTTCACATTTATGCTTTCAACATGCTTTGAATATATTGAATTATAAACTTACACAACTTTGTTTGGTGTCAAAACCTATGTTTCTCACCAATTACTTGTAGTTTACATTTACTCACATGTTTCAAGTGCACCTGCTTGAGGACTGTTTGATCACATAGGACCATGGACCTAGCTTTAATAAGTCTTAAATTCAGTCATGTTATGAATACTTTATCTTTTATTTCTTGTAACGAATGCTTTTAATTTTGATGAATAATGTGATCACATTTAGTAGATGATCATGTGTTTATGAACAAACGTGTCAACCTCGGCGTATAATCCGCCGACGGCTGGGGTGTGACGGTTTAGGTGGACTAACAGGCATCAACTTCTTCCAGCTTCTCACCATTTCTAGCTATTTTCTTTTGTAATTCCTATCTCTTTATACAACACTGGTTCTTCTTCTTTATCATGCACATCAGGAGCATCAGTAACATGGGAACAGGGTTTGGTAACTTCAGGATCAGTATCTAATGATTCTGTAATTACCTCCGAACTTTCTTCACGAACTACATTATCATATATAAAGTCCATTGAAATATTTACCCCACCACAACACTCATAGGTTATTGCATTTGTATTTTTTTCTATTTCAAGCTCTACTATCGCTCCTTCTTCAACATCAGACACATCAACTTCACTGATCTCATCTAAGTCAAGTAAACATTGAAGTTTGCTAGCATCTTTAATATCAGAATCTTCAAAAAATAAATTATCCAACATATCTAGTGCTTCTTCATTAGAGTCCTTAGTTGCCTCTTTCTCACTTGACTTACTCACTTTAGAAATTGATGTCAACTCCCCCTGAGCATTGGATATCAGGTTTACATCAGTGGATTGACGCTCACCCTTATCTCCTACATTGGGTTCATAATCTTCATCATCATTTCTATGCAAATCATCAGTATGACATAAATCATCTCCTGCTTTCTCCCCTGAGCGTCAATACGCTCTAGCATTTGAGAAAGAAGAATTTACATTTCAGCAGTTTGCCTATTTTGAGCTTGAATCTCTTACCGCCTTTGATAATTAGTGGCTTGTAGAACATCTACCTGCCCTTGTAACCCCATAACTTGGGCTTCCAGGCATGCAACTCTAGATTCTAAAGCTTTTATCTTTGCATCTTTGTAAGTTGATGAAGATTCTGGATTTAGGAGGAATAGACGGTGTAGCTTGAGGAGTATGAGTAGTTGATGGAGTTGGAGTTATAATCAGGGAATCAACAAATTCCACATCATCATCAACTTGAATACTTGCCGTAGATGCTTTCTTTCTAGCCTTGGGTGATTCCGGCTCATAATCAGAATCAGAATCTTTAATCAGAATCAGAATCAGAATCTCTTAATGTTCTCTTACCAAGTACACCACTGAAAGGAGGACCTCGGACTGACTTTCTTCTTTGTATTGACTTCTTTCTACCATGTTTAGGTAGTGGAACTCTTGGAACTTTAGCCAACCAAGCATAGTGCTCAGGACAAAAATCCTGTTCAGTTTCCTCAGAATCATCTTCATTACCTTCTTTATCAACACTTTCACTACTAGAACTGGTACTCTTATCTTCAGCTTGGACATTTTCAACTAGTGGTGGAGAAGTAACATTCACATTCACTCGTTCCTCTACTTCAATATTCTCATTCTTAATAGGTACCTCTTCATCATGTTGTTGTACTTCATCATGAACTTGATCTGGAACTTGAACATCTTGTTGAAATTCAGGCTGTTGAACTTATGGTTCTAGTTGTTGTGCTGGTGCTTGCTCAGGTTGTTGATGTGGCTGTGCTTGTTGTGGTTGTTATTGTGCTTGTGCTTGAGGCTGTTCTTCATCAGCATTGATCCAATGATCATTTGGAGGTGCAACATAATTAAGGTTAATTATGTGCCTAAACAAGTCAGTAGGAATCGGAATCATAGCTGGGTTATGTTGTTTCACACTATGGCAATCAGTGAAGATACGTTTGCACATTGGGGTTAAGGTTAGACGTGGCCCCAAAGGTGGTAGATTCAGAATAAGATGATTAATGATCACTTGTAAGAATCTAGGGTACATGACGAACCCTTGATCTTCAGGAGGATTTATCTGGGCAACTATCTCTTTATAGATGTACTATGCAAAATTGAAACCTTTATTCAATGTCAAAGCAACCATTGCAGCTTGCAATGAAGCCTTCCGTCCGTCAGTACCGAATTTCCTTGGTGACAAACATTGTATAATAAGATGCATAGAGTACCGCCACTGTCCCACTAAGCCTCCTTTCCTCGCTTGTGAGTCGTTTGCTTTCCCTCTATACCCCATACGGTGGAAACACCGAGTTATTAAGGTGTTCGGGAGCATGATTGGATCAGTATCATCACCTCCTAGACTTAATGCCTCCCTGATAGTGTGCACCGATATAGCAATATCGTGATCTCTAACTCTTGCACGAATAACATTTGGATCCACAGTGCAATTATGATCAACTGTGTCCCAAAATTGTTGAATGTCTTGTAGATTAATCATTGGATCAGCAGATAAAGCTACTCTTAATATTGAACGATTCATAAAGTTAATAATCTCTTGTAAATTAACCACCTCAGATAAGTCTGGATTCAGTAATGCCACCTGATTGTGTTTGTACTCAACACGACGAGCCATAACCTGCAAAAGTAGACATTAGACTTTGCATGAACAATTAAACAAGAAATAAAACAAAAGCAAAAATAAAAATTAAAAAAAATTCACACAAAAAATTGCGAAGTCTGGACAGTACTGGTACTAGAGGCGAACTTATCAAGTTCGCTTAGTAGTACATAAAGGAGAACTTTACAAGTTCGCCTGAGCAAGTTCGCTCAAACACTTGAGAAATTCAGATTATGATTCTGATGATATCAGACCAAATCAAACTGTCCACAACATTTCAAAAGCACCGATAAGACGTTAAGAATCTTCAATTTCATTTTTCAATCAAAATTTAACGCATTTTGAACAACCCGTAGGTTAACTCTCACACGAACACCTGTAATGATCGAATCAGTGGATGAAACTGAATGAAAATACCTTCAATGAATTCACAATGTGATTTTAAGTAAGAAACAAACAACAACAGCACCTCTTAACACACAGAAATTTAAAAATCACAAGTTCGCTCAAAAGATCAGGGTAAATGAGCCAATTTAGTTAAAATGTTCCTTTTATACTCTTTACCTCAAGTTCACTTCTCCAGGCGAACTTGACAAGTTCGCTCCCTAGCGAACATATCCAAGCGAACATATCAAGTTCGCTAGTTCCCAACACTTAGAAAATTTTTTCAATTTCCTAATTTTCAAATAATCTTTCTTTCTTTCATTCTTCAACCAGTATGAAATGCAATCCCGAATATCAAACACAAATATAAGATTTTCATGGAAGCAAGAAATAAATTCTTTATGAATTTTTTATAAAAAAAGAACTTTAATAATACGAACATATTTTTGATTTTTTAAACTTTATGCTAAAACACACAAAAAATCTTTTTGATTTTTTATAATGAGATAAAGCAGGAATAAAATAAAATCTTTTTGAATTTTCAAAATAAAAAAACACAAAATCTTTTTGGCTTTTATTTGTACATACTAAAATCACAAAGTTTTGTTCAAACATGATGAGTAAGAAGATCATATCAGTATATTGATGAAACACACACACATTCTGGATATAAAATCCCTAGCAGATCTAAGGGTGACCTATGGCATTCTGTTCAAATATTTTTCACAACTCATCAAACATGCAACTTATGCAACACTATGTGATACGATCTCAAGATTATCACAAATTTCTTTTCCAAATATTCACAAATCATGAAATGATACACGATAAACTTCAAAGTAATCAGGATCAGATCATAACTTGCTAACTTATTCGTACCGAATTTGCAATACACAACATGTTAATTCAAGTTGTCAGTATTATAAGATTTGAAACTACAAGCGTTTTTATCCCACGTTCTTGTGAGTTAGTACCATTTAGATGAAAACAACGTGTACCCCACATATATGCCAACAGAAATATAAAATTACACTATCTTCAAGACATATACGAGTCGGAGCAAGATTAGATCAATCACCAGGATGAAATTATATCTATTAGCATAGGAAAAAGAAGCAGATCCCGTAGGATATAATGAATCAGAATGATTGAAATGTCTTGGTTTATATATGAGGAATCATAAGATTCAGGTACGAGGATCCAACTGTTATCTGGATTATGAATTCAATGGAATCAGCATAGATAGAGTATCAATATGATCCAAGGCCTAGTATATGTTTGACAGATGTTGTCAAGTACATATCTTGGTTAAACTTCAAATTGTATGCTTTTCAGGACACGAGCAATGAAGTAAACAAAATGAATTGTGCTAATGACATAACCCCATACTGGTCTCATGAAATTCTTAAAGTCATATATTCTATATCTCATAATGATCTTTTAACTCACACACCCGACATAATATGGGTTCAAATCACAGTTGTAACATAGATAATTATGTTTTCACACTACTAATAGTATAAAAAAGCTTCTAGCCTACTAACAATATAAATTACATGCGGATATTAACATTAAAAATTATACAGATGCAATGTTAAGCAGTCATGAAGCTATCATTTCCTGTTTGTGCAAACTAAGAAGTTTAGATCAAATCATATAAGCATAAATTCAAGCATAAATACAGAAACCAGGTAGTCATTCTATGGTCATGTGTGTACAATCACCTACTGATGTACTATAATTTCTTCTTTTATTTCAAGTGATGTTGATTTTAAAATTTTCAAATTTGTTTGGATTTTCCTAAAAGTAATCCAATGAAAGAAAATAAAGAAAAAAAAATAAAATAAAAACTTCCATGAAAAACCATTTTCATGTAGGATTATACATTCCAATCAATTTTGTTAGAAATTCAAACCGTGAGCGATTAAACGTTTTGGTGAACAGATCATCATAGTTGTCATCCGTATGCACTTTCACAAGTTCGATGAACTTCTTCTCAGCACAGTCTCTGATAAAATGATGACGGATCTCGATGTGTTTTGTCTTCGAATGTTTCACCGGATTGTTAGTGATCGACGACGTGGCTGTGTTATCAATAAACATTGAAGTCTCAGTGAAGTTCAAACCATAATCCCGTAATTGTTGCTGAATCCACATGATTTGAGAACAACAGCCGGCAACAGCAACATACTCAGCCTCACAAGTAGATATGGAAACTGAGGTCTGCTTCTTGCATTACCAAGACATAAGTCTATTTCCGAGAAACTGACACCCACCATATGTCGACTTCTGATCCAAACTGCAACCCCCATAATCAGAATCTGTGAAAGCCTTGAACTCAAAATCATCTGCATGAGGATACCACAACCTAAAGTTGGTTTCCCCTTCAGATATCTAAAGATCCTCTTCATAGCAATTAAATGAGATTCTTTGGGCTTGGACTGAAACCTCGAACAAAGACACACCGGAAACATAATATCCGGCCTGGATGCTGTCAATTACATCAAAGACCCAATCATTCCATGATACAACCGACAATCTACATCTTTCCCCTTCGAGTCACAATCAAGCTTGTGGTTCACTGGAATTGGAGTATTGTAAGATGAAGAATCTGTCATTTCAAACTTCTTCAAAATGTCAGACACATATTTCGTTTGATGAATGTAAAAACCATCTTCCATCTGGTCCACCTGAAGTCCCAGAAAGAAAGACAATTCACCCATACTGCTCATTTCAAACTTCAACTTCATAACCCGTTCAAAGTATTTGCATAACTCAACATTTGTCAACCCAAATATTATATCATCAACATAAACTTGAACCAATAGAATATCTCCCCCTGCTTTTTGTATGACTAGGTGGAATGCTGAAAAGAAAATTCGGGGTAGGGAAGGAGCTCTTGCTATGACCTGGGATAAGCTCAAGGAAATTATGATCGAGGAGTTCTGTCCTAGCAATGACATAAAGAAGTTGGAGATTGAGCTGTGGGACCTTACCCAGGATAGTGGGGAGAGTGAGGCGTACACCACACGCTTTCATGAACTCTGCATCCTAGTCCCTCATCTGGTTACACCCTTGACCCGAATGATTGATCGTTATATTGGAGGCCTTTCGCCTCAAATTCGGGGTACTGTCATGGGTAGTAGCCCAACAACACTTGAAGCTGCTATTCGTTTATCTGCGTCCTTAGTACACGATCTGGTTAAGTCTGGAGTTCTATTCAGGAAAGGTGACAAGAGAGTTAAGGAGGAAGTGGCGAAAAAGGTTGAGTATCGCCACAAGAAGCAAAATACCTCTAAAAGCTTTGCCATGGTTACCCCAGCTGTTCCTGTTGCCCAAGTGGCATCTGCACCTGCACCTGGCAGGAAGCCATATAGCGGACATCACCCGCTGTGTGCAAAGTGCCAATACCATCACCCTACTACTGTTCAATGTCGTTTGGGCACTAAATGTGGAAGGCTTGGTCATTTTGCTAACGCTTGTCGCGTAGCTGAAAAGTCTGCTACTACCCAAACTGCCACTCCTGCCATCGTCAATGGTAGGGCCTGTTATGAATGCGGTGCTCTTGATCACTACAAAAACCAATGCCCGAAGCTTAACAACAATAATCGAGGTGCACGTGCTCACACTTTTGCCATAGGAGCAACCGAGGCAAGAAATGACAATGCCATGGTCACTGGCACATTTCTCATCAATAATCGTTATGCCTCTATCTTATTTGATACCAGAGCGGATAAGAGCTTTGTCTCCATAGAATTTGAACCTTTACTTGAAACTTGTCGTATCGTTCTTGAACCTGCTTATACTATAGAAATAGCCGATGGCAAACTAACTGTTGTACATTCCGTTGTATGAGGTTGTGCCCTAACTCTCAACGATCACACGTTCTCTATCGACCTGATTCCCATCACTCTTAGGAGTTTTGATATCATCGTGGGAATGGATTGGCTATCCCACAATCATGCGGAAATCAACTGTTCGGAGAAATTCATTCGTATCCCTCTACCATCCGGTGAGACCTTGAAAATCTTTGGAGAGAAACCTTGCAAAGGTTTGAAATTCATCTCCTGCATGAAGGCACGTAGCTATTTGAGGAAGCAATACTATGCTTTCTTGGCACATGTGGTGGAGAAATCTGAAGAAAAAAAACTACAAGACATACCGATCATCCAAAATTTTCTGGAAGTATTCCCTGATGACTAGCCTGGACTCCCTCCAACTCGACAAGTTGAATTTCGGATTGATCTTTTACCAGAAGCTAACACCATTGCCAAATCTCTGTACCGCTTCGCCCCTTCTAAGATGCAAGAACTGTCTAGCCAACTACAAGAGCTGCTAGACAAGGGATTCATTAGACCGAGCTTCTCACCTTGGGGAGCTCCGGTTCTCTTTGTCAAAAAGAAGGATGGGTCCTTCCGCATGTGCATCGACTACCGTGAACTAAACAAGCTTACCATCAAGAATCGTTACCCGCTACCTAGGATCGATGACCTGTTCGATCAACTGCAAGGAGCAACTTGTTTCTAGAAGATTGATCTCCGATCTGGGTATCATCAAATCCGAGTCCATGAAGAGGACATTCCCAAAACTGCCTTTAGAACTCGTTATGGACACTACGAGTTCATGGTTATGCCTTTTGGGTTAACCGATGCGCCCGCGGTGTTCATGGACCTCATGAACTGTGTGTGCAAACCCTACCTGGATAAATTTGTCATTATCTTCATCGATGACATCTTGATCTACTCCCGAACCAAAAAAGATAATACAACCCACCTTAAGCTGATTTTGGAACTCTTGAAGAAGGAACAACTTTATGCTAAATTCTCCAAGTATGAATTCTGGCTTAGAGAAGTTCATTTCTTGGGTCACGTGATCAATGACCAGGGTATACACGTCGATCCAACCAAAGTCACCGCTATCAAAAATTGGAGTACACCATCTACACCCTCTGAGATCCGTTCGTTTCTGGGTTTGGCGGGTTATTATCGAAGATTTATCTTGAAATTTTCGAAGATCGCCCTGCCTCTCACTACATTAACTCAGAAAAATAAGCCTTTCGTCTGGGAACAAAAGCAAGAAGATGCGTTCCAAACACTTAGGCAGAAATTGTGCAACTCCCCTATTCTAAGTCTTCCCGACGGCAATGATGATTTCGTTGTATATTGTGATGCCTCAAACCAAGGTCTTGGTTACATGTTAATGCAACGAGACTGTTGGAATTCAGTGGTGATCAGTTTGACTTTTGTAAAAACGGGTTTTGACAGAGAAATTAATTAACTCAGTTAATTAATAAATACGCAGCGGAAAATAAAATCAAAACCTATTTAACAGCACTGACAAACCGAACCGGATTTGGTTATGAACACGCAAACACAAAAAAAAACAATTAATCTACTGATGAGATTAATTATACCTTAGTGGTTAATGATTAACCAGTTGAGACACCTAGGTACAACGAACCGTTGCTAGATCACGAACCGACAACGCGAGAGACAGAAACGCTGGGACTGGCCGGAAACGGGACAACAGTGGGGCAGGGTTGTCCGGCTTGGGCTGGTTTGGTGGTTGCCGGAAACGCCAAAGGGAATTTGTTTGGCGGCTAGCAAAACCAAAACCCTCCTTTTTTTTGCTTCAATCGACTTTTGTTTGAAAGTCACAAAGAAAAAAAATTTCTATAGCGGCTGAAAACATTAATTAGGTTGAAAAAGAAAATTAGGTTTATTATATAAATAATAATCATAAACCCTATTACTTGTTTTCGGGCCCATAGTCCAACACGAGATAAAAAGCCTGTACCCATTTAATTTTTTTAATAAAAAGATTAAAACAATAAATATAAATTATTATTTATAAACATGTATAAATAATAAATCCAATGTAACAAATATATATAAAATATATCGTCTCGCTAACAGTTCGTAATTACCAGTTAAGCGGGTTAAGTGGATTTAATGTTCGTTGCCCTAGGAGTAACTCTTACGGGTCATAGCTCGGTCAGTCGCGTTGTCCATCGGGTCGGTCTATAAAATCCAACAATCTCCCACTTGGACGATCCACGATAAATCAACGCAAACAGTCAGTGGCGCTCTAGTTGCACATGATTGTCCCTAACAAGGTATGACGCTTTAAAGTCATTAACCAAATATCTCGGTGTTAGTAACAGCTAACTAAAGCAAGACAATAGACTTATGGCAATAGTTGTCATTCATCCTTTCTGTATAAAACATCAATTGAATCAATGAGACATGGATTTAGTTCATTCTCATATGACGTTCAATTATTATTGTTCTCGATCAAGAATCAAAGTGGTCCAATCAAACACACAGTAAGTTTGGGTAAGGCCTTACACTTCACCAGTTTGAATCAACGAGGGTGCCACGATGCCTATCTGTTACATATAATGTAAGAGTACATAATCCCTTATTGACTACATACAACTCCCACTGAACTTCAGAACTATTCCTAATCAAAGTCTTTATGACTGGCAGTTACGCGACAGCGTTTGACAGTGATTAAAGAATGGTTCTTGGTAAACGGCAGTTCTAGTACGTATCTCAGGTCAGAGGATACTAATGAGTATACCAATAGCAAAACATCTTATAACAAAGATCCATGAAGATGATTTGATGCGAGTTACATCCAACGTCATTTAAAATGAGACGTGTGAAGTTCGGAGTCAACTCCTTGAGCCGAAGTTCAGAATAGTTATAATTCAGAGACGTTCTCACGAGTCTGAACGACTACGGATAATTAAGAATATAAGATTCATGGATTAAACGTATTAAAATCGAACACAGTTATAAGAATTCAGAATTGCATTTAAATCAGTAAACCAAAAGAATTCAAAAGTACAATTGTTTAAATGTTCGCACATTCAAAATACTAAATCAAAACATATCACTAGCAAATCTAAGACCAATAGCATCTCTGTGAAGATCATGCTTGTCCTGAGTCATGGGCTTAGTAAACGGGTCCGCTAGGTTTTAATCTGTGTCTACTTTGCTTATCACGACGTCTCCACATTCCACAATTTCCCGTATATAGTGGAACTTCCTTTGAATGTGCTTGGCTTTGTGATAAGATCTGGGCTCTTTGGCTTGAGCTATAGCACCTGTGTTATCACAAAGTATCTCGATTGGTTGGCGAATACTCGGAACCACATCGAGGTCAGTAATGAATTTCTTCATCCAAGCAGCTTCCTTAGCAGCATCTGATGCGACTATATACTCAGATTCGGTGGTTGAATCTACACTCTGCTTGGAGCTTTTCCATGAGACAACTCCTCCATTAAGAGTGAATACGAAACCTGACTGTGAGCGAGAGTCATTTCGGTCAGTTTGAAAGCTAGCATCAGTGTAACACCGTACAGTGAGCTCCTCTTTCACTCCTCCAAATATTAGGAACATGTCTTTGGTCCTTCTCAAGTACCTCAGGATGTTCTTGACTGCAGTCCAATGGGCAATGCCAGGACATTGCTGGAAACGGCTGGTCATGCTTAAAGCATACGAGACGTCAGGTCTAGTGCACAACTTAGCATACATGATAGAACCAATCGCTGAGGCATATTGAATTGCTTCCATTTCCTTAATTTCAATGTCCGTGGAAGGAGATTGTGATTTGTTCAACACAGTGCCTTTAGTCATCGGAACACCTCCTTTCTTGGAGTTTTCCATCCTAAAGTGTGTCATCATTTTGTCTATGTAAGTACTCTGACTTAGCCCTAGAAGCCGCTTAGATCTATCCCTGTAGATCTTGATTCCTAGAATGTAAGCTGCTTCTCCAAGATCTTTCATTGAAAAACAAGATCCTAACCATTGTTTGACTTTGTCAAGCACAGGGATGTTGTTTCCAATGATCAGTATATCATCCACATACAAGATGAGAAATGATATAGTGCTCCCACTAGCCTTTCTATAAACACAAGGCTCATCTTCATTCTTGATAAAACCAAATTCTTTGATTTTCTGATCAAAATGAATATTCCAGCTTCGAGATGCCTGTTTAAGTCCATAAATGTACTTATTCAGTTTGCAGACCCTACTAGGATATTTTGGATCAAAAAAACCGTCAGGCTGAACCATATAGACATCTTCAGAGAGATGTCCATTAAGAAAAGCGGTTTTGACATCCATTTTCCATATCTCGTAATCATTGTACGCGGCTATGGCAAGCAGTATCCTGATCGATTTGATCATAACAACGGGTGAGAAAGTTTCATCATAGTCAATACCTTGAGTTTGAGTGAAACCCTTTGCAACTAGCCGTGCTTTATAGGTTTGTACATTACCATGCATGTCGGTTTTTCTTTTGAAAATCCATTTGCTCCCTATTGCCCGAGAACCGGGGGGGGTAGCTCAATCAAGTCCCAGACCTGATTATCACGCATAGATTGCATCTCGGCGTTCATGGCTTCAAGCCATTTCTCGGATTCAGGATCCGAGATAGCAAATTTGTAGTTTGTAGGTTCGTCATTTGACTCAGCTACTAACAGGACTTCAGAAGTTTCAAGATGCCATAGGTATCTATTGGGTTCTTTACGAGACCTGCTACTTCTGCGAACGCCTGTGTTTATGTCTGATTCATCAGCAACAACTTCTTGTTGATCAGACGCTCCGACTTCCTCAACGGTTGTTTGTGTTTCTTGAATTTCTTCAAGATCCATAATATTATTTCCGATTCCTCGATTTAGAAGGTCTTCCTCGAGAAAGTGTCCTTTCCTTTTGATGGAAACAATGTTTGCATCAGGATGATAGAAATAATATCCGCTTTTGTTGTAGTAACTGACGAAAACAACTTTTTCGCCTCTAGGATCGAGCTTGTCATCAGAATCGCTGGTGACATATGCATCACATCCCCATACTCTAAGGTAAGACAAATTGGGTTTAGACCTGTGCCATATCTCATATGGGGTTTTGTCCACCTCTTTAGTCGGTGCCAGATTTACAAGGCGGGCGGAGGTCATAAGAGCATAACTCTAGAAAGAGTGAGGTAAGTTAGTTCTACATATCATCGATCGAACCATATTAAGTAGGGTTCGATTTCTCCTCTCGCTCAATCCATTAAGTTGGGGTGTGCGAGGAGGAGTGGGCAGAGAAATAATTCCGTGCTCCTTCAGATGATTAAGAAATTCTACGCTGAGATACTCGCCACCTCGATCTGATCGAAGTGTCTTAATAGATTTATCGAGTTGTTTCTCTACTTTGTTTTGAAACTCTTTGAACTTTTCAAATGTTTCATGCTTGTGTTTCATAAGATAGACATAAGCATATCGACTATAATCGTCAATAAATGAAATGAAGTATCTTTAATGATTTCTAGACATGGTTCTAAAAGGGCCACACACATCAGTGTGTATAAGGCCTAGCAGATCCTTGTCTCGTTCACCAACATGGATGAAGGGGTCCTTTGTGAGTTTGCCAGCTAAACAAGACTCGCAATTATCAAATAAGTCTTATCCGATAAGAATTCCCTCGGATTGGAGTCTTTTAATGCGTGTCTTGCTTATGTGGCCAAGTCGACAATGCCATAGAAAAGTATCATTAATGCCAGATTTGATACGTTTAGAAAGATTATAATGTTATTTTCAGTTTGAACGTCAATCTCATAAATACCGTTTTGAGGTTTAGCCTCAAAATAAAAGATATCATTTAAGTAGGCAGAAATAGCAATACCATTAAAAACGTACTTAAATCCTTGTTCAAACAATAAAGAAACTGAAATAATGTTTCTGGTTAAACCAGGTGCAAACAAACAATTTTTCAAAACAACCACAAGGCCAGAAGGACATGAGAGATGATATGTTCCAGTTGCAAGAACTGGTACTCTTTTCCCATCACCAACGATGAGCTCCATGTCGCCTTGTTTCAGCTTCCTCCAACTTTTAGGCTCCTGCAAGACATTAATGATGTGGTATCCACATCCAGTATCAAATACCCATGTGTTGCTAGAAACAGTAAAAATTTCAATAACATAAATGAGAATACCTGAAGAGGTGCCCTCACCACTGGCCCTCTGCAGCTTCAGCTTGGCTAGATATTCAGGACAGTTACGTTTCCAGTGCCCCATTTTGTTGCATTCAAAGCATTGGCGCTCCTCAGGAGGGGGTGCTTTTGAAGCTTTCTTGTTATTGTTGGTGGTAGGCTTGGCAGCAACATTAACCTTCTTCTTGCCTTTGCTATTAAAACCTCTTTTCTTGGGGTTAGGCTTTTTAACACCGGTAGATCTGACCATCAGAACTTGATTTTTCTTTCCTTGGATATTCATCTCGGCCGTTTTGAGCATACCATGTAGCTCGGCCACTGTCTTCTCCAAGCCATTCATGTTGAAATTCATTATGAGTTGAGCATAGGAGCTTGGGAGAGAGTTTAAGATGAAATCAGTAGCCATGTCATCCTTCATGGGATATTCAAGTTTGTTCATATGGTCGATGTACTCTTTCATCTTAAGTACATGAGTACTAACAGGCGTGCCCTCTTGCATCGTGCAACGAATGAGCTGAGACATGGTTTCATAGCATTCTGGTCGGGCTTGTTTCAGGAACATGCCCTTAAGTTGCTCAATCATGTCAAAGGCATCCAGGTCCTCCATGCTCTTTTGGAGCTCACAGGACATGCAGGCTAGCATAAGGCAGGCCACCTCAGTGGCATCATCTCTTTGTTTTTCCCAGGCCTTACGAGCGGCAGCCGTGTTACCATCGGGTGCCTCAGGGACTGGTGCATCGAGAACATAGAGCTTCTTGGCCATCTTGAGAACTATTCTCAGATTGCACTGCCATGAGAGAAAGTTGGTGTTATCCAGCTTTTCATTCTCAAGGATAGACTTGAGAGCGAAGGAGTTATTAATATTATTATTTTCAGTAGACATCTGTCAAGATAAGTAAAGAAAATAAATTAGTATAAAGAAAGTGAAAAATCCTTGTTAATTTATGACCCAATTACAGAAATTAGAATAAGGAGTGAGAATCTAGCTAAATCAGTCACTAATGGTAGCTGTGGCATACAACATTAGTAAGTGGGTAACTAGACTGACAATTAGTGTCAATTGTGGAAAGATGCACAACTCTCGTGTATGAGGCCGCTAAGACAAGACATGTCTATGCATTGATACGTTTAGCCTCATCTATGCCCACTTTTAATCTCTTGACATTTGGGGCATGTAACAAGAGAGAAAAGTAATAGTCGTCCTAAAACATGTACTTGCGGAAGGGCCGGATGTGTCAACGAAACCCTTGCACCTTGGAAGGATAAACTACGCATCCAGTGCGGTGCTGTGGCTCCAAACACCGATGTTTCGTTTTATGCTCCAAGTGTTCCTTATAATAGGATGGCATAGACCATTGGTTTTAAATATGGGTTCCAATTTTAGTGTTTACCGAATAGGGTCAAACACAACGAATGATTAAATCATACGTGTGTTGTAAAAGCTAGTTTTACTATTTAAAGTCATGACAAATTTGATGAACCCTTTCATCTCTCAGAACGCTTAATTTTAAATAACCTATTAAAACTAAGTTTGTCGCGACTTGAATAACCAGTTAAAGTTAATAGTTGAAAACTATTACGTTATAAGTTTTGAAATTAAATTTAGTTTAAATTGCAAAACTTTAGCGGTTATTTATTTTATAAAAACAAGCCAGTTGTTATTTTTTATAAAATTATACAAGTTGTAAAATTAGAACTTGTGGTGACAGATTGTGACATTTTAAAACTCCTTTTAAAACGTTTGGTGTTTGGTTGGTTTATAATAATTTTAAGTTATAAAAAAATTAAAAGCAACCATAAAGCAAATAAATATGTAAATCTTATAGGGCCAAGATTGTTTGATCTTGCTAGAGCCAGTTAGCAAGACCAAACTGGTCACGAGGTCCACAAAATTAAAACAACCACAAGGATGGACTTCCGTGCATCTAGTCGTCTCGAATAACTCCCACTGACTCCATGATTCCTGTTGTGTCTTCAGATTTGTCTTCGGGTTTTTATTACATTACATAAAATAAAAAAAGCCTATTCTATTACAAGTTTGAGCCATCAAAAGTGGGCCAAAACCATAAAACCAAAAACTGAATAATAAACACAAACAACTCAATCACATGGGTCGGGCCAGATTTACATATTCAACACAATCACATACGGGCAATATATTTGGTCAAATAAAAATCGACCAAATTAATAAATAAAAATTGCCCCAAAAACAGATCAGATCAAAAACTTCAAGATAGTTAAAGTTTGTGATTAATCTAACCGGTGAAACCCGACCGGTTCCGATTTGCGTGTTATAACCCAGGCTCTGATACCACTGTGGAATTCAGTGGTGATCAGTTTGACTTTTGTAAAAACGGGTTTTGACAGAGAAATTAATTAATTCAGTTAATTAATAAGTACGCTGCGGAAAATAAAATCAAAACCTATTTAACAGCACTGACAAACCGAACAAGATCTGGTTATGAACACGCAAACACAAAAAAAAAACAATTAATCTATAGATGAGATTAATTATACCTTAGTGGTTAATGATTAAGCGGTTGAGACACCTAGGTACAACGAACCGTTACTAGATCACGAACCGACAACGTGAGAGACAGAAACGCCGGGACTGTCCAGAAACGGGACAGCAGCGGGGTAGGGTTGTCCGGCTTGAGCTGGTTTGGTGGTTGCCGGAAACGCCAAAGGGAATTTGTTTGGCGGCTAGCAAAACCAAAACCCTCCTTTTTTTTTTGCTTCAATCGACTTTTGTTTGAAAGTCACAAAGAAAAAAAATTTCTATAGCGGCTGAAAACATTAATTAAGTTGAAAAAGAAAATTAGGATTATTATATAAATAATAATCATAAACCCTATTACTTGTTTTCGGGCCCATAGTCCAACACGAGATAAAAACACTGTACCCATTTAATTGCTTTAATAAAAAGATTAAAACAATAAATATGAATTATTATTTATAAACATGTATAAATAATAAATCCAATGTAACGAATATATATAAAATATATCGTCTCGCTAACAGTTCGTAATTATCAGTTAAGCGGGTTAAGTGGATTTAATGTTCGTTGCCCTAGGTGTAACTCTTACGGGTCATAGCTCGGTCAGTCGCGTTGTCCATCGGGTCGGTCCATAAAATCCAACAGAGACAAGGTTATAGCCTATGCATCCAGACAACTCAAGGTTCACGAAAAGAACTACACCACTCATGACCTTGAGTTGGGTGCGGTGGTCTTTGCTTCGAAAATCTTGAGACATTATCTCTACGGCACTAAATGTGTGGTTTTTACCGATCACAAGAGCCTTCAACATATTCTGAAACAAAAAGAACTCAACATGAGGTAGCGACGTTGGGTTGAATTACTTAGTAACTAGGATTGCGAAATTGGTTACCACCCGGAGAAAGCTAATGTGGTGGCTGACGCCCTTAGTCGCAAGGACCGAATCAAAGCCACCCGTGTGCGAGCCATGGGAATGTTGGTCCAAACCAGTCTCAAAGATAAGATCCTCCTAGCTAAAAAACATGTTGTTGCAAATGATGAGTTGAAGAAGGAGTTGGATTGTGGTGCCGAAAAGCACTTGGAACCCAAACCCTATGATCTCCTTTACTTCATGGGCCGAATTTGGATCCCCGACTCGAGTGAGCTCCGAACCCTTATCCTTGATGAAGCACATAAATCCCGTTATTCTGTTCATCCCGGTGCTGATAAGATGTATCATGACTTGAAAGAGTTTTATTGGTGGCCAGGAATGAAGAAAGACATCGCCCTCTACGTAGGGAAGTGTCTTACTTGCTCCAAAGTCAAAGCTGAGGACCAGAAACCATCTGTTCTTCTTCAACAACCCGAAATCCCTCAATGGAAATGGGAGCAAATTTCCATGGACTTCATCACTAAGCTTCCGCGAACCTCTAGTGGTCATGACTCCATCTGGGTCATTGTTGACCGCTTAACCAAATCCGCTCATTTTCTACCAATCCGTGAGGAATACAAAATGGAGAAGCTTTCTAGACTCTATATCAGTGAGGCCGTGACACGTCATGGTGTTTCTCTATCCATTATCTCCGACCGTGATAGCCGTTTTACCTCCCGATTCTGGAAATCTTTACAGAAAGCTTTGGGAACTCGTTTGAACCTTAGCACGGCTTACCATCCACAGACTGATGGTCAAAGTGAAAGGACCATACAGACCTTGGAAGACATGCTCCGTTCTTGTGTGATCGACTTTGGAGGAAGTTGGGATCAACACTTGCCACTCATCGAATTCTCTTACATCAATAGTTACCATACGAGCATCAAGTGCGCCCCTTTTGAGGCTCTATATGGTAGGAAGTGTCGATCTCCATTGTGTTTGACCAAGATCGGAGACGCTCAAATCACCAGTCCCGAACTCATTCAAGAGACCACCGACAAGATACTTCAAATTCAAGAAAGACTCAAGGCCTCTCGCGATCGTCAAAAGAGTTATGCTGACAACCGTAGGAAGCCCCTTGAATTTCAAGTCGGTGATAGAGTCTTACTCAAGGTTTCCCCCTGGAAAGGTGTTGTCTGATTTGGGAAGAAGGGAAAGCTAGCCCCTAGGTTCGTTGGGCCATTTGAAATTCTTGAAAGGATTAGCCCAGTAGCCGATAGACTCAAGCTACCAACCGAACTTTGTAACGTTCATGACGTTTTTCATGTGTTAAACCTCAAAAGGTGCCTTGCTGATAACAAACTTCAAGTTCCTCCGGATGATGTTCGTATCGACAACTCCATGCATTGCGTCGAAAAGCCCGTTGAAATCATGGACCGTGAAGTCAAGCAACTCAAGCGTAGCTGCATCCCTATCGTGAAAGTTCGTTAGGAAGCCAAGCGTGGTCCTGAGTTCACCGGGGAACGTGAAGACCAGATGAAACTCAAGTACCCTCATCTCCTTCTAGACCCTACAGCCTCTACTAGTTGAATTTCGGGGACGAAATTCTTTTAACTAGGGGAGACTGTGACACTTCTGATTTTCCCTACTTGTACTCATTCTAGACTTATCAATGAAAATCCACATGACATTTCATTTTATGTGAAATCCTATTCATACATTGTTACAATACTAGTTCACATGTGAAACATTACGTTTATGCTTGATTTCAAAGACTTATACTTATCTGTGAGTGATTCATGCATTGCACGTACACTTAATTGATCTTTACGACACATTAAATACACATAAACCACCCCCATACACCTCAAACATGTTTTTATAACTCATTCAAAGTGATTTGATGCTTAAAAGTACTAGTTAGTACTTTCATGTGATCGTTCGCCTTTTAAACAGTCGTTAACTACGTACCGTCCACAACCGACAAATTCGTCTAACATGACATTAATTTAATTTTTAAATGTTTAACATATTCATTTCTTTAATTAAAACAAAGTTTGTTTGCAAAACTTTCCTTAAATAAATTCTAAAATTCGAAAACGATCAAAAAATCCGTTTTCTTGCCCACCGACCGCCAACTACCATACGTGAATAACGTAACTTTAACTTAAATATTTTTAGCTAAACATACTCTTTTTGTTATGACAATCAACTTTCATGTTGAAAACATTTGCCAATTTCGCTTAGAAATGCTTAAAATCGCAATTTTCGAATGCGCGCACTCAACCGGGTCAAGCTAGGACCTAACCCACCTACTCTTGGACCTAGCCCAAGCAAGAAATCATAAAAAACCCAGCCCCATTGAGGAAAATTTCACAGATTTGAGGCCCCTAAAACCCTAAATTGCTTTCCAAGACTTTCCATATTTACACCCCTTCAATCATTAGTATAAATAGAAGGCTTAGGATCTTGTTTTCTTTGCTAATTCTCTCTCAAACACTCCCAAACCCTCCTAAGTTGTGAATTCCCTTCCCAACCTTGAAGATTTCGAAAATCCCTTAGAGGATTCCAAGATTTTGAAGATCAAACAAGTAAGTAACCCTCCGAAGTTCAACACCGTCTTTTTATTTCATTCTTTCTTCATCCCCTCAATATTTTTCTATTTTCTAACCATGATCACTTGATCATTTGAAACCTCAGCCCTAAAAACCCTCTAATAATCTTAATCAAACTAATAAATCAAGCTAACATCACCAAGTAACAAACAAAGGATCCCGTTTGCAATGGCGGCTATGCCGTCGCATTCTGCGAATCCTCAAGAAAACTATTGCAAACGTGGCTCTGTCGATGATTTAGTATGTTCTTGCTAACTTAAAACATGTTATTTTATCTATATTATCACTTATATGAACTCACACGCTAATTAAATATAGAATCCGCTTGCTCGTGTTGGCTATGCCGATTGCATTCTGTGATTCTCCAAAACGCTTCTGTGAATATCATGGTTAGACCGGTGACACGGGACTTTTTGGCTAACTTAATCTGATTATATTATGTATTATAATAACATAAAATCATTCGTCTAATTTTTATTTGCGCGCTCGGTAATCTTAAAACCCTAAACGGACCACTTAAGTGCAACCGTTGATCTTGGGCAGAAACTGTGCCGACTTTAACTGGGCATAACTTGATCATAATTAAACAAAACTGAGAAAAATAAAATTCCACGACGTAGTTCGTCGAATTTTTCTTTCCACTCATAATTGACTCGTTTTCTAATTCAAAAGTATGACTCCGTAGTAGCCAAAACGGGATAGAAACCTTTTTCAGTATCTTTTTTCTTGTTTGACTGTTTTGGCTATGATCCAAGTCTCAAACATAAAAACTTTCTAAACGAAACTTCTTCGGGACGACTTAAACTAATTCCATGTAAAATTTCATATTTTTGGACGTCTTTTGATATTTTTAACAAGCGCGTTTCTGTTCAACTACTTTGCTGTCCAAATCTGAAAATCGACTAAAACGCTATTTTTTCAACTAATTCTTAACCTTATGACCTGAACCTCCTATCTAACATTCGTAACCATCGAACCTACCCTAAAAATAGTTTATTTAATTGTTTAGGGTCTGGTCCATGATTCACCTCGTCTATTTGTTCAAATCTCTTATCTCGTCTAACTTTCAAGGTGAGACTTCATATCCCCACTTTATTCAAATCGTTTTGGGGGAAACATGTACGCGTTGGCACGCATTAAAACATGTTCTTTTTCAAACAATTCTAAAACGAGTGAATCTTATATGTATGTGAATAAATGAACACAACATGATAAACGTTAAACTTGCAAATCCTTAACTTGAAACTTTCAAGCCAACGGTAGTACAGATATGGGTCATAGGAAGGAAACCGCATATATTTTATGGACAACTTTTGGTTGGACATCTTATTCGTTATCAGTGCAACTTGCGAGTTGTACCACTTATTCGTTACTCATCATTTTAGGTTGGATTTGCTAATCATGTGTTTTTCTTATTTTACGTGCTATTTGATGAACTTGAAATATGAATTGTTACCTTTGCCAAACTTATACTTTTATTAAACATGTGATTTCTCACCAACTATTTTTAGTTGACACTTGTTTTTCGTACATGTTTCAGGTGATTAAGCTCGTGATAGGTCAAGTCAAGATCACATAGGATTTGCCTAGATATCAATTGAAGAATTTTATTTTAAGTTGCTTGTCTTTTGAACATCTTATCTGTTTGGTTTAATTCGAAACTTATGTAATTGGGTTTTTAATATTATGAAACTTTAATAGTAAATGTCTTTATTCCATTGTGTTCTTTTATCAATTAAGTCGCACTCGTGGTTAAGATGCACAGTTGGGGTGTGACAAAATTGTCTAGCAAAACCATTGGTTCGTATACCATTGGCAACAACCTTTTCTCGAAATTGTCTAGCAAAACTGTTTGTACGTGTACCATTGGCAAAATCTTTTGCTCGAAATTTACTTTATGCATATGATAAACAAAACAAGTTAGCAGTTGATTCATCGAAGTCTAGCTAGCACTTACAAATTATGTGATGCACAAGCCTATAACCAAACCTTTAACGAATTCCTGAATTTTTCCCCAGCCCATTGTATGTTTAAACAATGAGAACAACAAGACCAAATATGCAATCATTTGACCCTGCTGGTCATGCTTAGCAGGACTAACCATGATTGGGGGTGTTAACCTAAATAGTACTATTCATATCGATCTACGGCTAAGTCTATAGCTAATGGTTATAGTTTGAAATATCGAGTACCTTTATGTGTTAACTCATGCTCACAAAATAATCAGATGCTTGTTTCTCATTTTCTAGTTATCATACCATTTGAATTTAACATTTTTTCCCCCAAGTATATAAAATAGTAAAAACGGGCCATAAAACTCACCTGATAATGTTGCGGTAAACCATATTCCTATAGGTCTCGTGGGGAATCGATCTTTCACGTGCAAGTGTTTGGCTAGTCAAACAGAGTGCGGAATCCTCTGTGACAAGGTGGACAATCTGTCAAACCCCCAAATTTATTTACTTAATAAATAAATAAATAAATATATTAAGGTTGTAACGATTGGTAACGTTACACAACATCGAAAGCTAAAATAAACATTTCCATATATTGAACACCATTACAAGCACTAAATTAGGTTAGTACAATGTCCTAGAACCATATGCGTCAAAACCGTCTTGAGGTTTGGTGATCATGCTCCTTCGGCATTTAGGGTTTAATCCAAATGGCTAACCTATTCCAACCGAGTCATAGCTACGTGTTAACTGAAAAACAGATTAAAAATGTCAACGCAAAAGGTTGGTGAGTTCACAGGTTTAATTATTCCAATGTAAAGTAGTTTCCTTGAAAACATCGATAATGTTTACGTGGCCAAAATGTGAAACCGTTTTCCTCGAAAACATTGAAAATATATACATGGCCATATTATGAAACCGTTTTTCTCGAAAACATTGGAAATGTGTACATGGCCATAATATGAAACCGTTTTCCTCAAAAACATGTGATGACTTCATAGTTATAAAATGAGTCGTTTTCCCCAATGAAAACATGTAGTGACTTCTCAGTCATGAAATGAGTCGTGTTCCCAAATGAAAACATGTAATGAATTTATGCCCGTGTTAAGCCCTTTATAATGAAATTGTTAAAGATAAGAACGATAACCAAAACAAGTAACGTTGATCCCCCGCATACAAGCTAGGAATACGAATTAATATGTCGACACACGAGCCTACAACCAAACCTAAACCTGTAAATGTTGTTGCCCAACCCTATCCCATCATGGTAATGTGTTTTAGATTATGCTACACCCAGACAAACATGTGGATCGTGCGGTTAGCACGACTAACCCTGGGTAGGGAGGTCAGTCCCAATAGTACTATTCACATATTCCTCGGCTAATTCCATAGCTAATGGTTATAGTATATGTATGGTCAACGACCACAACAGGGCTACGTTCACCCATGTTCACATACATGTCTGAGGTCTTGTTTTCCAATTATTGTCTCAAAAGAAAAGTTCAGGCGTATTAAATAAATAAGTTTCATGTAAGTTTTCAAATCAGTTAAAGTATGTTTCATGTTTTCCAAACATATCAAGTATGTTTCATGTTTTCAAACGTGTTATGCAAGTATGTTTCTCCCCTGATATTTCTAAAATATTTAAAAGTAAAAGGGGGCAGTGAACTCACCTGGCGACGTGTCACGAACATTAGTGTCTTTCTCATAACAATGGAAACCAATGTCCACGTGATAGTCATGGATTTACGTCCTATTCGACTCCTACGATACCTGTAGGTACTTAATGAGTTTTATAAACTAGTCCTAATAATGTAAACCGAGTCTAAACTCGTATTAAGTTATCACGCGTGTGGTTGAGCCATGTTGTCGACTTAATGATTGATGATAATTGTTATTTAGGTCGAGTCGAGATTTTTAACTTATTTATGTTCCAATGGATACGTTCAAACGTATTAGTTTATCAAGCTCACGGTTGTGTATAACAATATGCACCTATAACTAATAATCAAAATTCTTGTTCGTGTGTCCCTTAACAGAATGTGTGCAACTCTATATTTTAATAAAACTATTTCAGGACTCATAGTATATTTGTATAAGTATTATATATATGTTTATGTAATTTCAAAACCATAACATATGCTAGTACCGTATTGTATTTCACAACAACGTTCTGCTTTATTTAATATGTGTGTATATATATGTATATATATATGTCAATATTAATATAAATATACCTATATGTGTGTGTGTTTGTAGCTAGACATCGTATTATATAATATCTATAGTTTGTATATAAAATATAAGCCTTTATATATATATATATATATATGTATGTATGTATGTATGTATTTACAATTATGAATGTGGCAAAATATTCATTCATGTTCAAATAAAAGATTTAATTTTTCGTATTAAAACAATACATGATTGATTTAAGTTTCTGATCACACGTATCATGTACTCAAAACCATAATAATATATATTTATGTACATTATATCTTTTGGTATATGAATATACATGTATGTACTCGAATCTAAATATCGAGTCACATTAGAATCATTTGATTTTATATAAAATATAAATACTTATATACATAGGTATGTAAGTGCATATACAAGTGTATATATATATATATATATATATATATATATATATATATTTATATGACACGCAAACATTTATGAAAAATATATAGGTATCAACCTTTGTTATTTGTCACATCCTCAGTTAGACGGTAATGCTATAGTTTTATTCGTACACGTCCAAAAATATCTAAACGAAATATCCAAAACATGAATTTACACCAAATATACTTGCACGATTTGTCATAAATCATAATCATCGATGGTTTTTATATATTGTAAATGTTTTGCAAATATTTATACGTCCAAAAGCAATAATAATTATCCGTATATAAATATCAACCGTTAATCACATATGAGTCATCGGTTATCCGAGCACACGTCCACGTTAATTTTCTTCGTCTAATGATTACATATTTAGTCTGTTCGGAACTCTTACCGACGCCAATATGTTTATAAGGTTTGTTATTATTTAATGTCATGATAATATTTGTTTTCCGTTAATGAATCATGTTGGGCTCAACGCGTATACACGAGTTTAAATTTTCCATAATTATATATAATCATATTAGTGTGCGTTTTATGTCTTTCGAGAGTCTCGTTTACGAACCGACATGCCCTAAACCTTACGTTTCAAGTATCGATCACATTTGACTGTCGTTGACCCGTGTTTGACTGGATTTGACTTTCGTTGAACAACGTTGACCAAGTTTGACCGAGGTCGGGGATGTCGTTTCTTGTCCAAAAACACATAATTTATACTCGGGATTGGAACCCTGTCACCAATATTCACTAATTTGCAACTTATGCTAACAGATCTAAACGGAAAACGACCGAATCTATAAAATTACCCTAAAACTTCGTAACTAAACTTGAAAATTCGTAGATCAGGATGGTAGAACGACTTATAACCCAATACCCGTTCGTTTGGGGCTCGCCGGAGACTCGCCAAAAAGCCGGGATCTGCCGGAATACCGTTTTCCGTCGTCTGTCGTTGGATCCGGGAGAACAATTGCTCAACTTAGACTTCATAATGCCAAAACTCACCTCTAGAGGGTAGGAAAAGGACGGATCTTTAATGGGTGTGTGTGTATACGTCTGGCCGTCACCGCCGTTGCTATGGGCGGAACCCTAGCAGTCGTGTTCACCTGAGAAACGGGTTAGAGCCCAGATTTGGTACCCCTTCGTCGCTGTCGTTTCCCCTCTAGCCCGCAGTCGCCATTGTCGGAACCACCTGAAATACCCCCTAACGACACAACCGTCGCCGTCGAGACACCCTCTGAAGTGGTTCTCCGCTATGGTCTGGTCAGATGGTGGTGGTGCTTGTGTCTGGATGCCCGCCGACATGAGACCCATTGTATTGCCGCCTTGGAGTGGTCGCCGGAGGAGCCGCCGGGAGTGTGGCTGGCTCCCCCCTCCTCCTCCTCCTCCTCGTAGCTCTCTCTGTCTAGACACACACATATTGTGTGTGTTTTTATGTGGGTATTAGATTTTTGGAACTAGAATGAAAGGGGACCTAGGCTTATATAGCTAGGGTTTCTATAGTGGGTGAAAGAGTGTAGGTGGACACCGCGTATTACTCGTAAATCACCAGTGACATTTCACGTAATTCTCAATCCCGCTTATTAATTCTTGTTCACAAATTTTACTATCAAACTAAATATTCATCTAATATTTATTTCGTTAATATTTATTACCGAGGTGTATTTAAATCAGTACAGGTGGACAACGCGTATCTAAACCCCTTTATTGTCAGGTTTAACGTTTCGATTATTGTTATTATTTTTCTAAAATATTATAATAAGTATTTTATAATACTTGTCGTACCAATAAACGTATCGGTAATATTCATACTACTATCGTTGCTTTTACGCGTATTTAACGTGGTTTAACGTGCATGTACGCGAAATTCGCGCGCTTTAGTTTAAACAGACTTTCCAATTGAATATTAATAACTAATATTACTACTTCATTGTGTTAAATAATTTTCATATTGAATATTTCGTGATAACCGTCAACTGACGCGTTAAATGTTTAAAAAACTAAATAACTTACGTATATTTATTCTTTCTTAAATTTTTAGAATTTGCGTAACGAGTCATTAGACACAACCAAGTGACGAGCTTGATATTCGTATTATGAAATTTGGGCCTCTAACGGGCTTTAATTTCTTATTGTCCTTATTGGGCCAAGTTGGGTTTAGTCCAACAATAAGGTTTTAAATTTTGAAATTTTATAGGTGTCACATTCTCCCCTCCTTAAAGAAATTTCATCATCGAAATTTGTTATACGTACATGGATTAGGATTTCATATCCTTGCTCCATTTTCGTATTCTTAGGGAGGATTTTCACCTATTCACAATGGCAGTCGGTATGAAGATAATGTGAATATCTCATGAACTTACGATATTGGATGTGTACTGATTTGAGATATCGTATCATGTAACTGTGCAATAGTATCGTTGAATATTTAGTACATCAGACGAGTAGATTTAGGAAAGTCCTTTGAATATATTGACTAAAGGAATGATATTGGCTATACTTGCAGTGCTAAAGTCATTACCAGAGTCCCATGAACAAAATAGGTTACAGCCGGTGAGATCACATTCCATGTAATAGGTGAGTCATTAAGAGTTTGTCGGATTGATGTGAATCAAAATAAATAGTTTTCACAAACCAAGTGAACAACTCACACACCAAGTTAAATAAATAGGGATTAGATGTCGAAGAATTTCATTATGTGATCTCTATCATCAGAGTGAAACTATAAGACAATTATCATTGGTAATGGAAGGTAAAGGTGCATTCGTGTACATGTATTCTAGAGGTATGTGGGCACATACTTCGTATTCATACCCGGTTTTCTATCATGAAAGCCGAATCATGATAGAATTTAAAGGAAACTTATCGACAGTTCAGTAAGGATGTGTCAAATGGTTTGATGAGATGTTCAGGTCCAAGTTCAAAATCAGGCACCTGATTGTTTCTTGTAGCGAGTCAATGCCTTGATGCATTTAAATCTTTCTAGAACAAAAGATCCTAACCGACCTTTCAGCTATCTAGTCAGTATGCAGGTTAAACTGACTCGATTGAGTTCTAGGAAATAACGTCCTCGCATGCTATTTCTCTTAAATAAGCCGGAATGGTTTAGAGGAACCGTTAGTAGTTGTCTAGGTAGTGAATTACACAGCTATGATATGGAGTAAAATTTTGTGGGTACTTGATCCTATGAGATTGATCTTGGTTTCATCTAAGTTCATTACTAATGACATCATCGCAAATGTCCTTCGTAATCTGATCTGGATAGGGATCTTAACGAAATAGATGTCGAAAAAATAGGCTCGAAGCAATAAAAACTTTCTAGTAACAGTGAATCATCCAATTTTTGAATCGTCCAGATTTCTATGATTCATCTAAAAGTAAGGGTGAATTTAGATGAAGAAGGAATAAATGCTAAATTATTTGAGGATCGTCGAATTGATTTGGCTCGACGGTTACTAAAGGTAAATGAATCTTCATGGGGTTCAGAGGAAAGTGTTTAAGAATAGTCTAAGTTTCGTTGGCGAAGATTAACTTCTATACTCCATTAATCATTGTTTGCAACACACGTCTACTGCAGTTTAGCATTTAGGTGGTGATATCATGATTTGACTTTCATGTCTATGAGGTATGTAAGCCTTAAAAAGTCCTATGTTCATTTGGAAAAGTCACAATTCGTCTAGGTGGGGAAATGGATAGTGGGACCACGAAAATAGTCTCATAGGAACAGTGTCCCCCGAGATTGATTATGGGCTTACCAAATGTTAGGACATCATGTCCTTAGAGAAAATGTATATATTTTCGATGTGTTTCATGATTAAGTTATATATTATATATATATGTTGGTTCACGAGATCAGGTTTTAAATTTATAAAATGATAATTACTTTAACTTAAAACACACACAATATGCAGGTGTACCTATCGCAGCGTAATATTGTTTAGGTAAGAACCAAGTATCGAACCAACGGACACAGTCTAGTTCCAATACTCAACTTTTGTTATCGTTTAGCCGGTTTAATTAGTGAGGGGGTTTTGTGTGCTTGTGAAGCATAAAAGTAAATGACAGTAAAGTAAACGACAAAAAAGTAAAATTGTGCGTGAAGTGTGTAACAGAAATGTAAATAGCAGAATAGTAAATATCAGGAAAGTAAATATCTCGAGGATGATCATGTCACGATAGGTATTGCTTTGGGCTTCGAATTCGCTTGGTATATGATAATGTTAAGTTGACTAATCTGGTGGTATGACTAATATAAATGTGTGAACGGTATACCGCTAGAGCGTCATTCTTGCAACATTTGGTTCACGGATTATGTTCTTTAGAATAAAATGGTAGGATTCCCGGCATGGACATCATTCCCCTCAACTCTTTGAATGCTATCTATGAGTTGGTTTGAGACATCGGACTTAAAGACCTTTATTATTATTTGAAAGAGTGATTAGACTTTGTTCACCGGGAGGCGGCGTAACAATGGGACCATGTATAAAGACGTACCGTTCCTAACGTAAGTTCATCAATTCTTAGATTCATAACAAGTGCGTATAAAGACGTACGATCTTATTAATATTAACCAAGCCTTGGCTTATCAAAATCAGCTTGTATAAAGACGTACAAGTTTCAAGAGAAGTTTGATTAAAAAGGTTTTACAGTCTTACACTTTAAAATCAAGAACACTCACAAGTGTAAAGACTAAATCATTACAAGCACTAAATTAGGCTAGTACATTGTCCTAGAACCATATGTATCAAAACCGTTTTGAGGTTTGACGATCATGCTCCTTCGACTTTTAGGGTTTAATCCAAATGGCTAACCTATTCCAACCGAGCCATAGTACGTGTTACCTGAAAAACATACTTAGAAATGTCAACACAAAAGGTTGGTGAGTTCACAGGTTTAATTGTCCCAATGTAAAGTAGTTTTCCTTGAAAACATCGATAATGTGTACCTGGCCAAAATATGAAACTTGAAAATGTATACATGGCCATAATATGAAACATTTTCCTTGAAAACATTGAAAATGTGTACATGGCCATAATATGAAACCGTTTTCCTCAAAACATTGAAAATGTGTACATGGGCTTAATATAAAACCGTTTTCCTCAAAAACATGTGATGAGTTCATAGTCATAAAATAAGTCATTTCCCCCTAATGAAAACATGTAGTGACTTCTCAGTCATGAAATGAGTCGTGTTTCCCAATGAGAACATTTAATGACTTCACAGTCATAAAATGAGTTGTTTTCCCAAATGAAAACATGTAATGAATTTGTGCCCATGTTAAGCCCTCTTTAATGAAATTGTTAAAGATAAGAACGATAATCAAAACAAGTAACGTTGACCCCCCATAGACTAGCTAGGAATACGAGTTAATATGACGACACTTGAGCCTATAACCAAACTTAAACCTGTCAATGTTGTTGCCCAATCCCGTGCCATCACGGTAATGTGTGTTAGATCATGTTGCACCCAGACGAACATGTAAATCGTGCGGTTAGCGCCACAAACCCTGGGTGGGGAGGTCAGTCCCAATAGTATTATTCACATATTCCTCGGCTGAGTACATAGCTAATGGTTATAGTATATGTATGGTCCATGACCACCAGAGGGTTACATTCACCCATGTTCACATACAGATCTGAGGTCTTGTTTTCCAATTATCATCTCAAAAGAAAAGTTTGGGCATATTAAATAAATAAGTTTCATGTATGTTTCAAATCAGTTAATGTATGTTTCGAGTTTTCCAAACGTATCAAGTTAGTATGTTTCATGTTTTTAAACGTGTTATGCAAGTATGTTTCTCCCCCAATATTTTTAAAACATTTAAAAGTAAAAAGGGGGCAGTGAACTCACCTGGTGGCGTGTCAGGAACAGTAGTGTCTTTCTGATAACAATGGAAACCAATGTCCACGTGATAGTTACGGGTTTACGTCCTATTCGACTCGTACGCTACATGTAGGTACTTAATGAGTTTTATAGACTAACCCTAATAATGTAAAGCGAGTCTAAACTCGTATTGAGTTTTCACGTGTGCGGTTGATCCATGTTGTCAACTTAACGATTGATGACAATTTTATTTAGGTCGAGTCGGGATTTTTAACTTATTTATGTTCCAATGGTCACGTTCAACCATATTATTTTATCAAGCTCACGGTTGTGTATAACGATATACACTTATAACTAATAATCAAATTTCTTGTTCATGTGTCCCCTAATAGAATGTGTGCAACTCTATGTTTTAATAAAACTATTTCAGGACTCATAGTATATTTGTATAAGTATTATATATACGTTTATGTAATTTCAAAACCCTAACATATGCTTGTACCGTATTTTTTTTTCGCAACAACGTTCCGGTTTATGTAATGTGTATATATATATGTGTATATATATGTCAATATTAATATAAATATACATTTATGTGTGTGTTTGTAGCTAGACATCGTATTATATAATACATATGGTTTGTATATAAAATATGAACCTTTATATATATATATATATATGTATGTATTTACAATTATGAATGTGGCAAAATATTCATTCAAGTTCAAAAAAAGACTTAAGTTTTCATATTAAAACAATACATGATTGATTTAAGTTTCCGATCGCACGTATCATGCACTCAAAAACTCTTAATGATATATATTAATATACATTATATATTTTGGTATATGAATATACATGTATGTACTCGAATGTAAATATCGAGTCACATAAGAATTGTTTGATTTTATATAAAATATGAATACTTATATACATAGGTATTTATGTGCATATATAAGCATATATATATATATATATTTATGACACACAAACATGTATGAAAAACATAAAGGTATCAACCTTTGTTATTTGTCACATCCTCACTTAGTCGGTAATGCTATAGTTTTATTCGTACAATTCCAAAAATATCTAAACGAAATATCCAAAACACGAATTTACACCAAATATACTTGTTGTACGATTTGTCATAAATCATAATCATCGATGGTTTTTATATATTGTAAATGTTTTGTAAATATTTATACGTCCAAAAGCAATAATAATTATCCGTATATAAATATCGACCGTTAATCACATATGAGTCATCGGTTATCCGAGCATACGTCCACGTTAATTGTCTTCGTCTAATGATTATATATTTAGTCTGTTCGGAACTCTTACCGACGCCAATATGTTTATAAGTGTAACATCCAAAAAATAGTAAATAAATAAATAATAACACAATAGAGATTTAACCATCAATGAGAAAGGAAAATGGATGGGCTTGGGCTCGGCACCAACGGGTCGAGGGAAGCCCAAGTATATAAAGGTCAAGACAGCCTTAGAATCTCATTTCTTCCACAACTTGCAATCTAGAGAGAGAAAGGAGAGCTCGGGCCTAGAGAGAGAAATGTAACATTTCTGATTTTTAGTATCCGTATTTCAATTCAATGTAACGTATTTTAAACCTAATTCTAGTGCATTGTCTTATTCTATCTTGTGCCATAAATTAAATACAATGATTTAATACAAATCCTCAAATCTTACTCGGTTATATACTATCAAGCGCTACACAAGTAATCATTTTATACAATTTGTCGAAAACTAAAGTTACAAAAGCTAATGTTAAAAGATAACAAGAAACCCTAATTAAGAACGGTTGCGCCTCGTTTTGGCACGGTCGCGCCGAGTGCTTTGGCATGGTCGCGCGACTTGATTTGGAACGATCGCGCCCGGTGCCTTGGCACGGTCGCGCCTCGTTTGGGCACGGTTGCGCCTAGTACCAGTTGAAACGTAAATGCAGTTTTAAACGCGAGATCGTTGATTGTCGTAACCGATATAGTTTCACTTTCATAGACAAAGAAACAAATATTATCAATTGTAACCATTAACAACAGAAAACCGATTCAAGAAAATCAAAACCTCCTCATTTGAAAATCCTCTCCTTTGAACATCGATCCTCCTATTCTAGGGTGAATTTCCCCCAACCAAACGCTACACGATTCTCCCAGAAGCTACTGAACCATTTGAAGCAGCCGGAATCGTAGCAGAAGACGCCGGAAGCCAAGCTCACCGACGCCGGAACTCCTTTCTACCGTTCTCTATCAATTCGCTACTCTTCCAGGTAATTGAAACCTTTTCCTCGTTCGTTTCAGTCCATAGATCAAAAGCCCCATATTAATTTGGGATTCCATTATAGAAATCATCACGAATCATAATCTATGTTTTATTCAAACTGGTTTAATCGATTTCGACCCTGAACATGTTGTTAATACAATTAAAACATCCCATCATACTCGTAATAATACTATAAATAAAAGCCCTATGATTTACATCACTAACAATATAAGAATCAGTCAATTCGTGTCTGATTTGGAAGAGACATGGTCGCGCTAATCATCTAGCGTGGTCGTGCCTCATGAGACGCGGTCGTGCTGGTTACCAGCGCGGTCGTGTCCTCCTATTCAGACCCAGTCATGCCCTTTGGCTAATCTCAGTCGTGTCTCAGAATCATAGACATGATCGTGCCGAGCCAAGGCACGGTCGTGCCTAATGATTTGGTTAGTTATGCCCTCTGTTTGATTAACACGGTCGCGCCCGTGGTTAGAGCACGATCGTGCCCTTCCCAGACACGGTCGTGTGTGAGTTAAATTTTTGGCAGAATTATAATTTTTATATATTTTTCAAACAATAAATATTTCTGATTAAATTTCAAAATAAAAATAGTTGATTTTTATAGAAATGTATTAATTCTATTTAGAAAGATCAAATAGTTAATCTTGGAATAAATAGAAAATTATTTATTTAAAGTTTATAAAAATTAAATTTACAATTATTGTTAATCCTTTCATTTAAAAAGTATCTTAATGGTTAAGCTACATATTTTATAAATAAATAAATAAGGAAATGATTATTTATTTAATTTATATTTAAACAAAAACAATTATTTATTTATACTTAGTTACATCAAATACTTACACTATTTTCATAAACAATAATTATTTAACCTACTTATTTAGCTATTCAATTTCAAACCTTAACTTAAAATGTTCTAAAAATATTATTTCAAACTTTATATCGTATTCAATACTTTCAAATACAAATCAATGGCTTTATACACAAATCTAAGTTCAACATTTGACTCAAACTTTGTGCACGCTATTGATACAATATACATTGCACTTTAGGTTAACTTGGGTTTCTCAAGGATCCTTATTACTATCTAGTACCTTTTGTTAGCTACGCCTTCAAACCAAGTGAGTATTACATAGCCCCTTTTAATCTTTTATAATTTTTGGGGTGGAACATGAACACTATACAACACTATTACTTACACTTACACAAACTACACAAGTACAAATCCTCTTTACATCCATGTGTGTAATTTGAACTTTATGCCCGAGTGCTAGTTGTGCTAACTTTTGTATGCGATTATGTGCAATCATTAACTATTCAATCCGATGGTAAACAATGATAGGTCTATTGAGTCTGACAAACCCACCCAGGTAGGGTGATTGTTACCGACAACACAATTTTTGCATGCTAGTTACAAATGTTTGAGTGTACTTTGTTACACAATAGCTGCTCCCCATAAATGCCTTATTTTATCATGATATGTAAGGATTTGTTTATTTACAAACTATATGCTATCTATATACAAACCTGTGTATGCTCACCAACTTTTTAGTTGACCTTATTTTATTCATGTTTCAGGTACTAATGTGTGATTTGATCAAGATGTGCTACACATAGGCTTTGGACTTAGCTAATTTAAATAAAGAAGTCTATGTATTACATTTATGTTTCTTTCTTGGATTTGGTTTCGTTTGAATGTTTGCAATGAAATTTGACGATTAATATATTTCAATTTAGTCAACCTTGTGCTCATGAACAGTCTACATGTCCCGCCCCGATGATTCCGCCATCGGTCGGGGTGTGACAAGAAAGTTGACGGATTGACCCGGAATTGAAGGAGCACGTTACTACTGAGCTCGTGAGCAAAACCTCCGAATCTGAATCCCAATCCAGGTAACGATTCGACCCTAATCTGAGTTTTTGTTCGTTTTGGGGTTTTTTGGGTTTTAGCTAAATAGGAGACGTTTCTATGGCCATTTTCGTACATGTAAATGTTTGACACAAGTTTTGAAAGAGTTAAAGTATTCATCTTAATTATAGTAATGAGCCTCTAAGTTGGAAATTATAGAATCAACTTCTTAACTTGGTTTCTCTAGTGTTTTAGCACCTCTACGAGCGTTTCTTCTTGATCCGAGCACTACAACGAGCGGGATGTTGGGTATAATTTTGAGACTGATGCTATCAATCGAAATTACAGTATCGAAACTACTAGTTTTGGTTAAACTTTTGTTCAATCGAAACTACTAGTTTCGGTTGAACATTTGTTCAATCGAAACTAGGTAGTTTCGATACTTGTTTTTCAGGCCCATTGGGCGGTGGCTTGGAAAACAAGGCGCATGTGCTTGGCCTCCTATATATAGCAGATTATGCCTAGGAGTGAGTGTGTGTTTGTAGAGGGAATCACCACCCCAGCGGGAGCTCACCCTGGGGTGAGATAATTGTAGAGTGTGTGAGGAGCCTTTTAATTTTCATATCAATCAAAGAATCATACGTTTTATGCTCCAATTATTTGTTCTTTTCACTTTTATATATTTCTGTTCGTGTTTGTGATTCCCGCACCCGTCTCTACCATTTCTGATTCGAGAGTGATACCGGATCCAGAGATTCCGCCTCTCGATCCGGACTGTTTGAAGAATTTCTCCGCATATCTGTGTCTACAGTTCTGCTCAGGACCTACACGGGAATCGAACCGGGATCGTTGGGAACCTTTTAAGGAAGTCTTGGAACAAAATCTGAGAGTGAGATTCGTTTTAAGATGAAGAATGAAGCTGAAATCAATCAAGTATTTATAGGCTGAAATCTGGACCCATGCCGGACCGACATGGCAAGCCCTAACGATCCGATATCCTTCTATGCTCGCGTCAGCCCTACACGTCCAAATCTGATTGGACTACACCTCGTATTACGTCTAGCGGACCATTATGAGGTGCATATTGGTCTGATATCATGACACACGTCAAAAACCCAGGGCTGAGTCATAGGACGCGTGTCATCACCAAAAATTGCGGCTGAAGGAGGTAGTTGGACCGTTATCCAATCGATGTCGGTCTGCTATCCGACCCTCTACTCACTGCGGACCGTTATGAGATATGATAGCGGTGCGCTATCTACCCAGAAATCGTATTTTTCATTTTTAACCCGGGACTTTGGTATTTAGATACATAGGTCCTTTAAGCTTCTAACCTTGGCATTTCATGGACATTTTTGTGGTAGGTGTAACATTATGCAAAGTTGATCATATGGAATCATATCGACATAACTTGTCACTCAACCTTTTCTTATTGCATTCGAATATCCACAGCCTTCGAACGACAGCTAGTATGTTTGTCCTCATAAGCCCATGCACCATTCTTTCAACATACAACTAGCGAACTTTTATCATGTTTTGGTAGAATTAAGATTAAGTCAGTGATCCCCACACTTGTCAGGTATAACCTACTAATCCTCATGGTCTTTTGAGTGCGATGATGAGAGCTTCAGGTTTATGCCAATGCATAATAAGAGAAGTCGATCACCGAGAATCCTAAAATAGCCAATTTAGCATAACTAGCACGGGTCTATGAAAAGTTCTGGGTATCTTTAAAATGATTTTGGTTCAGAGACAAGGCACGACAGACTTACTGTGGAGATATGTTTTGTGACAGGTAGCCTTGTAATAGATTAGGTCTTTATTATGTCTTTATGTTTTATGTTTGTCTTTTATACTTGTAATGTGTAGGAAGTAACTAAGTTTTGGCATAGGCGAACCTAGTAAGTTTGCCTAGGACAAGTTCTGGCGAACTTGTTAAGTTCTCCTGCAGCAGTTACTTTTCTATAAATATGTGTTTAGTAGTTTGAATTGTAAGCTTCTGTTCATTCAGTTCTTGTAAACACTCTGAGTTTGAGAGCAATACAATTAGAGATTATTTACCTTCTGTGTTCATTGTTATTGTTCTAGTTGTCATCTATACACAAGCATGCATGCGTTGGATTCCGCACTCCGTGTGTGTGTCGGTTTCTTATCGTGTTAGATCCGTATTGATATCTCCGGGACCTACATGTGGTATCAGAGCTATATGCTCTTGATTGAGATCTATTAGCGATCTTTGTGTAGAGATTTGACTTCAAAAGCTTGAGTTTTTACAAGGATTTCATGTTCTTGGCGTTTTTGAGTTCTTGAAGTGATTTTGAGGCTGATTTCATCAAATTAGAAGTGTTATTGAAGATTTTGAGCCGTTCAAAGTGTTCTAATTCATGTTATAGACATTCCTATGGTTTAATTTGATCAACTTCCTTCAAATCATCAAGAAATGAAGATTTTCAGAAGTTTTGGTTCGAGTTTTGGTTGAAGTTTCTCTCTCCTGAGATTTCAGTGATTCAGGAGAACTTAGCTTCTGTTACTGGCGAACTTAAGGAGGCGAACTTATTATCTTCACTAGTTTTCTGTTTGTGGCGAACTTGGTAAGTTCGCTAGGACATCTTCGCTTGTTTCTGGTTTGAAGCGAACTTAGGGAATTTTGTTCAATTTTTTACTTTGATTGATATTATTTGTATACTTGTTACTATGGTTAACATGGTGCAGGTTACAAACATGCTGAACTATGACAATGAGATTGGAACTCCTCAGAAACTACCAAAGCTGATGAGCCTAGCTGATTATTGAAACTGGAAAGACATATTTGATCAGTTTTTCTGTTACACTGATAAGAGCGTATGGATTCCAATTCTGGAAGGATACAAACATCCAATTTATTCTTTTATGGGAAATGATAATCTTTCGAAGCCCATTTCTGCATTGACAACTGAAGAGAAATTAGTGTATGACAGAGAAAAGAAGGCAATGGCAAGTATTTCAATGTGTTTTCCAAAGAAAATTTTTCACGGGTTCAAGCAGTTTCACACTTCAAAGCAATTGTGGGAAGCTTTACATAAAAAATGTGAAGGTAATTTGGATGTGAAGAAAAGTCGAAGAGAATTACTAAAGAAGCACTTTGTGGTGTTTAAGCACTTTCCTAATGAAACTTTGGATGAGCTAACTACAAGATATTATCATTTTCGTAGTGAACTTACAAGTGCAGAGGTGGAATATGAACCTGAAGAAATTAATGACAAGTTCTTAGAGGCACTACCATCAAAATTTGATGTGTATTCTGTTCTTATCAAAGAGAGTGGAAAATACAAATCAATATCATTGGAAGATGTGCACGGGAAGATACAGTCTCATGTTATGAATTTGAAGAAGCAGGAAACCAATATGGAGCATATTCAAGATCCATTCATGTATTTTGCAAAAGTGTCTACAAAATCGGGATCTGGAGTTACATTGTTTTCTGCTGAAGGACAAGTTTGTCTTGTTGATAATTCTTCTGGGTATTCTTATTAGTCTTGTTTTTCTGCTCAAACTACAACTTCATCTTGAGGTCATTCAAGTGGTTCTCATCAACTGAGTCAAAGAGTTGCTGAGGATTACATGGCAATGTTTTCTTCATTCATAGCATCGTATGAAAATTTTATTGGTGGGAAGATTCATGATCGAGAAGCCATTGAAGAAGACTACAAGCAGATAGATCCAATTAATCTAGAAGAAATGAATGTTCAATGGAATATGGATATGATTATGAGACAGGCAAATGAGTTTCTGAAAAAGACCGAAAGAAAGTATATTGGTTCAAACAGCAGGACCAAGATGGGTTTTGACAAATCAAAAGTCCGTTGTTATAACTATCAAGAGTATGGTCACTTTGCCAAGGAATGTAACAATCCAAAAGTTGAGATTGATTCTCAAAAGAAGAATAATTTTCAGGAAACAGACAACGTCAACATAATTCTAGAAATTTGGCAACATCATCTGCTTTAGTTGTTCAAGGAGATGATACTTATGACTGGGGAATTCATCTAGATGATCTGGTTGGAACAATAAGTCAGGCATTTGTTGCTTAAATTCACACATCTGATTCTTCTGGAGATGATAGTTCAAGCAGTTCGAGTGAAGAAGAGTGTTCTGTATGTGATGTTGAAAGTCAGAATGAAGAAGTTGTTGAAAGCATTTATGAAGATAGTGTGTGTAATGAAGTTCTTTCTGATGACAACAAGTCCTCGGCAAGTTCTTCTGAAGAAGAGATAGTGCTGAAGAAAAGAGAATCGGAATTAAAAGAAGATATTCCAACAGCAAAGGAGTATGTCTTCATGGCAAATACATCCAATCCTACAAAGGTAAAATATTATGTTTGTGAAATATTTTGTTCTAACTGTGTTTCAGTGAAGGAGAAAATGTTGAAAGTCATGGATGATAACATAAATTTAATTTGTGATATGAAATCGATGTTTACTGTGAATCAAACTTTGAGAGACAATGAGAAGCTATGTGTGGAAAGGATTGAGTCTTTGAAAAGGGATATTAATTCTTCAACCTTGAAGGTGAAAGAAAAGGCATATCAACTGGACATGTCTTTCGAAGAAATTGAGAAAAGAAACACAATTATTGCTGAGAAAAATAAGAAACTTGATGAATTTGAGGCAGGGATTGTTAGGTTACACCGAAAGATAGAAAGTTTTAGAAATTCATCATTCTTGTGAAACTTGCTGAATCTGAGGCAGAGAATGTTAGGTTACACCGAAAGATAGAAAGTTTTGGAAATTCATCATTCTTGCTGGGATATTACAATGAAAACATTGATTAGAGTAGAAGAGTTGGTGGTGTTGGATGTGTAGCTCCACCGTTTAATGGAAATTATACCGTTGAACCAGTTGTTGTGAAGGATGAGGATTTAGAACCAAATACAGTGCTTAAAGTTAATCCTGTGACTGGTGAAGAGATGGTATATGAAACTGATACTGATGATGAAGAGTTCGATGAAGCCAAGATTGAAGGTGTTCCTTAAGAAGTTAAAATTGAAGAACCAAAAGTGGTTAAGCAGGTAACAAGAGATCGTTGTATACTGACAGAACCTGATGAGGTTGTACAATCAAAGCCAGTGATTGAAAAGAAAGTGTTTGTTAGTGATGGTGATATTAAAGATGAAGTTTCTAAAGTTGAAAATATATCAACAGCTGAGTTTAGCAAAGAAAAGGTGAATCTGGAAAAAGTCAAAGGTTGTTCAGGCTCAAAGTAAGAACGTTTATGTTGGTGAATCGTTGAAGAAGATGTATGTTCAAAAGTAACAAGAGGTTGTTGAAGTAAAATCTTCTGAAGGTTATACATTTGGAAGTTCTTCTAGTTCAAGAAGGGTTCCTTATGTGAGAGAGTACAGAGAAAGATGGGTGTGTTTTCACTGTAATGAGGTGGGTCATATTTTGGTGTATTGTCCTTATAAAAACAAGGAGAAAAATCCCATCATTCTAGAGAAATCAAAGCCTATTCTTCAATCTATTGATAGTCATTCAAAGTCTCAAGGTGTTAAGATTCTGAAAAGACCTGGTGTGGGAAAGCCTACAACTGATAATGCGGTGCATAAAGTGGTGAAACAGAAGGTACCAAGAAAGACTTTTGTTAAACCATCTGAGTTTAAGAAAGATGTGAAACATTATGTGGACGTTGGAGTTGGTATTAGCAAATCATGGTTTGTTCAACTTGGTAGTAGAAAGCAAGTGGTTAATCCATAAGTTGTTGAGCATCCTAAAGTTGGATTCAAAGAGAATTCACATTCTGAGGTTAAGCTGTCTACACCTCAAAGACGAAGACGGAACCGACAATTAAAGAAACTTTTGCAACTTGATCAAAATAATTCTTTTTCAAACAATCATAATTGTGTTAATCAATCTAATCAAAGAGTGAAAAATAATTTTAATAATTCAAAGGTGTCTGGTTCTGGTTCATCGTCTCAATCACCAAGAGTTGATGATAATAGAAATTATGAATTAAGAGAAGTTGTGTACTTTGATGCTAATGGCCGACCCAAGACCACAATGGCTTGGGTCTCTGTATCTAACTGATTTTTCTTGTTATTGTAGGGTAAACAACCAAGGAGGACTGTACACAATACATGGTATGTGGATAGTGGTTGTTCCCGACACATGACTGGAAATATTCAATTGCTAGAAGATGTGAAAAATATTGATGGTGGTTATGTCGCCTTTGCGGGTGATAAAGGTGGTTACATAACTAGACAGGGAACGTTGAAGAATGAGAAAGTGCAGTTCGAGAAAGTTAATTATGTGGACCAACTCGAGCACAATTTACTCAGTGTGTCTCAAGTCTGTGATAAGAAGTTTTCTTTCCATTTCAATGATTCTGAATGTTATATTCTAAAGTCGAGATTTATTATACATGAGGAATGGATTCTGATGAAGGCACCAAGGAGGAATGACACTTATGTCCTAGACATGAGTGTGGCTACTACAATGGATTCAGTTCCTACATGTTTACTCTCCAAGGCGTCTGAAGCTGACTCTATTCTTTGGCATAGGAAGTTAGCACACATCAATTTCAGAAAAAATGAATTACTTGGTGAAGAATGACTTGATTACCGGTGTTCCCAAAGTGAAATTTTCTGTGCCTGATGATTGTATACCTTGCAAGAAGGGCAAGCAGCACAGAAAATCCCACAAACCAAAGAAGCAAAATTCTATTATTACTCCTTTGGAGTTACTTCATATGGATTTGTTCGCGCCAATAAGTATTCAAAGTATTGGAGGAAAGTTGTATTGTCTGGTGGTAACTGATGACTACACAAGATTCTCATGGGTCAAGTTTTTTGGCAACAAAAGATTAAACAACTGAGACTGTTCAATTCTTGATTATCGGGTTGGAGAATCTTTTCAAGCAGAAAGTCAGACGTATTAGAAGTGACAAAGGCACTGAATTCAAGAACAGCAAGATGTGATTCTTTTGTTTACAAAAGGGTATTCATCATGAATTTAGCGCTCCATATGTACCTCAACAAAATGGTGTAGCTGATCGAAAGAACAGAACGTTAGTTGAAGCAGCGAGAACAATGCTTGCGGATTCTAAGCTACCGGTCACTTTCTGGGCTGAAGCTGTGAATACTGCTTGTCATATCCTTAACTGAGTTCTGACCGTGAAGCAACACAACAAGACATGTTATGAGTTGTTAAACAATCAAAAGCCTAATTTGGATTATCTTCTACCTTTTGGGAATCCGTGTACTCTTCTGAAGACCAAAAATGTTCCTACAAAGTTTAGAGAAAAGGCAATTGAAGGGATTTTTCTTGGATACGTTGCCAATTCGTTAAAGAAAATAGTGTATAACAAGGAAACAAGACAGGTCGATGAATGGTTCCATATCGATTGCTCGAATCGTTCAATTCCTCAGAAGGCGGTTGGTCCAAAGTGGGCATTTGATTATGACAGTTTGTTCAAGTCTTTTAACTTTGCTCCTGATTTTTCTATTAGAAAAGCAGCTGTGCTTTTTGAGTCATGCAATGGTGACCAAGATTGTAGTTTTACACCAAGATCACCCTGATCCGAATGGTGCGTCTAGTTCGGGTACTCATGAATCAGATAGTGATGACGATGAGGCGATATTTCAAGATTCCTTAACTGATCCTTTAATCGTTGATGATTCGTCTACATCTACACAATTTCAGGGAGAGATTTCTTCTAATCTAGATCTAGTGATACTAGTTCCTTAAGTTGTTCCTTCTCAAGTGGAGACTACACAAGTTGATGTTTTACCTGTTCCTGAGGTTGCTTCCAGCAAAGAATTAAAAGACCATCCAGTGACGAATATCATTGGGAATTTGCAGGATGGAGTTAAAACTCCTTCTTTAACTGAAAATACTTGTTTATATTCTCAGATTAAGGATACTGGAGTACTTGATGTTTGCTCACATTCCTGTTTTGTTTCTCAGATCGAACCAAAGAATGTGGAAATGGCTTTACAAGACAATAATTGGATTGAGGCTATGCAGGAAGAGCTAGCTCAATTTGATAAATTGAATATTTGGAATTTGGTTGATCTTCCAAAGGGAGTGTATACTATTGTCACGAAATGGGTTTTTAAAAGTAAGAAAGATGATAGAGGTGTCGTGGTGAGGGATAAAGCGAGGTTGGTCGTTCAGTGCTTTAATCAACAGGAAGGCATATATTACACTGAGGTGTACGCACTTGTAGCTAGGTTGGAAGTGATTCGTTTGTTTCTGGCTTTTGCTTCGTTCAAAGGGTTTAAGGTTTATCAATTGGATGTCAAGAGTGCTTTCCTTTATGGCAAGGTTAAGGAAAAGTATATGTGTGTCAACCACCGGGCTTTGAAGATCCATTATATCCCTCGAGAGTGTTCAAGCTAGATAAAGCTTTATATGGACTTCATCAAGTGCCCAGAGCTTGGTATGAAACGTTGTCTCAGCATCTTCTGGATAATGGTTTTATTCGTGGCCATATTGACTAAACCTTGTTCATATAGAAAGCAGGGGGAGATTACCTGATGGTTCAGATTTACGTGGACGATATTATATTTGGCTCAAAAAATGGAGGGTTATGCAACGAGTTTGAGGGAGTTATGAAATCAAAGTTTGCAATGTCCGTTATGGGAGAGTTGTCCTTTTTCTTAGGGTTGTAAGTTAACCAGAAGGAAGATGGCTTCTTTATTCATCAGTCTAAGTATGTAAATTATATCTTGAGTTTGTTCAAGATGGAAGACTGTACCCCATATGACACACCGATCCCAGTGAATCACAAGTTGAATCCAAATCCAGAAGGGAAGGATATTGACAGTCGATTGTACAGAGCTATGATCGGATCCCTCATGTACTTAACTGCGTCAAGGCTAGATATAATGTTTGTGGTGTGTCTCTGTTCAAGATTTTAATGGAAACCGAAAGAATCTCATCTGATTGCAGTAAAAAGGATATTCCGATACATGAAAGGGAAACCGAGATTAGGACTTTGGTTTCCTCATGGATCTAATTTTGATTTTGTTGCATATACAGATTCTGATTTTGGAGGTTGTTGCTTAGACAGAAGTCTACAACAGGTGGTTGCCAGTTTCTTGGTAATCGGCTTGTATCATGGCAATGCAAAAAAGCAGACCACAGTTTCCATCTCAACATGTGAAGAAGAGTACATTGAAGCTTCCGATTGTTGTTCACAAATTTTGTCGATCCAGCAACAATTAAGAGACTACGGTTTGAATTTCACTTACACCTATATAACAATGCCACTATGTCCATTACTGATAATCCTGTCAAGCACAATAAACTAAGCATATTGAGATAAGATATCATTTTATTCGTGATTGTGCAGAAAAAAGGTTGATTGAGCTGGTGAAAGTGCACACTAATGATACTTTGCTGACCTCTTCACTAAGGCAATTGATCGGACTCGCTTTGAGTTTTTGGTAAAAATGATCGGAATGATCAATCCCGAATAAATTTTTTTCAAAAACTATTTTCATGGAAGTGTTTATTTTTGCATTATTTCTTTCTTTCAGTATAGTTTATTGCTTTATTACTTTCATGCATTTAGTTTTACTATCAAAAAGATGTTATTTATAAAAATTCAAACAAATTTAAAAAATAAAATCAACATCATTTGAAGTTAGAGAAGAAATGATAGTACATCAGTAGGTGATCACACATATGACCATAGAATAACTACTTGGTTTCTGTATTTATTCTCAAATGTTGTCATTATGATTTGATCTAAACTTCTTAGTTTGCATAAACAAAAAATGATAGATTCATGACTGCCTCAACATTACATACATCTATATATTATAATATGTATATCTGCATGTAATTTGAATTGCCAGTAAGGCTGAAAGCATGTTTAGACCGTTAGTAGTGTGAAAACATAATGATCTATGTCACAATTGTGATTTGAACCCATATTATGCCGGGGTGTGTGTTAAAAGCTCATTATCAGATAAAGAATATGAGACTTTAAGAATTTCATGAGACTAGTATCGAATTATGTTGATTATCACAATTTTTCGGTTTACTTCACTGCCCATGTCCCGAAAAACATGCAATGTGTTGCTGAACCAAGATATGTATTGATAACTTTTGTCAAGCATATACTAGCCCTTGAATCAAAAATCACTTGATTATTCTGATTCATTGAAGAGATCTAGAAAACAGTTGGACCATTTTACCCAAAATTATTGAATCAATCGATTCTTTATTCAATCTTTCATCTGTTACAAGATATCATTGAGAATCATCAAAGCCAAGCTAATCTATATCAATCATTCGATTCTGAATCTTTGAGATTCTTTATATCCTTTGGGATCTGCTTCTTTTCCTATGCTAATTGATATAATTTCATCCTGAGGATTGATATATATATATTCTATTGCACAAGGGCTCATATGTCTTGAAGATAATGCACCTTTATTTTATGTTGGCATACTTGTGGGGTACACCATGTTTTCATATAAATGGTACTAACTCACAAGAAAGTGGGATAAACAGGCTTTTAGTTTCAAATTTTATAATACTGGCAGCTTGAACTTACATGTAGTGTATTACAAATTCGGTACGAATAAGTTGGCATGTCATGATCGGATCTTGTTTACTTTGAAGTTTATCGCGTATCATTTCATGTTTTCTGAATATTATGGAAAAGAAAATTATGAGAAAGAAGTGGTTAATGAGCTATGATTTGTAAGTACATAGAAAACCTTAGGTCACCCTTAGATCTGCTAAGGATTTTATAACTGATATGTGTGTGTTTCATCAAATATACTGATATGATCTTCTTACTCATGATGTTTGAACAAAAATATGTGCTTTTATTACTTGTATTTCATTTTGTACCGATAAAAACAAAAAAATATGTGATTTTATTTTGTATAGATAAAAGCCAAAAAGATTCTTTTTACTGCTTTAATTCATTTGAAAATTTCAAAAAGATTTTAGATGTGTTTTAGCATAAAATTTCAAAAATACAAAAATATGTTCGTTATTAGATAAGTTTGTTTTTTTCTCAAAAATCCAAAAATATTTTCTTTCTTGCTTCCATGAAAATTTTATTTTTTATGTTCGGGATTGTATTTCTTATAGGTTAAAGATTAGAAGGAAGAAAGTGTGAGTGGTTGAAGATGGATTTGAAAAGTTCAAATTATTCTAAGTTTGCTTGGCTAAGTTCGTCTGGGAATGAACTTACTAAGTTCGCCTGGTTTTAGCAAACTTAACCTTGGGGTATAAAAGGCATAGTGTAGCGAACATGATCTTTACTCACTTTGTCTGCTTAAGCGAACTTATTTTGGCGAACTTAACTGGTTTTAGCGAACTTGTTGATTTTCAAAATTTCTGTTGTTGGGTGGTAATTTCATTGATCAAATCTTATTATAATTGATCTTGCGAATCTTTTGCAGGTAAAATCATCCATTTCCATCCATTATTTAGCTCAGAATTTGAAAAATTTGTGGGTTGGTTACAGGTTTGATTTAGAGGCTGAGTTTGCATGGTGTTTGTGTGTTTAAAGTCAAATTGTTGTTTCCATATCATTTATCGGTGCTAGTACTACAAGTTTCATGGATTAATTCATCTTGATATCATCTAGATTTGAGTTTGAATGATTTATGTACAAGTTCATGCCCTAGCAAACTTGCTCAGGCGAACTTGTTAAGTTCGCCTAGGGCATTTTAAGCGAACTTATTATGTTTGCCACATGGGCCAGTACTGAATTGAGACTTAGCAATTTTTTAGTTTCAAATTTTTTTAAACTTTTGTTTTTTTTCTTTTGATTTTTTTTATTATTTTATTGCTATTGTCTACATATTGTTATTCTTTGACAGATGGATCATCGTGTCGAGTATAAGCATAACCAAGTGGCACTTCTTGATCCAGATCTCCCTGAGGATGTTAATTACCATGAGATTATCACTTTTCTGAACATATCAAGATTCAGGGTTGCTTTATTAGCAAATCCAATCATCAGCTTGCAATATATTCAACAATTTTGGGATACAGCAGTGCATGATTGTGAAGTTAATCCAAATGTGATCCGTGCAACTGTCAAAAATCAAGCTATAGCCATATCTGTTGCAACTATTAGAGAAGCATTATCTTTGGGTGGAGCTGAAAATGATCCTCTTATGCTACGTACCATTCTTATTACTGGATGCTTTCACAGAATGGGTTACAGAGGGAAAGCAAATGATTATCAAGCAAGGAAGGGAGGCCTTGTAGGGTAATGGAGGTATTTCATGCATGTAATCATACAGTGCATATCACCAAGAAAGGCTGGTAGTGATGGGTTAAAAGCATCTTTTCAAGCGGCTATGGTGGCACTTACTCTAAACAGAGGTTACAACTTTGCTCATTACTTTTACAAAGAGATTTTTGCACAGATTAATCCACCAGAAGGTCAAGGTTTTCTAATGTATCCAAGGTTCTTGCAAGTTATCATTAATCACCTGATTCCTGAGTTACATCCAGCTGGTCAAAGACTGACACTTACACCAATGACAAAAAAGATCTTCACAGATTGTAATAATGTCAAAAGGGAGAATCCTGCATTAATTCCAGTTCCTACTCCTTTGTTTAGACATATAATCAATCCTGATTATGTTTCTCTTGCTAAAGATAATTGGATCAATCCAGATGAGCAACAAGTACCAGCACCACAACAACAACAAAAGCAACCTCAAGTTCAACAACAACAACCTGCTCAAGTTAATGTTCAAGTTCTTGTTCAACAAGAACCATAAGCACAAGTTGATCCTGTTAAGGATGAGGTTCAAGTTGAAAATCAAGTAGATGAAAATGTTGATAACGTTGACGAAGATATTCCTGTGAATGATGGTGTCAATGTAACTTCACCTCCACCACAACCGCAAGAGAATGTTGAAGATGTATCTACTAGTTCAAGTTCATCAAGTTCTGGTGAAAGGTAAGGAAGTTGATTCTGAGGCAAGAGATCCTGATTTTGACTCAGATCACTATGAGGTATTAAGTAAGCAAAAAAGGGTTGGAAAACATAAACAAGGCAGAAAGAAATTAATTCCAAGAAGAAAGTCAGTCAGAGGTCCTCATTTCGGATCTGTACTTGGGAAACAAAGTCTAAGAGATGAATCGTCCCACTCTGATTATGTCCCTGACTCTCCTAAGGGGAAGAAGAAAGAAGCTAAGAAAGTTCCTGTTACATCAGCTGAAGATGATATAGCTTTTGTTTCTTCAGGAAATTTGGGTGTGTTTGCACAATGCTGAATACTTCTGATCAACTGAACAAGTTTGAAGCCAAAGCAGATGAGTGCTACTTCGTGGGCTATTCCTCTAACCAAAGAGCTTTTCGTGTTTACAATAAGAGAAGAAGGATTGTGTTGGAATCTATTGATATCAATTGGCATGAAAGCAATCATACGTACACTGGGGATGGTCCTGATTGGCTTTTTGATGTCGATTCTTTGTTTAAATAATTTAATCTTCCAGATTTCACTAACATATCTGTCTCAGCTAATCCTCTTATGTCTGTGAATATCCTAGGTACCTCTTCTACTTCTGCCACAAGCTCCTCTTCATCACCCACTCTAGATTCTTTGGACTCTGTAGCAACAAGTGAAACTGTCGAGGAAGAAACTCCTCCAATAGTGGATGTTGCTCCACAATCATCTGCTGCAGACCCCATTGTTGATGAATTTGACCTTTCTGACAATAACATTACCAATCTGGATGATCAATTGGAAGAGGAGGCGATTCCACAGTTGATAATTCACAAGGATCATCCGACAGACAACATCATTGGTCCACTCAATGTGGGAGTCCGAACTCATAGTGCCACCGAAGCAATTAATGATAGTCTCTTCTCTTGTTTCATATCTCAAGTCGAACCTAAGAATATCAAAGCTGCTTTGCTTGAAAACAGTTGGGTAGAGGCCATGCAAGAAGAATTGCAGCAGTTCAACAAGTTACATGTGTGGAATCTGGTGGACCTTCCAAGGAACAAAGTCCCAATCGGCACTCTTTGGGTATTTCGTAACAAAAAGGACGAAGGTGGAATCATGATTTGAAACAAAGCCCGCTTTGTGGTTCATGGGTTTTATCAAGAAGAAGGAATTGATTTTGAGGATGACTTTGCACCAGTGGCTCGCTTGGAAGCCATCAGAATGTTTCTCGCGTACACAGCCTATATGGACTTCACAGTTCATCAGATGGATTTCAAAAGAGCATTTCTGTATGGAAAAGTTCAAGAGGAAGTTTATGTCAAGCTGCTACCGGGTTTCATTGATCCAAGCTATCCTGACAAAGTTTACAAACTTGACAAGGCATTGTACGGTCTTCATCAAGCACCTCGTGCGTGGTATGAGATGTTATCTAAGCATCTGCTTGATAATGGTTTCACACGAGGAGCAATTGACCAAACTTTGTTGAAATGGAAGGATGGCGCAGATGCCGGTTTAGTGCAAATCTATGTTGATGAAGTGATGCGCTCTAAGTTTGAAATGAGCTCTATGGGGGTAATGAAGTTCTTTCTTGGGTTGCAAGTTGATCAGTCTGAGTCGGGAATTCTTATCCATCAAGAGAAGTATGCCAAATAAATTCTGACCAAGTTCAAAATGACTGAGTCTCATCCTTACAAGACTCCTATGGACGTTCGACATTGTCTGTCTCCTGATTTGGATGGTGAAAGCGTTGATCAGCACCTTTATCGCTCAATGATAGGATCACTTCTGTATCTCACTGCTAGCAGACCAGAATCATGTTCGCAGTGTGCTTGTGTGCACGCTTTCAGGCTAATCCTAAACTCTCTCATTTAATTGCTGTCAAACGTATTTTAAGATATTTGAAGTACAAGACAAAGATTGGGCTTTGGTATCCCAAAAATAATTTGTTTGATCTTTTGGCATACTCAGATTCAGACTACGGGGGATGCAACTTAGATCGAAAGTCCACTTCTGGAGGTTGTCAGTTCCTTGGCAACCGCCTCGTCTCCTGGCAATGTAAGAAACAAACCACCGTTTCCCAATCCACAGCTGAAGCCGAATACATTGCCGCAGCCCTTTGTTGTTCCCAAGTAAGGTGGATCCACCATCAAATGCTTGATTATGGGATCACCTTCCATGAAACTCCCATCCTGTGTGATAACACCGTTGTTCCCCATATCACCAAAAATCCCGTTCAGCATTCTAAAACCAAATGCATTGAGATCAAACACCACTTCATCCGTGATTATGTCGAAAAGAAACATATCAAAATCGTTGAAGTCAAAACCGCCAACATCTTTACAAAAGCATTTGATTATGCCAGATTTGAGAAATTGGTGGAGATGCTCGGTATGATCAACTTTCAGTAACCCCTGTGCATATTATATTTTCTTTTTAAACTTGTTAATTGGGAAGATTTCCAAAAATACTTTACCTTTTCTGTATAGTTGTTTTCTTTAATTAACTTTGAAAGCAAAACTTTTGGGGGAGAAATTGGAATTTGCAGTTTGAAGGAAAAAGATTTGCTTTGTATAGTCAAAAAGGAAAGAAAATATTTGATTTGTTTATTGTTTGCTTAAGAAAAACTCACTGTGAGTATCATGTTTTTGTTTCAGGAAAATCGGATCCAACCTTGTGAGAAATGAAAGAGTCTGATCACACTTCTTGAACATGGAATGAACCATAAGCGATGGTGCTTACAGAGGAATAGCCGGTAGGCCCGACATACGGTTATAACTCTTTAGTAGTGTGAAAATCTAATTCTCTTTCGTACACGTGTGTTTGAACCCATTTTTGAAACATCTAACCCATTTTATAAGCTAGGAAAACCGATTCAATCAGATATAGGCTTACGTGTTGGATTCTGATTCATGCGCCAGGTGACCGTCAAAGTAACGAGAGTTACCCCATCTGTTTTGCTTACGAAAAGATCTTGGGAGTTCATCTTTTTCCCATCCACTTGGATGATTTGACCCCGTCTGTTTTGCTTACACAAAGATCTCGGGTGTTCAAACATTTCCTATCCGCTTGGATAATTTTACGACTTCTTCTGTTTTGCTTAAGCAAAGATCTAGATTGTTCGTACCTTTTAATATCCACTAGGATATTTTTCATTTTACAACCTCTTATATCCATTTGGATTTTATTTTATTTTTGACGGTGATTTTGACTTACCAAGATGGTACCCTGGTTAACTTGTAAGAGATGATAAGATGAATACGGGTATTTCTTGAGCATTGATAGGCTTTCAAAACCATTTTATTTCAAAATATGGGGTACGCCATGTTTCATGCTCAAATGGTACCTCTTAATCACATGAAAACATTGTACAAGTAAATGTTCGGGTTTATCTTGCACAAATATCGGCTATCTTCAAGGATTCACAGTAGCTGAGTGCAATATGAAGTTTTCAAGGGTTTGACCAGACATGATCTCACGTTGGATCTTTTCCGAGGCTAAGTGTTTATATTTTTTTACTGTTTCACTTTTACTTTTTCTTTATAAATTTCTTAATCTTCCTTATTAGCTTCTTTAAATTGTGTACATATTTTCGTTGTTTCTGATCATGTATCTTCTGTTCACCCGAAACTTCATTTCATCGAAACTACTCAAACCACCCAAAACTATCATCCACCCGAAACTACTTTGTTCTATCGAAACTAATAGTTTCGATAGGGGCATTTTAGTCTTTTTTCATGCTCAAATTAAATGTCTTAATAATCAGGTTTTCTCTCATGCTCATTCTCACTCTCATTTCCGATATCTCTTCACACACAAAATCTCAAAACGGTCAGTGTTGTTTATCTGATCCTCCGTCGTCGTCATCATCAGGTAACAAATTTTCTGTGGTCTCTATCGTGATTTTCAGATGAACAAACCTAGGGTTCAATTTTTTGAAACATTTACGTCTGGCATTTCCTTTAAGATGATTAAGAAGGAGTTTCGATCTACACAGGCCCCTTTCTCTTTATTTTTGTACATAATCTATGCTTTCTGAAAGATGTTTCTGTATATATGTTTTGTTTTGTTCCCTTTGTTTCCTTTGAGTCTGTTCAGACGATTCAGGGTTTGCCATCAAAACTAATAGTTGTTTGATTTAAAAAAAAGGGAGTTTCAAATTATAAACAGAATCAATCGAAACTAGTTGTTTCGATACCCTTTCCTTCCCGAAACTAAGTAGTTTCGACTAGGGCTTTTGCTCGAAACTACAAGTTTCGATAGGTGTCTCTCAATCGAAACTAGAAGTTTCGGTCTGGCCTTCTCTGAAATTTTGCCAAGTATTGAGATTTTTGATATCATATTTCTTGCAGATATGGATCTCGTATTTGTAAAGAGACACAATGTTTGTGCTATTTTGCACACAGATGATCCTAAGAATGCAGACTTCTTACCTGTTCTCAATTTCTTGGCCAACTTCAATGTCAGCTTTGCCATAAGTCATAATCTGTCGGTGTTTGAGACCACCATCATGCAATTCTGGAGTACTTCAACAACAACACATATTAACAATGTGAGCATATCCATGCTACAATTTATATTCAGGAAATTATCTTGTCTGAGGCTACTATCAGAGAGGTGCTACACTTTAATGACAGTCATGAGGCACTGGTGGAATTTCCATGTTACTATGTAGAAGAGTGTTTCAGAAGACTGGGGCATCCTAACGAATTCAAACATGGACAGATTGTCAAGAATACTGTCACAACCTGACCGATGGCGGAATCATCGGGGCGGGACATGTAGACTGTTCATAAGCACAAGGTTGACTAGATTGAATATATTAAACATCAAATTTCATAACAAGTAGTCCAAACACAACCAAATCCAAGTTAGAACAAAATTGAAATACATAGAGTTATTTTATTTAATTTAACTAAGTCCAAGCCTATGTGTAGCACATCTTGATCAATCTCACACATTAGAACCTGAAACATGAATAAAATAAAGTCAACTAAAAAGTTGGTGAGTATAACACAGGTTTATATAGATAGCATATAGTTTGTAAAACAAATCCTTACATAACATGATAAATAAGGCATTTATGGGGAGCAGCTATTGTGTAACCAAGTACAATCAAACCTTTGTAACTAGCATGCAAAATTGTGTTGTCGGTATCAATCACCCCAATCTGGGTGGGTTTGTCAGACTCAATAGATCTATCATTGAAAACCGTCGGCTTGAATAGTTAATGATTGCACATAATAGCATACAAAAGTTAGCACACATAGCACTCGGGCATAAAGCTCAAATTTGTACACATGAATGTAAATAGGATTTGTACTTGTGTTGTTTGTGTAAATGTAAACATGTAATTTGTATATAGTTCATGTTTCACCCCAAAAGTGTAAAAGAATAAAAGGGGCTATGAAATACTCACATGGTTTGAAGGCGTAGCTAACAAAGATACTAGATAGAATAAGGATCCTTGAGATGCACAAGTTAACCTAAAGTGTAATGTATATGGTATTATTAGTGTGCGCCAAAGTTTAAGTATAAAGTTGCATTTGGACTTGTGTAAAAAGGTCATTGATTTGGAATTGGAGGTATTGAATAAAATATATAAAGTTTGAAAGAATATTTTTAGAACATTTTGATTAAGGTTTGAGTTTGAATAATTAAATAAGTAATGTAAATAATTATTGTTTATGAAAATATTGTATGTGTTAAATGAAATTAAGTGTAAATAAATAAATGTCTTTGTTTAAACATAAAGTAAATAAATAATCATTATTTTATTTATTTATTTATAAAATGTAACTTTAACCATTTAAATACTTTTTAAATGAAAGGTCTAGCAATAATTGTAAATTTAATTTTTTTATAAACTTTAAATAAATAATTTTTTTCTATTTATTCCAAGATTAAATATTTGATCTTTCTAAATAGAATTAAATGCATTTTTATAAAAATCAACTATTTTTATTTTGAAATTTAATCAGAAATATTTATTGTTTGAAAAATATATAAAATTATAATTCTGCAAAAAATTTAACTCACACACGACCGTGCCTGGGAAGGGCACGATCGTGCTCAAACCACGGGCGCGACCATTCTAGTCAGGGCGCGACCGTGTTGATCAAACAGAGGCTTAACTAACTAAATCTTTAGGCACGACCGTGCCTTGGCCAGGCACGATCGTGTCTATGATTCTATGACATGACTGAGATTAGCCAAAGGGCATGATTGGGTCTGGACAGGAGAACACGACCGCGCTGATAGTCGGCACGACCGCGTCTCATGAGGCACGACCGTGCTAGATGATTAGCGCGACTGTGTATCTTCCAAAACAGACACGAATTGACTGATTCTTACATTGTTAGTGTTTGAAATCATAGGGCTTTTATTCATAGTGATGTTACGAGTATGTTGGGATGTTTTAATTGTATTAACAACATGTTCTGGGTCGAAATCGGTTAAACCATTTTTTAATAAAATATGGTTTCGGGTTTAGGATGATTTCTATATTGTAAACCCAAATTGATATGGGGCTTTTGATCTAGAGACTAAATAGATTGAGGACAAGATTTCAATTACCCGGAAGCGTAGCGAATTGATAGAGAACGGTAGGAAAAGGGTCTCAGCGGCGATGGGGATGGCTTCCGGCGTCTTCTGCTGTGATTCCGGCTAAACCAGAGAGTCTAGGAGCTTCAGGGAGAATCGAGTAGCGTGACTCTGCTGCTTGATTGAGAGAATTCGGATCGCAAGGAGGTTTTGTGTTTTCTTTGAAATGCTTGAGAGAATTTTTGAGATTAATTGGATTAATCTGAGACGTTTGTTGTAATTGGAAATGCCATTGCTTTCTTTAATGGTAATGAAGTGTAAATCGGTTATGAAAACTCAACGATCGGGTGATTAAAACTGTATTTACATTTCAACTGATACTAGGCGCGACCGTGCCCAAACGAGGCGCGACCGTGCTAAGGCACCAGGCGCGATCGTTCCAAAGCAAGTCGCGCGACTGTGCCAAAGCACTCGGCGCGACCGTGCCAGAACGAGGCGCGACCGTGCCTATTAGGGTTTCTTGTAAATTTTCAACATCAGACCTTGTAACTTTGGTCTTTGACATATTTGTATAAATAGATACTTATGTAGTGTTTTAGTAGGTTATAACCGTGTAAAATTTGCGGGTTAACATTGAAATATAGTATTTAATTGATGGTACGAATAGAACAAAACAGTGCACTAGAATTAGTTTGAAATGCATTACATTGAATTTGAAACACGGATACTAAAAATTAGAAATGTTACAGTCTCCCCATGTTGAGGGAATTTCGTCCCAAAATTTAGCAAGAGGAAACTACGGCATCAGTAAAAAGATGGGGGTACTTGAGCTTCATTTGGTCCTCTCGTTCCCAAGTGAATTCAGGACCACGCTTAGACTCCCAACGAACTTTGACAATAGGAATACGACTTCGCTTGAGTTGCTTGATTTCACGATCCATAATTTCTACCGGTTTCTCAACGAAGTGCATCGTTTCATCAATGTGCACGTCATCAAGAGGTATATGGAGATTCTCATCGGCGAGACATTTCTTCAGATTTGATACATGAAATGTAGGATGCACATTGCCAAGAGATGGAGGTAACTTGAGTTTGTAAGCCACTTTCCCAATTCTTTCAAGGATTTTGAATGGACTAACATAGTGAGGGGCTAACTTGCCTTTCTTTCCAAAACGGACCGCACCCTTCCACGGGGACACCTTAAGAAGAACAAGGTCACCGACTTGGAATTCCAAGGGTTTTCGTCGTTTATCGGCATAACTCTTTTGCCGACTTCTCGCTGTTCGGATGTTGTCACGGATTTGAATAATCTTGTCGGATGTTTTTTGAATTAGCTCGGGACCGGTGATTTGTGCTTCACCAATCTCGTTCCAACAGATAGGAGAACGACACTTGCGACCATAAAGAGCTTCGAATGGAGCCATGTTAATGCTCGTGTGGTAGCTATTATTGTAGGAGAACTCAATGAGGGATAAATGTGAATCCCAATTGCCACCAAAATCGATTACGCAGGCTCTAAGCATGTCTTCAAGCGTTTGGATTGTCCGCTCGGTTTGACCATCAGTTTGGGGATGGTAAGCCGTGCTCAAATCTAATCGTGTGCCAAGAGCAGTTTGGAGAGATTGCCAAAATCGAGAAGTGAACCGGGCATCTCGATCGGATATTATGTTCAATGGAACACCATGACTGCTCACAATTTCGTCGATGTAAATTCAGGCTAGTTTCTCAACCCGATAGTCTTCACGGATAGGCAAGAAATGAGCAGATTTGGTGAGACGATCAATAATCACCCAAATGCTATCATAACCACTCGAGGTGCGAGGGAGCTTGGTAATGAAATCCATAGCTAAGTTTTCCCATTTCCACACGGGAATTTCTGGTTGTTCAAGTAAACCAGAAGGACGTTGATGTTCGGCTTTGACTTTGGAGCAGGTTAAACATTTGGCAACATAAAGAGCAATGTCCTTTTTCATACCGGGCCACCAATATTGTTGGCGAAGATCTTGGTACATTTTATCCGCACCAGGATGAATAGAATAACGAATCTTGTGAGCCTCGTTCATGAGAAATGTACGAAGATCATCGCGATCGGGAATCCAAATACGGTTCAAGTAATAAAGTAAGCCATTGGGTTTTGATTCAAGCAGAAGTTCAACACCACACGACATTTCCTCGTACATGTTACCCTCGGTGACTGAGACGTGTTGAGCTTCTAAGATGCGGATTTGAATATCAGTTTGAATTCGGGCACAATGAAGCATAACATGGTCCTTTCGACTCAAAGTGTCGGCTACAACATTCGCTTTGTCAGGATGGTAACGAATCTCGCAGTCATAGTCGTTAAGGAGTTCAACCCAACTTCGTTGCCTCATATTGAGTTCCTTTTGATTGAAAATGTGTTGAAGACTTTGTGGTCGGTGAACACCACACATTTTGTGCCATAGAGATAATGTCTCCAAATCTTTAATGCGAATACGACCGCACCCAACTCGAGATCGTGCGTCGTATAATTCTTCTCATGAATCTTAAGATGTCATGATGCGTAGGCGATTACTTTTCCTCGTTGCATGAGGACACAACCAAGACCTTGATTGGAAGCATCACAGTAGACAACTAAATCATCATTCCCATTAGGGAGAGTCAAAATAGGAGCATTGCACAATTTTTGCTTAAGGGTTTGGAAAGCTTCTTCTTGCTTTGGTCCCCATTCATAAGTCTTACCCTTGTGGGTCAAAGCGGTAAGGGGGACGGCAATCTTAGAGAAGTTCGAGATAAAATGACGGTAATATCCCGCAAGATCGAGAAATGAACGAACTTCAGTGGGTGTCTTCGGGGCATTCCAATTCTTAACTGTTTCGATCTTAGCAGGGTCAACATGAATACCCTTTTCGTTGACAATATGACCAAGAAATTGAACTTCTTTTAACCAAAATTCACATTTGGAGAATTTGGCATATAGTTGTTCCTTCTTCAAGAGATCCAAAACCAATCTAAGATGTTGCTCATGATCGGCTTTAGTCTTGGAATATATTAAGATGTCATCGATGAAAACGATCACGAACTTATCAAGGTATGGTTTGCACACACGATTCATAAGGTCCATGAAAACTGCGGGTGCGTTGGTTAGTCCAAAAGGCATAACCATGAACTCGTAATGACCATACCTTGTTCGGAGGCAATCTTTGGAATATCGTCTTCTTGCACACGGAGTTGGTGATAACCAGATCGAAGATCAATCTTTGAGAAGCAAGTAGAACCTTGAAGTTGATCAAAGAGGTCATTAATTCTAGGCAAAGGATAACGGTTTTTGATAGTAAGCTTGTTGAGTTCGCGGTAGTCAATACACATGTGAAATGATCCATCCTTCTTTTTGACGAATAAGACGGGTGCACCCCACGGTGAATGACTTGGACGAATGAATCCCTTGTCGGAGAGCTCTTGAAGTTAACCTGCAAGTTCATGCATTTCAGAAGGTGCAAGACGGTATGGAGCTCTAGCCACGGGGTTAGCTCCGGGCACAAGGTCAATGCGAAATTCTACTTGTCGAACGGGTGGAAGACCGGAAAAGTCTTCGGGAAATACTTCGGGAAAATCCCGAATGATGGGAATGTCTTGTATACTTTTCTTTTTGACATCTTTTTGGATAATATGAGCTAAGAAGGCCACGTACTTCTTTCGTAGGTACTTTTGGGCGGTGGTGCACGACATTAACTTAAGTCCTTTGCAAGGCTTTTCACCAATAACTCATAACGTTTCTCTCGATGGTAGGGGTATTCGGATGCACTTCTCGAAACAAATGACTTCGGCATGATGATTTGATAGCCAATCCATGCCTATGATGATATCAAAACTTCCTAGTGGCATTGGAACAAGGTTGATTGGGAATGTATGTTCATTAAGTTCTAGGGAGCAGTCATAGATAATAGACTCAATTGTAAGTGAATCACCATTTGCTATTTCGACAGTGAAAGTTTTCTCTAATTGGGATCGTGTCTTTGCAAGTAAATGTTCAAAGTTAAGTGACACAAAACTTTTATCGGCACCGGTATCGAATAAAATGGAGGCATATTGACTATTAACAAGAAACGTACCATTGACCACGTCATTGTTGGCTTGAGCTTCATTGGCGTTTATGTTGAAAGCACGCCCACGAGCTCCACCTTGTCTAGCATTGACTAACTTTGGGCATTGATCACGGAAATGGTTCGGGTTGCCACACTCATAACATGCACGCCCATTTGCAATAGCGGGAGTACCTTGATTAATCACTTGGGTGTTGGTTTGGTTTGGTGGGTTGACTTGACGCGCAAGAGCTTTGGCCCTACAAACGTTGACCGTATGGCCATATCTCCCGCAATAAGTACAAAGACGACATGGGATGCTTTGGGGATGATGGTAGTTGCAGGTGGCACAAAGTGGGTAGGTTCCAACATATGGCTTTTTGGCCGGTGCTTGAACAATAGGAGCAACTTGATTAACGGGTATAGCAGGAGTAACCATAGAATAGTTTCTGGTCTTTCTTTTCTTATTATGTCGGGAGGGTTCAGATATGGTTTCTTTGTTGTGGGTGGAAGGAGTTGTAGTGTCGGAGACTTTCTTTGCGCCCTTTTTAGTAAGAGTCCCCGCCTTCACATGGTTATCAGTTAAGGTGGCAGATAAGCGGATAGCATCCTCAAGTGTTGCGGGATTCCTTCCTAGGACAGTGTCTTGAATTTGCCTAGGTAGTCCCCCAATATACTTTTCAATGCAGCGGGACAAAGGAGTGACCATGTGGGGCACAAGAAGGCTCAACTCATGGAACCGAGTTGTGTATGCCAAGTTTTCACCACTATCTTGGGCAAGATCCCAAAATTCGGCTTCAAGTTTCTTTACTTCATTTCGAGGACAGAATTCCTCGGTCATTAGCATTTTAACCTCATCCCAAGGTAAGGCCATTGCCACATCCACACCTCGATTTCTCTTCTCCCCATTCCACCACGTGAGTGCCCGTTTTTGTAGGACACTTGTGGCATGACGAACACGAAGGTTGTCGGGGCAGTCACTATTAAGAAAGGTATTCTCAATGCTTTTGAACCATTGAAGGAGTCCGGTAGCTCTTTCGGTACCATAGAACTTGAGGCGATTGCACGAGTTGAAGTGCTTGAAGGTGCATTGAGATGGGCTGTTACCACCATTTCCACCATTGCCAGCATTACCACTATTACTACCATTTCCACCATTGTTGCCATTGGTGGCACTATTAGCTTGAGTAAGTTGTGTCACGATTTGTGCAAGAATAGCAGCAATGTCGGTATTGGTGTTGGCCGCGGGAGCACAACGAGGAGGCATTCTACAGATTTCCACAAGATAAGAAAAGATGTAAGAACTTATGAGAATTGTTTGGATTTAATAGAATAAGATAACAAAATAAATAGATAATCATAGTTTGGATTGTACTCAAATAGTGATATAATCACTCGAATACTATGACATATTAAAGTTAATTAAACTTATATAATTTTCAAGGAGACATGCTTTAGCCTATAAGTAAACACTCATCTCGGGAATTCCCAGGAAAGCATACGGGTCCCTCGGTTGATTGGGATTTATGCGAAATGCTTTCCTAGGCGTCACTCTTCCGGATTGCACGTGTCCTCAAATAATTAACAAATCTTAAAAACCTTAACGAGGAAATATTTTTTTTTTTTTTTTTTGTGAATTTCGCTCCACGAAGTTTCCACATGCTTAGAGAGATAAAGATAGAGAAGAAGATAAGAATATTATGAGGTTTTAGGATATAGGAAAGGATATTGTTTATTTAATTTATCATTTAAGTATATACTAATAAGTCATGGATTTTTAACAATTATGTTATCAAATAAAATAATAACTAATCATAGTAAGCATGTAGCACATAGCATGTAACACATAACATATAACATACAGCATGTAGTATATAACATGAAATCATGAAACATAGCATAAGTAGGTGTCCTAAAGTTATAGTCTAGGTCAAGGTGTCTAATAACCTAATTCCCTATAACCAAGGCTCTGATACCAATCTGTCACACCCCGACCGATGGCGGAATCATCGGGACGGGACATGTAGACTGTTCATAAGCATAAGGTTGACTAGATTGAATATATTAAACATCAAATTTCATAACAAGTAGTCCAAACACAACTAAATCCAAGTTAGAACAAAATTGAAATACATAGAGTTCTTTTATTTAATTTAACTAAGTCCAAGCCTATGTATAGCACATCTTGATCAATCTCACACATTAGAACCTGAAACATGAATAAAATAAAGTCAACTAAAAAGTTGATGAGTATAACACAGGTTTATATAGATAGCATATAGTTTGTAAAACAAATCCTTACATAACATGATAAATAAGGCATTTATGGGGAGCAGCTATTGTGTAACCAAGTACAATCAAACTTTTGTAACTAGCATGCAAAATTGTGTTGTCGGTATCAATCACCCCAATCTGGGTGGGTTTGTCAGACTCAATAGATCTATCATTGAAAACCGTCGGCTTGAATAGTTAATGATTGCACATAATAGCATACAAAAGTTAGCACACATAGCACTCGGGCATAAAGCTCAAATTTGTACACATGAATGTAAATAGGATTTCTACTTGTGTTGTTTGTGTAAATGTAAACATGTAATTTGTATATAGTTCATGTTTCACCCCAAAAGTGTAAAAGAGTAAAAGGGGCTATGAAATACTTACATGGTTTGAAGGCGTAGCTAACAAAGATACTAGATAGAATAAAGATCCTTGAGATGCACAAGTTAACCTAAAGTGTAATGTATATGGTATTATTAGTGTGCGCCAAAGTTTATGTCTAAAGTTGCATTTGGACTTGTGTAAAAAGGTCATTGATTTGGAATTGGATGTATTGAATAAAATATATAAAGTGTGAAAGAATATTTTTAGAACATTTTGATTAAGGTTTGAGTTTGAATAATTAAATAAGTAATGTAAATAATTATTGTTTATGAAAATATTGTATGTGTTAAATGAAATTAAGTGTAAATAAATAAATGTCTTTGTTTAAACATAAAGTAAATAAATAATCATTATTTTATTTAATTATTTATAAAATGTACCTTTAACCATTTAAATACTTTTTAAATGAAAGGTCTAGCAATAATTGTAAATTTAATTTTTTTATAAACTTTAAATAAATAATTTTTTTCTATTTATTCCAAGATTAAATATTTGATCTTTCTAAATAGAATTAAATGCATTTTTATAAAAATCAACTATTTTTATTTTGAAATTTAATCAGAAATATTTATTGTTTGAAAAATATATAAAATTATAATTCTGCAAAAAATTTAACTCACACACGACCATGCCTGGGAAGGGCACGATCGTGCTCAAACCACGGGCGCGACCATTCTAGTCAGGGCGCGACCGTGTTGATCAAACAGAGGCTTAACTAACTAAATCTTTATGCACGACCGTGCCTTGGCCAGGCACGATCGTGTCTATGATTCTAAGACACGACTGAGATTAGCCAAAGGGCATGATGGGGTCTGGACAGGAGAACACGACCGCGCTGATAGTCGGCACGACCGCGTCTCATGAGGCACGACCGCGCTAGATGATTAGCGCGACCGTGTCTCTTCCAAAACAGACACGAATTGACTGATTCTTACATTGTTAGTGTTTGAAATCATAGGGCTTTTATTCATAGTGATGTTACGAGAATGTTGGGATGTTTTAATTGTATTAACAACATGTTCTGGGTCGAAATCGGTTAAACCATTTTTTAATAAAATATGGTTTCGGGTTTAGGATGATTTCTATATTGTGAACCCAAATTGATATGGGGCTTTTGATCTAGAGACTAAATAGATTGAGGACAAGATTTCAATTACCCGGAAGCGTAGCGAATTGATAGAGAACGGTAGGAAAAGGGTCTCGGCGGCGATGCGGATGGCTTCCGGCGTCTTCTGCTGCGATTCCGGCTAAACCAGAGAGTCTAGGAGCTTTAGGGAGAATCGAGTAGCGTGACTCTGTTGCTTGATTGAGAGAATTCAGATCGCAAGGAGGTTTTGTGTTTTCTTTGAAATGTTTGAGAGAATTTTTGAGATTAATTGGATTAATCTGAGACGTTTGTTGTAACTGGAAATGTCATTGCTTTCGTTAATGGTAATGAAGTGTAAATCGGTTACGAAAACTCAACGATCAGGTGATTAAAACTGTATTTACGTTTCAACTGATACTAGGCGCGACCGTGCTAAGGCACCAGGCACGATCGTTCCAAAGCAAGTCGCGCGATCGTGCCAAAGTACTCGGCGCGACCGTGCCAGAACGAGGCGCGACCGTGCCTATTAGGGTTTCTTGTAAATTTCCAACCTCAGACCTTGTAATTTTGGTCTTTGACATATTTGTATAAATAGATACTTATGTAGTGTTTTAGTAGGTCATAACCGTGTAAAATTTGCGGGTTAACATTGAAATATAGTATTTAATTGATGGTACGAATAGAACAAAACAGTGCATTAGAATTGGTTTGAAATGCATTACATGGAATTTGAAATACCGATACTAAAAATTAGAAATGTTACAAATACCCTCCCCCTTTATGGAGATATATAGTACATGTCTTCATACACTGCCTATCCATAAGGAAAGGTGGCTTTGACTCAGCCAATGCCATGGTGGCATCTGCTATTCTAGGATTAATCAAGGGCAGGGATTACAATTTCTCTGGTTTGGTGTTTAAACAGTTGAAAGAAAACATTAATGGGGAAGTGAAAGAGAAATTTCTTGTTTATCCAAGGTTTCTTCATATCATCATAAACCATCTTCACCCAGAGCTACAACAAGAAGGGAATGTGTTTGTCTTTGATCATATGCTAGCTAAGACTTTAAGCAACATGAAGAGTACCAGCAAAAGGACCAACAGAGTAATTGCTAATGTTCCTCTGTTTGGGCATATCTTAGGTGAAGAAGAGGAGTTTCTTCCTAATATAGACCCTGCATTGGCACAAGATCAAGAGGAAGAAGAAGAACAAGAACAAGACAATCAGGGTAACCAAGAAGCCGGAATTGAAATTCAAGAAAATTTACAACAAGAAGTGGAGCAACCAATCCAAGAGGCTGAAAATGTTGAAGCTGAAGCTGATTCTAGTGATACTCTGGATGAAGGTATATACGACACAAAATATGATGTATCTGATTATGAGACTGACACTGAAGAACAAACTGAACCTCCTGCATCATCATCCAAAAGGCAAGCTGACTCAAGTTCAGACTATGAAAAAGAAGAACCCCTTGCCAAGAGAATAAAGACTGGGTTGGAACCATTGTCCTCCACTTCTGAGTCACTGTTTTCTATTCCAGAAAAAACTAACACCAATTCAGTCACCTATCCATGTTTCTGCCACCCCACAACCAACTCCTCAAGCAACACCACAACCCTCTCCACAACCCTCACCATATACCTCTCTTGTTCATGAATCATCACCCTCTGTTCCCCGGGTGAAAACCCTAAGTGTGGAGGTGAAAAGGTTACAAGACAAAGTAACAGAACAAAATAAAGTGATAGAAGAATTGAAGTCCGAGTTGAAAGAAAGCAAAGAAAAATTGAAAGATCTTAATGTTGAAGTTGCAGGTTTGCATACCCATCTAGAAGTCCAACAAACTCAACTTGAGACTCAACAGAAACTAATCTCTCAATAACAACAAGACTTTAAGTGTTTATTTGATATAGTTGAGCAAGGAACCTTTTCTACAGCTCAGGGGAGACCACTTCTACTGGTGGACCCTCCTCCCCTGCTTTTTTAGCAAACCCTGAGTCTGCCATAACGATCTTCAAGACAAAGGAAGCTTAGGAAGTAAAAATTGAAGAAAGAGTTGCCAGGGAAAAGGGAAAAGGAAAGGGAAAGGAAGCTGATGTTGAACTTGTGGTCTTAGATGAAGAAAAGATTGGTTCAGATCACGAGCTGAATGCTCTTTTGGAAGAGATAGACAATTATGGATTTAATGAAGATTATCCAGAAATTTTGGCTGCAGAAGCTCTGCACGAAGAGAAGGTGCGATACTTCACTGAAGAAGGAGAAGAGATCCAGGCACTCTCAGACGATGATAAAGATGAAGCAAATGTTAAAGTTGATCTGGTACACACTGAACCAACCCCCACTGAACCAACTTAAACAACTCACACTGAATCCACCCCTACTGAACCTATTCAATCGCCTAAACCAAATCCAAACTATCCCGACCCAAAAATACCTTGGATGAGGAAATTACCTGTTGAGGAGCCTCCAAAGTATTATGAATGGTTTGCAGAGTACCAAGAGCTGAAGAGACCCCCCGTGGGATGGAAATATGATAATGAAAGGAAATTATACATTTTCAGGAGGTACAAGGGAGGAGTAGAGCACTTCAAAACTCCTCATGAGTTCAGCTCACTCCCTAGATATGATCTTAGGTCTCTTGCTAAATTACCCCTAAAAAATCATGGAAAAGTCAATGAGGCACGTAACTTTGAACAGTTTCTTAAGCAACAAGCCTTCCATGACTTCAGGTTAATGAAGACCACTCTTCCAAAGAGGATCATATCCAAAACCAGGATACATCCTAGAACTCAAAAGCCCTGGGTAAGCCTTCGGTACAAACCTGCTGAAACTGTCAAATCTATAGTTCTACCTCGATCAGTACCTGTCCAGCTACAAAATTTCAAAAAATGGTTTTACAACTCAACCATCGAAAGTGCTATGATCGAGTGTGAAGGCAAGGAAGATATTGTGATCTTTGAGCCCATGGAGCTTCTAAAGTTTCAACCTGAAGATCTGGAAGTTTTGTTCAAAAATCCCATCAAGCTCTTTCATGGTGATGATGAAGCTAATTGATGTGCTTGAAATTACACATCTTTTCGGCACAAAACTTCGCTCATTTCATGATCAATTCTTGGTTACTTTCAACGTTTAGACACTTAATTGCTTCATTTCCTGTTTTGTAGGTTTTTGTGAAGCTTGGTGAACAAACAAGGAGATTCAGGGATAAAAAAGTGAAGTTTTAGGGTTTCTGTGATAGAGGCACGGTCGTGTCCCTAATTGGCACGGTCGTGCCAAGCTTACAAACCCTAGGCACGGTCGCGCCCCGTACCTGGCACGACCGCGCCAAGCCAAAACTCAAGGCACAACCGTGCCTTGACTCCCCACGGTCGCGTGTCAACCCGTGACTCTGACTCAGCCGTACCCTCGAAGAAAGAGAGCCAATGAAAGAAGCAGATCGGTCAAACCACCTGTCCCACGACCGTGCTAAACCCTTGGCACGGTCGCGTCCCCTTGTCTGACACGGTCGTGCCTTCCCACTAGGTACGTTCGTGCCTCTTGTTTTATAAATATCAGAAGTTTTCCTCACATCAGAGGCCTGGAGACCTGGAGAGTTGAAGCCCTTAGCACTGTTTTGTGCTCCGAATTTCCTTGTTTCTAGCCACAATTCAAGCTTCTAGGAGGGACTACAACATCAAGAGGATCACCATACATCATCATCGTCATCTAGCTTGGGGAAGTTGTTTGATTCTTAGCATTTCTTTATGAGTCTTGTAACTTTTCCTTGCTTTGTTCCTGTTCTTATGCTCACCATGAGCTAACTCTTGACATCACTTTGGTTTAGATGAAGTTTAGTAACGTTTGACAACATTTATGGATTTTTGGCATAGTTTATGTTAATGTTATGACAATGGCATGATTATTCCTCAATGATATTGTGTATTTGGGAGTTGATATTGTTTGCAAGACTTGTATATGTATTGGCTTTGTATGTTGAAAAACCCATGGTCTATGGATGTATTCATTGATTAGTGTATGTATGTATGCTAGTTTATGGCTTTTGACTAGGAATGGTGGATGAAGTCTTGTTTATGGTTGAAACCTCTTGAATGTGCATCCTTGTGCTTATGTTTGGAAAGACAAAGTGCATGTTATGGTGTGTCATGTTTAGTATTATGTTCATCTAGGACTTGTTGACGCAATCTTCTAGTTTATGTAATCTTGATATGAACATTGTGTGTTGAAGAAGTGCATATTGTTGTTTACTTTAATCAACTTGAGGTGGGTTATGTGTTGATTCGTGTAACCTTTTCAACTAGTTGTTGAATTAGCCAACCTTAACAGGAAGCTAGTCCAATCTTTATTAAACATTAACGTATTCATAGCACGTGAGCTTCATTGTATGATTTTAGGTGGTTGGTTTGTGTAATTCATTCTAACTTTCCGAAGAATCATTTGATTAGATGTCTTTGAAGAGAATTTAGTCAACTTATTTATCGTGCGCGTGTCATGTGATTGTAGTTGTTGTTGGATGTCTACTAAATGGATTCGAGACCGAAGTGATATTCCTTCCTTGATTGTTTGACTTGTATTCTTAATTTAGTTTTATATTCTTGCATATTAGTTTAATCAAAAATCAACTTAAACATATTTTACCCTTACTTGATTGGATTTTAGTTCCGGTTTATTATCGTATTCCACCGTGTCCACGGATTGATATCCGGTTCTTACCTTTACTATATTGCTATCCGACGGGTACACTGCCCGATGTGTGTGTGATTAGTCTTTGGTGAAAACCCTTTTTAAAACTAATTCTGTGTGATAAATCTCTATTAAAATATATATAGTTTCACACGCATCAAGTTTTTGGCGCCGTTGCCGGGGATACGGTTTGTGCGAGAACGATTGGGATTATTATTTAGTCATTTAGTACATATTTGTCTATATATCTTGGTAAATAATTTTCTTTATTTAAATTTGTTTTAATTTGTTTTATTTTTTTTTTCTTATTTTATCATCTTCGTCTTATTTCTTTTTGTGTATAGTTCGTCGGATGTTATTTTATTTTTATTTTTATTTTTACCCGGTACCCGTGATCGTTTTGTTTGAGTGTTCTTTGCAGTGATTTTCATGGATCGCGACTATGGGAGTTACAGTGATGAGTACTCGTTTGATCTATGGGGTTACCACGAGGAGATTTGGTGTGAGATTTGTGGGGGCCCACATTACATATTAGATTGTTGTCAGTTCCCGGGCTACCCCGTACGGCGCTATGAGGACCCTATATTCGGCCCAGTTGGTGATTTGGATGATTTGGAAACATTATTGTTTGAAGAGTCAACCGTGGTAATTGAAGAGGAGCCGCACCACGAGGAAGATGTGCAAACGGATGGGTTCACCAACGAACCAATGACTATGGTGACGCCCGATCCTCCATTGTGCACCGAGAAGAGCCAGCCCGCGACTGATCATGATCACGATTCGTCATACGAGTCATCCGAACAGCGGGAGAAGGCGAGACATTTCACGGACCAACCGATTTGGAAGGCGCGGCATCGGTCCACAAAGCATGGCAAGTCAACACTATCTTGCCGGGATGATCGCCTCCTTCACTACATCATGTGCCTCAGGTTCGGTCCGGGCAAATACAAGTGTTGGTGGCACGACCCGTCACTTCGTTTTTGCATTTACTATTGGTTGTCACTAGCCGGTGGTAAATGCATTAAACCAAACGGGTCGGATGGGTATTCAAGAATCATACGCCACCCGTTTGTTGATTTGCCCCATCATTTGTCCCAAATTGACACACATAAGGACACGAGTCTAGCTAATGACTCGATAATAACCTTAGCATGTCCGGGTTTCGCCCGTTAGTTTTGTGTGTTCATTTTATCTTCCAATTATTTTCTTAGTTTTTATTTTCTGTTTTTCTAGAATTCTACAATTTATTTTTGAGATAAGGTTATCGGGACGTGTTTTGGATCGAGCGGATTTGGGACAATGTTTGGAATGTCACAGGTATGTCTTCTGAATTTTTGGAAATATTAACTTGGGAGAATCGCAGTGGGGTTTGGAATACTCCTCATGAAAAAAATCAGGTTTCTGTGTCTGCTGGGTATGAGACACGGTCGTGCCAAACAAAAGGCGCGGTCGTGCCTTTTTGACCTAGACGCGGTCGTGCTTGGGCCCAAGGCGCGACCGTGCCAATGAAGTTTTGGGAGGGTTAAGTAAGTTTTGGCAGACTTCATTTTTTTTTACTTATTTTCTCCCCAAACGATCCCCAAAACGAGAACCCCCCTACATACGATTTTCCTCTATTCTGCATTGTTGATCTCCGTTCCTTCGAAGTCAGGTACGCCCCCGATATTCTAATCTTTTCATTGTTAGGATCGTAATTTTATTTTTCGTTTTAAATTTCTAGGGTTGTAGTGATTTTCTGTTTTTGAACTTCATTTTAGGTATAATTAAGTAGAAATAGGTCGTTTTATGCCCTAGAATTGTAGTGTATCAAAAGCCCCTTCATAAACGTGTTTAACTGGACAATTGTTGAATTCTGGAAACCCTAAAATGGGTGAGCACGGTCGCGCTCAAGACCAGGCGCGGTCGTGCTTGGCTTCTGAATTTCAGGAGGGAATAGGTTTGGTCAGGCGCGCCGTGTCTCTGTTGAGCGCGGTCGTGCCTATTTTTTTGCCTTGGCGCGGTCGTGGCGCTTTCCTGGCGCGACCGTGCCTGCCGGTTTGGACTGCCCGTGGTCGACCAAGGCGCGACCGTGGGCTTGGATTTTGGCCCAGGCGCGGTCGTGCCCCTTCCCAGGCGCGACCGTGCCCCTTCATAATTTTGGTCAGAAACTTCATAATTCCATCTACCGTCTTCATAACTGTTCTGATTTCATTTTTGTTGTCGTGCAGATGGCAGGCAATAGGGACCACCCGTACCTCGAGTTTGACATGAACGAGCACGAGTACGAGGCTCGTTTGGACGTTTTGTGGCCACGCAGAGGCCGGATTCTAGCTGCTCGTCGTTTAGAGCCAGCCGCCATCGATGCCATCGGTCAGCGGGACCGGTGGAACGACATTGTCACCGCCCCTTGGCGCCGGTTGTTTAGGCTTCACGCCATACAGTACGTCGAGCTCGTGATGGAGTTTTTCTCCACTTACGAGTTTGATTATCCTTGCGCGGACCTCGAGCAGCCCGAGACTGTTAGATTTAGGTTAGGCGGGGAGTGGCGAGTGATGTCCGTCGCCAGGTTTGGGAGATTATTGGGCTTGTATACGAGGCAGGAGCTTCAGACAGAGTTGTTCACTGAGGGGATCACCGAATTCCCGGCAGAGGAGGAGAAGGATCAGTTTTGGCATGAGTTTGGGTTCGGGATTTATGATCCGAGTTTGACCAAGGCTTCGAGCCTTCGGGATCCGTTACATCGTGTTCTTCACCGCTGCATCGTTTATTCGATCTCTGGGAGAGGTCAGGGGGAGACGGTGGTGAACCTTAGGGAGCTATTTTACCTGTTTTGCCTGGTACGCCCGCGCGCCTGCAATCTCGCGCATTCTATCGCGGGGTACTTGGTGAACAGCTCGGGGCGCGACGTCACCAGCGCGATATGTGGAGGTCACTTCGTGACCAAGCTGGAGAGACACTTCCAGCTTTTGACAGATGACTTGATAGGGGATCTGACCCCTGTGGCCGAGACTGTCGTGATGTCTGTGCAGACATTGCGCAACATGCACGTCGCTCGGCGCGGCGCAGGGGGGATTAGATTGGTCGACAGATGGGGACGGACGTGGGATCCAGACCGTCCGGGCCCCGATCCAGATCGCGTACAGGTCGAGGCCGAGGCCGAGGCAGCCGCTCAGCAGGAGCAGGAGCAGATTCATGAGCTTCATCAGCCAGATCAGCCGCCTCCTCCGCCTCCGCCGCCACCACCGCCTCCGGTTGTCATCCCACACGACCTATTCATGCGTTACTGGGCCTGGTAGTATGAGGTCCAGTGCGCCGCTGCTGCTGCTGGCAGGGCACCATACGTGGTTCCCCTTCCATTCTTTATGCAGCCAGAGCAGCAGCCTGATCAGCCACCACCATCACCACAGCATCAGCCACCACCATCACCACAGCATCAACCATCACCATCACCACCGCATCATCAGTCACCACCACCATCACTATCAGCAGCAGGAGGCGTGGGTGGCGGGGCCGCCGATATCGACCTTGAGGGTATGCAGTGGGAGTAGTACCTCCCACTGCTTTTGGTATCATTTTTGTGAGTTGTACTTTTGTTGTATTGTACAAACTCTTGTATCGCGCTTCGGCGTTTATGTTGTACTTTTGTTTCCTTGTACTTTTGTTTTCTTGTACTTTTGTTTCCATGTACTGTTGTATATATTTGTGTTTATATTTTGGCTTGATGTTACTTATCTGTGTTTGATGTTAGTCTTGATTAGATTTTGGAATTGTGGAACTACATGGAACTACGTGGAACGTCATTGTTGTGGGTTGGATTTTTGCGTGTGCCATGATCGACACGAGGGAAGTTTCAGTTATCCCTTCACACTCCATTGCATTGCATTCCATTTTGCTTTGCATGTTTTTGTATACATTGTGGGCAATGTATGTTTCTACGTGTGGGGTTGGGTGTTCATTCTTTGCTTTACATTATTTTTTGGTTGTACATTGAGGGCAATGTACAATTCTAAGTGTAGGGTGGGATTGTATTCGCGCATTGTTTGTCCTTTTAGCATTTTATCGATTCAATTTTTTGCAAAATATTCCTTCATAATTTTTTATTGGCACTAAATTAAAAGTTAACCGTTTAGCATTCACAATTTTTAGTAAATGATAGAGGTTTGATTTTTCGAAAGCAATTGAGATAGAAATTCCATTGAGTCAAACCCAATTTTTTGTGATAATCATGAGTTTTTGTGGGCTAAACGAATGAATTGCATGTAACCTTTTGCTTACACCCATTCCTTTCCGTTTCCGTGAGTTTATTTTTTTAGAGTTTATTTTTTTAGCCTTGATAGCTTTAGACATTGTTTGCTCTCGTTTTTGCGGATTTGAGTGTGCCGGATGTTTCATGCTTGTTAGAACTTGCTTTTAGTATACATTTCGAAATCATGAACATAAATATTGCATAAAAATGATTGAGGCATTAGGATAAACCACTTTGTTAGCCTTTTATCTTTGTTTTCCCTTAACCGAACACATCCACTAGTTAACCACGTTGAGCCTATCCCATGTTCTTTCTTTTATTACCCACATTACACCGCCATTAAATCTTCATTAGCCTTTTTACTTATTTATTCTATTTTTTTTTTTACCCGTGTTAGAAATCCGGTCGGCTAATGTTAATTTTATAGCTTTTACTTTGTTGTAATCTTCAAATTCTTGAGAAGTTTTTAGCTAAGGAAAGATGCATATTGACTTAGTTCCCTTCAAAAGAAAAGAAATAGTGAAAAAAAAAAAAATTTATATCACCAAAATCAGGTGAAATATAGTCGATTAGAGCAATTTTGTGAGCAAAGATGGAAAGAATTCGGTTGTTAGCTCTTATCTATATACGGAAGTATTAGTTAGTTTATTTTTCATATTAGAAGTGTTTTAGTTTTTGAATTAGCATAACCGCCGGGTTTTTAGCCATTTAACCACTTTTAAATTCCATTTCCTTACCCTTAACCATTGCCAAGTCACAACCCGTTTAAAGCCCTCTTGATTTGTGCTTTGTTTCATGTTAGTTGATAGAGATTTGATCTTTTAGCAAGCTTATGATTTATGCATGTTAAATGTCTTGGCATTTGAGTGTTCTTTACATACACCATTACTTGTATGATCATATATATTCCCGAGTGTGTGTGAACATTGTGAGAAGCATAAAGTTGCATGCTAATGACTTCCTAGGCATATTCATTTGCTCATTCGGTTGTTACTTCATTGGGTTCATTGGGTTTCATTTAGTTAATTTTGCATTTCTTGTCAAACCTTTATAAGTTTATTAATGCTTACGGTTTTTCGAATTGATCCATAGTGTCATTGGAAGTTTTGTTTTATTTTGATTTCTTGCTTGAGGACAAGCAATGTTCAAGTGTGGGGTTGTTTGATGTGCTTGAAATTACACATCTTTTCGGCACAAAACTTCGCTCATTTCACGATCAATTCTTGGTTACTTTCAACGTTTAGACACTTAATTGCTTCATTTCCTGTTTTGTAGGTTTTTGTGAAGCTTGGTGAACAAACAAGGAGATTCAGGGATAAAAAAGTGAAGTTTTAGGGTTTCTGTGATAGAGGCACGGTCGTGTCCCTAATTGGCACGGTCGTGCCAAGCTTACAAACCCTAGGCACGGTCGCGCCCCGTACCTGGCACGACCGCGCCAAGCCAAAACTCAAGGCACAACCGTGCCTTGACTCCCCACGGTCGCGTGTCAACCCGTGACTCTGACTCAGCCGTACCCTCGAAGAAAGAGAGCCAATGAAAGAAGCAGATCGGTCAAACCACCTGTCCCACGACCGTGCTAAACCCTTGGCACGGTCGCGTCCCCTTGTCTGACACGGTCGTGCCTTCCCACTAGGCACGGTCGTGCCTCTTGTTTTATAAATATCAGAAGTTTTCCTCACATCAGAGGCCTGGAGACCTGGAGAGTTGAAGCCCTTAGCACTGTTTTGTGCTCCGAATTTCCTTGTTTCTAGCCACAATTCAAGCTTCTAGGAGGGACTACAACATCAAGAGGATCACCATACATCATCATCGTCATCTAGCTTGGGGAAGTTGTTTGATTCTTAGCATTTCTTTATGAGTCTTGTAACTTTTCCTTGCTTTGTTCCTGTTCTTATGCTCATCATGAGCTAACTCTTGACATCACTTTGGTTTAGATGAAGTTTAGTAACGTTTGACAACATTTATGGATTTTTGGCATAGTTTATGTTAATGTTATGACAATGGCATGATTATTCCTCAATGATATTGTGTATTTGGGAGTTGATATTGTTTGCAAGACTTGTATATGTATTGGCTTTGTATGTTGAAAAACCCATGGTCTATGCATGTATTCATTGATTAGTGTATGTATGTATGCTAGTTTATGGCTTTTGACTAGGAATGGTGGATGAAGTCTTGTTTATGGTTGAAAACTCTTGAATGTGCATCCTTGTGCTTATGTTTGGAAAGACAAAGTGCATGTTATGGTGTGTCATGTTTAGTGTTATGTTCATCTAGGACTTGTTGACGCAATCTTCTAGTTTATGTAATCTTGATATGAACATTGTGTGTTGAAGAAGTGCATGTTGTTGTTTACTTTAATCAACTTGAGGTGGGTTATGTGTTGATTCGTGTAACCTTTCCAACTAGTTGTTGAATTAGCCAACCTTGACAGGAAGCTAGTCCAATCTTTATTAAACATTAACGTATTCATAGCACGTGAGCTTCATTGTATGATTTTAGGTGGTTGGTTTGTGTAATTCATTCTAACTTTCCGAAGAATCATTTGATTAGATGTCTTTGACGAGAATTTAGTCAACTTATTTATCGTGCGCGTGTCATGTGATTGTAGTTGTTGTTGGATGTCTACTAAATGGATTCGAGACCGAAGTGATATTCCTTCCTTGATTGTTTGACTTGTGTTCTTAATTTAGTTTTATATTCTTGCATATTAGTTTAATCAAAAATCAACTTAAACATATTTTACCCTTACTTGATTGGATTTTAGTTCCGGTTTATTATCGCATTCCACCGTGTCCACGGATTGATATCCGGTTCTTACCTTTACTATATTGCTATCCGACGGGTACACTGCCCGATGTGTGTGTGATTAGTCTTTGGTGAAAACCCTTTTTAAAACTAATACTGTGTGATAAATCTCTATTAAAATATATATAGTTTCACACGCATCACTAATGCTAAGGCATATCAGAGAGTCGTGTCATTGAAGGTCAAGCCTTTCTTCCAGAAACCAAATCAAGGGCCAACTGCTTGAGAAGAGTTGAAGACATTGATGCAGCAGCTTAGGGGGAGATTGTAGAGTCTTATTTTTGTATAAGCTGTTGTCATCAATGTATTTCTTTTTGAACATTGCTAGTTAGTTTATTTTCTTGTATTTTCATTTTCATGTAATTTCCTGTTTTATTTTCTAAGTCTGGGCCATCGAAACTACTTAGTTTCGATTAAGGTTTGTTCAATCGAAACAAGTAGTTTCGATAGATAGTTTAGTTTCGACAGGCTTATCACACTTGTAAATGCTTCACTGAAACTAGTAGTTTCGGTGAGCATACTTTCGATGCCTGTCAACTTACTATAAATAGCCTAGTCTGAGAATTTCTAGGGTGTGAGTAGCGGCTGTAACCCTGAATTCTCTCTTTCACTATTCTTGAAGAATCAATACAATTTGCATTTGTTTAATGCTTTGTTCTTACTTTTTCACATCCTTTTTGTGTTGATTCTGTGTGTGGTTGGCTGTTATCTTCACCAATTCTGTTTCTGCCCTCTGTTTCACCACCATACACACAGATTCCGCCTGTGTGTGTGTAATCAATTCGTTGAGTGATTTTCGATTAAAATCTAGACCTACACTAAGTGATGATGATGATGGTGATTGTTTTAGGTAAAAATTATTTAGACTAATTTTGTAACCAAACTTAGAAAGTGATATAGTGTGCTTGTAAAATCTATGTAAAACAATGTAAAAACGTAAAGAGTGACATGGTTGTTTACGAGGAAAGCCCTTGATCGTTTAGGATCTCCGGCATAAAACCTCGGGAGGTGACAATCGACACCTGCCTCGTTTCATCAATAAATGATAAAGAATTACAAGTATTGAGCAGCAAATGATCGATATCTAAGTGTTACAAGAGTAATTACGAGTGTATTTTATTGCTAAGTGCGTTGTTGTGTGTTTTCTAATCGACTAAGCTATTGATTATATACAGAAGTTATGCTAACTAACTATCCGAGAATCCTGGGATAGACTAATTCTTCAAATATGACCGTTCGGAGGCCAATCCAAGCGTCTTCTACACGTTCTCATTGACTTCAAGACCGATTCGTTAGGGGTGAACTTGACTTCGCGTGTTTTTCCTGTGTATATAAAAGAAATAGAGGACAAATAGCCGTTAGAAGTATTAATATTCAGGATACCGAACTTACCAGGATCTTGGATTCCGGATCTCGCTACATTCAAGATCCCGGATTCTGGATCTTAAAATTGACCCCTACCAATTGTCCCCAAAATTTTGACAGCTGTCAACAGAAGTTACAGCTGTGAAGATTTTAAAATTTGAATTTCAAACTTCAAATTGAAACGTGATGAGACGTGGTGCGATAAGTGAGGCTATGACACGTCATCGTTCAAGGCGGTTTCATAATTGTCCTATATTTATCTTTTTCATTTATTAATCCTAATATCCTCTTCATCGTATTTCTCTCTAGGATCTCAGGTAAAAAGCTTTCTTTCTCCTCTTAAGCCTCTGATTTTTGCATCAAAAATGACGTAAAAGAACACTCGATCATCTTCATCTTTCGACGATCTTGTTAGTCAAAACTTGCTGGCTAACCCTGATTCCGAGACGTGCTCCCTCTCTGATCGTGAGATCAATAATCTGAAATCCACAGGCTGTTTTCCTAAAAATACCATTTTTAGGGCGTTTGACCCCAAAACTAGATCTGATTTTACTTCTAAGAGCTGGATATGTTTTCCGTCCTTTCCTTTCACCATAGGTTTTTCATACCCATTCCCTGCTTTTACTACCGAGTTTTTTTTTTAAAAACCGGCCTGAGCTACTCTCAAACAATGTCGATGATCTGGAGGACCCTACATACCTTAGAAATCCTTATCTATCACCATGCTCTCGATTTCAGTATCTCCGAATTGGCTCATGTTTATAACTTGAGAAGTCATGGCTCCCTCGCTTTCTGTTTCAAATAAAGTACGGCAATAGTCACCTGATTTAAAAACAAATCAAAATGATCATGACTGGAAGGGTCATTTTTTTTGTGAAGAGGGATTCCATTCCTAGTGGGGATAAGTTGCCTGTTAAATGGGTCGTGAAGGGTAGGATTCTGACTATAGGATCCTTAATATTTTAACATCTAAGATACTAATTCTCGGTTCTTTCTTTTGCAGCGCCAAAATTTTCAGAACTTGCTCCCTCTACTCCAGATACTGCTAAGAGAGTCGCTTTCTTCTATGGTCTTGATCCTATCGAGAGAACTTTCAAGTTCAAGGCATCTCCTCTTGAAGTGAGCTCAGAAACTTATCCTTGCTCTTCCGAGATGCCTGGTAAGATGTGTACAAATATATAAATCTGTTAGCCAAATATATGGAATTCTAAGCTGTTATCCTGAAATAGGCATCCAAAAATCCAGCTCCAGGTTTGCTCTTGATGATATTGATAGCATGGTCTCCAAAGGTAAGAGCATCAAGAAGGAGATGAGCCAGCCATCCCTTGAGGCTCGAAAGTCAGATGCTCCTAAACCGGAATCCTCGACTCCTCATTCCAAGTCCCTCACCAGCAAGAAGAGGAAGTCTTCTGATGTCACTGATGTAGCCTCACTTGAGAATCTAAGCTATGTTGATGTCCATAAAAAGCTTCAAGCCTTTGGTAAGAAATTTTGGTATCCCAGATCCTGAACCTGTATTAGAGAAATCCTAACATATTTTCCTGTAACAGGCCCTGGAACAAATGACCAAATGCTACGAGTCGACGGTGAAAGAAGCTGAAGAACCTAAACAGATGGTGAGCAACCTGCAAAAAATAGCCACAACTAAAAATAAGAAATTAGCGGATGAGGCCAAGGAGCACAGCAGGGTGAAGGTGGAACTTGAGGAGGCCTATGCCAAACATGCCCAAGATCTCTAGGAATCCTTCGAACAAGCCAAAACATCAGCTGCCATTTCAATATTCCAAGCCAGGATAAAGATGGCTAAAGAGGCTGATGATAAGGATTTTGATCGGTCTAAATGGGATGTCCAGGAGTGGAAAATGCTTGTGGCCGAGCTAGGAGGTGAGCCGGTGCAAGACGAGGAGATGGACAACCAAGTGGCTGAGATTGAAGGCTCTGTGAAGGTGGCAGCGGTGGTGGTCGAACAGGACAATGGGGGTCATAAAGAGAAGGCCCGAGTCCTGTGTTTGTGATTCCTGTTTCTTTGTTGAATAATTTAATTTCCTTGCTTTTTGGGATCCCTGAATGGGATGAACAATTTGATAACTCGTGTCCTAGGTGGATGGTTCCTTTTTTGGAAAAAACCCGGGATACATTTCAATTTCCTACACTATATGAAAATTAGTAGCTTTGACTATTTGCTATGATTGTTTTTTGGTTGTTTTTTTATAGAAAATCAAGATTTGTTAGGTAACTAAACAAACAAGTTTAAGCATGTTTCTAGGATACCAGATCGTTAAAGATAAATAACATTCTGATTTTTTATCAAAATTTGACTTAGGAAATTACAGTTTAATCTTGACAAATTGTATGGAAAATCACCAATTACAAACATATCATAACTTACTCCTGTGAGTCTCAAATCTTCTATAAATTGAAAACTAACAAGTAACACATACCTTTGTCGAGAACTAAATCAAGTACACACACATACCGGATTATGATGTTGAGTTAGAAAAATAACAACTATTAGTTATCCCCAGTGTTCGGTCGTTGAATACGTCATAGGTTTAGTAAGTATACTTCAGGATCCTCATTAATCTTTGACTCGTTTAAGGATCCTGAGTTAGCATATTGATGCTAAGTTCTCGAGTTAACACGTGATTGTTGAATATCTGTGACAATTTAAAATCGTGGGCCAAGCCAGAATAATGTGGGCCAAACCAGAATAACGTGGGCCAAGCCAGAATAACGTGGGCCAAGCCAGAATAACATGGGTCAAGCCAAAATTAAGTTAGCATGAAAATGCTAAAAACCTTAGGAGTAACACGTCTGTTACTATCGTAGCACTCAAAATATAGCCAAGAGTGATGAAATTATCAGCCACTGTTACATGGACTGGTCGCACCACCTTGAACTATACTTGAATATCGTGCACTCCTGGCGGGGTGTAGAAACCCAATCTACTTAGAAAGGCGAAAGCCGTTTAAACCTTTGAGGTATTCAGGATACCCAAACTTAGGAGAGATGGCCAATCTTTATCTTCTGTCGGGATCCCTGGAGGTATTTCCTACAAAACTGGAAATCTTAGTGAAAGTGGGTGTTAGCCTGGCTAACACCCCTTCGACGCTCAAGTCAGTACTTTGATCAAGAGTAATTAATATGAAAATAGTCAGGGATAGAAGACATACCGGTTTTAGTTAGATTTTAAGTTCTAACTTACATAAAGTAGGTTTTGATATGGATAGCGTTCCAGGATCTTGGCAGGATATCTCCTTCCATAGTAGCCAACCAATAAGCTCCCTTGCCTGCTTCTGAATCAATCAAGTATGGGCCTTCCCATTTTGGTGCAAGCTTTCCATCATTGGGATTGGTAATATTTTGGAATGCCTTTCTTAATACGAGGTCACCTTCTTGGAATCTTCTAACCCTTATGTTTTTGTTGTGTGATTTTTCTATTCTTTGCTGATAAGCTGCAATGCGAACTTTGGCAAGATCCCTGAGCTCATCCATAGTGTCAAGATCCTGAGCAAGAGCTTCGTCATTTGTCTCTGACGATTGGAGATTGGTTCTGGAAGTAGGGATAACCATCTCTGTCGGGATCATGGCTTCTGCTCCGAATACCAAAGAGAATGGAGTTTGCCTCGTCGCGTTCTTCGTGGTTGTCCTATCTGCCCAAAGTACAACCGGTAGCTCTTCAACCCATCTTCATTTCTTTGCTCCTAATCTCTTCTTGAGGTTGTTAATGGTGACCTTGTTGCTAGATTCTGCTTGCCCATTGGCTTGAGGATGTGCTGGGGTAGAAGTTATCATTTTGATTCCCCAACTAGCACAGAAGTCAGTTGTTTTCTTGCCAATGAACTGAGATCCATTATCACAAATTATCTCCGCCGGGATCCCAAATCTCGTCAGGATATTGCAATTGATGAAGGAGATGACTTCTTTCTCTCTGACTTGGACAAATGCTTCAGCTTCGATCCATTTAGAGAAGTAGTCCGTCATTGCTAGCTTAAAGACCTTTCCTCCCGGCGCTTTGGGAAGTTTACCAACGATATCCATTCCCCACTTCATAAACGGCCATGGAGAGATGATTGGGTATAAAGGTTCGGCCAATTGATGGAGTATGTTGATGTGTCTCTAGCAAGCGTCACATTTTTTAGAGTAAGTTATAGCATCTTTCCTCATGGTAGGACAGTAATATCCCATCCACAGGATCCTTGAGAATAACGCTCTGCCACCGATGTGATTACCACAATCTCCTTCTTGTAGATCTTTCAGGACTTCACGTGCTTCAGGATCCTCCAGGCATTTTAAGTATGGTCCTGCAATTGATTTTCTATACAAAACATTATCAAAAATTATAAAGCGAGACATTCTCGTGCGAAAAGCCTTGTGGTTCTTTTCACCGCTTGGGATTTCACCATCCTGCAAATATTTATTAATAGGTAAAATCCAGGATCCTGGAATAGGTTCACGATCCCGAATGTCTTCTTCTTTGGTGTTGGATACTTTATTTACCTTTTCGATTGCTGGGCTCAGAATGTGTATGATAGGTATTCTAGTACCTTCTTGTATTCTAAGAGCTGAAGCAAGGTTTACTAAGGCATTGGCCTCAGTGTTATCTTCTCTAAGCACCTGTGTAATGTTAAAAGATTCGAATTCCATGGATAATTGCTTAACTATTGTGAGATATTTGGCTAACTTCTCACCTTTTACTGCATATGAACCATTGAAATGATTAGCAATTAACAATGAGTCTACATATACCTGAAGATACCTGATCTTGATATCCGTGGCTAATTGTAATCATGCTATCAACGCCTTATACTCTGCTTCATTATTCGTAGCTTGGAACTAACAGCTTATGGATTGGGGTAATATGTCCCCTTGTGGTGATTTTAGTATGATTTCCAGACCTGTTCCTCTTACATTCGATGCACCATCAGTGAATAAGGTCCATTCGTCCTTCGATTCTTCTAGTTGTTGGACTTCTAGATCTGCCTCTTGTTGAATATCACTACTGAAATCTGCCACAAAGTCTGCTAGTGCTTGAGACTTTATTGCTGTTCTAGGTTCTTATATGAGGTCATATGCACTGAGCTTGACTGACCATTTAGCCATCCTTCTTGACATCTATGGGTTTATTAAGACACACTTAATAGGATAATTAGTTTTAACATGGATAGCATGAGTTTCAAAATAATGTCTAAGTTTAGTTGATGCCATTATTAAAGCTAAAATTAACTTTTCTCAATGAGAGTACCTGGTTTCCGCTGGTAGCAGACTTTTACTTACATAGTATACCGAATGTCGTTGCCCCTCATGATCCCTGACTAGCACAACACTTACGGTGCTTTGGGATACTGCCAAATATTGGGATAATGGTTCGCCGTCTTCTGGTTTCATTAATAGAGGAGCTGATGGCAAGTATTCTCTCAGTGATTGGAGTGCTCATTCATGCTTCTCTTCCCATTCGAATATTTTGTTCTTCCTTAGGATGTCGTAGAACTCTTTTCACCTTTCTGAGGATCTTGATATGAACCTGTTGAGTGCCGCTACCCTGCCGGTTAGTCTCTGGACATCCTTGGTGTTTGCTGGGGATTTCAGATTGATGATCACTTTGATTTGTTTTGGATTGGCTTCTATCCCTCGCTTGGTTATCATGTAGCCCACGAACTTTCGTACCCCCACTCCAAAGTAGCATTTGGAAGGATTCAACTTCATGTTGTATTGGTCCAGGATATCGAATGCTTCTTTAAGGTCCCTACGATGATCCTCAGATTTCTTTGATTTTACCACCATGTCGTCTATGTAGACCTACATAGTGTCCCCGATCTTGTCTTTGAACATCATGTTCACCAACCTTTGATATGTAGCACCTGCATTCTTCAAAATAGCAATATAATAATAGATACCAGTAGGAGTGATGAACGCGGTGTCTTCCTGATCCGATGGTTCCATTTGGATCTGTTGAAATCCCGAAGAGGCATCCATAAAGGTCAGGATCTCGTGGCCAGCTGTAACGTCCACCATTGAGTCTATGTTCGGTAATGGGAAGGGATCTTTAGGACACACCTTGTTGAGGTCCGTGCAGTCTACACAAACTCTCCACTTCCTGTTTTTCTTCTGGACCACCACCACATTGGCTAGCTATTTTCGGAATTTTACTTCCCTAATAATTCCATATTTAAGAAGTCTTTCCACCTCTTCTTGGATGATCAAGTTTCTTTCAGGAGTAAACTTCCTTCGCTTTTGATGTATTGGCCTGAAACTTTTGTCAATTTCAAGTCTATGGGTTATGATATTTTTGGATATACCTTTCATGTCCTCGTGCTTCCATGTGAAGGTTGCTTTTCTGTCCTTGAGGAAGTTTAGGATATCTTTTTCAATATCTTCAGGGATATTGCTCCCTACAAGGGTCTTTACATCTAGATTTTCAGCATCCAGGAATACCTCTTTAACATCCTATTCTTTAGCTTCTAGAACATCCCTAGCCTACTTTATTAATTGCTATGCTTGCCTGGTTTTGAAAGAGGCTTTCATCAAAGAAGTGTAGCAATCCTTATCCTCTTGCTGATCACTGTTAATCTTCACTACTCCCTAAGGGGCTGGCAATTTGACACACTGATGGAATGTTGAGGGCACCGCCTTCATATCATGTATCCATGGCCTTCCTAAAATGATATTACAGCAAGACAGAGAATCTATTACACAAAATTTTTGAATAGAATTTACCCCTTCAATGTACATCGGTAGTTTTATCTCTCCGACTGTGCTTTTGAATTCTCCGCTGAATCCTACCAGCACCGAGGATTTTGAAATAATTTCAAAATCCGGGATCCCCATTCTCTTCAGGACTTCATGCTGAATTATGTTCACCGAGCTCCCTCCGTCAATTTGTATCCTCCGGATGAAGTGGTTTGCAATGTAAAGAGTTATTACTAGATCATCATGATGAGGATCTTGTATGGTATTTATGTCGTCTTCTTCGAAACATATCACCTTTTTTTTAGTTAAGTTATAGGTCCTGATAGGTTTGTCCCCATTCTCTGTCTTTGCTTCTTTGGTATTTCTTTTTGCTGCAGAGTAAGAAGTACCACAAATATCAGATCCACCAGATATAAAACCTATTACCTTGGCATCCGACGGCGGGGATTTTGCTCTCTGCGGGATCCTGTCATGATCCTTAGTCTTGTTCTTTCCTTTGCCTAGAAATTCTTTGAGATATCCCTTGCTCAGGAGATAGCTTATTTCCTTCCGTAAATCAATACAATCCTCAGTTATATGGCCAAAGTCTTCGTGGAATGCACACCACTTGGACTTGTCTTTTCCTCCTGAGTTCCTCTCAAACTTGCGAGGCCACCTGACTTTTTCTCCAAGATCCTGCATTGCAAATAGCCAACCAGTTGTATCAAGAGAAAAACAGTATTCAGACAACTTAGGATATTCTTCTTCGTCCTCGTCATCTTCTATGGTGTTGACCCTATGATTGTCTGGCTTAGAATACGGCTTAGATCTGTACGACCTGAAAGGTGCAGGTTCAACTTTCCGGTTAGGTTGAGTGTAGCTTGTCGGAGCATTCACTCTTTGCTGGATCTTTTTATCATCTTCCAGCCTGATAAATCTCAATGCCCGATTCCTGACTTTATCAAGGTTCCTGCAACGGATTCATAACAAGGTCTTTGTAAAATTGAGAATCCTTATGTAGTCCCATCTTGAAGGCCTGGACTGTAGTGGCAACGTCAAGATTCAGGATATCCAGGGATAACTTGCTGATATAATCCCAAAGGGGTTCTCCACTGTTCTTAGTTATCTTGTATAAGTCACTTGTTAATATTTCAAAGGTCATACTGCAAGAGAACTGATTGTTAAACAAATTGATTAAGTGAGCAAACGAAGTTAAAATCCAAGATCCTTGGTTGCAGCGGGGTCGTCACTTCTACTGGATTCTTCGATTCATTAACCTTCTCAATCTCTCGAAACAGTGTTTGGTTAGTCTTCCTCTGTTGTTCTATTTGTTGTTTCATCTCCGAGAACGGATCGAGGATATCATTGTTTGATATGATCACAGGTCCACCAGCAGGTATTCCGGATCCCGAAAACCCCGCAGGAGTAGTTTCTTCGGCTGATTAACACTTTTTTGAAATGGAGGAGGAGGAATAGGGTTGACCAACCCAAAGCTTGAAGATGGAGCAGAAACAGAAATATTTTTGGATTGGGACGACATTTTCGAAAATAGCTTTGAAAGATAGTGATTGAACACAAATTTTAGTAAAGATTTGATGATGAAAAGCACCACTTGCCCCACGGTGGCCGCCAAAGTGCATTTTTGTGTGTTTTATAATCGACCAAGCTGCTGATTATATAAAGAAATTATGCTAACTAACTATCCGAGAATCCTGGGATAGACTAATTCTTCAAATATGACCGTTTAATTGACTTCAAGACCGATTCGTCGGGGGTGAACTTGACTTCGCATGTTTTTCCTGCGTATATAAAATAAATATAGGTCAGATAGATGTTAGAAGTATTAATATTCAGGATACCGAACTTACGAGGATCTTGGATTGCGGATCTCGCTACATTCAGGATCCCGGATTCTGAATCATAAAATTGACCCCTAACAGTGATGATGTTGAGCTTGACATTGAAGAAGGAGAGATAGTAGAGTTTGAAGTGATAAAGGAAGTAGGCAATATGACATATGAAAGGAATGACGGGATAAATATTGATTTAGAATTTGTTAAAGAAAATGTTGTTTAAGAAGAAAGTTTAGATGATTTATCTGACATGGCTGATGACAAAGATGAGGAAGTGAATCAGACATGTTCCCCATCAACTGCAATTCCTACTGGTCAAGACCAAAGCAAAGAACCAGTATTCTACAAACAAACTGGTATGACCAAGGAAAATTGGCTTAAGATCATGAAAATTTGGAAGAAGAATTTACCTATGACTCCACCAAGACCAATACTCAAAGAAAATATGTAAATTTTGTGCATTGCATTGGGAGAATCTTAAGTTGGTTTTATGATGATGAGTTCAATTTGTTTGTGATCAAGAGATCTGATGGCACTCAGTACTTGAAGCCCGGATTAAAATACTTTCACGCATTGCCAAGGTGTGAACTGAATGGTCTAGCAACTAAACCTCTGATTAATAGATCAAGAGATGGCATTGCTGATTGCATTGCAAGACTGATTTGTACTGAAGGGAGTACTGGAAAGTATGATAGACTAAAGCCACAAAAAGGTAAAGGAATCAAGAGTGGTGTGTTTGATCCAGTAACTCAGAAAGAGATCATTAGAGATAAGTATAAACCTTTGAGATCACTTCAAACGATTCCATTGAAAAGATTTGATCAAGACTATATGGGAGACATGAAGTCGTGGTATGTGGATGTAGATACAGGTAAGGCAGTTGTGGAAGACAAAGAAGGACAGATCTTAGCTCGTATCTATGATGCTCTGAATCTGGTTAACTTCTCAAGAAAAGACCAACTTATTCTCAGACGGAAAGAGATAATGTACACAATGGAGTGGAGAGAACAAGTCATGCATTACAAGAGAGTTTTATATGTTTGTATTGAAAAGAATTTACATGCTGGATGTCAAGGTGGACAGAAGAGTTACCGAAAGACGTGAAGATAAAGATACAAGCTATTGTCAAGGGGGAGTCTGTAGAGACATGTTTTGTGATAAGTAGCCTTGTAATAGATTAGGTCTTTGTTATGTCTTTATATTTTATGTTTGTCTTTTATACTTGTAATGTGTAGGAAGTAACTAAGTTTTGGCATAGGCGAACTTAGTAAGTTCGCATAGGACAAGTTCTGGCGAACTTGTTAAGTTCGCCTGCAACAGTTACTTTTCTATAAATAGGTGTTTACTAGTTTGAATTGTAAGCTTTTGTTCATTCAGTTCTTGTAAACACTCTGAGTTTGAGAGCAATACAATTGGAGATTATTTACCATCTGTGTTCATTGTTATTCTAGTCGTCATCTATACACAATCTTGCATGCGTTGGATTCCGCACTCAGCGTGTGTGTCAGTTTCTTATCGTGTTAGATCCGTACTGACCTCTCCGGGACCTACACTTACATGTTCTGATTGTTGAAATAAGCTGGACTTACTTGCACGTCGGACTTACAGGCCATGTTTTTTTCAAGAAAAACCCTTCACAGTCACAGGAACCCAAAAAGAAAAATATATATAATATATATGTACACACTAACATTGTGATCTTTTGATTTGATTCCTATTGTACGACATTAACATTTCATGTCTTTTGCTCAAGAGTTTCTGCTTTACAGATTGATTCAGTACTAAGATGCACAACATTGGTTCTTTTGAGTGCATGTCATTGCGTGTCTTTTATTTCCTTAATGCACGACATTGCGTGTCTTTTTTACCTTTGGCCTTTTCTTTTCTTATATATATATATATATATATATATATATATATATATAGAGTAGTAAGGACTCGCAACCCCTTTTTGATGGGACTATGGTTATGTGCAGACCTGGACAAGACGGGTATACACTTTTTCAGCAATTATTATCTTTGTCACTGAATTGCAGTCTACTGTGTTTGAATGCTGAGCCTACCAACATGTCCTTCAGTATAACCACTTTCTCATTTCGATCCTATTCAAACAACGATAAATTATGTTAGTTCAACTATCATTTCCCAAAATAACAGTTATGCAAAAGCAGAGACAATACTCATCTTTTTCAATCCATTTTCTCTTCTCTTCTATTCATAGACTTTTTCCCCCGAAAATTTTTGATTATAGACAACCTCTAAAAATGGAATTTTCTAAACAGACGACAAATGTTTTTTGCAGCTCGATCATCAAATCATTTCGGTCAAGAAAATATTTTTGCTTTTTTGAAAGAAAATAAATAAGATATATATACAATTATGCAAGAGAGATAGAAGATATTACTTAAAATTCAACAATCCCAATTTCTGAATGAGATCAAGAAACTTAGACTTATCGAATGCCTTCATGAATATGTCGGCCTTTTGATCATTTGTATTCACCAGAAGGACTTGAATGTATTCCTTTTCATAAGCATCCGGAATGGCATGAACCCGCACGTGAATATGCTTTGTTTTGGAATGATAGATCGGGTTCTTGACGATTTTCACACAGGCTTCATTGTCAATGAACATCGGAGTCTGCTTCAAGTTGATACCATAATCCATTATTTGATGTTGAATCCATAGAATTTGATAGCAGCAACTGGAAGCAGCATTATACTCAGCTTCTAGAGAAGAAATGGAGACAGAAGTTTATTTCTTGCATTGCCAGGACATGAAACAGTGTCCCAAGTACTAACATCCCCCTGACACAGACTTTCTGTTATGTTGACATCCTCCATGATCACTATCAGAGTAGGCGACTAAATTAAAGCTGTTGGATTTTGTATACCAAAGCCCTAACATGGGAGTGCCTTTCAGGAAGCGGAAGATTCTTTTTATAGTGATTTCATGAGATTCCTTAGGATTAGTTTGATAACGGGCGCAATAGCAAACAACGAACATGATATCCGGACGGCTAGCAGTGAGATAAAGCAGAGCGCCTGTCATAGAACGGTAATGGTGCCTATCAACGGGTTTTCCTTCTGGATCGGCGGAAAGGGGAGTTTGAACAGCAAAAGGTGCTGACGCTGCCTTAGAATCAGTCATCTGGAACTTTTTGAACTTATCTTGAACATACTTGGCTTGATGAATCAGAGTTCTGTCATTTGACCATTTCACTTCCAATCCCAGAAAGAACGTGAGCTCGCCCATTTTGCTCATTTCAAACTAGGCCTTCATTACGTCCTCAAAGTCTCTACACAGCTTCTCATTGGTTGAACCTAAGATGATGTCGACCACATAAATCTGCACAAGCATGATATCTTTTCCAATCTTCACTGTGTTCCTCATGTTGTATGAATAATTCTCCAAAGCGTTCTAAGCATCAATTTTCTTCTGATGCTTCCTCTTGAATTCTTAAACAAAATGGTTCACAATTCTGTTATCAAAGTCCTCTCCACCAAGATGAGTGTCACCAGCCATTGATTTAACCTTAAAGATACCCTCTTCAATGGTCAAAAGAGACACATCAAAAGTCCCACCTCCAAGATCAAAGATCAACAAATTCTTCTCAGCAACATTGGTAGCCTTCTTGTCAAGACCATATGCAATGGCAACAACAGTCTACTTATTGATGATACGCATGAAATTAGACCAAAAATAACACCAGCATCCTTGGTGGCTTCCCTCTGTGAGTCATTGAAGTAAGCAGGAACTCCGGAATTGTTTGACGTATGAGGAAGCAACTTATACTACTCGGGGGCATCCCGCATACAGGAAACCCTAGTGTGGTAATCGGGGGACAATCCATGACGTCAACACAGAGCCTCGAGGCAACGGGAAGGGTACGTATAACAATTCCCATAACCGGAAACAATTTACCCACTGATATACAGCGTCCATATCGTTCGGCAGCTTTGCTGACTCAGTCTAAGTTTATGCCCCGTATTGCCCATGTGGAAATAACCAGAAAACTAAAAATGCCTACCACGGATCCGGACGATCATGACAATATTTTTGTTAGTGCCGGAGGTGTAGAAAGATGGGCCATGCATGAATGGTGTCACATGTTTGTTCAAACGCTTGTAGGCTCAGCTAGTCTGTGGTATAATAGCCCGCCCGTAGGACATATTGATAGTTTTGATGAATTTTTGGATAAATTCATGCAACAGTTTAATTAACAGAAGCGGTACACAAAAGAGAAGACAAAAATATTGTACATCTGGAGAAGGGATAATGAATCTGTGGAAAACTTCATCACCCGATATAACAAAGAAAGTCTGTAGATAGCAGGAGCTGGAGAGGACTTAATGATAACTGGTTTTATACAAGGAATCCGCCATGAAGAATTAATCCGGCATCTTCATGGACGAGACGGTTTGCCAAAAACCATGGAGGAACTAATGATGCCGGCACAACTTTGTCCGGGTGGAAAGATCCATCTGGAACACGCATGAGTTTGATCGAAAGGATCACAAATATGATCGGACAGATAAGCAGGCAGGATCATCCGACATAGCAAGAGATTCAGGGGCAACAACTCATGGTTTTCGCCTAAAATATACCCGCATCAAGAAGCTACAAAACCAGTAGGTCCGGTAGTGAAGTATCAGGATAACACCAATAATCGGGGAACCGCATAGGTAAACAAGTTAACAAAAACCCCTCGGGAAGTCCTCATCACAGAGAAGCTTTAATTAGACCCACCGCGGCCTCTTAACCCAAAGTCAATAAGAGACCCAAAAAGATATTGTGAATTCCACAAAGATATTGGCCATGATACATGTCACTGCGGGCACCTTTAGAAGCAGATAGAGGCATCCATTCAAACAAGAAAACTTTCTCACCTGTTAAAAGAAATACACATTGGTCCGCCTGAAAGGAAGCAGAACCCTTCCAAAAAACCTATTATAGACCTATGTATGATCGGTAACCATGAAATCAAAGATAACCGTGGACAAAAATGGGTAGGAGCGAGACAAGAAGCTTGGATGGAGCTACCATTAATTTTTCCTCCTGTCCGGGGCGGAGCTTCCTCCATTAGTCCAGTTGTGATCATGGCGATAGTTGAAAATTACCTTATTAGTCGAATTTTGGTGGATAGTGGAGCATCCATGGATGTAATATATGAGCAACTTTTTCGATGTTTGGACATAGAAGACCATAAATCCTTAGAGCCGGTGGATATTGTTTTGGTGGGCTTTTTTGAAGAACCGGTGGCTCCTTTGGGACAAATCATGTTACCAATGACCTTACAAGAGGGGGCCAAGATCCGCACAGTCCTTGTAACTTTCATGGTCATCCCAGCAAATTCAAAAAATAATCTTATACTGGGACGTCCGGGCTTGGCTTCTTTTCACGTAGCAGTCTCTAGTGTGCACTCAGCCATTGCCTTCCCCACCCCCAAGGGAGTAGCCATGATATACGCCGATCAAATAATGGTTATATTGTAAACCTGCACAGTAAAAACATCCTTCGGAAACACTCTTGGCGGATCATGAACCCTAAATACCTATAGCAGATTATTACCATTGGGCAGACCCTGTCCGCGCAGGGAAAAGAGTGTCTAAAACATCTCCTACGCACTCACGCAGACATTTTTGCATGGTAGCCAGAGGATATGAAGGGAGTTCACAGAAATCTCGCGGAGCATAGGCTGGACATATATAATTATGTGGAACCGGGGGTTCAAAAACGCTAGAAAATGGCTCCGGAAAGAAGTAAAGCATCCGTCGAACATGCCAAGGATCTAGTTAACGCAGGGATCTTACGAGAGGTACATTACCCCACCTGGATAGCAAACCCGGTTATGGTGAAAAAGAGTAACAACACCTGGCGGATGTGCATAGACTATAAAAATTTGAACAACGCATGCCCCAAAGATGCATACCCCTTACCAGAGATAGACCTAAAGATAGATTCCCTTGCCTCGTGCAAATTTAAATGTTTTCTGGATGCATACAAGGGTGATCACCAGATTTCCATGGCCAAAGGTGACGATGAAAAAACATCCTTCATTACTAATATCAGGGTTTTCTATTACACAAAGATGCCCCTCGGATTGAATAACGCCGGGGCAACATATCAGAGGCTCATGGACAAAGTGTTTAAACCACAAATTGGGTGGAACCTGGAAATTTATGTTGATGACTTGGTTATTAAAAGTAGCAATGAAGAAGAAATCTTGACAAACATCAATGAAACCTTCAAAAGACTAAAAGAGACCCGGATCATGTTAAACTCGGGTAAATGTTCCTTCGGGGTATAGGAAGGAAAATTTTTAGGGGTAATGATTTCTTGACTTCACATCTCGGTAAAGATTTGAAGTATTTCAGTCTCGGTTTGAGATATGGAACACCATCAGATCTCTTAATGGCAAACAGCTTGAGCTCATCTTCATAGAACCAACTCAGAATCCTTCCAATACACCTTTCCTTGTTCACATACTTTGCCTTTTGAATTGGTACTGGTGGAGATACTAGCAACAGTTTCTTCCAGCTTCTCACCATTTCAAGCCATTTTTCCTTTGTCATTCTGGTCTCTTTATACATCATCGGTTCTTCAGACACTTGCAGTATTAGAGATAGGCTTTGTAACATCACGGTCAGACTCTGCAATTCCTTCTAACAAGTCATCAGGTATTACATTATCTTGAGAGAAATCCGTCGTCACATTAATTCCTTTACAACCTTCATATGTAATTTTCTGTGTGTCTCTCTCAATCTCCAACTCTACTATCTCACCCTCTTCAATCTTAGACAATTCATCATCCACTCCATCATCATCTATCAAATCATCTAAATTGAATAAACATTCCAACTTGTCTGCCTCATCAACATCAGAATCTTCACAGAAAGAATTATCTAACATATCTGTAGCATCCACAGTAGAAGTTCCTTTGTCAGACGAAATCATTTCAACTTCAACAATCTTTTCTGACTCCCCCTGAGTTAGAGACGTCAGATTAGCAACAGCGTTTTGACACTCACCTTGATCACCACCACCAACATCGGGTTCATCGTCGTCATTACCCTTATTTACAGCAGTTGGGTGACAAGCATCATCCACAGCAACATCTTTCTCCCCATGAGCGGCAATATGCTCTAACAGTTGAGATAACAAGATCTGTATTTTAGCAATTTGTCTATTCTAGGTAAGAAGATCTTGTTGATGCTGGAAGTCACTTTCTTAGACCACATCAACCTGAGTCTATAAACCAGCCACTTGGCCTTGTAAACATGAAACTTTAGAATCTAAGGCTATAATCTTAGCATCTTTTGGATCAGATGTAGTGGATGGACCTGCTTCATCATGAGTACGGGGAATAGAAAGAGTCCCTTGTGGAGTAGAAGCTTGTGATGGGACTGGACTAATAATCAATGAATCCACAAAGTCCACATCAGTTTGTGCCGCTCGGATAGCCCAAGCCATCATTTTTTGAGATTTTGGAGATGTAGGAGCATACTCTGAATCCGAAGATTCATCCCGTAATGTCCTCTTGCCAAGAACTGCACCGGGAGGAGGACCCCTGGCAGTCTTGTGATACAATGTGAAACACACATCTTTATGCCTAGTGTTTTTATTCGTTTTTTAATTAGTTTTATCTTTGTTTTGGGTGGTTTAAGTCTGTATTTGAGTCTATTGTATATTTTCAAGAGCTCATGGGGAATAGGAAGCTATATCATGAAGAAACTGAGCTAGAAAGTGAAGCCTAAAAAATAAAAGCAAAAAGTTGGAATTTTGACTTCTCGCGGTACGCAAGAGAAGAAGAAGAAAGTCTCACGGTACGCGAGGGAAAGGAAAACCGGGCGTGACTATTTTGGCCTTCGCGATACGCGAAGGCCTGTCCATGTTTTCTCGTGGTATGCGAGAGGTCCTAGTTTGCCAAAAAATCCCTAATTCGATTATAGATAGAATTGTATGGACATTATTCAAGGAGTTCGACATTCTGCCATCTCGAGCAAATCTTTTGGCGATTTTGAGGAGTAAGAAGTCAATTGGAGTTAAAGTTTGGAGCTTTTGATTTTGGGTTCGTTAGTAATTGCGTTCTAGGTTTCAAGATTTGATTTTTATTCTTTAATTGCTATGTTTGATACCATGTTCTTGTTTATTACTTCTGTTTTAGTTGTTTTGAGCATGAATCTAACTAAAACATTGATAATGCCTGGGTCTCATGATGATTGCTTGTTAAAGTTGTGATTTTTATCGGTTTTGGATTATATTGATGGTTTAATGATTTTGTAAACAGTTTCTTGATATTAATTATGATGAATATTCATTCTTTGATTTGATGAATGTTTAATTATGATTTCATACGTTGATTGCGGATGTCTTCCAGCTTGATCTGCGTATCTAGGTCATAGACTTAGGGTTTGTGATTATTTATGTGGTTTGCTAAAAATAGTGATCCATAGGATTTGTGGTTTAGTGTTTTTTAGATCTGAGTGTTCATCCTATCTCAATACCCGAGAAGTCAGAGATAGTCATTTAGTCTTCGTCATTAGGAATCCGAGTGTTAGTTGCCTGAGAGGAAGTTGGTATTAGGTGTCTAGTGATTGTTGCTATCCTGAGTCATAGTTCTTATTTTGAGATTACCCCGTGCATTCTTCGAATTTATGCTGGACAGTGAGACTGAAAGGTGATCTGTCTATTCGGGGTACTTTATCATTGTTGGAGAGACCGAAAGGTAATCCACTATCTCGTGAGTTATTACATCTTTAGGTTCCTTAGTTAGTGACACCCTGAAAATGATTAGGGATCCACCAGGTTGTCTAGAGTTGTTTTCTTAGAAACCCAGATCCATTAAAGTTTCCAGAACCGGTAGAAGTTGTGCTTTGCATGTAGGATTCCAACCTAGGTAGTATTCTTCCCGTCCCTGATTTCTTCCTTAATACTTTCCTTGATAGTTTGAGTCGCCTTTTTTTGCTGCATTAGTAGTTAATCTTTAGTGTAGTCAACCCCCCAATCATCAATCTTTAGTCCGTGTCCGAGTCTAGTATAGTTATAGTAGTGTCTCTAGGGTTCGATATTCCGGTTTACCATTAAGTTGTGCTACACTTGATAGGTACTTGCCTGTCAGTGCGGTTTAGTTGAATGTACTCCTTTTATTACTTAGGAGTCTTGGTTAGGTTTTGTTAGTTTTTATATAGACCGTCTGGGCGACATCGAGTTTTTGGCGCCGTTGCCGGGGACACTAGGCAATAGCAATATTAGCTTTGACTAGTTCTTTTAGTGATTTTTGGTTTGTTTTCTTTTAAGTCTTATTTGTGTGTTTGTCTTCTGTGCTATCTTGTGTGTCCTATCTGAGTGTCTAACATAGGATCGAGTCTTTCTGTTTTTGAGTCTTTATTTATTTTCTTTTATTCTTGTGTCAGTTTATGCACAATACTCGTTCGCAGGGATCACCACCATATTCAACTTTTCCAGAGCCCGAACGAGAGCTACACGAGCGCACCCGTGACTTCCGAGAGCGTTTGAAGGAGCTGTGCAAATCCCACATACGTTCTACTAGCTCAATTCCATTTCCTATCATGGGCGGCGCTGACCTACCAGCGAGGCGTACTGTGCACCAGAGTGCCAGTGACGGGGTCACCGGGGCGAGATCTTCGATCACACGTCCCGCTATTCTGAACACCGATACATGGCAGATCCCGTCACATCTCATGAGCATAATCACTCATGCCACCCAATTCCATGGCCTTGAGGATGAGGATGCATCCAGACATCGGTCCCGCTTCGCGCAGATATGTGATACCTTCAATATCACGGTTGTGTCTAAGGACGCTATCTACTTGCGTCTCTTCCCATTCTCGCTTTCTAGGCATGCATCTACTTGGATTGACACCCTCCCTAACAACTCTATTACCACAAGGGAGGATCTTCAAGCCAAATTATTCAAGAAGTACTATCCACCTTCCAGGGCCGCTCGCCTTCGAGATCAAATCCATTCGTTCCGGACGGATCCTGACGCGCCTTATCATATGGCCTGGGAGCGGTTCAAGACGCTGTTGAGCCAATTTCGCCAGCATGGTCTTTCCGACTGGGCGACAGTGGAGAAGTTCTACAATGCTCTCACCTTCGAGAAGCAACAAATGTTCAACACAGCCGCGGGAGGCCATTTTATGGATAAACTCGAGCTTGATGAGTGTAAGGAGAGGTTCGAGCGTTGTGCTCTGGCGGATCAACAGTAGCCATCTACTAGGACTTCCATTCTTAGTGCTAGAGCACCCGCCTCTTCTCCTAGAGGTGTGTATCAGGTCACTCATGATACTAGCGTGGCTGCTGCACTTGCAACTATGGCGAACGAGATCAAGGAGCTGAAGCTTAGCACTCAAAGGAGTGAGATGTGCAGGGGAGGCCATGACACCAGAGATTGCCCCGTTAATCATCAGTAGCATGTGAGTTTTGCTGGTAACCAGGACCAGAACCGAGGGTACATCAACTATAATAACTCTTTTGGCTCGGGATGGAGATCTAGAAATAACCCACCTGGGTTTAATGGTTGCCAGCATTACTATGGAGGAGCTGAAGCAGGGGTGAGTTCGGGAAGCAGTGTCAACACAAAGAAGATTGAGGAGATGATAGAGAATCAGACACAGATGCTTGCCCACTTAGTTCAGTAGGACAGGGACGCTAAGCAAATATTGGATGCCCACGACACTTTATTGAAGAATCAGCAGTCGGCATTCCAGGATTTGCAACGCACGGTAGGAGACATCGAAGAGCTTGAGGGACAAACAGGGTGGTCCATCTTCAGCCCCAATGCTTCAGTGATGGTCGTGTCAGCCATGAGTCATAGAGAGGAGGAAAGAGTAGAGAAGGAAGTCTCCCACGACGCTGACTATGGCATCCCGTCGATTGAAGAGGTGAAAAAGATTGATTGGAAATCTCGATTTGCTGAGATCGATGCTAGGATGTTAGAGGAGGCTGATTCAACTGAGGTGACGGAAACAGGGACCTCGGTGAATGCTGTGTTGACAAGGAGCATGAGAGTTGAAGAGAAGGAGAACCCACCGGTGGAAGAGGAAGAGCCGGTGGATGAGGAGATAGTTATGGAGAAGCCTGCCGAGAGGGCGGAGGAGAAGAAGAGTGGGGGTGAGATTAAGACCCACGAGATTGAATTGAGTCATGTTCCCTATCCAGCGTGCTTTCTGCCACATAAACACGCTAGGGAATACGGTCACTTCCTTGATATGTTCAAACAACTCAAGGTCAATCTTCCATTTATAGAGGTCCTCCAGCATATGCTAAAGTATGGAAAATTCCTCAAAGATCTTCTTTCCAACAAGAAGAAGCTTGAGAGGATCCCTAAAGTCGCACTTAGTGAGCAATGTTCTGCAGTGGTTTAGAACAATCTGCCAGAGAAACTGGCGGATTCGGGTCGTTTCACGATCCCATGTCTGCTTGGCGGTTTGCCTCTAGACCACGTGTTGGCGGACCTGGGTGCTAGCATCAATTTGATTTCATATTCTATCTATAAGTAGCTAGACCTAGGTGAACCGCAGTTAGCGAGCATAGAAACTCCGTGTGCATGATTGATGCCTTCATGGGTGAACATCAGGACGGTAATCCAGTAGAGGATATTGTTTATAGGGATGAAGAAGGAGTGATAGAGCACCCACCGGATTAGCTTACCGAATTTGAAAGGAAATTGACAAGATCCTCGTTTCTAGGTGCTGACGGTGATGATTGCAGTTTAAGCGAGATTTTACCACAAGTCAGGTCATTATTCTGTGAGACACCCGTGGCTGAGAGTGTAGAGGATCCTGAAAATCCGGGTGAGGGGTTAGAGGCCACACCGTTAGTGATATCACATATTGAGCCTTTGACCTTTGCTTGTGTGCATGCTGAGGGGATAGAAGCCGAGTCATCCCCTAAATCTAGTCCGCCCCGTAAGTTACTCCGAGAGTTGAGTGAGTTTGTTGTTCTAGAGAGAGTGAAAACCCCAAGTGTGGGGATGTTTAGAGGTGACAACTTGCTAGGATACTTAAATCGTGTTATCTTTGGACCTGGTAGGTTTAAGCTATGGTGGAAGGATCGAAGTGATAAACATAGTATAAGTTTGAAGTTTGATAGGAGTATGAGCTTGCTAAGGATGTGGAGAATCGGTAGACCGTGTAGGATGAAGGCGGTATCGGTTAGGATGAAAGAGAAGCCTCCTGATAGGCTTGTTTGAGTCTCGGGCAAGTGCCCGGGATGTAAATCTTGTTTGCATTACTTGGTTTGAGTCTGTGTTTTTTTTCTATGTTTTCGGTATGTGTGTTTTGTTTGTGTCATGTTTTGCAGGGATTCGTGCTTGATTCGGTGAGGAAAATCATTGGGAATGAAGTTCCAGGTATTTTTACATATGTTTTTATGCTTGGAATAGGTTTTTATGGAATTTGGGTGAAAAAGGTTCAAGGGGTGGAAAATTTTCTAAGTATAAAAACCCCCTTAACTTTCTGTCACCAGCCAGTTCTCGCAGTACGCGACGCATTTGGGAAGTCCTCTCACGGTACGCAAAGGACAAACTTAGTGGCCGGCTTAAAAGTTGCATCCTTGCGGTACGCGAGGAGTGCTGCCCTTTCTCTCGCGGTACGCGGGGCCTTGCTGGTTTCACCCTTCTTCCTTGTTTTCCCGTGGTTTCCCATACCCGTTCACCACTGCCATCATACCACATATCATCCATTATTATCCACCATCATTCATCACATATCATCCATCACTTCCATTTATACCCTTCATCTTCATTCATACCATCTGACCACCACGACCATGGGGAACTTGAAACCGTTTCAATCCGTTGATCTACTTTGATGTGGCTTTCATGTCTATGTGTTTGCCACCCATTGAGTGCGTTTCTCTGCTATCTATCTTCAATCAGTTTGAGTCAGTCGAGTCTTTATTTTAATTTGAGTCAGTTTAATGTTGAGGGTTTGTTGTGAGGTCTATTTTGCTGGTTTTATCATCCCGCCCGTACTCAATCTCCATTCGTGCTGGTCGATCATCACTTATATGAAGTTTGTAAAGGCAACCCGGCAATTTGTGCAACCACGATCGAAATGCTATACGGTGCACACAAGGATGAACGAAGCTGGATACATTCGAGTGCATATACATTACCAGCTAAGTCGCTTCCTATTTTTATTTTTGCATTTATTTTTATTTTTAGTTGTGTCTTGCTTCACATTGGGGATAATGTGTCTTTCAAGTGTGGGCATACGAGTGTCTTAGTTTAGTCTAGGTTTGTTTCTTTTATAAAAATACAAAAATACAAGAAAATTGAAAAAAATTTGAAAAAATGTCCCTTGAAATTAAAAGTTTTTGCATAATAAATGGAAAATGATAGTACACATGGATCTGCTTGTTGAGTTTAAATGATTTAAATAATATAAAACGCGTCTAATTAGTGATGTTTTGGTAGACCCAGATAGCTAGTAAAGTTTAAATATCCTGTTTGTGTGGTTTAGGAATTAATTGATGTTAAAATCATGATACCTTGTGGGTACTCATCTTAGGGTAAATGGTAATACTAAAACTGACAACAAAGGGTGATAGGTACAACGTTAAGTTAAAATTTAGAGGTTTTTTGAAATTTTTGGCACACCACTCTCTTTTCATGAGAATAAATCTGAGTTTGGTGGCCTCGCATCCATAAATTCCATAATTCATGAGCTTGTTGATTAGAAGTATGAGTTTTGCTTATGTGTTACCCTTCGGGATGGCCACTTGGAGAAAACACCCCTAAATGATTCTTATGTGCTTTAATTGATATGACTTAGTCTATGTGTTACCTTCTGAGATAGTGGCTTGGTTGAAACGCCTCTAGATGAAAGTTAATTTTCTTGTTAATGCTCATTATCATATCATTCATTCCATATTTCATCTGATTTCTTAAACAAATAAATCTTAGTTTAACGTGGTAGGGTAAATCTACATGGTTTGATCTGTGTCTAAACATGACTGTGAGACGGGATTAGGTATAGCTGTAACTTCTAAGTGTGAGTCACATAGGTTGATTGATAAATGTATAAAATGGAATTAGAACACATTACGGGGGATTGAAAGCTGGTGCTTGGGTTTAATCAGACAGAAATACTAATTGTTGCTTTTTAACGCATGAGTATGTTTTGCTAATTGGTAATTATGAATGTTTAAGTTAGATATGAGTTATGATTCCATTGCAGACTTTTTCAAAGACGAAAAAAGGTTAAGTGTGGGGATGTTTGATGTAGTGTGAAGCACACATCTTTAGGCCTAGTGTTTTCATTCATTTTTTATTAGTTTTATCTTTGTTTTGAGTCGTTTAAGTCTGTATTTGAGTCTATTGTATATTTAAAGGAGCTCGTGTGGAATAGGAAGCTATATCATGAAGAAACCGAGCTAGAAAGTGAAGCCCAAGAAATAAAAGCAAAAACTTTGAATTTTGACTTCTCGCGGTACGCGAGAGAAGAAGAAGAAGAAAGTCTCGCGGTACACGAGGGAAAGGAAAACCGGGCGCGACTATTTTGGCCTTCGCGGTATGCGAAGGCCTGGAAGTGTTTCTCGCGGTTCGTGAGAGGCCCTAATTTGCGCAAAAAACCCTAATTCGATTATAGATAGAATTGTATGGCCATTATTCAAGGAATTCGACATTCAGCCGTCTGGAGCAATTCTTTTGGCGATTTTGAGGAGTAAGAAGTCAATTGGAATTAAAGTTTGGAGCTTTTGATTTCGGGTTCGTTAGTAATAGCGTTGTGGGTATCAAGATTCGATTTCTATTCTTTGATTGCTATGTTTGATACCATGTTCTTGTTTATTACTTCCGTTTTAGTTGTTTTGAGCATGAATCTAGGCTAAAACATTGATACTGCCTTGATCTCATGATGATTGCTTGTTAAAGTTGCGATTTTATCGGTTTTGGATTATATTGATGGTTTAATGATTTTGTAAACAGTTTCTTGATATTAATTGTGATGAATATGCATTCTTTGATTTGATGAATGTTTGATTATGATTCCGTACGTTGAATGTGGATGTCTTCCAGCTTGATCTGCGTATCTAGGTCATAGACTTTAGGGTTTGTGATTATTTGTGTGGTTTGCTAGAAATAGTGATCCATAAGAGTTGTGGTTGAGTGCTATTTAGATATGAGTGTTCATCCTGTCTCAATACCCGAGAAGTGAGAGATAGTTGTTTAGTCTTCGTCATTAGGAATCCGAGTGTCAGCTGTCTGAGACGAAGTTGGTATTTGGTGTTTAGTGATTGTTGCTATCCTGAGTCATAGTTCTTATTTTGAGATTACCCCATGAATTCTTCGAATGTATGGTGGACAGTGAGACTGAAAGGTGATATGTCTATTCGGGTACTTTATCATTATTGGAGAGACCGAAAGGTAATCCACTATCTGGTGAGTTATTACATCTTTAGGTTCCTTAGTTGGTGACAGCCTGAGAATGATTAGGGAATTCTAGAATTGTTTCCTTAGAAACCCAGATCCATCATAGTTTCCAGAACCGGTAGAAGTTGTGCTTTGCAAGTAGGATTCCGACCTAGGTGGTATTCTTCCCAACTTTGATTTCTTCCTTAGTACTTTCCTTGATAGTTTAAGTCGACTTTGTTTGCTGCATTAGTAGTTAATCTTTACTGTAGTCAACCCCCCAATCAATAATCTTTAGTCCAAGTTAGAGTCTAGTATAGTTATAGTAGTGTCTCTAGGGCTCGATATTCCGGTTTACCATTAATTTGTGCTACACTCGATAGGTATATTTGCCTGTTAGTGCGGTTTAGTTGAAGGTACTACTTTTGTTACTTAGGAGTCTAGGTTAGGTTTTGTTAGTTTTTATATAGACCGTCTGGGCGACATCATCTTGCGTCTTGGTAACTTCACCTTTTTCTTACTTACAGACTTCTTTCTTTTTGGAAAACTCATAGTAGGTAAACTGTCATTACGAGGAACATTAACCTATTGAGCATAATGCTCAGGACCAAAGTCCTGTGTACCTTTACCATCATTGCCATCATTATTATTCCCATTACTTTCAGTTTCACTTGAATCTTCACTTGAACTTGAACTAGAACTTGTACTTGTATCTTCAGCTTGTACCTGTTCAGCCTGAGGTGGAGATGGAACATTAACCTCAATGTTCACCACATTCTCTTCCTCATCATTCTCAACATTCTCCTCATTCTCATTACCAACATTATCAGCATCACCAACATTGTCATTACCAACATTGTCATCATCACCTTCAACTTCAGGTTCTTCTTGTTAATCTAGTTGTTGTTGTGCAAGAGGTAATTCCAAAGCAGGATAAGCATGAATCCAATTATCATTTGGTGGTGCAACATAATCAGGATTGATTATGTTCCCAAACAATGGAGTAGAAATTGGAATCAATGTCGGATTTTGTTGTTTCACATTGTTACAATCTGTAAACAATCTCTTTGTCATTGGAGTAAGAGTCAGTCTTGGATTCAGTGATGGCAAGTTGGGAATAAGGTGATTGATAATAACTTGCAAGAACCTAGGGTACATGATGAATCCTTGACCCTCAGGTGGTGTTATCTGAGTAACCAACTCCTTGTAGATGTACAAAGCAAAGTTGAATGGTCTGGTCAAAGTTAAGGCAACCATGGCTGGTTGTAGTGAAAATTTCAAACCATCGGTTCCTGCTTTCCTTGGAGACAAACTTTGAATGGTAACATGCATAAAATACCTCCACTGTCCCACAAGACCTCCCTTTCTAGCTTGAGAACCGTTTGCTCTATCTCTGTAGCCCATTCTGTTGAAACATCTTGTGATCAGAGTAGAAGGAATCATGATAGGATCTATATTAGCACCACCCAAATTTAATGCTTCCCTGGTAGTTTCCACAGAAATTGCTATCTCTTGATTATTCACTATAGCTCTAATCACATTAGGATCGACAGTACAGTCATGCACGGCAATGTCCCAAAACTGTTGAATGTATTGCAAACTTATAACCGGGTTAGCAGACAAAGCAGTTCTTAGTCTGGATCTCTTCAGAAATGTGATTATCTCCCGGTAATTGACAGCCTCATCCAACTCTGGATCAAGTAATGCCACTTGATTATGTTTGTATTCAACCCGTATATCCATGACATGCACATGACATATGATCAGACTTTGCAATTTATACAAAAAAAATCAAGAAAAAAAATCACAAACAAACAAATTGCTAAGTCTTTTTCAGTACTGACCCTGAGGCGAACTTAATAAGTTCGTTAGAGTTACAAGAGGCGTCTCCAAACACGTAGAAACTCCACGATCACAATGAATTCTCGATGATTCCTCGTATGAGACGGAAGCATGAAGTGAATCAAACAAACACACTAACATAGAAGATAGAGATGTAATAGAAACCGATACTTTATTCAATAACGAACTCGTAATACTAATACAATACCGAAGGAGGGTACATCTCTATTTTTAAGCTCCAATTCCAACTCCTAGGTGAGCTCTATGTAGGAGTGGTGACTCACTTCTCACATAGACTCGCTCCCTCTCTGTGTGCTAGCACTCTATCATGCTTACCCACAAATGAACACATAATGTCCTATTTATAGGCAAGCTGAGTCCTCACCATAATTCTATAGGCGAACTTACCAAGTTCGTTAGTTAAGTTCGCCTAAACATTCCCTTAGGCGAACTTAACCCGTTCGCTACACATACACTTAAATTTTTTGCTACAGTTACAAAAACATGCTCTAACAGTATTAATTATAGGTCCCAGCGGGTCTACGGATCGATCTCAGACGTATAACACACTACACAGACTCGTAGTGCGGAATCCTAACGAATACGTGTGTAACAAACTAATAAGAACACAAGATATAATAAAAATATACACAAGATTCTCAAAATACTCTATGTATTGCTCTAATAAAAGTGCATACAACTTGTAAACAACTGAAGTACAAATGAATACAAACTAAGCACTATATATAGGCAACACACTTCCACAGCAAACTTAACAAGTTCGCCACACCTGGCTTAGGTGAACTTGTTAAGTTCACCATTCACAAAACATTGCAAACTACTTAGAAAACATTAAAAACTTAAAGTACAAAAGACCTATTCTATTACAAGGCTGATTTTCACACCTCATGTTCCAACAAACTCCCCCTGCTTTTCGTATGAAAAGTGTGGAGTCAATCTGACCACGTTCAAATCCATTCTCGAGCAAGTGCATGGACATTGTTTCATACCAGGCACGAGGAGACTGATGAAGACCGTATAACGCTTTATCAAGTTTAAACACTTTGTCTCGAAACTTGGAGTCTTCAAAATCAGGCGGTTGTTTCACATAAACCTCTTCCTTCACTTTTCCGTATAGGAAAGCACTCTTCACATCAAGTTGAAAAACTATAAATCCTTTTAAAGATACGACGACAAGAAATAAATGTATCGCCTCAATCCTCGTAACCGGAGCATAAACTTCTGTATAGTCAAAACCTTCTTGTTGGTTAAATCCCTGAACAACTAGTCTCGCCTTATTGCGCACCACAACGCCTCGATCATCACGTTTACATTTAAACACCCATTTTGTTCCAATTGATCTTGAGCCCTTTGGTAAGTCAACTAAATCCCAAACATGTAGTTTGTCAAACTGAGCTAGCTCTTCCTGCATAGCCTCTATCCAACAATCATCATCGAGCGCTTCAGCCACATTCTTTGGCTCTGTTTGAGAAATAAAACAAGCATGCAAACACGTTTCCATAACACCTGTATCCATAATCTGTGCATATAAACAAGAATTTTCAGCAAGTGTACGATGTCTAGTTTGAACACTTGCATTCAAATCACCAATAATATTGTCAGTGGGATGGTGCTTATGCACACTAGTTTGAGGAATAACTGAAGTTTGAATCACAGCATCAAGATTAGAAGGCAACTCTCCCTCAGACTGAGCCGGTGCTGATGAATCATCAACTATGTTCTGGATATCATTAGAAGATTCCTAAAACACAGTTTCATCATCATCGCTATCACTGTCATGAGTTGTACCTAAGGTCAAAGCTATATTTGGGTCAACCGGAGGAGGAACCACAATAGGAACAACCGATCGTGGATCGACAACTGAATCATCGTTATAGCAGGACTGATACATAAGATCTGCTTCGACATGAGACACTTGAGGAGGAACATTAAACGATCTGAACAAACCATCATAATCAAAAGCCCATGACGGTACTTTGGCACACTGAGGAACCGTGCGATTATCACCATCAATGTGAAACCACTCCTCAATCTGTCTGCTCTCTTTATTGAACATCCGCTTGTTGTGAGAATTGGAAACATAACCCAAGAAAATTCCTTTTATTTCCTTCGCCCTAAATTTAGTTTGAATATCTCGAGTCTTCAATAAAGTTCACGGATTTCAAAATGGCAACAAATAATCCAAGTTAGGCTTCCGGTTATTCAGCAGTTCATAGCACGTTTTGTTGTGTTTCTTCATGGTCAAAATACGATTGAGAACATGACACGCCGTGTTCACCGCCTCTTCCCAAAATGTCACTGGAAACTTCGAGTCGGATAATATAGCGCGAGCCATCTCAAACACCGTTCGATTCTTCTGTTCAGCCACACCATTCTGTTGAGGAACATAAGGAGCGCTAGATTCATGATGGATGCCTTTTTGTGGACAAAATAAACCCATATTTCCATTCTTTAATTCCGTTCCATTGTCACTACGAATCTTCCTGACTTTCTGTTTGAATAAGCTCTCCAGCCCCACGATTAAGAACTTAAGAATCTCAGTAGTCTCATCCTTCGAAACAAGAAATTTTACCCAAGAGAATCTTGAATAATCATCAGTCACTACCAAACAGTATGATTTGCCACCTTCACTCTTGAAACTAATAGGTCCGAATAAATCCATATGCAACAACTCGAGAGGAGACGCGATTGAATTAATCAACTTAGATTTGTGAGATTTCCTATGCTGCTTCCCCTTCTTGCATGGAATACAGTCTCCGTTCACTTGAAATCTCATGGCTGGGACACCATAAACTAGCCCATTCTTCACTAGATAGTTCATTTTTCTGAAATTTATATGAGCCATCTTTCGATGCCACAAAGTTGTTTCAGACTCAGAAGCTTTAGAAAGAAGACACGTTGGGACAGACGAAGTTGTCGTCGCCGTGCTCATATCAAGCATGTACGTATCATTCTTCCTTACAGCTCGCATTAGGATCCAATCTTCAGGTATCTCAAAACCAGGCTTCAACACCAAGCATTCTGGCTTATTAAAGTGAAATGAGAAATATTTATCACACACTTGCGAAACAGATAACAGATTATGTTCGAGCTGCTCCAGATAGTTGACTTTCTCAAAGCACAATCTTCCATTTGACACTGTTCCTTGACCGGAAATGTTGCCACCCTTCTTTCCTGCAAAGGCTACATAACCGCCTTGAATTTCTTTCACATTCTCCAATAAGTTAAAGTTTCCTGTCATATGCCGAGAACATCCATTGTCGACATACCAATGGTTGCCTACAGTACTCCTTGGAGTCTCCTGCACACAGACAGTAAGTTTAAGTTAGTAATGGAGACCCAAGGCATTGTGGCCTTGGGTCGGCCTGACTCATCAAAATAAACAATCTCTTTTAAAACGTAATCAAATCTCTCCTCAATTTTAGGAGATTGTTTAATAGAATTAGAAACTGGTTTCTTAAGCTTCCATTTTGATTGAACGTTATCATTTGATTTTGAAGATTCAGAAGATTCACCACTTTCTTTTAAAACAGGCTGTTCTAAAAGTTTCTTTAATTTTCTGTTTCTTCTTCTTCTTCTTTGAGGACTTGACAATTTGACCTTCTCAGTTGCATTCACAACAGGTAAAACACTTGGTTTAACTCCAAAAGAGTCAACCTTCTCAGGCTTTGGTTTCACAGTAACAGATGCACCTTTGTTATCATGTTTAGAAACCCCTGATTTCTTCACAACTTTAGCCTCAACAGGCTTGACTTACACAAATTTCATCACAGACTTTGCTGGTGGTTCAACGAAAGGTCTTCCTAATTTAGGATCTTCAAGACATTTACCAACATTCTTATCAGGACAATTTATCAAAATATGGCCAACAACACCACAATGAAAACAAGCACGTCTTTCCATGTAAACTCTGACATACTTCTCTTGCTAAACACTTCTTCAATTAGATGATTCACACTAAAAAGCAGTGTTATAGGATTGAACAACCTTAGGTTTTTCTTATTCAACTTTGGTTTTTATAAAATCAAGAGTCGATGTTTTTTCAATATTATTATTTTCTTGAAAATCAAAACCACTGCTCACAAAATTTTTAACTGGTTTAGGTTGTGGTTGTTCAATTTCTTCATCTGGTTTAGTCAAGATGCATCGATCCCTAGTGACTTTCTTAACCACAACTGGTTCATCAACTTTGCATTCTTTCGTTGTTCCCTCTAATTGTCCGGGATCAAATATTTCATCATCAATTGAGTCATCATAAATCATGTCCTCTCCTGTAACAGGATTTACCTTGAGGATGGTTTTTGGATCCAGATACTCATCAGTCACAATCTCAATGGTACGAGAAGTGTAATTGCCGTTGAACGGTGGACAATAACCAACACCCCCACAAATAGCTTTATCATCAAAAGAAGGATAATAACCAATACTTCCAACCACTTTGTCACTTGAAGCTTTATCATTATAATACTCCAACAGAAAACTAGAATTCTTATAACTTTCTTATCAACTTAGTGACCTATGTCTGTGACTGGGCAAGTTCATTAGTTTTCTTCTCATATTCCGAATATGCCACATCTAGATGAAAAGCTTGATCGTTAACTTTAATTTGTAAAACTTTTATGTCTTCTTTTAAAGATTCAATTCTAGTATTCAAAAGTTTTTCATTTTATTTCAAAACTGTGTTTGATGTGTGAATTGCCTTCATGTCACAGATCAGATTTGTGCTATCATCACACAATCTAATTATCTTAAGATCAGAATCAATGCATTTAGAACATGGAACATAAACAACCTCATTTACCTATTTAGAATCAGCCATGAATCCACTAGCTTCAGCAAAAAGCTCAACTACTTTCTTCAGTAGATACATTAGCATCAACATTCTGACAAATAAGTTCTTCTCTTTCAGAGACACTCCTAGAATCACTCGAGTCACCATCAGAAGAACTAATATCAGTACCATCTTCATAATGAACCTCTGCAAGAAATTCTTGGCTGACACGAGCAATAATATCTTCTAGATGAATTCCCCAATCATAATTCTCATCTTACTAGGAAATTAATGTTGTAGAAGAACTCTGGTTATGCCAATTTTGTTGATTGCTTGAGGAATTCTGATTCTGAACCTTTGGCTTTGTACATTCCCTAGCAAAATGTCCAAATTCCTGACAGTTGTAACATTTCACCTTAGACTTATCCATTCCCATTCCAGTCTTGCTCGATGCCCCAATAAAATTCTTTCATGTTTTCTTCAAATATTCCTTCCCTTGCCTCATCCATAATGCCATATTCCACTGGATATTCATTTCTTCAATAGCATCCTTATCCAATTACTTGAAATCTTCTTCTATCATGTCAGGATCAGTTATCTTTCAACCGATAAAAATTTCATGAGAAGTCAAAAACAAAGCAATCATGGCCATCATGTCATCAGCAGCCTTAGGAGACACCTTTTGAGAACACGAATGAGTATCACACTTAGAATTTTTAGAGCATCCCGAACTCGAAGCAACAAAACATGAACCTTCGGTACAAGAATTTTCTTTTGAACTTTCAGAAATATCCCAAGAAAACAAAGCATCTCCAGACTTCGGTGTAGAAGTTCCCTTTACAAAATAAATGCTTGGATCTTGATAGACTGTATCTTTCTTCTGTTTATTCAAATCATACGATTGAATCATTCCCATAAGATCTTCAAGACTAAGTTCATCAAATCCATGTTGTTCTTTAATGACAATGGTATACATCTCAAAGTGTGCTGGTAATGCATCCAGAAACTTCTCAAGCACTTTCTTGTTCTTGTAAGTTATGTCATTGTTCACCATTTCACTAAGAAGATGATAATATCTTGACATTAGCTCATCAAAATGCTTAAAGACACTAAATTATTTCTTTAGTAATTCTCTCCTGCTCTTCTTGATGTCTGTGATTCCTTCACATCTTTTAGCCAACCCTTCCTAAAGATCACGCGACATTGTAAACTTCTTGAAAGTATGGTAGATATCTAAAGGCAGACACATAGACAAAGTAGCAAGTGCCTTTTTCTCTCGATCATACAAAGTCTTCTCTTCAACTATAAGAGCTAAAACTGGTTTTGGAGCATCCGATCTTCCCATGTATGAATAAATAGGATGTTTGTAACCCTCACTGATTGAAATCCACATACTTGTATCATTGATTTTAACATAGTTCTCGAAACGACTTTTCCAATTAGAATAATCTTTAAGATTCATCAGTATTGGTGGTTTAGTTGGAGTACCAATCTCATTATCAAAGTTCAGTAAATGAGTCATGTTGTTCACACTAGCATGATTCGACATCTTTGCAATCTTGAAAAATTCAACACTTAGAGAAAATTCTGAACAAATCCATCAAACAACGAACTTAGCTAGCGAACTTAACAAGTTCGCCTGATCTTGAAGAAGCGAACTTAACAAGTTTGCTTGAAAATGTTCGCCAGTAACTAACTCAGCAAGTTCGTCTGTTTCAGCTGAAGAACAAGGAGGAGATGTTCTAACACCAAAACTCACGAACACCACTGAAAATCTTCATATTTTGCAATTTTGAAGGAATTGATCAAATTCAAGCCATAGGAATCTTCAAATGATGAATTAGAACACTTATAACGGATTAATTTTGGCAAAAAAAACCCCAAAAATGATGAAATAAATCTAAAAACTCTCCAAAAACAGCAAGAAAACATGAATGCAAGACACTTCGAAAATCTCAATCTTTGAATGCAAATCAGGACGAAACGATGTCACACATCAATCTCTAATCAAGAGGAAAAGATTTGATACCAATTGTAGGTCCCAGCGGGTCTATGGATTGATATCAGACGTATAACACACTACACGGACTCGTAATGCGGAATCCTAACGAATACGTGTGTAACGAACTGATAAGAACACAAGATAGAATACAAAGATACACAAGATTCTCAAAATACTCTCTATATTGCTCTGATAAGAGTGCATACAACATGTAAACAACTTAAGTACAAATGAATACAAACTAAGCACTATATGTAGGCAACACACTTCCACAGGCAAACTTAACAAGTTCGCCACACCTGGCTTAGGCGAACTTGTTAAGTTCGCCATTCACAAAACATAGCAAACATTACAAACTTAAAGTACAAAAGACGTATTCTATTACAAGGCTTATTGTCACACATCATGTTCCAACAATATACGGCAATAACTCTTTTATCCCTAGCTCGCATGTTCTCGTAGACACCCCATAGACCCTCTGACTCAGTATTGAATGTTTTAGTTCATAAACACATTGGGTTGGAACCCAAAACTCTTAACACGTTTAATAAAATAAAAATCTCTTGTAAGCATGTACGATAGCCCCAAAACATTGAAAACATTTGAAGAGGGGATTAGAAACTCACCGGTTACGCTGAATCCAATCCTTGCTCTGCTCCCTGACCACTCGCTCGCCTCCGAACCTGTCAACCGTACGATCGCATGATCAGAATACGTTCTACGCGTACCCTAAATAACTCGTAAAGTATAAACCCCAATCCCATGACGTCATAAAGGTTGACAATTCTTTTACATGAACCCCCTTCTCCCGGGTTACGACTAATATGGTTCCCGACTTATTTCGATCTTTATCTCCTCACCCGTCCCCCCATGCATGCATGTGTACGTTGCCATGCAGAAAGCCTAATCCCGCGAGGCACACGTACTCGAACCGAGTTTTGCGCGTGTAAGCATATTGGCCATGCATAAACCATGTCATGAAAATCATGATTGTACCTCATCTCCATACCAAGCACCACCAAACACTCCCGCCATCGAACTGCAGCCATCACCACCTTCACCTTCCGATCACGTGGACCTTGCCGGGTCCAAACCCTTAGCCGCCCACCGACTTGCTTCCCAATGTCACCACCATAGCTCGCTGAGCTACCACCATAGCCTTTCATCTCTATCTTCGTTTTCGTGCACGGTAAAAGCCCACCCTCACAATCTTCCTCTTCTCGCCGCTGCAGCACGCCACCTCGACGGCCGTCATAGCAGCCCCACCATCGTCCACGTTGCATCACCACAGGCTACCCCCACTCTCTCTCTTTCGGCCGTCGTCCACAACATTAACCAGGTCATCCCCATGACCCGGCTCATTGTCGGTTACCGCCACCCACCTACACCAGCCACTACCGTCACTTGCTAACACCCTTAACCCTCACCGTTGGCATCCTTGATCAAGAAACCCAAACCCTAGCCGGGTTTCCAATCAAAAAACATAAACAAAATACGTAGAAAGTAATGACAGAGTTTACCTTGGCTAACTGTAATGTCCTCCACCCGAAACTATAGTGGAACCACTGTTTCCGACCACCACCGTGACCTTCTTCCACCCTCGTCCTGCCTTGCAGCCGTCATAAGCCCCCTAGACCGATTATGGTCTAGGGTTTGCATTAATGTGGTATTTAAACCTTTGAGGTTTTACATTCTAGTCTTCAGGTGTCCGTTACGCACACTTTGGTCTCAAACTGCTCACTTCCATTCGACTAATCGTCTCTTCTTGGTAGTTAAACGCACCTCTAACCATAACTCTAACATCCTCTCTTAATTTATAGAGTCGGGTCATCCGCTAGTTCGAACCATCTCAATTTAGATTTTTGGGATCTTACATATATGTTTTAGAATCCCTAAATGTTGTATTCTAAATGATCGTGGTCGATCAGATTCATGGGAATTAATCTGAATGTAATAGTATTGTGAATTAGATGATTGGTTCATTTTGAATGAAAGTCTAAGTAGTTAGAGATCATATTCACAGATACTCATTAGAGAATGAATATTGGACGTAACTCGTTTGAAAACTATCTTCATGGATCAAGGTCTTGAGAAGTTTTGAATATGGTAAGATATGTTGATCCTTCGACCCGAGGCACATATTTGAACTAACTTTAACTGAAGTCTGTTCTTTGACCATACCTAATGTTGTTTCATGAAATGAAGTAATAAGGGTATGATTGGGAATAAATCTGAAGTTAAGTGGGAGTTGTACGTGACCATAGGAATTATGTTCTCCTTTAATCAGGAGTTTGACATTTTGGCGCCCTCATTAATTCGAACTAGTAGATAATGTGTGGTCACGCTCAAACTAAGAGTAGTATGTTTAGACCACTTTGAATTGGTAATGAGAACAAGAATTGTTGAACAACATATTAGAAATGACTTGCATCCATGTCTCATGTTCAACGGATGTCCTAAACATAAAGGATACACATATATGTTTACCATGACTGTTGTTCTTGGTCAAGTTGTAACATCCCAAATTTATAAATAAATAAATGAACTCGTGATGCGAACAAAAAGCATGAAAAAGAAAATAAAAGGGCTTGGGCTCGGCTTCAATGGGCCAAGGTGTAACATCCCTAATTTCCAATGTATTAAATAAGAGTCACACGAGCAATTCCTTCAAAGTAAAAGGGGGTAAAATGAAAATTAGTATAAAACCTAAAACCTATTATACATATCTCAGTCGCCACACTTGTTGTAATACCATTTACTTTTTTCTTTTTATCACCAAACCCGATCCATCATCCTCACTATTGTCGACCTGCAACTTCTAGCACCATCTCCATGATTAAACCCTAATCTGGCTAAACCAACCATTTCATCTAACTTGGTTACGTGTAGGAGCTCCCGGGGTAGTGTACGGCTCAGGTGATAGACGGGGGCTGGGTGGATGTCCATGACGATGGTGGTTGGTAATGGATGAGGAGCCATAGGTGGCGTTACGAGCTGCTGCCATAGCCCAGGCAGTAGCGTCATGTGCATTGACAGGAGGCTCGTATGTAGCAGATTATGAGGATTTTGGTAAGGAGACGACGACGATGATGTTGATTACAAGGTGCAGGTGATACATTGAATTGCGAGGTGGTGTTTGTTAACAGTCATGGAGGAGAACCTGTAAGAGGTGTACGGGAAGGTGGTGATGAGCAGTGAGCTGCTGCCATGGACTCTGGCAGCAGTAGTGAACACGTGAACGGTGGTAGCAGCAATACGGTGGTAACAGCAGCGGGTTCCCATGACGTGATAGGAATGGTGGTCTGCGGGGGTGGTAGGTTTCATGGTGATGGCATTGTTAACATGTTATAGTGAAGGTGGTGGTGTTATGGTGGTGCCATGGTGGTGTTGTGGCAGCCAAATGGTGGCCGAGTGAGGTGAACGGGGATGTGGCGGTGCCGTGTTTATTCTTGTGATGGTAGCTATGATGGATGGTGGTTAGCGGTGGTTAGTGGTAGCCGTGTTGGTTGTTAGTGGCCCTATGGCGGTTATGGTGGTCATGGATCATGATGGTCATAATAGTCATAATGGTTCATGGTGGTTCACGGTAATACGGTAAGGACGAGATTGATTACGGCTTCCAGAGTGAGAAGGATGAGAGTATGACGAGGATTGACTGCAAGGAAATTCCGTTAGTTGAGGCCGACGTGTCGAGACAAGTTCGTGGAATTTCGAATCATCCGATTTGGAGTCCGTATGGTCGAGTCGCGGGTATGGTACGAGATCATATTCTAGATTCCGTGTTCGGGAAGGTATATCTCTTCAACCAGTAGAATAATTAATACTGGTTCGGGTTATGAATACCTTGTTAAGGATGACGTGTAAGAAATATATTTATGACAAATAATAACCTGCAAAGATTAATCGTTTTAATAAAGGACGTATAGAAAGAGTTTCCGGTCGAAAAAGATTTCCATCGAAATAGTTTTCGGACATAGTACTTTCAAACGAAAGAGTTTTCGGTTGAAAAAGATTTTCACTGGAATAGTTTTCGGACATAACGTTTTCGACCGAAATAGATTTCGATCGAAAAGATTTTGGACAGGAATTTTTCAGATGAAACATATAGGTTATAACTTTGTTCCATTCGTGACCCTTGACAGATATGTTAGCATCCTACCTAACTTGAAGTTTTCTTGCTGCTAAGTGAGATAAATCCCGTAGAAGTCACGTGAGTTCTTATTGCCCTTTTTCCTAAATGGTTTTGGGCTGGCATTCATACTGTTAAAGAGATAGTTTCAAAGTTGAAGAATATTTTATAAGAATTATATATTTTTATAAAGTGAAAGATAAAGAGTTAAAGAGTAAAGTATTACCTTTTAAAAAAGTTTTGAAAGATAATAAAGAGCTAAAGTAAAGAAGATAAAGGAGTTGTACTTCGGTACAACTCGACAATGAAAGTGACAGTGACAAATATCATGTTATATGCTTATGTGTTAATATGTGCTATTTGTCTATATGAAAGTTTATGTTTACATTTCTATTTTGTGTAATAATGTAATTGCATTGCATATTAGTTGCATAGTAGAAGTCCTGCAGAAATGCTAAAGTAGAAGTCTCACCCTGAGGTGTGAGCAATGCTAAAGGAGTCTTATACTTTGGTGTAAGCGAGAAAGTATCATCCTGAGGTGTAAGCAATGCTAAAGGAGTCTTACACTTCGGTGTAAGCGAGAAAATCCTACCCTGAGGTATGGGCAATGCTAAAGGAGTCTTGCACTAAAGTGCAAGCGAGAAAGAAAGTCCTACCCTGAGGTGTGGGCAGCGCTAAAGTAAAAGTCTTACCCTGAGGTGTAAGCGAGAAAGGGATCTCGTTCTCGAATCATGATCCATATGTGATACTTAAAGTATGATAAAGTCACTTGTCCTGTACAAGTGAAACGATAGTCAGACAGAGTCTAGGAGGATACCCTGACGGGTTTCCTCAAAGCTAAAGTTTTTAGGCAGTAACGTAACAATTTTATAATTGTAACGTTGTAAAGTTTTAAAGTAAAGTTAAAGTGATTTTAAAGCAAAGCTTATTTTATTTTATAAAACTAAGTTACCTAAAAGAAAGTTTTACAGTGTTAAAGTAAAGATAGAACTTAACAGCGTTAGCTGACTTCTAGTATGCATGGTAGGTAGAAAAAGTAAAGAGAAAGAAAAGTAAAAGAGTCGTGAGGGCCGGATAGCATGGACATCAGGTGTTGTGCTGAAGACTGACATTTCCATTCCCGATAGTTTATGTTTTCAACAATGAGTTACATTATTTGTTGGTGAATGTTTTAATTTAAAGACTTCCGCTGTAAAAGATTTTGATTTCTCGTTTAAGAACTATACTTGTTATGTTTTGTGCCAACTATACTTGTTTGGGGTGTTTCAAGTTGGTATCAGAGCCATAGTTTGAGAGATTCAGACCTTTGCGATAATGTCTGAACTTAAACTAAGAATGGGACAAAGGAAAGAAGGAAAGGAATGTCAGTCAGAGCAGCCCGTCCATGGATAGAAAGTGAAAGAAGGTAGTCAATATCCTAACATAGAACATAGACGATAATGCCTTAGTACATATAGTAGACAGTAAATGCTTTAGCATAGATAGTACATAGTATGTGATTTAGCAATGACAGTGGACATAGTGTGCCTTACAGTAGAAACACGGAACTTGGATACAAATGTTAACTGATAGAGAATGTTTAGAACCCGAGTAGTAAGGTAAATTAGTAATTTCATACCGGTCTCTGTAATTAGTAATTTATATTAATCCAGGTGTTCTAAATTATTACCTATAATGGGAACATGAGTATTCCTTGTTCGGGGGAAATGTAGAGTCTTATTTTTGTATAAGTTGTTGTCATCAATGTATTTCTTTTGAACAAAGTTTAGTTAGTTTATTAACTTGTAATTTCATTTTATGTAATTTCCTGTTTTATTTCTAAGTCTGGGCCATCGAAACTATCTAGTTTCGATTGAGATTTGTTCAATCGAAACTAGTGGTTTCGATAGATAGTTTAGTTTCGACAGGCTTGTTTCACTTGTAAATGATCAATCGAAACTACTAGTTTCGGTGAGCATAGTTTCGACGCCTGTCAGCTTACTATAAATAGCCTAGTTTAAGAATTTCTAGGGTGTGAGTAGTGGCTGTAACCCTGAATTTTCTCTTTCATTGTTCTCGAAGAATCAATACAATCTGCATTTTTTTAATGTGTTGTTCTTACATTTTCGCATCTTATTTGTGTTCACGCTGTGTGTGGTTAGCTAGTATCTTCACCATTTTTGTTTCTACCCTCTGTTTCACCACCATAGACACAGATTTCGCATGTGTGTGTGTAATCGATCTTCTGTGAGATTTTCGATTGAAATCTGGACCTACAATTAGTATCAGAGCTTTATGCTCTTGATTTCTGAGTATTTCAGGTTGTTTTAATCGATTTTAGGTGACTTTTAGTTGGAATTTGAAGGTTTTCTGGGTCTGCATTGTTTTGGCACTGTTTCATCGATTTCGGCACTATTTCTTCGAGTTCTTCGGATCTGAAGATTATTTGGAAGCTTTTCGCTGGATCAGATTACGATTTTATTATCTTTGATTTTTGAAGCTTTTTATCAATGGAGTCTGCTGAAGCTTGAAGAAGGAGGTATCGAAACTACTGGGAGACAATTTCTGCTTTTTGTTGGCCATCGAAATTTCTTGTCTGTACTCTTGTCTGGAGAAGGTATCATGGAAACTAGATTTTTGTCCTGTTATATCGAAACTAATCCTTGCAGATTGTTCAACCGAAACTATTATCCTATCGAAACTAGTTTCAATCGAAACTTGTAGTTTCTACTGAGTTTGCTGGATTTTCTGCTAAGTCTTCTTCATCGAAAGTAGTTGTTTCTGGTTTCTGTTTTCTCTATCGAAACTAGAATTTTCGGGCAAGTATTGTTCTATCGAAGCTAGGAGTTTCAGACAGCTTTTTCTCTATCGAAACTAGTTGTTTCGATCAACCATGTTCACCCGAAACTAGCTACTGTTTGTCTTTCTTTTTCTGAATTTATGGCAACTTCAAGCTCCAATGAGTATGCTAGGGGAAACAAACCACCTGTCTTGGTGTCCACTAGAGATTTTGATGACTGGACCAAGAAAATGAAGACTTTCTTTCGATTCCATGACCACACTCTTTTGTAGTCAATCACTGATGGTCCACACAAACCAGTTACTACCACTGCAGATGTTCAACGTCCCAAGCTTGTGTCTGAATATGATGAAAAGGATATTGCCTTAATTGCCAGAGATAACAAAGCTTTTGGATCTATTGCTATGACTCTTCCTATGGATGTGTTTAACATATTTGCTGAGTATACTACTACCGAAGATCTTTGGGTTGCTTTATGTACAAGGTATGAAGGGAGTGTTGAGGTTAGAGAAAGCAAGAGGGATTTGATCAAGAAGCAATATGAAATGTTTAACAGTGTCCCTGGAGAACCCGGGTCTGAATTGATCAACCGTTTCTCAAGCATTGTCTCTAAGTTAAAGGTTTTGGGAACTAAGTATCCCACTTTTGAGTTAAACAAGAAGCTGCTTGATTCACTGCCCAAGGAATGGAATATGTATCGTATTATGATCAAGAAAACTAAAAAACTAAGTGACTTGTCACAGCAAGAAATCTTCAGCATTATGGAGTCTTATGAATTGGAGATAAAGAAGGGTGTAGTTACTCTAACTAATCAATCTGGAAACACAGCTCTTCTTGCAGGTCAAGGTTCCTCCACTTCATCTAACAAAACTACAATGGCTTATTTTCAAACTGATGTCCCACCTTTGATTTCTAGAGTCCAGCCTACTACTTCATCCAACTCTCAGAAGCCAACCACTATGATTCCCGATGAGTATCTGCCTATCATGACTGCTTTCATGTCATGCTATGATGCCCTAATTTCTGGAAACTTGACACATGTCAGCTTCCAACCTGATGACTTGGAGCAGATCAACCCGGATGATTTGGAAAAAATGGATATTGATTGGTGTATGACTATGCTGACTCTGAGAGCCAAAGGATTCATCAAGAGGACTAGGATGGATAGATTCAAGCAAGGAAAGACTCTAGGGTTTGACATCAAGAAGGTGATATGCTACAACTGTGACCAGCTGGGTCATTTTGCAAGGAATTGCAAGGAGCCATCCTCAAAGGAGCTGCATGAGAAGAAGAACTCATCTAGAAAGCAAGATGTCGTCTCTCCCAAATCTACTACACCTAGCTCAACAGCTCTAGTCTATCAAGTTGATGGACACTATCATTGGGGAGATCAAGAAGGGGAAGCAACTGACAAGGCACTGATGGCAGACATTGAAGAAAAGGAGAAATGTGTCATGATTGAACCAGCTGAGGATCTTACCGTCGTACCAGCTGAGGTAATGTCTAGACTTTGCAATGCTAAATCTTGTTTAAATGAAATTCAAAAATATAGATTCATCAACCAGGCCTTGGTCGATGAACGAGATCACATAAAGGTGTTGTATGATTCTGTGGCTAAAAATGAGAAACTTTACTTAAAGAAAATTCGTGATATTTCTGGAGAAAACCGATCTTTGATCGTGCAACTTACTACACAAAAGAATAATAATGAAATTTTAACTGAAAGACTTCAAAAGGCCGAAAAAGCAAATTTTCAAGTTGAACACATGGGTATGGATCAGAAAATTCTTTTTGGTATCATTGATAACCAAATTCATAAAAAGGTCACAGAAGGCATCGGGTATAAGTCTCACCCTCCTCCGTATTCCTAGTCTAGAAGATTTGTTGATATGCCAGTTCCTCATATTCCCACACCCTTTGTTTGCAATTTATTTGCTGATGATTATATCCAAACTTCAGATTCTGACAGTTTTGCTTCCTGTGCAGATTCAGATTGTGTAGGTTCCGAAGATGATTGGGATGAGATTTCTAGTAAGGGAAATGTTTTAAATGAACTTGAGTCGGATGAATGTAATAATATGTCCGTGTCAAAACCAGATATTTGTGAACACATTGGAAATTTCTATTTTGGTTATGTGCCTTCTGAGCATGACAGTTTGAGAAATGTTATTTCTAAGTTTAAGAATGCTTTGCCTTTTGTTTCTAAATCTGTAAAAGCTATGAGTTGTATTGCAAATTTTAAAAGTGCAGGAGTTGTTGTGACTGAAATTCCACAAGAAATAATGAGCAATCTGGAATTTTTCAGATTAAAGGAAGATCAAAGTCTTCAAAAAAGAAATATTGAAGAAAGAGTTGCCTCTAGTTCTGATGTCTCAAATCATCTTGTGATGACAATTATCAGGCTAAGCCAACATATGATAAAGTTTGTTTTAGTTGTGGGGAATCCAATCATGTTTTTAAGACATGTAAATTGTCTACATATCGTTTTGAAAAAGAAAACGTACCATCTGTTATTCAAAATTCAGTTGATTATATTTCAAATGTTTTCTCTAAATCACAACATAGTAGCACTGTGCGACGTAAAAGGATTAAAAATGCTAAAAATTGGTCGAAAAGGATTTGGAAAATTAAAAATAATGATCTTTTTTAGAATAATTTAAAGGAGGATTCTAACTATGACTTCCGAAATGCATCTTGTAAAGTTAAGACGTTCCAAGTTAGCAATAGCTTGGGTACAAATGTCTAAATGATTCATTTTCTGTAGGGAAAATTAAGAAGGACTGGAGATAATATCTGGCATGTCGACAGTGGTTGCTCAAGACATATGACTGGTCATTTTCTCTATTGCAAAATTATCATCCAATAGACGAAGATTTTGTCGCCTTTGTAGGCAATCCAAGAGGAGGAAAGATTGAAGGACTGGGAACTGTGTCAAATGGTGTAAAGAGCTTGGAGAATGTCAACATCGTCCCACAGTTAAAGTATAATCTGATGAGTGTCCTAGATTTGCTAAAGACTTTTTTACCCTCTTCAACTCAAGAGAATGTTTAATTCTAAAGCCTGGAATGGTTATTCCCGAAGACCTAATCCTCTTGCGTGCTCCTAGAACATTCAATACATACAGTCTGGATATGAATAATCCTTCAGGAATCGAATCCTTCTTCCTTTCAAAAGCTTCAAAAGATGAGTCCTTTCTTTGGCACAAAAGATTAGGACACGTGAATTTCAATACAATGAACCACCTTGTTCGAGGAAACCTTGTCACCGGTTTACCTCTAAAAGACTTTTCACCTGTGGAACATTGTCTCTCTTGTTCCAAGGGGAAGCAACACAAATCTTCTCATAAACCCAAAACCACTAATTCCATTGACTCTCCTCTTCAATTGCTTCACATGGATCTCTCTGGTCCTGTGAGTGTCATGAGTCATGGAAGGAAATCCTACTGCTTAGTGGTAACCGATGACTTCTCTCGGTTTACTTGGGTATTCTTCCTCGCAAAGAAAGATGAGATGCCAGAGACTCTGAATATTCATATGCTACAAATCAAGAATTTGTTCAATCGAAGTGTGAAGACTATTTGCAGTGATCATGGTACAAAGTTCAAGAATGCCAATCCAGATTCTTTTTGTGAAAGTAAGGGTATCTCTATGTAATTCAGTGCACCTCGTACTCCACAACAAAATGGTGTAGCTGAACAAAGAAATCGTACGTTGATAGAAGCAGCAAGAACTATGTTCGTTGATTCTAAGCTTCCTGTCACATTTTGGGACAAGGCAGTCAATACCGCATGTTTTATGCAGAATCGAGTTCTCATCACCAAAAGTTGCAACAAGATACCTTATGAAATTATGTACAAGCGCAAGACTGTTATTGATTTCTTTAGGAAGTTTGGGTGTGTTTGCACAATGCTGAATACTTCTGATCAGCTGAACAAGTTTGAAGCCAAAGCGGATAAGTGCTATTTCGTGGGCTATTCCTCTAACCAAAGAGCTTTTCGTATTTACAATAAGAGACGAAGGATTGTCCTGGAGTCCATTGATATTAACTGACATGAAAGCAATCATACAGACGATGGGGACGGTCCTGATTGGCTTTTTGATGTCGATTCTTTGTTTAAATCATTTAATCTTCCTGATTTCACTAACATATTTGTCTCAGCTAATCCTCTTATATCTGCGAATACTCTAGGTACTTCTACTTCTTCAAGTTCCTTTTCATCATCCACTCAGGATTCTTCGAACTCTGTGGCAACAAGTGAAACTGTTAAGGAAGAAACTCCTCAAATAGTGGATGTTGCTCCACAATCATCTGATAAAGGTCCTATCAATGAGGAAGTTGTTATTCCTGACAATAACGTTACCAATCTGGATGAACAATTAGAAGAGGATGAGATTCCACAGTGGAGAATTCACAAGGATCATCCCACAGACAACATCATTGGTCCACTCAATGTGGGAGTCCGAACTCGTAGCGCCATCGAAGCAATGAATGATGGTCTCTTCACTTGCTTCATATCTCAAGTTGAACCTAAGAATATCAAAGCTGCTTTGCTTGAGAACAGTTGGGTAGAGGCCATGCAGGAAGAATTGCAGTAGTTTAGCAAGTTACATGTGTGGAATCTGGTACACCTTCCAAAGAACAAATTCCCAATCGGCACTCCTTGGGTATTTCATAACAAGAAGGACGAAGGGGGAATCATGATTCAAAACAAAGCTCGCTTGGTGGTTCAGGGGTTTATCAAGAAGGGATTGACTTTGAAGATGTTTTTGCACCAGTGGCTCGCTTGGAAGCCATCAGAATGTTTCTCGCATATGCAGCCTATATGGACTTTACAGTTCATCAGATGGATTTCAAAAGCGCATTTCTGTATGGAAAAGTTCAAGAGGAAGTTTATGTCAAACAGCCACCGGGTTTCATTGATCCAACTTATCCTGATGGAATTTACAAACTTGACAAGGCGTTGTACGGTCTTTATCAAGCACCTCATGCGTGGTATGAGACGTTATCTAAGCATCTTCTTGATAATGGTTTCACACGAGGAGCAATTGACCAAACCTTTTTCAAACGAAAGGATGGTGTGGACACTATTTTGGTGCAAATATACGTTGATGATATCATTTTTGGATCCACAAATCCTCGATTGTGCAAAGAGTTCGAGGAAGTAATGCGTTCTAAGTTTGAAATGAGCTCTATGGGAGAAATGAAGTTCTTTCTTGGTTTGCAAGTAGATCAGTCTGAGTCAGGAATTCTTATCCATCAAGAGAAGTATGTCAAAGAAATTCTGACCAAGTTCAAAATGACTGAGTCTCATCCTTACAAAACTCCCATGGAAATTCGACACTGTCTGTCTCCTGATTTGGATGTGAAAGCGTAGATCAGCACCTCTATCGCTCGATGATAGGATCTCTCATGTATCTTACTACTAGCAGACCAGGCATCATGTTCGCAGTGTGCTTGTGTGCACGCTTTCAGGCTACTCTTACATTTAAATGCTGTCAAATGTATTTTAAGATATTTGAAGTACAAGCCAAAGCTTGTGTTTTGGTATCTCAAAAATAACTTGTTTGATCTTTTGGCATATTCGGATTCAGACTACGGGGGATGCAATTTAGACCAAAAATCCACTTCTGGGGGTTATCAGTTTCTTTGCAACCGCCTCGTCTCCTGGCAATGTAAGAAACAAACCACCGTTTCCCAATCCACAGCCGAAGCCGAATACATTGATGCAGCCCTTTGTTGTTCCCAGGTAAGGTGGATTCACCATCAAATGCTTGATTACGGAATCACCTTCCATGAAACTCCCATCTTGTGTGATAACACCGACGTTCCCCATGTCACCAAAAATCTCATTCAACATTCTAAAACCAAACACATTGAGATCAAACACCACTTCATCCGTGATTGTGTCGAAAAGAAACATATCAAAATCGTTGAAGTCAAAACCGACAAGCAAACTGCCGACATCTTTACAAAAGCATTTGATTCTGCCAGATTTGAGAAATTGGTGGAGGTGCTCAGCATGATCAACTTTCAGTAACCTTTGTGCATATTGTCTTTTCTATTTAAACTCGTTAATCGGGAAGATTTCCAAAAAGATTTTATTTTTTCGGTATAGTTGTTTTCTTTATTTACCTTTGAATGCAAAACTTTTGGGGGAGAAATTGGAATTTACAGTTAGTAAGAAAAAAAAGATTTGCTTTGTATAGTCAAAAAGAAAAGAAAAATATTTGTTTTGTTTATTGTTTGATTAAGAAAAATTCAATGTAAGTATCATGTTTTGTTTCAGGAAAATTGGATCCGACCTTGTGAGAAATGATAGAGTCTGATCACACTTCTTGAACATGAATGGACCATAAGCGATGGTGCTTACTGAGGTATAGCCGGTAGGCCCGACATATGGTTATAACTCTTTAGTAGTGTGAAAACCTAATTATCAATCGTACACGTGTGTTTGAACCCTTTTTTGAAACATCTAACCCATTTTAAGCTAAGAAAACTGATTCAATCAGATATAGGATTACGTGTTGGATTCTTATTCATGCGCCAGGTGATCGTCAAAGTAACGAGAGTTACCGCCGATAACGCCGTCTGTTTTGCTTACGCAAAGATCTCGGGAGTTCATCTTTTTCCCATCCACTTGGATGATTTGACCCTGTCTGCTTTGCTTACGCAAAGATCTCGGGTGTTCAAACTTTTCCTATCCGCTTGGATAATTTTACGGCTTCTTCTGTTTTGCTTACGCAAAGATCTAGAATGATCGTACCTTTTTAATATCCACTTGGATATTTTTCTTTTTACAACTTCTAATATCCAGTTGGATTTTATTTTAATTTTGGCGGTGATTTTGATTTACCAAGATGATACACTGGTTAACCTGTAAGAGATAATAAGATGAATACGGGTATTTCTTGAGGATTGATAGGCTTTTAAAACCATTTTATTTCAAAATGTGGGGTACGCCGTGTTTCGTGCTCAAGTGGTACCTCTTAATCACATGAAATCGTTGTACAAACAAATGTTCAAGTTTATCTTGCACAAATATCAGCTATCTTCAAGGATTCACAATAGCTGAGTACAAAATTAAGTGTTTCAAAGGTTGGACCAGACATGATCTCACGTTGGATCTTTTCCAAGGCTAAGTGTTTATATCTTTTATTGTTTTTACTTTTATTTTTCTATATAAATTTCTTAATCTTCCTTATTAACTTGTTTAAATTGTGTACATATGAGTGTTTTTCCTTTGTTTCTGATCAAGTATCTCATGTCACCCGAAACAACAATGTCATCGAAACTACTCAACCTCCCGAAACTACCTCCCACCCAAAACTACTTTGCCCAATCAAAACAAGTAGTTTCGACAGGGGCATTTTAGTCTTTTTGTCAAGCTCAAATTGAATGTCTTCATAATCAGGTTATTTTTCATGCTTCATTCACTCTCACTCTCCCGAAACCTTTTTCACCTTCAACTTCACACACAAAATCTCTCTTTTCCTCGGTCTAAAGGTTGCGAAATCAGTCTTTCTTATCTGATTCCCCCTTCGTCTTCATCATCATGTACTGATTTATGTTCATTGTGTGCGATTTTTGTAAAAATACCGGTCCTAGGGTTTCAATTCTGAGAGTTTTACGACTAATGCTTCATAATCTTAGTCGTTTTGTGTTCTAATCATGTTTATGAACTCACCATTGTTAATATCTCATTCTTCTACTGTTTAATTTTGCAGATTACCTAAAAAAAACTCGGTAAGAAGGAGTTTTGACACCTCACAGGCTGCCTTTACCATTCTTTTTATTTATGTTTTTTAGTTTGATTTTCTGTATATAGTTTCAACTTACCTTTTTCTGCTTTTTGAATGCTTGTTTATCTGTTCTGTATTCAAGCATCGAAACTAGTTGTTTCGATTAAAGGGTGTTATGTTTTTAAAATGACGTATCAGAATTTGAACAAGTTTTTCATCGAAACTAGTTGTTTCGATACCCTTTGGTGCCCGAAACTATGTAGTTTCGATATGCTTTCTTCACCCGAAACTAGTAGTTTCGGTCAGGCCTTTCTGATATTTTTCTAAGTCTTGGACTGATGTTTGATAATTTTTTTTTCTTTTCTTGTGTTGTTTTTGTGCAGATATGGATCTCTTATTTGTCAAAAGGCACAATGTGTGTGATGTGTTGAACACTACTGATCCCAAAAATGCAGACTTCATACCTGTACTTGATTTCCTAGCCAACTCCAACATCAGCTTTGATGTAAGTCACAATTTGCCAGTGTTTGAGTCTTCTATTAGACAATTCCATGCTACTGCCACAAGAGTCTCCATCAACAATACAAAACACATTAGAGCCAATGTTCAAAATCATGAAGTGTTATTTTCTGAAGCAACTATCAGAGAGGTTCTACAGTTCAATGATAATCAGGAGGCCCAGTAGAATTCACAAGCTTTTACATCCGAGAAAGTTTCAGAAGAATGGGTCATCCAGATGAATTCAAAGGCGGTCAAATTATCAAGAATGCTCTTCCACCTATATGCATATACATTGTACATGTCTTTATACAATGCATTTCTATCAGGAAAGGAGGCTTTGACTTAGCAAATGCTTTGGTAGCTTCAGCAGTTCTTGGTTTAATCAAAGGAAGGGAGTACAATTTCTCTGGACTCGTGTTCAAGCAGATGATTGAAAATTTAACTGGGTGAGTCCGAGACAAGTTTCTTGTCTACCCAGTATTTCTGCAAATGATTATCAACCATCTTCACCCAAATCTTCAACAAGATGGTCCTCTCCTGATTTTTGACCATATGAATGCCAAGACACTTAGTTACATAAAGAGCTCGAGTTCCAGAACTAACAGAATCATTGCAGATGTCCCTCTTTTTGGGCACATTATTGGAGAAATTGAAGAAGTCGTCCCTGATGTTGACCCAAAAATTGAAGTCCTTGACTCATCTTCATCAGAAGAAGAAGAGTAGGCCCAAGGGAACCAAGTGCCAGATATTGAAGCTACTCAACAGATAGAGCAAGATGTTGAACAACCTATCTTGGAGGCTTCTTTCATGAATCAACTAGTAGAGAATCTTAACCCTGTAATTGAAGAGCAACCAGATGCAAACATAGAAGCAGAAGTACATAATGAAGTTCAAGAAAGTGTTGAAGCTGAAGTTGATTCTAGTGAAACTTTGGACGAAGGTATATATGGCACAAAATATGATCAATCTGACTATGAGTCTGAAGATGAGGAACAGACTGAACCTCCTGAATCCTCCTCTAAGAAGCAAGCTGAATCAAGTTCTGATTATGAAAAAGAAGAACCCATGGCCAAGAAAATTAAAACAGGACTGGAGTCCTTAACTTCTTCTTTAGGATCACTATTTGACATTCCTAAACACTTAACCCCCACTCACTCACCTACTTATATCCAACCACCTTCACTACAACCATCTCCACTACATACACATGTTACTACACCACCTGCATCCCCTGTCCCTGATCCATTACCATATGTCCCAAGAGTTAAAATCCTAAGACTAGAGGTAAAGAGGTTACAGGAAATGTAACAAAGAAAGATGAAGTGATTGAGAAACTAAAGGTTGAACTTAGAGAGCAATGAAGAAGTGAAAGTTCTTAAACTTGAAGTTGGTGGCTTACATACCCAACTTGACGTTCAGCAAACCCAACTGGAAACCCTACAGAAGATAATCTCTCAGCAACAACAAGAGTTTAAAGCCTTATCCGATATTGTTGAACAAATCAAGGATTCATTGATTAAATCTTCTCAACAAGAAACCCCTTCAGCAGCTCAGGGGGAGACCACTTCTACCGGTGGACCCTCTTCCCCTGCCTTTGTTTCAAATGCACAGTCTGCACTGACAATCTTCACTGGTCAAGTTGCCAAGACAAAGGATGCTGTGGAGGTCAAGATTGAAGAAACCAGTTATGATCTTCCGTATATTAGTGAAAGGATAGCATTAAGATGACAAGGAAATGGAAAAGAAGCTGATATTGAACTTGTGGTATTAGATGAAGAAGAAATTGGATCAGTGTTGATGACTTTGAAGCAATTGAAGATTACCCTTAAATTGTTACCTTAGAAGAAGAACAGGAAGATAAGATCAAGTATTTTACTGAAGATGGAGATGAAATACAGGCACTTTCTAACACAGAAGCTGAAGATTCAGATGTTAAAGTGACTTTTGTTGAGCAAGAAATCAGTGTTGGACAAACTGGCACCACAAAAGAAGCAACTCAAACTTCACCAATAGCAATAGAAACAATAACTCCACCTGCAACTACAGTTGAAACTCAATCCCAACAGGGCTCAGAGGCAAGGAGATCCTGGTTCAAGAAACTGCCTGCTGAGGAGCTTCCCAAACATTATGAATGGTTTGCATAATATCAAGAATTAAAGAGGCCTCCAGTAGGTTGGAAATATGACAATGAAAGATCTCTGTTTAGCGTTCAAAGATATAAAGGAGGAGTGGAGCACTTCAAGTCTCCTCATGACTTCAGCTCCCTCCCTAAATATGATTTAAGAGCTCTTGCCAAGCTACCTCTACAAAATCCTGGAAATGTGGGCATTGCAAAAGACTTTGAGACCTTCTTAAGAAATCAGACCTTCAATGATTTCAGATCCATGACCACTGCTAAGCCAAGAAGATCTATCTCTAAGACAAGAATTCATCCCAGAACTCAAAGGCCTTGGGTAAGCCTTCGGTACAAGCCGTCAGAAACTGTCAAATCTATTATACTGCCATGGTCAGTACCTGTCCAGCTTCAAAATTTCACAAAATGATTCTACAACCCTACCATTGGAAGTGTTGTGATAGAAAGGGAAGGAATGGAAGATATTCACATATTTGAGCCCATGAAGCTATTAAAATTTCAACCAGAGTATCTTGAGTTGCTATTCAACAACCCTATCAAGCTCTTGCATAACGATGATGAGGTTGATGCCAAGGCATATCAAAGGGTGGTGTCCATCAATGCAAAACCTCACTTTCAGAAACCAAGTCAAGGGCCAACTGCTTAGAGAAGAGTTGAAGACATTGATGCAGCAGCTTAGGGGGAGATTATAGAGTCTTATTTTTGTATAAGTTGTTGTCATCAATGTATTTCTTTTGAACAAAGTTTAGTTAGTTTATTTACTTGTAATTTCATTTTATGTAATTTCCTGTTTTATTTCTAAGTCTGGGCCATCGAAACTATCTAGTTTCGATTGAGATTTGTTCAATCGAAACTAGCAGTTTCGATAGATAGTTTAGTTTTGACAGGCTTGTTTCACTTGTAAATGCTCAATCGAAACTACTAGTTTCGGTGGGCATAGTTTCGATGCCTGTCAGCTTACTATAAATAGCCTAGTTTGAGAATTTCTAGGGTGTGAGTAGCGGTTGTAACCCTGAATTTTCTCTTTCATTGTTCTTGAAGAATCAATATAATCTGCATTTGTTTAATGCTTTGTTCTTACATTTTCACATCTTATTTGTGTTGATTCTGTGTGTGGTTAGCTGGTATCATCACCATTTCTGTTTCTACCCTCTGTTTCACCACCATACACACAGATTCTGCCTGTGTGTGTGTAATCGATCTTCTGTGAGATTTCCGATTGAAATCTGGACCTACAGGATAGAAATATTACTAGCTAGAAGAGAAAGAGAGAGTACATGTCTAGTTATGCTATGTTATAGAAAAATTCAGAAGTCTCTTGCCATGTGCAATCTAAATTAGAGGAGTCTTGCCAAGCGCAAGCAAAGCAAAGAATAAAGAAAGAACAAATGAGTAAGGCAGAGTGAGGACCATAAGGGTCATAAAAATAGAACACCGGTCAACCGACATGAAAAGGAAAGTAAACACTTATGCGATGAATCTAAATTATGCTGAGTCAGGGAGAATGAGAAAGGGTAAACAACATAACCGACCACGGTGCATAGTATGATAGGAGGCCAACTTTGGAGCCTGCAGTTGGGACGTCTAAAGCTGTGGAAATTGCTTCAATCTTGGAAGTCGTCTTGCCAGCAACCCTACCTGAAGCTATGAAAGAAATCGAAGAGGGAATGAAGGGAAACTTGAAAGACAGAGAAAGATAATGACAACTCAGAAGCTGAACGTTGTAGAAATGATTATAAAGCTTTCCGAATATGTGATCCTCTAATATTGGATGGCAAGAAGGGGTTAATGTTACCTTCTGTTGGATAGAAAGAATGAGTGTGGTTATCAACAACAACGAGTGTCACGATGGAACTATGACGCGAACCTTGTTATAGAAACTGATGCGCGTAGAACCATGAAAGTGATAGAAGTGGTAGATGACTGCTTGATAAGAATTAAGGTCCATGGAATTTCCTATTAGGTTATCTCTCATAGCCTAAAGAGGAATTGTTATAGTTTTGGGAATAGTTTGCCTCGCTGTCAACGATGTCCACTCGTGACCCTTGTCAGATATGTTAGCATTCTACGTATTTTGAAGTTTCCTTGCAAAGTGAGATAAATCCCGTAGAATTCAGGTGAGTTCTTATTGCCCCTTTTCCTAAATGGTTTTGGGTTGGCATGCATACTGTTAAACAAGTTTTGAAAGATAATAAAGAGCTAAAGTAAAGAACGATAAAGGAGTTGTACTTCTGTACAGCTCGACAGTGACAGTTATAGTGACAAATACCATGTTATTTGTTTCTGTGTTAATATGTGCTATTTATCTATATGAAAGTTTATGTGATTACATTTCTATTTTGTGTAATAGTGTAATTGCATTGCATAATAGTTACATAATAGAAAGTCCTATAGGCATGCTAAAGTAGAAGTCTCACCCTGAGGTGTGAGCAATGCTAAAGGAGTATTACCCTAAGGTGTAAGCAATGCTAAAGGAGTCTTATACTTCGGTGTAAGCGAGAAAGTCTCACCCTGAGGTGTAAACAATGCTAAAGGAGTCTTACACTTCGGTGTAAGCGAGAAATTCCTACCCTGAGGTGTGGGCAATGCTAAAGGAGTCTTGCACTGAAGTGCAAGCGAGAAAGAAAGTCCTACCCTGAGGTGTGGGCAGCGCTAAAGTAAAAGTCTTACCCTGAGGTGTAAGTGAGAAAGGGATATGGTTCTCGAATCATGATACATATGTGATAGTTAAAGTATGATAAAGTCACTTGTCCTGTACAAGTGAAATAATAGTCAGACAGAGTACAGGAGAACACCCTGACGGGATTCCTCAAAGCTAAAGTTTTTTAGACAGTAAGGTAACAGTTTTATAATTGTAACGTTGTAAAGTTTTAAGTAAAGTTAAAGTGATTTTAAAGCAAAGCTTATTTTATTTTATAAAACTAAGCTACCAAAAAGAAAGTTTTACAGTGTTAAAGTAAAGATAGAACTCACCAGCATTAGCTGACTTTTAGTATACATGACAGGTAGAAAAGGTAAAGCGAAAGAAAAGTAAAAGATCCGTGAGGGTCGGATAGCATGGACATTGGGTGCTGTGCTTAAAACTGACATTTCCATTCCCTATAGTTTACGTTTTAGACAATGAGTTACATTATTGGTTTGTGAATGTTCTAATTTAAAGACTTCTGTTGTAATAGATTTTGATTTCTAGTTTAAGAACTATGTTTGTTATGTTTTGTGCCAACTATGAGACGTACTCGGTTTGGGGTGTTACACGAGGGGAGCCCAACTATATAAAGGGAGAGAACAACTCCACCTCCTCATTCCACCATTTTTGCAAGAATGTAGAGAGAGAGAAATCGGAACTAGAGAGAAAAAGCTCGAGAGTCGGTCCACGAAGCTCGGGAAACATCACTCAGTAGCCCAACATCAGAAAGTAACTGAAACCAGACATCGAGCGGTAATCCTCTAACTCGAATATGAGTTTATAGTTTTTGAGGTATTCGGGTAATAACGAATAAAGGCACGGTTTTTTATGTATGGAATCGAAAATAAACCATAGATCTGAGCTCATGGGTTAAAAAGGAACGTTTTGAATATAAAAAGTTTGAAGTTCGAAAGAATAGAAAACATGGATCAGATCTAGGGTTCTGATTGGGGAAGAAGCTCGCATAGGCGAACATAACAAATTCGCATGTAACCGTTTTTAAGCGGACTTGTTCGTGTTCGCTACAAATGGGAGAACTTATCATACATTCGCCCAGGATACTAACGTAGCGAACTTATCATGGCGATCTTACGTAAGTTCGCTTGTGCCTAAAAGTAGCAAACTTACCTAAGTTCTCCTATGCTTAAAAGAAGCGAACTTACTATAAGCGAACTTGCCATGTTCGCCTAAGCCCAAAATGGTGAACTTCCCTAAGTTCGCATAACCCTAGGTATGTGATAGCATGTGTGATTAAGTAAATATATTTTTAGATACGGTTTCAAGAGATCACGTTTTAAATTTATAAAATGATAATTACATTAAACTTAAAAACACACACAATGGGCAAGTGTACCTATCGCAGCGTAATATAGTTTAGGTAAGAACCAAGTATGGAACCAATGGACACGGTCGAGTTCCAATACTCAACTTTTGTTATCGTTTAGTCGGTTTAATTAGTGAGAGTTCTGTGTGCTTGTGAAGCAGAAAAGTAAATGATAGAAAAGTAAATGACGGTAAAGTAAATGACAGAAAAGTGAATGACGGTAAAGTAAATAACAGAAAAGTAAAAAATGTGTGTGGTGTGTGTAACAGAAATGTAACTACCAGAATAGTAAATTGCAAGAAAGTAAATATCTCGAAAATGATCAGGTCACGAAAAGTATTGCTTTAGGCTTCGAATCCTTTTGGTATGTAATAATGTTAAGTTGACTAATCTTGTGGTATGACTACTACAAACATGTGAACGGTACACCGCTAGAGCGTCATTCTCACAATATTTGATTCACAAATTATAATCTTTAATAATAAAATGGTAATGATTCCCGCTAGGGACAACGTTAGCCACAACCCTATGAATGTTATCTCCAGGATGGTTTAGGACATCAAACTTAAATGCTTAATTATTATTATTAAAAATGTTATTAGACTTTGCTCACCGAGAGGTGGTGTAACAATGGGACTGTTATACCCTCTGATATGCTAGTATAAAGCCAATGAATCACCAATAACCTCCTGGAAAGGCGGAATACAATCCAAGGGCGAAAATGAAAATCTTTTTGGATTTTTAGGGATTTAAAGGGTTTTAAAGGCTGCAGCTAACATGGAACACACAGCTACGGCTTAATGGCTTAAGATGGAAAATACTAGCAGGTACCTCTACAGTACTCAGATCATGAGAGTATAACTAATCCGAGGGCTCGTATATGGTCAGATTGCCAAGACCGAGATCTCTTATCCTTTTCAACCATTCCCTTGCTGTGTAGTACACATTACTGCCTTTCCGTATAGATCTTTCGGCTAGTAGCCTAACAGCTCCTACTTTGACCAGACGTGTATACTCATGTTGGGAATAAGTTTGATTTTTGCCACACTTTCCATCGTTGCTCCAGTTGCCACACTTTACACATTGTCGTATCTTTTAACTCTTCTTTTGGCAACACTTTTTGACAGGCCGAATAATGGTGGCAATTGTTCTTTCTTGAGCCACCGTTTTCTTACATCACTTGTTGATTTGAAAATCTTCTCTCGGAGTTCGGGTGGTAATTCAGACTTTGCGAAATGAATACAAGCAAGCAAATTGAAATCAAAATAATACATATCCAGTTCTTTAAGGTCTAGCCGGTAAAATATCCACTTCTCTCTTTCTTTTTCTTTTCTCATTTTTCTATATTTTTTTCTTTTCCTTTTGGACAACGTATCATCAAGACTAATTTTTCAATAACTTTTTTTCCTCAATTTCCTTGAAATAATTTTTTCATATCTTCCTTGTAGATCGTTCGGTTGTTTCTTCCTAATACATCCACTTTCTTCTTGTATATTCCAATTCCCTTGAGTGAAACATATTCTTTCCAAATTGCCTCAATGGTTGTAAACTTGAAATAATAAAATAAGATAATCTAATAATTCTCCATCTTGAAGAAAGTTAGCCAATAACCGGTGTTTACGAAAAGCTAGTTTGGTGATAAATGTGGGTAATAGAAAAGAAAAGGCTAATGCTCAGAGGGCTATCTAGGCGGATATTGTTTTTGGGATTTTTGGGTTTAAGGATAATATATGATAAGTCCTAGGAGCCTCAATCATTTTCATACATCTACTAGTTCATGGTCTCGATATGTATAAGTCACACAAGTTCTAATTATGCATAAAATTCGATCGAAAAACACTCGGTATACCAAACGAAAGAGCATGCAAAAAATAATGATAATAATGCTCGTGGAAAGGCTCAGACTAATCTCACATGGAAACGGATGGGATAGTGTTCAGTGATTTGTTATGCATAATATCCATTTGTTTCTACTTGCCATGTCTTCATTTTATTTAATTAGGTGTGAACACAAAGAGGTTTAGATTTTAGGGTTTAAAAGTTTTGAAAATTTTTGGGGTTTTTAATAAAGGTAGGTTTTTAGTAAGGTTTTAGTCAAATGGTTAGAAAATCACGAGTTTAGTTTTACTGCTTTGAGGTTACAAGTTGTCCTGAATCTCTAATTCCCCATCCCACACTTAAAACAGTGCATTGCCCTCAATGTATAAATGCATGAAATGTAATGCCATGCACGAATTTAAATGCATGATGTTTTAAGGGAAAAGAAACTGGTACTCCCCGGGTCAATTCGGTGTATAACCTAAGTCCAAACTTGTTGTTGTTGTCAACACTTTGCTTCAAAGACTTCCTCGAAATTCTTAGAAACTTGATGTGCATTCCGACTCCTCAGCTTGTAAAGGTGGAGTGTAACTTCTTAAAAAAGTAGAGAGACTATCTGGTGATACTATGCTATTTGACACACAAAAGAAAAAATAAAAACACAAACGGAAAATAAAAGGTAGTAGTTAAGTGATGTGACGTGTGATAAGTAGTAAATATTATATAATAATATTTGGAGATTATGGTTTCACGAGATCAGGTTTTAAATTTATAAAATGATCATTACTTTAAACTTAAAATACACACAATAGGCAAGTGTACCCATCGCAGCGTAATATAGCTTAGGTAAGAACCAAGTATTGAAACAATGGACATGATCGAGTTTTAATACTCAACTTTTGTTATCTTTTAGCCGGTTTAATTAGTGAGTAGTGTTTGTGTGCTTGTGAAGAAGAAAAGTAAATGACAGAAAAGTGAATGACGGTAAAGTAAATAACAGAAAAGTAAAAAATGTGTGTGGTGTGTGTAACAGAAATGTAACTACAAGAATAGTAAATTGCAAGAAAGTAAATATCTCGAAAATGATCAGGTCACGAAAAGTATTGCTTTAGGCTTCGAATCCTTTTGGTATGTAATAATGTTAAGTTGACTAATCTTGTGGTATGACTACTACAAACATGTGAACAGTACACCGCTAGAGCGTCATTCTCACAATATTTGATTCACAAATTATAATGTTTAATAATAAAATGGTAATGATTCCCGCTAGGGACAACGTTAGCCACAAACCTATGAATGTTATCTCCAGGATGGTTTAGGACATCAAACTTAAATGCTTAATTATTATTATTAAAAATGTTATTAGACTTTGCTCACCGAGAGGTGGTGTAACAATGGGACTGTTATACCCTCTGATCTGCTAGTATAAAGCCAACGAATCACCAATAACCTCCTGGAAATGCAGAATACAATACAAGGGCGAAAATGAAAATCTTTTTGGATTTTTAGGGATTTAAAGGGTTTTAAAGACTACATCTAACGTGGAACACACAGCTACGGCTTCATGGCTTAATATGGAAAATACTAGCGGGTACCTCTACAGTACTCAGATCATGAGGGTATAACTAATCTGAGGGCTCATTTATGGTCAGATTGCCAAGACCAAGATCTCTTATCCTTCTCAACTCTTCCCTTGCTGTGTAGTACACATTACTGCCTTTCCATATGGATCTTTCGGCTAGTAGCCTAACAGTCTCGTACTTTGATCAGACGCGTATACTCAAATTGGGAATAAGTTTGATTTTTGCCACACTTTCCATCGTTGCTCCAGTTGCCACACTTTACACATTTGTCGTATCTTTTAGCTCTTCTTTTGGCGGCGCTTTTAGACAGACCGAAGAATGGTGGCAATTGTTCTTGCTTGTGCCACCATTTTTTTACATCACTTGTTGATTTGAAAATCTTCTCTCGGAGTTCGGGTGGTAATTCAGACTTTGCGAAATGAATACAAGAAAGCAAATTGAAATCAAAATAATAAATATCCAGTTCTTTAAGGTCTAGCCGGTAAAATATCCACTTCTCTCTTTCTCTTTCTTTTTCTTTTCTCATTTTTCTATTTTTTTTTCTTTTCCTTTTGGACAACGTATCATCAAGACTAATTTTTCAATAACTTTTTTTCCTCAATTTCCTTGAAATAATTTTTCCATATCTTCCTTGTAGATCGTTCGGCTGTTTCTTCCTAATACATCCACTTTCTTCTTGTATATTCCAATTCCCTTTAGTGAAACATATTCTTTCCAAATTGCCTCAATGGTTGTAAACTTGAAATAACAAAATAAGATAATCTAATAGTTCTCCATCTTGAAGAAAGTTAGCCAATAACCGGTGTTTACGAAAAGTTGGTTTGGTGATAAATGTGGGTAATAGAAAAGAAAAAGGCTAATGCTCAGAGGGCTATCTAGGCGGATATTGTTTTTGGGATTTTTGGGTTTAAGTATAATATATGATAAGTCCTAGGAGCCTCAATCATTTTCATACATCTACTAGTTCATGGTCTCGATATGTATAAGTCACACAAGTTCTAAATATGCATAAAATTCTATCGAAAAACACTCAGTATACCAAACGAAAGTGCATGCGAAAAATAATGATAATAATGCTCGTGGAAAGGCTCAGACTAATCTCACATGGAAACGGATGGGATAGTGTTCAGTGATTTGTTATGCATAATATCCATTTGTTTCTACTTGCCATGTCTTCATTTTATTTAATTAGGTGCGAACACAAAGAGGTTTAGATTTTAGGATTTAAAAGTTTTGAAAATTTTTGGGGTTTTTAATAAAGGTAGGTTTTTAGTAAGGTTTTAGTCAAATGGTTAGAAAATCACGAGTTTAGTTTTACTGCTTTGAGGTTACAAGTTTTCCCAAATCTCTAATTCCCCATCCCACACTTAAAACAGTGCATTGCCCTCAATGTATAAATGCATGAAATGTAATGCCATGCACGAATTTAAATGCATGAAGTTTTAAGGGAAAAGAAACTGGTACTCCCCGGGTCAATTCGGTGTATAACCTAAGGCCAAACTTGTTGTTGTTGTCAACACTTCGCTACAAAGACTTCATCGAATTTCTTAGAAACTTGATGTGCATTCCGACTCCTCAGCTTGTAGAGGTGGAGTGTAACTCCTTAAAGAAGTAGAGAGACTATCTGGTGATACTATGCTATTTGACACACAAAAGAAAAAGTAAAAACACAAACGGAAAATAAAAGGTAGTGGCTAAGTGATGTGACGTGTGATAAGTAGTGAATATTATATAATAATATTTGGAGATTATGGTTTCATAAGATCAGGTTATAAATTTATAAAATGATAATTACTTTAAACTTAAAATACACACAATAGGCAAGTTTACCTATCGCAGCGTAATATAGCTTAGGTAAGAACCAAGTATTGAAACAATGGACATGGTCGAGTTTCAATACTCAACTTTTGTTATCTTTTAGCCGGTTTAATTAGTGAGTAGTGTTTGTGTGCTTGTGAAGAAGAAAAGTAAATGACAGAAAAGTAAATGACGGTAAAGTAAATAATAGAAAAGTAAAAATGTGTGTGATGTGTGTAACAGAAATGTAACTACCAGAATAGTAAATTGCAGGAAAGTAAATATCTCGGAAATGATCAGGTCACGAAAAGTATTGCTTTAGGCTTCGAATCCTTTTGGTATGTAATAATGTTAAGTTGACTAATCTTGTGGTATGACTACTGCAAACATGTGAACGGTACACCGCTAGAGCGTCATTCTAACAATATTTGATTCACACATTATAATCTTTAATAATAAAATGGTAATGATTCACGCTAGGGACAATGTTAGCCTCAACCCTTTGAATGTTATCTCCAGGCTGGTTTAGGACATCAAACTTAAATGCTTAATTATTATTATTAAAATGTTATTAGACTTTGCTCACCGAGAGGCGGTGTAACAATGGGACTGTTATAACCTCTGATCTGCTAGTATCAAGCCAACGAATCACCAATAACCTCCTGGAAAGGCGGAATACAATCCAAGGGCGAAAATGAAAATCTTTTTGGATTTTTAGGGATTTAAAGGGTTTTAAAGGCTGCATCTAACGTGGAACACACAGCTACGGCTTCATGGCTTAAGACAGAAAATACTAGCGGGTACCTCTACAGTACTCAGATCATGAGGGTATAACTAATCTGAGGGCTCGTTTATGGTCAGATTGCAAAGACCAAGATCTCTTATCCTTCTCAACTCTTCCCTTGCTGTGTAGTACACATTACTGCCTTTCCGTATGGATCTTTCGGCTTGTAGCCTAACAGCTCCTACTTTGATCAGGCGCGTATACTCATGTTGGGAATAAGTTTGATTTTTTCCACACTTTCCATCGTTGCTCCAGTTTCCACACTTTACACATTTGTCGTATCTTTTAGCTCTTCTTTTGGCAGCGCTTTTTGACATGCCGAATAATGGTGACAATTGTTCTTGCTTGTGCCACCGTTTTTTTACATCACTTGTTGATTTGAAAATCTTCTCTCGGAGTTCGGGTGGTAGTTCAGGCTTTGCGAAATGAATACAAGAAAGCAAATTGAAATCAAAATAATACATATCCAGTTCTTTAAGGTCTAGCCGGTAAAATATCCACTTCTCTCTTTTTTTTTCTTTTCTCATTTTTCTATTTTTTTTCTTTTCCTTTTAGACAACGTATCATCAAGACTAATTTTTCAATAACTTTTTTTCCTCAATTTCCTTGAAATAATTTTTCCATATCTTCCTTGTAGATCGTTCGGCTGTTTCTTCCTAATACATCCACTTTCTTCTTGTATATTCCAATTCCCTTGAGTGAAACATATTCTTTCCAAATTGCCTCAATGGTTGTAAACTTGAAATAACAAAATAAGATAATCTAATAGTTCTCCATTTTGAAGACAGTTAGCCAAAAACCGGTGTTTACGAAAAGTTGGGTTGGTGATAAATGTGGGTAATAGAAAAGAAAAGGCTAATGCTCAGAGGGCTATCTAGGCGGATATTGTTTTTTGGGATTTTTGGGTTTAAGGATGATATATGATAAGTCCTAGGTGCCTCAATCATTTTCATACATCTACTAGTTCATGGTCTCGATATGTATAAGTCACACAAGTTCTAATTATGCATAAAATTCGATCGAAAAACACTCAGTATACCAAACGAAAGTGCATGCGAAAAATAATGATAATAAAACAGTCTGAAGACGAAAGAATTCTTTATAGATAAAAGATTTCCATACTTTGTCTTCTTAGTATAAATACTTGTATAGTTTGAGTTCTGTAAAAAGGGACTTAATTTAATATATCAATATACTTTGGAGAGTTACGCCATTAACTATGTGTTTTGATCCGATACTTGTTTCTTGATTACTCTACTCGCTTCTAGATCCTCCATATCAATTGCTTGATTTGCTACGAATAACAGGGTATTACAGAGACCATGTATAAAGACGTACCGTTCCCAACATGAGTTCACCAATTCTAGGTCTCATAACAAGTTCGTATAAAGACGTACATTCTTATAATTGTTGACCAATCCTTGTCTTATCAATCTCTACTTGTATAAAGACGTACAAGTATTAAAGGAAGTTTGATTAAAAAGGTTTTATGGTCTTACACGTTAAAATCAAGAACACTCACAAATATAAAGACAGATTTAGACAACAATAAAAAGCCCACCAAGAGGTGGTTTTAAGAGCGAATAATTAAAGTCATAAACATACCACTAGATTAATAGGTCAAACATTATCATGCACCAAACTTCATCTTCACCCTAGCAATACAAAGAGTTTAGCCACGTATGGTCATACTAACTAGCGTAACGCTGAATTTCGTAGGTTTCCCTATTACGGAACAAGGAGGAGGAGCCCCTCTACTCTCTACTCTCTATTCTAGACTACCTCTTGACTACATAAACGAACTCTCTAGCACTATCTTGAGGTGTGTTGTGGTGTATGAGACCAAGAACCAAAGCCCTCTATTTATAGGCCTCAAAAGGAGCATTGCACGGCCGTGCATTGGGTTGCACGGTCATGCCAAGGCCTCGCGAATCAAAACGGGTACAGAGGACAGCGTACTTGGTCTATGGAGAGCAAGATATGGACTGCACGACCGTGCAATGCCCTATCAGCTCCCCTGTCTTGTCTTTTAGCTGTTTGTTGACTTTTGTTGACCAATTTTGACTTCTTGGGGGTCAAAGATCGGGAATGATCCTTCTAGAAGCTTGATTTCTTGGTGTTTTTGATAGGATTTAGCTTTGTTTATCTTTAAGACATCGAATAACCTGCAATTACAATTTATAAATGTTTTAAGTATCAATTTCAAGGTTATTATTCATTTAGTACCATAATATGAGGATTATTATGCATACAAAACATGTATAAATGATGGCACATCATAACACCCCACATTTAAACTTTGCTTGTCCTCAAGCAAACTCATGCAAGAGCATACCCATAACTAAAAAATTTACAAAGGTAATGGAGCTCCAAGTAGTTGGAAACTCCGGGATAACTCTTGAGTTGCTTTATTCTATTTTCTGCTTTTTTAATTTTTAGGTTGATGGAATCCATGACAAGCCTACTAGAACTTTAACTATGCACAATCCCTCACTCCTCACAATGCTCACTCAACTCTAGGGTTATATATATGGATAATGTAAGTTAAGAGGAACACTCAAGTTCGAATCAAATTATTCAATGGTCATAAGGTTGTATGCAAATCAAGTCTCCACCAACTAACTAAGTAGTTTTCATGAATCGAGATGACTTTAAAAGGGTTAAAATGTGGCTAAAGGAAAAATAAAGGGTGAAAATGAAAATCTTTTTGGATTTTTTAGAAATTAAAATGGGTTTTAAATGCTACAGCTAACGTGGAACACACGGCTACGGCTTTATGGCTTAAAACAGAAAATACTAGCCGGCCCCTCTAAAGTACTCATATCATGAGGGTATAACTAATATGAGGGCTCGTTTATGGTCAGATTGCCAAGACCGATATCTCTTATCCTTCTCAACTCTTCACACGCTGTGTAGTACACATTACTGGCTTTTCGTGTACATTGATCAGATGTGTATACTCATGCTAGGAATAAGTTTGATTCTTGCTACATTTTCCATCGTGACTCCAGTTACCACACTTTAAGCATTTGTCGTATCTTTTGGCTCTTCTTTTGGCGGCACTTTTTGACAAGCCGTAGAATGGTGGCAATTGTTCTTGCTTGCGCCACCGTTTTCTTACATCACTTGTTGCTTTGAAAATCTTCCGTCGGAGTTCGGGTGGTAATTCAGGCTTTGCGAAATGAATACAGGAAAGCAAATTGAAATCAAAAGAATACATATCTAGCCCTTTAAGGTCTAACCGGTAAAAGATCAACCTCTCTCTTTCTTTTTCTTTTCTCATTTTTCTATTTTTTCTTTTCTTTTCTTTTTGAACAAAATATCATCAAGACTAATTTTTCAACAACTATTTTTCCTCAATTTCCTTGAAATAATTTTTTTATATCTTCCTTGTAGATCGTTCGGCTGTTTCTTCCTAATACATCCACTTTCTTCTTGTATATTCCAATTCCCTTGAGTGAAACAGATTCTTTCCAAATTGCCTCAAGGGTTGTAAACTTGAAATAACGACATAAGATAATCCAATATTCCTCCATCTTGAAGAAAGTTAGCCAATAATTGGTGTTTACGAAAAGCTGGTTTTGTGATAAATGGGGGTAGTAGAAAAGAAAAGCCTAAGGCTCAAAGGGCTATCTAGGTGAATATTGTTTTTGGTATTTCAGGTTTAAGGATAATATATATGAGGGTAATAAAGTCCTAGGTGCCTCAATCACTTTCATACTTCTAATAGTTCATGGTCTCGATATGTATATGTCACACAAGTTATAATTATTGTTGAAACTAATTGTAGGTCATCGCATATAAAACTGTCTGAAGACGGAAGAATTCTTTAAAGTTAAAAGATTTCGTCCGAAATCTTTTTCGTCCGAAATCTTTTTCGTTCGAAATTGTTTTAGGACGAAATACATTTCGACCGAAATGTCTTTCCGACGAAGTCATTCTTTGTCTTCTTAGTATAAATACTTGTATAGTTTGAACATTGTAGAGGGGGAATGCATTTGACATATCAATAAAGACTTGAGATTTACACCTTTAACTATGTTTTTTCGATTCTACCCAGTTTCATGATTCTTCTATCAGTGTATTGAATCTGCTACGAATAACAGGTTTCCACAAGTGGTATCAGAGCTTTCGGTTCTCGGTTTTGGGGTTTTCTAGCAAGATTCAAGTTTTCTACAAGTTTTGACATTTTCAGGATTTAAAAGTCATCAAATTGGATTGTTTTCAGCGCCATTTTCTACTATTTAGCATGTACAACAGTGGAGATGGAGTTTGGAATGATTTTCGGGGCTTAATTTGACGTTCGGGAGTTGTAGGTCTAAATTTCACGAGTTTCAGTTGAATCGTCCGAAATCTCTGTTTGAAGAATTCGAAATCTCTTGTCCGAAATCTCCCTGTTCGAAATCTTTTTCGTCCGAAAAAGTTTTCGGTTGAAAAGTGTCACTGAGTAAAAGAACAGGGGGGGGAATTCTCAATGGCCGACAAAGGGTGTGTGCATAAGGTCTTTGTAAATGGATTGGGATATGTTCATCCAAATCTTGTTAAATCATTACATGTGAATAAAGTAGATAAGAAAAGACAAGCAAGACAAGATACATTAAAGAAAAGATATCAAGTGTTCACACGTGCTGAAGGAGAATCTTTGACTAACCAATATCACAGATATGTGGAATTGATAAATGATCTAAAAGAGGTTGATATTGAATACGAAAAACCAGAAGTTATGGATAATTTTCTCATTGCTCAACCAGAGGAATGGATGATGTATAAACTGCACATCAGAAATAAAGGACTAAAATATAACACATTAGAGGATTTGTGTGCAAAGTTACAGTTCGATGCACTCAAAGCGGATAAGGACAGAATATTGATCAAAGGAGGATACGGTTATGATTTTCAAGGAAATTGTAAGTGTATAGAATCCAACTTGGTTGCTGAAGTAGTGAAAGAATCAGAGGAACTTAAAGCTTATTCTGAACTACTCAATGAATATATGTGTTATGTGGAGTGTTTTGAGAAAAATTGTTGAATACAAGAAACAAAATCAACTTCTAATGGATGCATTGAATCATGCACATACTACAAATAAGATTCTAAAAGATCGTGAGAAAAAGTATAAAATAAATATTGATGATTGTGATAAAGAAAATTCTCATGTGAAGCTTCAGTTTAAGAGAAAGAATTATGAAATTCAACTATTAATTGCTAAAAGAGAAAAAGAAAAGAAATTGTTGACCAAGAAGTTAGAAAAGGCAGCAAATACTGCAATTAATGTTGATAAAATAAACATTTCTTGGAAAGTGACTAGTGGAATCATTGAAGCTCAAATACATGACAAAGTAACTTCTGGGCTTAGATATAAAGGAATTGATGAAAACATTGAGGCTAGCCTTAATGATAAGGTGAATAGAGAGATGGGATACAAGAGTGTTTCTCCTCCATTTACTACAAATGGATTTTATTCACATGTGCCTCAACCATACATTCCAGAGCCATTTGTGCAAAATGTTTATCCTTCGTTAGAGCCAAAGAGAATTTCCGAAGCAAAGAAAGTTGAATCGAAGATTCCAAGTGATCTTGTTTCTGATGATGATTGGGTCAGTGACAAATCATAAGAAAGTCAAGAATGTGTGGATTATTTTGACAGTAAGGGTGGCTTAGGGTTCAAGAAAGAAAGTTCATTAAATGATAATGTCATCCCGTTCGTTTCAAATAAATTTGCTCCGCTCATGTTTGTTAAAGAGGGAGTAGAAAACTCAAAAGTTTAAGAACAGAAGTCCAAAGACAAGTCTGCATCTCGAAAGGGGCCTTATCAAAGAACATGTCCTCCTTTGAATAAATGTTTCAGTTGTGGAAAGCAAGGTCATTTATCAAGAGATTGTTGCATGAAGAAACAAAAGTCTCCCAAACAAAAGGTTGTTTCTCAACCTCTGAGAATTGTTCAAGAAAAAGTTGTTAAAGCTTTTAATAGGTTGAAGATGTTTTGAACGTCAAAACCAAAATGAGATTGGCAAGTCAAAGCTAAACCAAAACAAGTTTGGAGAGTTAAAGCTTCGAGTCCAAGATCCAACTTTGATGATGCAAAGTGCAATTATGCATAAAATTCGATCGAAAAACACCTAATATACCAAACGAAAGAACATGCGAAAAATAATGATAATAATGCTCGTGAAAAGGTTCAGGTTATTCTCACATGGAAACGGATGGCATAAGGTTTAGTGATTTGTTATGCATAATATCCATTTGTTTCTACTTGCCATGTTTTTATTTTATTTAATTAAGAGCGAACTCAAATAGATTTTGGTTTTAGGGTTTAAAATTTTTGAAAATTTTTTGGGTTTTATGAAAATTAGGTTTTTAGTAAGGTTTTACTCAAATGGGTAGAAAATCACAAGTTTAGTTTTACTGCTTTGAGGTTACAAGTTGTCCTGAATCTCTAATTCCCCACCTCACACTTAAAATTGTGCACTCCCCTCAATGTACAAATGCATGTAATGGAATGTTATGTAGGAATTTAAATGCATGGAGTTTTAAGTGAAAAGAAACTGATATTCCCCCCGATCAATTTGGTGTATAACCTAAGACCAAACTTATTGTTGTTGTCAACACTTAGCTTCAAAGACTTCATCGAATTTCTAAGAAATTTGATGTGCTTTCAAACTCCTCAAGTTGTAAAGATGGAGTGTAACTCTTCAAATAAGTAGAGAACTATCTGGTGATGCTATGCTATTTCACAAAAAGAAAAACATAAAACAGAAATGAAAAATAAAACGTAGTAGTTAAGCTACTAAGATCCTAGTGTCGAGAAGGCTCACCGGGAGGCGGTGTAACAATGGGACCATGTATAAAGACATATCGTTCCCAACATGAGTTCACTAATTCTTGGTCTCATAACAAATCCGTATAAAGACGTACGTTCTTATTAGTTTTGACCAAGCCTTGGCTTATCAATCTCTACATGTAAAAAGACGTACAAGTATTAAAGTTTGATTAAAAAGGTTTTATGGTCTTACACTTTAAAATCAAGAACACGTACAAATATAAAGACAGATTTATGCAACAATAAAGAGCCCACCAAGAGGTGGTTTTAAGAGAGAATAATTAAATACATAAACATACAACTAGATAAATACGTCAAACATTAACATGCATCAAACTTCATCTTCACCCTAGCAATACAAAGATTTTAGCCACGAATGGCCATACTAACTAGAGTAACGCTGAGTTTCGTAGGCTCCCCTATTGCGTAACAAGGAGGAGGAGACCCTCTGCTCTCTACTCTAGACTACCTCTAGACTACAGAAACGAACTCTCTAGCAATATCTTGAGGTGTGTTGTGGTGTATGAGACCAAGAACCAAAGCCCTCTATTTATAGGCCTCAAAAGGAGCATTGCACGGCCGTGCATTGGGTTGCACGGTCGTGCAAAGGCCTCACGAATCAAAACTGGTACAGAAGACGGCGTACTTGGTCCTTGGGGAGCAAGATATGGGTTGCACGGCCGTGCATGGCATTGCACTATGCACGGCCGTGCAATGCCCTATCAGCTCCCCTGTCTTGACTTTTAGCTGCTTGTTGACCACTTTTGACATCTTGGGGGTCAAATCTTGGGAATGATCCTTCTAGAAGCTTGATTTCTTGGTTTTTTTTATAGGATTTAGCTTTGTTTATCTTTAAGACACCGAATAACCGGCAATTACAAATTATAAACGTTTTAAGTATCAATTGCAAGGTTATTATTCATTTAGTTCCATAATATGGGGATTAGTATGCATGCAAAACATGTATAAATGATGGCACATCATTAAGCTACTAAGTTTCTAGTGTCGAGAAGGCATACCTGGAGGCTGCAGTATTAGAAACTTAAACTTGGAAAACCAAACCTGAGGTCCATGATTTCTGCCGTATGCACCAACTTCTCAATTTATTCATGATCATCGGGTTGCCACCCGGAAGTGCCAAATTTATTTGAGGGTCATTTGCCATACCCGTACGTGCTTTATCAGTCTTTCTTCGGGTGAGGGCTATTGACCTCCCCCGTGTCTCCCGTTCCTTCATTCAAGTCCTTCAACTTTGGTAGCTTATACCAGTAGTCGTCGATCCAGTTAGTGTTGTTTAGATCTTTTCCAAGGTCTGGTTTCTTTCCTTTGTTGAATTCCTTGGCTTTCTTAAGTTGGTAGTCTAGATTAGTATCGATGAATTATGCAATTTCAAAGGGATCATTGGATAAGCATTCACTTCCTCCAATGTTGTAGGTTACTGATTGTTTTCTGACACGAAGTGTCAGAATTCCTTCATTCACGTCAATGACAGCTCTGGCGGTAGCCAAAAATGGATGACCCAAAATCAAAGGCACAAAATAGTCGAGTCCCATTTCTAAAACCATGAAGTAAGCAGGGAAGACAAACTTGCCGAGTTTTACTAGTAAGTTTTCAATGACTCATATAGGTGACTTAACCGATCCATCCGCAAGTTCGATAGTTGCATTAACAAGTTGCGGATTTCCAATTTTGAGTCTTTGAAACATGTTATATGGCATTACGTTCACAGTTGCTCCCAGATCAGCGAGGGCGAAATTTTTCGGCAGTGGTCCGATACAACATGGCAAAGAGAACTTTTCGGGATCTGAAAGTTTCTTTAGGAGGCTCCTTTCAATGAGAGCGACACAGTGATTAGTCCTTTTAACTGCCTCTTCTATGTTTCTTTTGTTCGTAAGGAAATCCTTCAAGAAACATCCATACTTAGGAATTTGTTGTATGATATCCAGGAAAGGAAGATTGACATTAATTTGACTTAAAAGCTCGATAAATTTCTCATATTGTTCGTCAGTCCTTTGCTTCACTAACCTTCCTGGCTATGGTATGTGAGATTGGAACGCTCTTTTTGTCGAAACTTTTGGAGGAGTGTCCACTGGACCAGGTTGTGGAATTACCTTTGGTGGTGATTCTTGAGTCTCTAATTCCGCGACAGACGGACGAAGTCGTACTTCGATGAATATTTCCCTTCTTGGTGTTTGAACCTCTTCTCCTGGTAATGGCGGTTCTGGATAAACCTTGTTATTTCTAAGAGTGATAGCACTTACATTTGCTTTTGGATTGGTTTCAGTATTACTTGGGAGACATCCTGGTTGTCTTTCGGATAGAAGTTTTGCAATCTGCCCTAGTTGTATCTCAATGGGCTAAAGTGTTGCTTTCTGTGTCCTAAACTCAGCTTCACGCAGACTATACTTTTCCTCATATTGTTTGTGACAGGAATCCGCTAGAAGGGCTTGACTTTCTGTTGTAGAAATCAACTTAGTTACCGCATCCTTCAAGCGTAACCCATTACTTGGCTTGTAGCTCCCTGAAATTGTTGGCGAGGCTGATAGTTTTGAGATTGTCTTTATTGAAACTGTTGTTGTCCGAATCCAGATTGCCCTTGGTTGTTATTATCCTTCTAGCTGAAATTTGGGTGGTTTCTCCATTCAGGATTGTAGGTGTTACTATAGGGGTTGTTCTGCGGGCGATTTGTTCCGATGAAGTCAACCTGCTCAGCATCGACAGTGATGCTTTTGACTTCTTCAATAGTTTCAGTGGTTGCTTTGCCCTTGCTAAGTTATTTTAGTCATGTGGTGAGGGCATCTACTTGAGCAGAAAGTGATGTGACAGCTTCGACGGAGTGAACTCCTTGCCTGGCTCCCCTATTACTCCTTGGATTGTACTATTGATAGCTATTCATATCTATTTCCTCAATTAGGTTGTAAGCTTCTTGTGGCCTCTTGTTTCCAAAAATACCACATGCAGTAGCGTCGACTGTCTAACGAGCTTGATTGTGCAACCCATTGTAGAATGATGATACTTGTAACCAAACTTCTAGCCCATCATGAGGGTATTTTCTCAGCATATCCTTAAAATGTTCACATGCCTCATTTAGTGATTCACCATCGTCCTGGGTGAAAGTGGTGATTTCATTTCTTAATTTAGCAGTTTTTGCTGGCGGGAAGTATTTTAACAGGAATTTTTGAGCAAGATTATCCCATGCCTTTCCCTTAAGGAAAAGGGAACATTCGGAGGCGAATTGCGTCATTCGAAACTCTGTTCAGTTTGAAAGTGTCACAAATTTTGAGGAAATATGCAATGTGGGCATGTGGGTCTTCATCGGGTAATCCATGGAAAGTGCATTATGACTGGATCATATGGATAACATGAGATTTGATCTCAAAGTTGTTAGCGTCAACCGTCAGCCTTGTGATACTAGACCCCAAAGCCTTTAGTGACGGTCTTGCGAAATCGGAAATAGTGCGGTTTTCAACGGCCATTTTTCTAGCTCGGTTTTCTTGTATTCGGCGGTGAAAGATTCTTTCGGGCTCTTCTAAAGGTTGATATAAACCAGTAGTGGAGCTATGGATCATACACTACCTGCAACAAAACGTAACAGAAAAACAGATGGAAAATGATTGGTTAATCTGTTAACTCGAATTTTTCTTGAAATCACCATGTCCCCAGCAACGGCGCCAAAAACTTGATAGCGTGTGTGATTAAGTAAATATATTTTTAGATACGGTTTCACGAGATCAGGCTTTAAATTTATAAAATGATAATTACTTTAAACTTAAAAACACACACAATAGGCAAGTGTACCTATCGCAGCGTAATATAGTTTAGGTAAGAACCAAGTATCGAACCAATGGACACGGTCGATTTCCAATACTCAACTTTTCTTATCGTTTAGCCGGTTTAATTAGTGAGGGATTTTTGTGTGCTTGTGAAGCAGAAAATTAAATAACAAAAACTAAATGACGATAAAGTAAATAACAGAAAAGTAAAAACATGTGTGATTTGTGTAACAGAAAAGTAACTAACAGAATAGTAAATAGCAGGAAAGTAAATATCTCGGAAATGATCAGGTCACGAAAAGTATTGCTTTTGGCTTCGAATCCGCTTGGTATATGATAATGTTAAGTTGACTAATCCAGTGGTATGACTACTACAAACATGTGAACGGTACACCGCTAGAGCCTCATCCTCACAATATTTGATTAACGAATTATAATCTTTAATAATAAAATGGAACTGATTCCCTCTAGGGACAATGTTACCTTCAACCCTTTGAATGATATCTCCACGCTGGTTTAGGACATCGAGCTTAAATGCTTAATTATTATTATTAAAAAGGTGATTAGACTTTGCTCACCAGGAGGCGGTGTAACAATGGGACCGTGTATAAAGACGTACCGTTCCTAACATGAGTTCACCAATTTTTTGGTCGCATAATAAGTTCATGTAAAGACGTACGACCTTACTAGTGTTGACCAAGCCATGGCTTATCAATCTCTACTTGTATAAAGACGTACAAGTATTAAAAGAACTTTGATTAAAAAGGTTTTACGGTCTTACGCTTTGAAATCAAGAACACTCACAAGTGTAAAGACAGATTTAGATAATAATAAAAAGCCCACCTAGAAGGTGGTTTTAAGAGCGAATAATTAAAGACATAAACATACCACTAGATTAATACGTCAAACATTAACATACACCAAACTTCATCTTCACCCTAGCAATACAAAGAGTTTAGCCACGAATGGCAATACTAACTAGCATAACGCTGAGTTTCGTAGTCTCCCCTATTTTAGAACAAGGAGGAGGAGCCTCTCTACTCTAACTATGAAGACTCTCTCTCTCTGGATAGTGTACGTGATGTTCTTGAGGTGTGTGGAATGAAGAACCCAAGCCTCCTATTTACATGCCTCAGACTTAGTAATGCACGGTCGTGCATTGGATTGCATTGTCGTGCAAACACCTAGGGAATCATAAGGTACGAGTGGCAGTGTACTGGGAGCCGTGGGGAGCAAGCAGGCAAATGCACGCCCGTGCATCCCCTTTCTACTGCCCACTTTTGTCTTTTAGCTATTGGTTGACTCTTGTTGACCAATTTTGACTTCTTGGGGGTCAAAGCTCGGGAATAATCCTTCTAGAAGCTTGGTTTCTTGGTGCTTTTAATAGATTTCATCTTGATTTATATTTACAACACCGAATAACCTGCAATTACAAAATATAAACGTTTTAAGTATCAATTGCAAGGTTATTATGCAACTAGTACCATAATATGAGGATCATTATGCATGCAAAACATGTATAAATGATGGCACATCAGTATGGAAATGTTTAGTGTCGCTTACGATCATTATCTTATCTTGTATGAATTGATTATATAGATTGTGTGTGACCTTAGTAACGCTCAGTAACCAGCTAGTATACTTCATGAATCGCTCGTCATGTGAGTTCTATGTGCCCCCTATGTGTTGCATGCAAATCATTTTAAACGTTTTGGGGCTGAAGTGTATACATGATATGAATGAATATGAATGTTAAATACAAAGATATAGGTGTTACATCACAAGAACATGATGAATACATGAATGATAAGTATGCTTATGTAAAATGAAATGAAAGTGTGACATAACGTGTATGAATGAAATCTTGCTTTATATTTATATATATACTTCATGTTATGTATGAATGAAGCGTTATGGACGGTACGATGATAACAGCTACTTCGGTAGACGGACGACCACTCAATTATTATGCAGGCAGAATTAAAAGTCTAGAAAGATAGACTAAATACGGACTACTATGGTAGACAGAGGCCTTCGAGTGGGAAACGGATGCCTTCGAGCAGATGGGCGAAAGGACGGACTACGACGGTAGTACGGTATGACGAACGCCCAAAGGTTTGTCGGACGGTAAAGAAAGACGGAATACTTCGGTAGAATCGGTATGAAATGGGCTACGACGGTAGTTCGTGGACGTTTGTCTTTGTGACTTACGTAATCAAATGACGGATTGATCACTGTAAGACCCCAACCCGGGCATCCTACAGTTGGTTCTCATAACTTGTTATTTTCTTTAAAATACTCATGTTATTAATCAAACTACATCGGAAGTATTTCTAAAAACAATAATTACTATTTAATATCGTTATTGTCATTAAGTTTACCTCACGAATGCCTGCACACCAATCCGAGTTGCACCGGTCCCAAGCCAAGATACGTTGACTTCAAAGCTCACCTGCATCACAATCTAACATATATATAAAGTCAGCTACGCTGAGTGAGTTCTAATAGTTTAATTTAATTAAAAGCCAACTCGTCACAAATGTTATTTAAACTTTATTTAAGACCCTCCGGTCTTTATCAAACAGTTTTATAATTTATTATCATAGAGATAACCCTTGTTATCTTATGATATCCCAAAAGGCTCACCACCCAGACTCATCCCACAAGCATAACCTCCTAAACTTCACCAACATAGATCAATCTTACTACCCTGGTTACTAGTAATCTACCACCCATGTTAACCCGAAAACCTGGTTAACACCACAAATCCCTAGACACCGACTTACTCAACCTTGACCAAGGCTCTCACAATTCAATTGACACGACAGTTATAAACACCACATTATAATCCCAACACAACAGTCAATCTAACTCCACTCGCCTCATTAATATCATCTACACATCGCATTACTTATCAATGCATGCATAATAAATATAACTCAACACTTCTATGCAATTCAGCATATATATATATATATATATATATGCACACAAACACATACCTCGTCAGGGCGTTCGACACACCCCGAGCTCATCGCTAACCTGCTCAAAATTGTCAGCTTTCGTGACTTCCCGAAGGACTTCGTCCTTCACAATCCTGTTTGCCGTGTCATAAAGACAACGATGCAAACACAACACAAATATAAATCACATAACATCACATTTAATTCACGGGATTCATTAACTACACCTACACCCCACACCTAGCACTAGGATAATGTATCCTACACGTAAGCATAAGCGTTTAGCTTATATCCCGACTCACCCCGATTAACTCATAACACAATACACCACTATTATGGCAGCACACATATAAATACTATGCCTCATTATCTAAGCACATACCATGTACGTGCACACCATGTAACACTTCCTATTCGTACCCGCCCGACATGTAAACTCGTCCCCCGACTCACCCCTATTAGGTCACTATACGACCCACGACCACATATCCCCTTTAACCCATACACCTTATGGACAACACATAGTCCCTTAGTCCCATATTTGAGTATTTATATTCATAACTCATCGGGTTAAACCACAAACCAGGTTACACATTTAATGTAATAAAACACGTCTCGAAAGTATGTACGATAGCCCCAAAACATTAAAACATTTAAAGAGGGGATTAGAAACTCACAGGTTGCGAAGCTTTCCTCCCGTAAGCCGCATACCCGCAAACGCGTAGCCAAACATGAATCTGTCCTCAAGTTAATCATCTATATCAACAATCTGACCGACCTTTATAACACTAACCCACTAACTCAAGACCGTCAAGCTACAAGCTTGGTCTAAATCATCCCAAATCGTACAACCGGAGAGCTAATTTGCGTACAAAAACCCTTAAATTAACGATACTGAAAAACATTCCCAAAATAGTCCACATCAATGAATATAAAGTTCTATGGGGTCATACCTTTGCGTACAAGCCGGTCTAAGCGGTTTTGTACAAACTGCTGAGCACCACACGAGAAGAAATCTTGTTTTGCTCATATCTCGACCATACAAGCTCCGTTTCACGCGATTCACCTATCCACGCGTTCGTCTCGACACATCTGACCTCAGAAAATTATTGGCGTCAGCTGACGCCGCCGCTGCTACTAGAACACAGATTCGTCTTTCAGCACGTTTGGTTTTGCGCGTCAATATTCGAGTAGCTTAAAACCGACCCAAATGAACTCCGTTTTAGGAGAATAATATGTCTACGCGTCCGTATCACCGGCCCCTTTCAGAACTAGCAGTCTACGTTGCTAGAATCCACCGCCTCCATCACCGTAAAGTCAAACAGTGGCCGGTTTCGCCCCTCTTCGCGCGTCTGTCTTAGCGCTGCTCGAATCCCTATCAAACAAACTTGGAATTGGACTAATAATATATCCACGCGACCGTGTCGCCAAGCCCTTAAACCTCCTACCATCGCTATCGACTGCCGCCGCCGGAAACGCAGACATTGGCCGGAATCCTAGCCGGATTTCTCATTTTCGCTCCTACACTAATCGCCTCCAGGTCTCCTCCTAGTGGTCTTAACACTGAAATTAAGCAACCCTAATATCACAAACGATTATTACAATGAATCAAGGACTTGACGCACTATGGATGATTAGAAATCACGTAAACACCTTGATTTGGACTTGAAACGCGATGAACGGCCTCCTCCTCTTCTCCCTTTGCTCTCGGAAGCCACAAACACCAAATGGGGTTCCTCCCCCATGCGTAACACCCTAAAGGATGTAAATCCTTGGACCGGGCTTGGTCCACCCGCGCCACCGACCCCCACTGGGCTTGGCCCGTCTTGTAGTTTTTATAAAAACCATGCTTAAAGTTTCGCTAGAAGCTCGTTAACCCCCTTGTATGTTATTTACACATAACGATATTACACTACTCCCGACTAGTTCTCTAATACCATGTACAATCTTTTACAATGATTACAAGACCCGTTTATTATCCAAAAACCGAGATGTTACAATCACCCACATGTGTATGACCAATGAATGTTCAAATGAAAGGAATGACATGTATACATATATGTATGTACTAATAAATGAATAACGTTATTCCTATTTACTTTAAAACTATAACTCACCAGCGTGAGCTGACTTTTAGTATGTACTTCAGGTAACAAGAAGAAGGGACGTGCGAAAGCGTGATGGCTACATGGCACAAGACTGGCATCCCATTATTATTTGATTATATGTTAAGACAATGCTTCTTTATGCTAAGACTTTCGCTGTTATGTATTTGACTTATTGTACGCTTCCGCTATGTTTAAGCATTTTAATTAAAGTTCAGTGTTTGATGACTATGTTTATGAGTAAATCCAACAAGTGATGTCTCCGGGGTTTGAGGCCTTACACAAGTAAGATTTACTTGAACACAACGAAGTAGTTTGACGATTGTAAATACGTCATGCCTTGCTAGGGGCAGTGAGATGCAGCTAGGCGACCACCACTGTCTACGTTCAACCGATTAATTGATGAATCGTTCAAGTGGGAGATTGTTGGATATAGGATGTCCAGTCGTCAATAAAGTCAACGTTACTATCGAGGTACGATCCAAAAAGTTACACTTTGGGCAACGAGCAATGGATAATATTTAATTGTAAATATTATAGTTCATGAAAGACGGTTTTAATAAACGGTGAATAAATGTTTAGAGAAATATTTAACAGTTAATGCGTTAATTAATTATTTAGATAAATAATTATATACGGAGGAATTTAATGTTCAAGTGTTAAACATTAAAAGAGTCAATTTTACTGATTATTTATACTTAGTTAACTGCGAGGATTAAATGTAATTAATTGTTAATTACATGGGGACTAAATGTTAATACCCTTGGGTGCGGGTTGTAAGTTAAGGCCTTATAAATAATCCTTAACTCTTAAACCCTAAAAACAAATCCTGCCTCCACCAGTATTTGTGTAAGAGGGAGAGCCACCCTTCTCTCGTCCGCCGCTAGCCGCCGACCACCACCACCACCACCGTCCACCGCCTCGCCGCTGTAAGCCACCATCGCTGCCTTCCACCATGAGCCGGTTTGGTGCTTGGATCCCTTCAGCACAAAACGTGAAACGTTTTCCATTGTTGAGGGTTTCGTGATCTGTCCCTAGCGAGACGCTTGTTGAACCAAAGTGTGAATCTTCCGGTTATCGTCGAAGGTATAATTTTTTACCCGCTATGGTTGGATTTAATTTACTGTTTATACGTGTGTAATAGGATCACAGGCGGGATCCCGATTTAGAACCGTTAATCGTATTTTTTTTTTCCGCTGTTTAAATCTGATTTGATTATTTATGTATTTAAAAGGTTTAAATAATTTTGTTTTAAAATTTTAAAATTGTTACGAGGATTCCTAAAATTTTTATCTTTAAAACGAGTATAGTGTCGTTATATATAAAAACGAAAAAAATGTTTTCTAGCTTATTGTGATTATTGCTCGTCATTGTGTCTAATGTCAAGTCATTGTTTCTAATGTCAAGTCACGAGTATAGTGTCTTTATAATTTTGTTTTAAAAAAATTAAAACTGTACGAGGATTCCTAACATTTTTATCTTTAAAACGAGTATAGTGTCGTTATATATAAAAAATGTTTTCTAGCTTATTGTGATTATTCCTCGTCATTGTGTCTAATGTCAAGTCATTGTTTCTAATGTCAAGTCACTGTGTCAGATATTTTTCATCATTGTGTCTAATGTCAAAAACATTTTTAATGTCAGATCACTGTGTCTAATATCAGATCATTGTGTCAAATATTTTCCATCACTGTGTTATATATAATACATAAAAAACAATGACAAAAATAACATGAAATTATTTAAAACGTAAACATAGTGATGAAAACGAGCGTTTTTTTATCTTTAAAACGAGTATAGTGTCGTTATATACAAAAACGAAAAAAAATTCCGTTTTCTAGCTTATTGTGATTATTGCTCGTCATTTTGTTTAATGTCAGGTCATTGTGCCTAATGTCATTGTGTCAAATATTTTTCACCATTGTGTCTAATGTCAAATATTTTTCATCATTGTGTCTAATGTCAAATATTTTTCTAATGTCAGGTCATTGTGTCAAATATTTTTCATCACTTTGTTATATATATAATACATAAAAACAGTGACAAAAATAACACGAAATTATCTAAAACGTAAAACACAATGATGAATACATATAACACAATGATGAAAAATATTTGACACAATAACCTGACATTAGACACAATTACCAGATCTGACACTAGACACTAAACACAATTACTTGACGTATTTGACACAATAACCAATATGCACTCCCTTCAAAAATAATAAAAAGACATATGACAAGCCCGTAATCATTTTTACCTTTTTTAAATTAAATACCCTTTTTACTATATAACTTAACCCATACTTTTATTCGAATTACGTAAAATAGCATATACATGTCATTTAGAGTAAACAACATTTATTTAATCTGATGATATACGTTATACCAAAAATTATTATTTTGACTAAATTATAATTTTTGTCCTTTATGTTTGTCAAAATTATGGATTGGATCATTTAAATTTTTTACTTTCACTTGATTTCTTTTATTTGCAAAAGTACTTACGAATTTTGTCATTTACACTAACAGCAGTTAAGTTTTTCAGTTTAGTCACCTCATTGGTACTGAAATGACCAGTATACCCTTAATAATAATAATAATAATAATAATAATAACATAAAAGAATAACACCCCCCCTTCCCCAACCCCTTTTCAGTTTTTCTCTCCCAGCGCTTCCTATCGCCTACAACCTTCAACTAAAACAAACCTCCCCCACCATCTCGCTAGCAACCAGATCTAAACCCACCTTCACCATCTCACCACCTTCACTTTCACTCGCAACAAAGAAGTCGATATCGTTGCTTCAAATCTGGTGGAAAACATGGGGTTCAAATCTAATCGGTGGCTGATGAACAACCTAGACGACTGTGAAAGGCGATGGTGTTGGTTGTCAAAGGCGACGGATTCTGCTCCGTTGGGGCGGCGGCAAACTTTATAGTGTGAGGGGATGTTGTCGGTGTGTTTTGGGGTATTTGAGGGCAGCGGTCAAAGAGAGATAAAGAGGGCTCGCCAGCCTCTAAAATTGGGGGTTAAATTGCACAGATGGGTAGTCGGTGGTGGTTTTCTTCTTCATTACCATCACCTAAAATCAAGAACTCAGGGGAATCAATCGATTTGGGCAAAAAAAATAGATCAGTTGTAATCGTCTCCTGCTACTATCTATTCGTCGATTATTTATTGATTGGGTTTATTTATTGATGTAAATTTGCAGGAGTTCCCTTGATGGGTTACCGGAGTTGTCGGATCTATTTTATTGGGTTGCCGGAGTTGTCAGGTAATGTTTTATTGATGTAAATTCAAGAACTCGGGTTTATTTATTGGATTTTTGGTTGTCGTGGATCTGTTTTATTCAAGTTTCAGGGTGATGAGGGATGATTGGGGTGTTGTCGGAGTTCCCTTGATGGGTTGCCAGAAAATACAACACAACCTGGACAGTGGGATGAAGAAGAATGGTGGACTGGTGGGACTAATAACAACATATATAATATTATTTGTAATTAAATTTTAATAAATAAAATAATTTATTTAATTTGTAAAACCTAATTAAATTACAAGCGTTGTCCTTTAAGTGTAAAAAGACTAAAATGTCCTCATGTGCAGTGCACATGGGGTGACTTAACTGAAAAACTTAACTGCTGTTAGTGTAAAGGACGAAATTCATAAGTACTTTTGCAAATAAAGGACATTAAGTGAAAGTCAAAACTTTAAATGATCCAATCCATAATTTTGACAAACATAAAGGACAAAAAATGTAATTTAGTCATTATTTTTCTAAATAATAATTGTCATCATTTTGGATTTTAAATATTATATAATCGTTATAAATCAGTTTAACTAAATAAAAATACATATAATGTTGACTAGGTTGTCTACGTTCAATAAATATTTAAACACGCTCTTGATAATCTTGCTTAGTGTGAGTTCCTGTACAATCATATCAATGTTGTTATAAGTTGTGTTTTGCATACATCATTCCAACTAATAATAGGTATTCGAAACGGCGTCCATGGCTGATACGACCCAACCCTTTACTGGGCCAACTAATAGGCCGAAACGAAGATGTGTGAAACCAACAAGGCTACTACACTAGCCCATGTGATAGTTACTGTTTATTTATTTTAAGAACCTGCATGTTTGATTTAGTCTTTCCCCACATGTTTCTTTATGTACTGCATTTTTAGGAAGTATTGGCTTTATGCCTTCATGCACTCCATGAAATAAGGGATGTGGTTGTAGTCCTCTGCATATTTATTTCCTTGTGACTTGCATTTGGAATTAATGAGAAAATTGCCCCAAAAATAGTCTCTCTTCCCTTTTGTGAATTTCTTGGAGTTTTGCCTACTCTACAGGCTCTTACCATTTGGTGCTTTCATCCTCTCCTACCATGCCTCCCCGTAAAGATCCAACATCCACCGATGACGCCATCCAAACCCTTTGTGAGCAATTCAACCAATTCTTAGCCCACAACACCGCCACCACCACGCAAAACGAAACCCGCACCACTGCTCATTTCGAAGCCTTACAGGCTTCCATGAAACAGTAGATTGACACAACCAATCCTCCTAGCCGTTATCTCTAAAGAGAAGACCGAACCCTAGCCACACTTCAAGCCCCTTACCGACATCGCATCCTCTTCCGAACCGTTTAACCCCCGTCGCCCAAAAATCCATCGTCCCATGTTTGAAGTTTCCAACCCCTTGGACTGGATTTTCCAGGCCGAAAACTACTTCACGTACTATAAAATTCTTGAGGACCGTCGTCTTGCCTCCGCGGTATTCTTCTTCACCGGCGAAGCATTGAGTTGGTACAAATACCTAGCCAACAACCGACTGTTGGGCACTTGGCCAGAGTTTAAACGTGCCCTCGAACTCCATTTTGGACCATCGGAATACACCAACCACCAAGTTACCGCCTACCAAGCCGAATTCTAGAAGCTGTGCAACTGTGTTGTTGGGCTCTCTTGTGAAGCTTTACTCAACTGATATTTATCCGGCCTTAAACCTGAAATCCAAACCGAACTCTCCATCCTCAAACCTACTACCATACACCAAGCCTACAGGTTATCTAAACTTCTTGAAGATAAAATCAACCTAGCCAAACCCAAATCCTTCCAACCCCGTTCCTACTCCTCTCCAACCATTACTACCACCCCTCAACCAACGACCACCACCAACAGTACACCTTCCACCACACCCATACCCGGTAATCCACCCTTACTACCCAAACCCAACACCGCAAAACCACAACTCTCCTTCACCAAACTCTCACCCGAAGCCCTACAAAAAAGACGTAGTGAGGGCCTGTGCTTTCGCTGCCCAGAGAAATATTTTCCGGGCCACAAATGTAACCTGCCACAATTCTTGCTCATCGCCGATAACTATCCGGACTCCCCATCCGAATCTTTCACTGATTCCACCCTTTCCGCCTTAACCGCTGACCTCTACGACCCGACACAAACTAATCAATTTTTCTCCCTCTCCACCGCGGCCTACTTTGGGCTCTCCTCCCCACAAGCCCTTCGAGTCACCGGTTACATTCAAAGTCAACCAATTCAGGTGTTGATCGATTGTGGCAGCACACACAACATTATTCAACCAAGAGTGGTATCTTTCTTTAAACTCCCACAACATAACGTACCCTCTTTCTCCGTCATGGTTGGAAATAGTGACAACCTGAAGTGTGAAGGCCTCTGTCCTTCCGTTAACATCGCTCTACAAGACGCATCCTTCACAATTCCATTCTTTATTTTGCCTGTGGAAGGCGCTGATGTTGTTTTAAGGTTAGCTTGGTTGCGAACGTTGGGCCCAGTCTTAGCAGACTTCTCAATTCCTCAACTCACATTCAATGTAGGCCCAAAAGCCACAACATTACGTGGGGAAGCCCAGTCAACTCCAGTTTCACCTTCATCCCTCCAAAACCTAATTGCAAAAGATAGTGTAGCCTCTCTTCATGCTATTTTTTTTTTCACTGTAACGATACCCAACCACCATCCTCCCCGGTTGTCGTCGACCACCATGATCCCACCATCCACCACCTCCTTCAAAACATAATCATATCTTTCAAACCCCAACCCATTTAGCCCCAAACCGTACCCAGGATCATCATATCCCAACACTACCCATGTCCAAACCTGTGAATGTGAGACCATACCGATACCCGCAGTACCAGAAGAAAATTATGACCACTCTCATAGCTGAGATGTTATGGGATGGTATCATTAAACCAATCCAGAGTCCTTACTCGTCACCGGTGCTTTTAGTACGAAAAAAAGATTGGTCATGGCGGTTTTGCGTGGACTACCGTGCACTAAACGCCATCACTATAAAATATCGTTTTCTGATTCCTACGGTGGATGAACTATTGGAAGAATTACATGGGGCCGCCGTCTTCTCTAAGATCGATCTCACAGCAGGATACCATCAAATCCGAGTGGCCAGCGAAGATACTCACAAGATCGCCTTTCGCATAATTGACGGCCACTACGAATTCCTGGTAATGTCGTTCTGATTAACAAATGTCCCCTACACCTTTCAGGCAACCATGAACGATTTGTTTCGAGAGGTGTTACGTCAATACGTCCTGGTTTTTTCCACGATATACTGGTTTATAGCCAATCAGCAGATGACCACTACCACCATTTACAGCAGGTATTTGAGACATTCTCTCATAATATTTTTTTTGCAAAACCGTCAAAATGTATTTTTGCAGTGCCATCGATTGGGTACTTGGGCCATATCATATCCTCAAAAGGAGTGGAAGCAGATCCAGAGAAACTATCCGCAATTCTATCATGGCCGACTCCTACTAGTATGACGACTCTTCGAGTATTCCTCGGATTAACAGGGTACTATCGTCGGTTTGTCAGAAATTATGCCCAAATCACTGCACCCTTGACTAACATCCTCAAACACCCTACCTTTAAATGGTCTGATCAAAGTGCTAAAACCTTCCTAGACCTCAAATCCTCCATGTGCTCATTGGTAACCTTAACTCTTCCAAATTTTTCTCAACCATTTGATGTTACTACCGATGCCTCCAACGTTGCCATGGGTGCGGTTTTGTTTCAAAATTATTGTCCCATAGCTTTCTTCTGTAAAAAAACCATGGATGCAGGCGGCATCCGCTTATTTGAGGGAAGTTTATGCGATCACCGAGTCGGTCAAGAAGTGGAGACAGTATTTACTAGGAAGGAAGTTCAATATCTTCACCGACCAACGGAGCCTAAAACATCTCCTTTCCCAGGTGGTTCAAACTCCAGAACGGTATTAATGGGCAACCAAGATGATCGGGTTCAACTTTGAGATACACTACAAACCGGGAAAAAGAAAACCGGGCGGCCGATGCACTCAGTCGCATGCATACTACTCAACTGATGGCTTTGTCGGTGACACACCCACAATGTGTGACTGACTTAAAAGCCTTCTATGTCTCCACAGAGGGCAAGGAACTACTGAACAAGTTGATGTCGACGGGCACCCCGAAACAGTTCACGTTCAAAGAAGGTTTGTTGTATCACCATGGCAAAGTCTTTATTCCCCTGCTACCACATCTTCGATTAGCCTTACTTCAGGAATTCCATACTTCACATGCTAGTGGGCATTCGGGTATCAGGCCCACAATCAAACGAATAGCTGCAGCTTTTGCTTGGCCCAAGTTGAAGGCATATATTATTAATTTCATCCATCAGTGCAAAATCTGCCAACAAGTCAAGTATCCCACCCACAAACCTTATGGTCTCTTGCAACCAATACCGATTCCATCCAACGTATGGCAAGATATATCGATGGATTTCATTACTACTCTACCCTTGTCTCAAGGGAAATCGGCCATTTGGGTAGTCGTAGATCATTTCTCGAAGTTTGCCCATTTTATTGCCCTTCCACCCAAATATGGCGCGATGATGCTAGCCACCCTGTTCCTACAAAATATCTATCTCTTACATGGCCTTCCTTGAAGCATTTTTATAGACCGAGACCCCATTTTTCTTAGCAATTTTTGGAGGGAAATTTTCAAACAGATGGGAACAAAGCTCAAGTACTCCACCGCAAATCATCCACAGTCCGAAAGGCAAACCGAAGTCGTTAACCGTTGTTTGCAAAAAAAATTACGATCATTTGCAGGTGAGTAGCCCACATCTTGGAGTAAATTTTTATACCTAGTCGAGTAGTGGTATAACACGGCACATCACAGTGCAATAAACATGAGCTCATTTCAAGCTTTGTATGGTCATCAAGTTACAGACGTAAGCCGATACAAACCAGGGGGTCCGACATTCCACCCATAGATGCTTCTCTCAGTGAACTCAACCTCATCCGAAAGGAGGTAAAGCAGAATTTGCAACGAGCTCAACAACGAATGGCAACCTTGGCAAATGAACATAGAACGGATAAAGAATTCGAGGTGGGCGACATGGTCTTTCTTCGGCTACAAGATTACCGTCAACAGTCGGTTGCACAACGAGGTAACAAGAAGCTTTCCAAAAGATTTTATGGTCCCTTTAAGGTGTTGGAACGAATTGGAGCAGTGGCAAACCGGCTACAACTGCCACCCGAGTCTAAGATACATCCGGTCTTTCACATCTCGCTACTTCGTGAAGCCAAAGGAGATCCAGAATCAATTCCGTTACCAGAAATCCAAGGAGTAGAAGCAACACAGATGAGCCAAAGTGATGTAATCGATCGCCGTTCGAAGATGGGCAAGTTACAGCTCTTAATTGTTTGGAAGAATCAGGACCTAGCTGAAGCAACATGGGAAACTTATGAGGATTTCTGCAACAGATTTCCAAACTTTCAAGTTGAGCTCGAGGACGAGCTAGTTCTAAAGGGGAAGGCAGTTGATACGACCCAACCCGTTACTGGGCCAACTAACAGGCCCAAACGAAGATGTGTGAAACCAGCAAGGCTACTGGACTAGCCCATGCGATAGTTACCGTTTAATTATTTTAAGAGTCTGCATGTTTGATTTAGTCTTTCCCCACATGTTTCTTTATGTACTGCATTTTTAGGGAGTAGTGGCTTTATGCCTTTATGCACTCCATGAAATAAGGGACGTGGTTGTAATCCTCTACATATTTATTTCCTTGTAACTTGCATTTGGAATTAATTAGAAAATTGCTCCCAAAATAGTCTCTCTTTTCTTCTGTGAATTTCTTGTAGTTTTGCCTACTCTACAGGCTCTTACCAATGGCCTTGTGTGCTAATGACATTGTTGATTGCTCTTCCACCCCAAGAGTGGTGTGGTTTCGAATCTTGTAATTGCATGATTAGCGATTGAGATGTTATTTAGGAGTAAAAATTCTCGTTTAAAAAAGGTATTCAAAACGATCATTATGCTTTATTGACTATGAATAAAAACTTTTTCACCAAGAGAAATGTTTTGAGGAATTTATAGAAGTCGATAAAGTTATCAATTGGGATAAAATGACATTGATTCCAATTCGCTACAAAAGACTCATGAATCTAAAAATGTTTTGTGGAAACTAAACTAATGGAACACTAACTTGATCCCCCTAACCATTGCATGTGCTCTAGATCTTGAGAAATCCTATAATGAAAACGACTAAAATCATCTATTGGAACACTAACAAGATCCTTCTAAAACTTGTTTTTGGTCCCATCCTAATTTAAAAATGAAAAAGAAAAAATTAACATAAGATTAAAATTGAAAGTGATTATTTCAAACAAGTTGAATACTGAAACTAAAATTAACATGGAACCTTTAATTCAAATTTTTCATAAGCTAACAATTTGTTTGTAATGGAAATAGAAACAAACTATCTTTAAGAACACACTAAGAGAAAGAGGAAAAAGAACATCCTAACAACTAATATTCCTGATTCACTTAAATAGAGTTCTCTCACACAAAAGACCCAATTGTTTACCTAGGCTACTCAAAATATATCATATTAGTGGAGTGTGCCATCTGTATTGATATAAATAGAGAATACAAGCTTTTTATAAACAACCATATAGGGATGAGATTGGTACCGTATCGGTACTGAACCGGTACCGGTACCGAAAATACCGGTACCGAATTTATGGAAAAGTGGGTACCGGTACCGGTACCGAATTTATCGGTACGGTACCGGTATTCGTTACAAAATGTTTATCTTTTTCGGTACCCGTACCGTATCGGTACCGAATTTATGAAAAAGTGGGTACCGATACCGGTACCGAATCTATCGGTATGGTATCGGTACCGGTACATATTGTTGACAAAAAATTAATTCCAAAAAATAAAAGAAGTAAACGTAAACTTTGAACCAATTTTTCTCTGCCTTTCATCTCTAAACACAATGATCTATTTAAAGCCTTACGAAGCAAACCAACAGAAAGGAAATTAACGTGCACGTAATGAAAACAACCCACTAACTTAAAGTTGGTGAATAAACAACTAATAAAGAAAACATGGCAAAAGTCAAAATTAACTCATTCAATCAAAATATTCCATCACATTATATTATCAAAATATTCCATCACATTATATTTTTTTTTGAGTAAATATTTAGTTTAGGATTTAATTTATTTTTTTCTCAAATAACTAATATTGCTCGGTAATTATTTAAAAAAACGAAATACACTAGATTGTTTATTTTATTTGTATTTCGTTTTTTTGAATATTCAAGTATAAATTTTAATGAAAACGGAGTACTTGTTTTAAAAAAAAACGATTTTTCATCACGTAAGTGGTTTTTTAACGTGCTTGGATCGACATTTCGACTAATAAATAATTGGGGGTTCCTCCTGGGGTGGGCTGCCCTTGATGTTCTAGGTGTTGCACCGGGGAAACTCAATTATACTAGAATATCTAAGTGTTGCCGTTCAAAAATAAAAAATAATAAATAATTGTTTTAAAAAATAAATATCAGTTATTTATAAAAATTAACAAAATGAAATAAAAAAAATCACTAATTAATACGGGGTGTGAAACTACTACGCATCTTAGTGATTCTTAACAGTGATTGCCCCTGTACGAATGTGGCAGTAACGTGACGGACTACGGATAGTTTGATGAACTTATTCTTAAAAACCGGCAGAAAGAAATCCAATAACCTTTTACTCTCTAGTTTCTTTTGTATATTTCTTCTTCTAATTCAAAGCAAAAAAGAAAGTCTTTATGACATGTTATGGAGCATGCATTTAGTAAACAAAGATAAAAAGACAATTCAAAAAGACAAGGAAAGAGAGTGTCGTGCCCGTCTCCCTCTCGTCCGAAGTGCATAAAACCAAATTATCAAAAATGAATGTGTTTCATTATGTCCTTTAGCAACTCAACCGATACCAAAGACCAAATGTTTTCATACCAAATACAAAAGAATGTATAAACTAATCAACATTAATAAAGGCCGAGTGTGCTTAGTGTGAATTTTTGATATGACATAAACATTATAAATAAATAAATGGATATAATACGAAGAATCACTAAATATTTAAGAATTATTAGGTAATTTATCGGTATGGGTGTGAATTTTTGATATGACATGAACCTAACATAAAATTTATGGGTTTGGGTTTTGCCTTAACGATTTCGGCTCGAACCCATAAACACCTTTAGCTATGCGGGTCATGTTTGGGTTAACCTGGCACGTTTGCGGGTTGACCTGTATAACCAATTTAATATTCTTAAATTGTCTTTTATGTCATGGTTAGGTATCATACGTTAAAATTTAGAATCTAATTAAAAGAGAAATTGACATCAAGCTTTATAACTTAAATAATATTATTGTTTTACATTCCTTTGTAATTTTAGCTGTAAATTTATAATTTAGAGTATTAAAATGAAAAAAAAAAATAAGTTTAAACAGGTTGTGTTTGTGTTATCCCGTGAATATTTGTGTTGTGTTCGAGTTCATGTTTCTGACACAATTTTTGGGTTTGTGTTTTGCTCTCGTTCATGTCAAATTTCAAAGTTGTGTCTCCCACCAACTCACGAACACGACTCGTTTAGTACCCCAATTCATGTGGATACACTAGTATCTTTGTTGTTTGCGCAAATAATGTATTAATATTTGTATCTATAATAGTATTTTTATTAACTTTAAATAGAAGTAAATATTTTTATAAATAAAATATATAATTAATAACTTATAAACTAAGTTTATGATAAAGGGTTGATAACTAAAACCGGCTTGCCATTGGGGTTGGTGGCCCAATGATAGAGGAAAATCCTCCTGTATCGCTAAGGGTTCAGGAGGTCGTGGGTTCATGTCTCACTCCCAAAGGATTAAAGAAATTTACCTTAAAAAAAACTAAAATCGGCTTTGAAAACGTTGCAACCACAATGAGAACTTTTTTATCTTCAGCTTTTAATAATCTTTTTTATTGATACCTTTTCGTTCATATAATTTTGGTGATTAACTAGAAAACTTGGTATAAGTCTACATCAATAATATAAATGCTAATGTGTGTGTGTGTGTGGGGAGGGGGGGGGGGGGATTCTATCATGTGGGTATTATAAATTTGGGAAGTAGATAATCCACACACACATGAACTTATCAAGTCTAACCTAGAGAGATCAGAGAAGCTTCAAACCTATGGCAACAACACTTCATCATCTTATTGCTGCACTTGTTCTTTTTAATCTTCTATTTAGAGGTGAATATTTGATTCCTTCTCATCTATCAATACCACTTGTTCCACTTATTGTTCTAACAATTCAAATAATATTATCAATATATGTACAATGAGTATGTAATTTTATTCTTTCTTAATTTATTTAATTAAGTTTTAATTTTGCCTGTCTGCTTTTTATTATTTGTGTTTCTGTCTTATAATATAAATTATTGTTATCTTTTCATCTTCATTATTTTGTTTTTGCATATATTTGTTCCAATTTTTAGTCCGCCTTTAAAAATCAGAGTCGATGTCTGATTTATAATTAGAATTTATTCTATTTTTTAAAATTCGGCGTTGCTGTCTAATTTTTAAAAAAAAGAAAAATTAAAAAAAAAAGTAAAAAAATGATTTCAAACATATTTTTCATTTGTTTTGGTATGTAGGTGTACACATATATCTAACCATTTCCCATGTTTAGGATTTTGCCAATGTGAACTAAAAGACATAACTATCGGAACTGAGAGGACAACTGCAATAATACAAGGTAAACAAGAATGGAACGTGAGTTTTATAAACACTTGCAAATGCCCTCAACAAGCCCTCACCGTCTCTTGTGACGGTTTCCAATCCGTCGAGAAAGTTGATCCAGATGTCTTTGCACCCGTCGGTAATAAATGCACTGTCAATGGAGGCCGGCCAATTGCACCTTTCGCGACAGTTCAGTTTCTTTATGCTTGGGACCCTCCTTTCATTTTCGTGCCAGTTTCGTCACAAGTCGTTTGTGGAGGGCTTTAAATATATAATTTATATGTTTAATTAATTATTACAGAAGAAACTAGTTTATGGTTCTAGATATTCCTGTATATATATTTATAATTTTATAAAACTAGAAAGGGAATTATTAAATATGTTGTAAGGGAGATTATTATTAATACGGAACCATAGAAAATATAGGATATATGTAGACCATACAATTCATAATAATCAAGATAATGACTATGACACATTATCAATAAACAAAGGTTTAAAAAATATATCTGCATGCATAATTTGGCATGGTTTATATATTGTAGCGTAATATATCTTTAAAATCAAAATATACATATTTTCTATGAAATTTTCCCTATTTAAGTCGCTTATTAGATAACTGACTCAGATCGGTACTTGATTTGTTCCAAAACCGATGGATATTCTTCTGTAAATTATCCACCCACGTCATGTTTTCCAGTCTGACTATTTGTGGGTAGTCGCCAAGGGATTATCGATAGATATTTATAGATTATAATTTTTTTTTATTTAGTCTTTGGGTTCCGTTGCTCATCTGTCAATAACTATCAATGGATTTAGGTTGTAGGTGATAGTCAGTTTTCACTTCTAGTAGTGTTAGAATGTCGTCGGTAATAGTCAGTTTTCTAATAGTGTTAGATTTTTTTTCCTTCTTGAACGGCTAGTAGTGTTGGATACTTAATAGGCTATGTGTAATGGGCGTTAGGGTGGGGGGAAGGGGATGATGGGCGTTATGGGCAAAGGGGTGGGGCAAATCACGTTGGGGCGGGGCAAATCACAAAACCTACCAATAAATGTTTTCTTAATTAAAAAATTAATTTTTAAATAAATGGTGGATAGTGAAACCGTTACATACTTTAGTGGTTTTGGTTAATGGTTTCACTCCCGTCTATGTGGCAGTGATGCGGCGGGGCGTTTTTCACTTTTTAGTGAAAACATTACACATAGTCTTAGAATTAAACCGTAGTTTGAGTCTTGAGAGGAGAATTAATATGTTTAGCAAGCTAATTATCACTTGTGTGTAATTGTATCTTAATTAACTGTTAGGGAGCGTTTGGTTCATTTGAATTCCATAATGTGTTTGGTTAACATATTTTGAATGGAATTGTAATGTAAATACACATAAAAGACATAATTACTCCTTAAAATGGTAAGTGATTCTGAATTTCATTGAAATGGAAGGGATTTTGAATTCCATTAGTTGAGGGATTTTGTTGAAATTAATTCCTATTCCAATTCCAATTATAATTCTTTGTTTTAGCCAACCAAACATCTCAAGAAAGGGAATTTAAATTCCAATTATATTAAATCCCATGAATTCCTGCCAACTAAATAGATTTGTGTGTGCTTATTGGCATTTGATCACTTTGAAGTTAAGATCATTTCACTACTTTATTTCACCTATTTGTATGGTGCCTGCCATTAGGGTTAGTGGCCAAGCGGTAGAGAAAATACTCTAGCAACACCAAGGTTTAAGATGGTCATGGGTTCAAGTTTCACTCCCACATGAATAAAGAAATTTGTCTTAAAAAACAAATAAAAAATTGTATGGTGCCTATTGAATGAGCACCATGCTTGAAACTATTTCAATCAACGCCTTAATTAAATGCCTTTATGGTTATAAATGCTCATAGACCCAATTGAGAGTATAATTGCATGACTTTTCGTAGACAATTGCTTCCTGCCGCCCAATCAAGAGTCAGATTCGTTTATTGTTTTGCATGGAAAAACCATCGTATCACTTAGGGCTGGCAATTCCTACCTGTTTAAGACACGATTAAACATGTTTATGAAAAAGTACACTATGTAATTTTATACATTTTCAAAAATAAGTACAATTAAGAGGCTAGACTCCATCATTTCTTCTTCTTGGTACATAAAAGATACAACTGTCTTATAGACATTAGAAAGGAAGCAACTTGCCGATGAGGGTTTCATTTATTTCAAATTAACAAACAAATTATTGAAAGAATTGAGATGGGTATAATCAGTACTTTGTTGGGGTTTTCTGGGTTTGGAATTGGGGTTTCTACTGGGCTTGTAATCGGTTATTATCTCTTCATCTACTTTCAGCCAACAGATGTCAAGGTTCTTATTTTGCATTGATCTTGTTTATGTATCTTTGATCAAATGGGGCGAAATTCTCATATGGGTACTCTCAATTGAGAGTCTTGTGATGAATGCACTCCAGGTGTTTGAGGAAATGCCAATACTATTTTTTTTGTATTTACACCCAAATTTCACGCTTCAACTCCAGGCGTGACTCCTGTCACCTCTTTTTATGACACCCCCTTCTTCGTCTTCGAATGGCCCATTGCCATGTCCATTTCGTAAGTTTCATTGTTGCCCGGATGGTGAAGGGGGAAATAAGGGGATTTCTCGGTTGATCTCTCATCTCAAGAGGTTGCACCTTCCTAGCGATGAACGTAGAAGTGTGTTGCGAGAGGCTATTGCCACGGACCATGGGTTGTTTATGGCGGTGGAGGGTACTTTAAAGGTTTTAGGTCAATGGATGTGTGGGATTTGTATGAGTTTACATGCCATTAGTCGTGCCTGCCATCACCCTGATGGTATTGTCCGTTTTCCTGATCGTGATAATGACATGGATGGACACATTGTCGGTATTGTGAAGCCTTCTATCTGTGTAGATGAGACCAATATACATGAGTCGTTTATTTTGGATGTTGTTCTCCTTGATCGTGTCTTTAAAGCGCCTATTGTTACTGTCAAGAGCATTCCTCATAGTTGTCGTTTGGCTTTCTCTCAAGCGTTGAAGACCGCTCTCTGCAAGGTGGTTGCCCAACCGGGATCCATTGAAGCATGGGTTAGGTTGTTCCTTCTTCCTCGTTGCACTTTGCAAGTGTTTAGACCACAAAATAGGCAACAAAGCAGGTCTGGGAATAGGAGGGCCTTGCAACAACGTTCAATCCTGAGTTCTTTAGCCACTTGGGGGAAAGAGGATGGTATTGCCATGTTAGTTAAAAATATATTTAACAGTTCTAGTTTGGAATCTTTTGGCCCAGGAGGCATTGATAATCATAAGGAGGGAGCTGTGGGCAATACCAACATCAGGCAGTGTCTTCGTAAGGTTGCAGATGGCCATTTTACAACGGCAGTGAAGGTGTTATGCTCGTCTGGTGTTGCTCCATACAATGGCGATACCATACAAGCTTTAGAGGCTAAACACCCGCACAGGCAACCTCCATCTATGCCAAGTGAAATATACTCCGAGCCTCCTCTTGTTGCGGAGGTTGATAGTGTCTTTGGTTGCATTAAATCGTTTCCTAAGGGAACTTCGTGTGGGAAAGACGGCTTGCGAGCACAACACATTTTGGATGCTTTATGTGGAGACGGGTCTGCAGTTGCCATTGATCTTTTAACTACTATTACCGCAGTGGTCAATTTGTGGTTAGGGGGGAGATGTCCATCGAGTTTATCAGGTTTTGTTGCGTCTGCTCCTCTTACACCGCTCTTAAAACCCGACAACGGGATCCGACCTATTGCAGTGGGTACTATATGGAGGCGGTTGGTGTCCAAGGTTGCTATGAAGGGTGTCGGTAAAGAGATGGCCAAGTACCTTAATGATTATCAGTTTGGGGTTGGTGTGTCGGGTGGCGCCGAGGCCATATTACATAGCGTCAACCGGGTATTGAATGAACGTCACACGGATGGGTCCCTGGCCATGCTTACAGTAGATTTTTCTAATGCATTTAATCTGGTGGATAGATCAGCCTTACTTCGCGAGGTCCGGATGAGGTGCCCGTCTATTTCTTTGTGGGTAGAATTCCTATATGGGCAACCAGCTAGATTGTATCTTAGAGACGAGTACATTTGGTCCACCACCGGGGTTCAACAAGGAGACCCATTGGGACCACTTCTTTTCGCTCTTGTTTTGCACCCCCTTGTGCATCAAATTAGAGACAATTGCAAGCTTCTTCTTCATGCTTGGTATCTTGATGATGGGACTGTCATTGGAAATTCAGAAGAGGTGGCTAGAGTGTTAGACATTATTAAGGTGGTGGGTCCTACCTTGGGTCTTGAACTGAATATTAAGAAAACTGAGTTATTTTGGGCTTCATGTGATGGTAGCAAGTTTCATGATGGTTTATTCCCTGTGGACATTGGGAGGCCGTTATCCTGGGTAAAACTTCTTGGGGGGGCCGTCAGCAGAGATGCAAATTTTATTAGTGGGTTAGCTAAGAAGAGAGCTACTAACGCTGTTAATTTGATGCGTCTTCTTCCAAAACTTCGTGACCCGCAGAGTGAGCTACTCTTGCTTCGATCTTGTATGGGTATTGCCAAACTTTTCTTTGGATTGAGGACGTGCCAACCCGTACACATGGAGGAGGCAGAGCTGTTCTTTGACGAAGGATTGCGTGGGGCGATTGAGGACATAGTTGTTTGTGGAGGTCCTTTCTTTGGAGACTTCCAATGGCGACTTGCTTCCCTACCTATTAGGTTTGGGGGTTTGGGGTTGTATTCCGCTGTAGAGGCTTCATCTTATGCCTTTGTAGCCTCGAGGGCCCAATCTTGGGCGTTACAGGACCACATCTTACGAGACAGCGGCATATGTGGTATGGATTCTGATTATGATTGTGCTTTGGCTTGTCTTCGTGATACGATTTCAAGCTTTGACTTCAGCGGTTTCACTAATAAGGACACCGCCCCCCCTAAAGCACAACATGCATTGGCGAGTGCCCTTTTTAGTAAAATCGTCCGTGAAATGGAAGTCCAGTTTGAAATGACCGTTAGACAAAGAGCTGTTTTTGAGTGTCTACGAGCACCACATGCTCAAGATTACCTTCTCGCGATCCCTATAGATGGGCTAGGCCAACATATGTCGCCGGTGGAGTATCGTACTATCCTTAAGTATCGCCTCATGATTCCACTATACCCGGTTGATGAGTTATGCCCTGTTTGCCGTAAGGCGTGTTTAGACTCCTATGGGGAGCATGCGGTTCATTGTAGAGAGCTCCCGGGGTTCAAGTACCGACACGACTTGGTTAGGGATGTTCTTTTTGACATATTTAGGCGTGCCGGGGTTTCTACTAAGAAAGAGGCACCAGTGAATTTCTTGACGGACCCATTGGAAGGAAGATCAACACTTAGACCCGCTGACATTTTGGTCTTTGGGTGGATAGGTGGGAAACATGCGTGTGTAGATCTAATAGGGGTCTCCCCTCTGGTGGGCTTGGGAGTTAGTGCTTTCACGGTGAGTCAGGCTGCTTTAAAAGCTGCTTCAAGCAAAGTGACCAAACACGAGAAAGCGTTTCTTGACAACCAACACGTGTTTATACCATTTGCTTTTGACACTTTTGGTTTCCTTGCACCAGAGGCCGTGGAGTTACTTAACCGAGTACAACGGGTCATGCATAGTAATGTTATGACCCCAAGATCTGTAGATGTAGTTTTTAAAAGACTTGGTTTTGCTATTCAAAAAGGGTTGGCGGCGCAGCTTGTTGCCCGTTTGCCTTCTATCTCTATGTAATTTCCCTTTGGGAGTTGTGTTTTGATATCTGTTACTTAATTGACAAAAAATATATATATATAAAGAAGTTAAACGAGTTGTATTCATATTTGATACGTGTGTTATCCGCGTCGCCTATGACCTGTTTAGACACGAATTATCTGTTTTGCCAGCCCTAATATCACTTGTAACACCGTTTTTAATATATAAATATTAAACATTACGGGAGACTTAAAACACGTTATATACTTACTACACTTCAAGGTTAAACATAAGCCATTTACAAAACATATATACACGTACGTTACAAAACTGCAACTTCTTACTGTTCTTCTTATCATGATCAAGTGAGGAACCTTCCCACAAAACTAGCAAGAGAAAAACTAATATTCAATCCTCAACCTTTAACCATCTTTAGTTCCTCTCTCGACTATATAAGCTCAAGTTTCTCTCACTATAAGGGCATGTTTGGTATGGGGTAATTGAATGGACGAGCAGTGGCGGAGCTTGAAAATTTTCGCAGGGGGGCCGGGAATTTTTTTTTTCATATATGGGGGGGCCGGAACTATAAAATTTTCGGCCGAATACATATAAATTAACACTACTGAGCGAAAAATCGACCGAATACGTATATATTAACACTTCTGAGTGAAAAATTAGGGGGGCCGGGGCCCCCTCGGTTATATCCTCCGCCCTTGTGGACGAGTGAATGGAATTAACGAGATAATGGAATGGACAAAGAAATGAAATGGACCATTACATTTCATTGTCTTGTTTGGTTACCATGAGTAAATGTAATAAATCATTACTTTATGTTGTTTGTTAGGCTAGAAAATATGAAGTAATAAAATCGGTTGTGAGTGGCGGTGGTGGTGGGTGGCGGTATTGGGTGGTGGTGGGTGATGGTGGCGGTGGTGAGTGGTTGTAGGTGGGGGGTGGCGGTGGTAGGAGGTGGTGGAGGAGGCGACAGTTGTGGTGGTGGTGGTGGGACGTGGCGGTGGGTGGTGGTGACGGTGGCGGTGGGTGGCGGCGATGGTGGCGGCGACGGTGGGAGGTGGGGGTGGATGGTGGGTGTCGGTGGTGTGGTTGTGGGTGGCGGTGGTGGCGGCGGCGAGAGATGGCGGTGGGTGGTGGAGGCGGAGACGGCGGTGGTGGGTGGTGGATGCGGTGGTGGGAAGTGGTGGTGGGTGGTGGTTGGTGGTGGTGGGTGGTGGGTGGTGGTTGGTGGTGGTGGTAGGAGGGTGTGGTGGTGATGAAGGGTGAAAGAGGGGATGGAATGAAAATAACAAAGGGGTGGATGGAATTAATTTGAGGGATTTAGATGGAATGGGTGATTCCGTTTCATCGTCCAATCAAACACCATTTTTTTCATTACCTCGTAATCGTCCATTTTATTTCACCTACCATTGCTGCATACCAAACACTACCTAACTCTTTTCAGATGAACAATTTCCTACGAAACCAAAATGAGGGCTATTACGGAGACTGATTGGAATTTATATCTATACTATATAATAAATACAAGTTTTGATATGCCACTTGTTACTATCTCATTCATCCTCAAGTTTTTTTTCCCGTCTCTCTCTCCTAATAATTATGTAAATTTCCTTTAATTATTTTTTCTCTCTCCTATTAAATAATAATAATTTATATAATTTTTATATAAAACGTTTTTCATTAATATGTAATATGTAAATCTTTATTATTAAGTATATATAACATTGCATTTATTTAACACGTGTAATACACTGGGTTCCCAAAGGTTAATATGAATTAACATTTATCAGTTAAATAAAAAAAAGTTAATACTCAGCTAAAAAATATTTTAAGAATTAACTTGACATAATTTACTGCTGGCACGTAAAAATTTATTCAACTCGTGTAATACACGGGTTTTTTAAAACATAATTTTTTATTATTAAGTATATAACATTACATTTATCCATCCCGTGTAATACACGGGATTCTAACCTAGTTAGAGAATATATTGTTGTATTTAGTTTTAATACTTTGTATATTTATCTCCATTTGACCAGGAGATTTATTGTATTTATAGTTATAAATCAATTGAATGAAATCAATACGGTGATTTACGAATCTCACATGTATCAGCCTAATTTTCAGGCCCCTCCCAACCCACCGATCGCCTCCTCTCTCCTCCTCCATGACCGGCGCTTCCAACTCATCCACCACCACTGGTTCTTGATCCCTTCCCCTTCAAACCCTACTACACATGCTTACCATAAAGCTTTCTTCTACTAATTATCTTCTATGGAGGAACCAAATCACCCATCTTCTTTCTCATCAAAAGCTTCTGTCTCATGTTGATAGTTCAACCACTATACAGCCTGAGACTATTCTTGTTGAGAATAAAAGTTCTCTGAATCTAGAATTTATCTCCTAGAAAGAAGTTGATTAAAGGCTTCTTCTTATGCTGCAATCTTCATTAACAGAGGAGGCTATGGCTGAGGTTTTGGGCCTCTCTACTTCTCGTGAGGTATGACTTGCCCTAGAAGCTGCCTACCGTCATGATTCTGTGAAAAGGATGCATACTTTACATGAATCTCTACGCCAAATGAAAATGGTTCTTCCTTAGTTGTTGAATATGGACCTAAGTTTAAATCTCTCTATGATCAACCGTCTGTAATTGGTCATCCGGTGGATGAAATTGACAAAACACACTGGATCTTATGTGGTCTCGGTCCCATCTTTGAGACTTTTTCTACCGCACAACGAGTTTTGCAACCGCGTCCATCCTTCGTGACCTTTTCTCTCAAGCAGAGAGTCACGAAATCTTCATGCAATCTATTCATGGTTCTAAACCTCCACATGCCGCATTTGTTGCTTAATCACAACATTACAACTCTAATTCTAATAAGGGTTTTGGCGATCGTTCTGTTGGACTTATATGTCCGAGTAACAAACATTCGACAACATGGTTATCGAGATAAGATCCAAATAGTTACACCACGAACAACAATATATCATAAAGGTCGTTTTAAGAATTAAACGAGCCTTAGACGAATTAAACCGAAAGGCAACATGATTATTTATGAAATAATTATCTAGATTATCTAAGATAATCAAAGGCAAGAAAGGATATTGTCATTCGGAATTACAAACAACTAAATTAAATAAAATATTTAGAATTACGGAATAATTAAGTTATATGTATATATGAGACATATATATATATATATACTATCTAATAAATAAAGGTTTTTTAGTGCCAAGTGTCGACTCCATATTAATTCTCACTATTTTTTTCTCGTTTCTCTATCTTATTTAATACACTTCTTTTAATAATAATATATATTTAAAAAAAATACTAATTATACTAATAAAACACATTTATTTTAAATTATCTCTTATTATAAGAAACTTTAAAATTTATTTATCTAAATTACATTAAATAGTAATTTACGTATTTTTGAAACTCAATTATATATTAATTTTTACATATTTTGATTTTGTTTTTATCCTTAGTATATGTAATATATTTTTCACCCCGTGTGTAGACACGGGATCTAAACTAGTATATGTATATAATTATATTTTTTAGTTAAAATGTATTTATATAATTATATAAGCGGTTATATAATTAAATAACCAAAGAGTTAGTTATTAGTGATTATTGGATAATCACAAGGGCTAATTGGTAACTTAAAACCCTAGCTTGGGGATTAGGTTACTAATCACCTATAAATACATAAGTGTAAGGAGAGATTAAAGGAACCATCTAATTGCATTTTGTTGCAAACCCTAATCCTCTCCTCCCATCCTTCCTATTTATGAAATAATCATCTAGATTATCTAGGATAATCCAAGGCAAGAAAGGAGATTGTAATTCGGAATTACAAACAACTAAATTAACTAAAATATTTGGAATTACGAAATAATTAACTTATATGTATATATGATATATATATATAACTAATTATATTTTTTAGTTAAACTGCATTTATACAACTTTATAAGGGGTTATATAATTAAATAACCAAAGAGTTGGTCATTAGTGATTATTGGATAATCACAAGGACTGATTGGTAACTTAAAACCCTAGCTTGGGGATTAAGTTACTAATCACCTATAAATACATAAGTCTAGGGAGAGATTAAACATGGTGCCATCTAATTGCAAACCATAATCCTCTCCTCCCCTCCTCCTATTGCCACTGCCACCTTCAAACCGGCGAGACAGCCACCGCAAAAGCGTCGTCCTTCTTCGTGTCGCTCCAACCACCACACTCGTGCGCTCCAGGCCGCCGCCGTCATCGCCAGCCGTAGCCGCCGGTTTTGCCCCACCATCCACGCCGTTCTTGAGCCGCCACCCTCGCCGTTCTTGAGCCTCCACCAAGAGACTCGGTTATCGGGTAGTCTCCATGAGGCACCATAGGTATCATTAGGTAATATTCTCATCCTCTCATAAGTGGTGACACTCGGTGATTGGGACAAATGAATAAAGGCTCGTTTTGGATTCGGGAGCTTTGGAGACAAATACGAATAGAGATCCGGGTTTTGTACAGGTGATTAGAAGTTGCGGGTTTAGTTCGTGGAGCCGGATCTAGCGACCAGAGTGTTTTCACGTGGTGTTACATCTTGGTTGCCGTCTCCTAGTCGTGAAAGGTATAACCCTAAACCCCCTATGGTTGATTATTGAATATTTGGTTTGCATTTGGACTCTTGGTGGGGCGATCTAGGGTTTGGCCTAGATCGGTTCGTTCTTGTTTTTTCGTTGCGCGTTTTAAAAGAGTTTTGAAACCCTTGCATGAAGCCCCAACATGTTCAAGAAACTGTGGCGGTTCTGGTTATGACCGTGGTGGTATTTGTCATCCTCCTCATTGACATCTTTGTTGGAAGGAAGACTATTATACATCTGCTTGTCCCCGTCTTACCTGGTTTGCTCGTGGTCCAACTATTAACGCCAAACTTGCTCAAGCATTTCAAGCCCAATGTCATGTCATAAACAACTCTCCAGATTGGTATATCGATTCTGGTGCTTTCGCTCATCATCTCTTGAATTGCTTGACTCTTCCTCTATTTATTCGAGTATTGATCGTGTTACTTTTGGTAATGGTAATTCTTTAACTATTTGTCACACCCTCGCCAAGGCGGATTATACACGGGGGAGCAAAAAAATTGAATCATCACACATGGATCAAAAGAAATTTCTATTATATTACTTGAATAGTTGATTATATTGATTACAAAAGTCAAACAAGACAAGTAGAGCAAATAAGTATTTTTTTGTTAATGTCTAGCTAAGTTAACTAAAGCATGAGTCCTTAAAATCCTAGTGTGATCAAAGCAGCAACTTAGTTTCCAAAACCTGAAAATCATGCTAAAATATGTCAACTAAAAAGTTGGTGAGAACATAGGTTTAGATGCATAGATATAGTATAGAATAATAACGTAGAATTCATAAACTATTTCAATACAAGTAATTTAAATTTTCATACATCGAGAGCACAACCAACCCTAGTGACTACAATAAATTCCCCGTCTGAACACATCAGACCCAAAGTGTAGCTGTAGTATGTAGTTTCTATACACCCAGCTCCTCCCAAGTTGAACAGAATTCATCAACTTGAAGGACTAGATGGGCTTGTCAGGTCAATAGATCTATTTACGTACTCTCATTGGCTAAAAAGTTAATGGTTATAGTAGAGTGTGTATGAAACCATTTAAGTTTACAAATATAGAAAGTTGTTATTGAAATAGTATGAAAACCTTGTAGTATGATAATAGTATTGATATAGAGTTTGAATATGAGCATGTTTTTCACCCCAAAGATAGAAAGTAAAAGAGGAGCTATAAACTCATCTTGCAAAGTTAGAGGGTTGAACTTGCACTTGTAGTAACTTGGATTAAGATGCCTTAAGTCTTCCCTAAGTAAGTTTGTTAAGTTAGAAACAAGTTTAGAACAGTAGATGGATTGCTATTGTAATTAGTAGGAAGTGGTTGTTGTATACGTGTTGGAGCATGTTCTGTGTCACACCCCAACCGACGATGGAAAACGTCGGGGCGGGACATGTAGACTGTTCAAAAGCTCATGATCAAACTAAATTACATAATTTTATTAAAATGATTTAAATATACAAATAGATATTGATCAAACAATCAAAAGCTAACAATAATTCTATTTCATTTGTCGCTAGGTCCATATGCTCCTAAGTGAACTTGTACTTCAAATAATTCCACCTGAAACATGTTTAAAACGAGAGGGTGAACTATAAATAGCTGGTAAGAATACATAGGTTTAGATATCTCATGTAGTTTTCAAATAGTTTATACAATTCATATGACATATGGTAAATAAGGCACTTTATGGGGAATCTATAGTTAAACTAGGTGTACAATCAAACCTTGTGATCGAGTCATAATACGCAGGTTACCCTAATGTAGAGTCGGTAACAAACACCCTACCTGGGTGGGTTTGTCAGACACAATAGATCTATCAATGTTACCATTGGCTTGTATAGAGTTAATGATTGCACGAGTGTGTCATGTATATGTAGTTCAACTCATAGCATTCAAGCACAAAAGCACAAATTACACAAATAGTCATAATGTAGAATTGTATATGTTGTAATTGCAAATAGTTTCAATGAAAGTCATGTTTCACCCCAAAATGTACAAAAATGAAAAAGAGGTTATGTAAACTCACATTTGTTGAGAGGTGATTGACTCGCAAAGCTTGAGAGTTTTAGGATTTAGACCAACGCCCTAAAAGATCATGATATAGTTAATTAGGGTTTTGGATGGCGTTTATCAGAAGATAGAACGTTAACAGATGCGAGAAATAGAGGATTGAATATATAACTGTTAATGTTGTAAATTTTCAGATTTGGACAGCATAAGAGCTTAACAGAAATAGGTTTGTTAAAAATATCAAGCGATGTGCTAAAATCATGAAATTTTACAGGCGACTAGTTTATAATGTTTTGAAAAGTTTCGTTTAGAAAGTTTTTCCATTTGAGACTCGGATCATAGTCAAAACGGTCAAACAAGACAGAAGATACTGAAAAAGGTTTCTGTCTCGTTTTGGCTACTACGGATTCATACGTTTGAATTAGAAAACGAACCAAATACGGTTGGAAAGACAAATTGATGAAATACGTCGTGGAATTTGAGTTTGCTTAGTTTTGTTTAATTATGATCAAGTGATGCTTAGTTAAAGTCAGAACATTTTCTGTCCACAATCAACGGTTGCACTTAAGTGGACCGTTTAAGGTTTTAAGGTTACCGAACGCGTAAATAAAAATATAGAAGAATATTATTATATCATTATAATACATAATATAATCATATTAGGTTAGCCAAAACATCTCGTGTCACCGGTCTAGCCATGATATTCACATAAACGTTTTGGAGAATCACAGGATGCAATCGGCATAGCCGACACGAGCAAGCGGATTCTACTTTAGATTAGCGTGTGGTTAATTCAAGTTAGATTAAATTTAGGATCAGAGGTTTAGAATGAAAATAAAAACAAGTTTTTATAAAGGTTAGAATCAAAAGAATAAGAAATAAATAAAAAGGAAGGAAGAGCGGTTTATACTTGATTCGTCACCCGAACTTGGTTCCTTGGATTTTGCGATTTCTTCAAGGCTTGGAGGGGGGTTTCTTGTGATTTCTTGGTAGTAGTAGGAGGCTCAAATCACAGGTGGAGGGTGGAGAGGTTAGGAGAGGAGTAAATGAAAAACAAGGGGGATTAAGGGGGGTATTTATAGTTAAACTAAGCCTTGGAAAACAAGAAAAGGGAATTAGGGTTGGGGAGGCTCCAAAGCTAAGAAATTCAGCTTATGGGGGCTGAGTTTTGTGAAATATAGCTTGGGCTAGGTCCAAGTGTAGGTGGGTTGGGTCCTAGCTTGGCCCGGTTGAGTGCGCGCATTCGAAATTCGCGATTTTAAGCATTTCTAAGCGAAATTGGCAAGTGCTTTCAACCTGAAAGTTGATTGTCATAACAAAAGGAGTATGTTTAGCCAAAAACATTTAAGTTAAAGTTATGTTAGTCGCGTACGGTAATTAACGGTCGGCGGACGAGAAAACGGGCTTTCTAAGGCATAACAAGTTGCGAAGGCACAATACATAGATTTACAAGCTTTTGTTGAACGTTTCAAGTGTAACAAGGTATAACAACTTTAATTTAACATGTTTGACATTTGTATGATTGATAACGGGTTATGATGGGCCTACTGGGCCTACAATGGGCCCATTTCATGATTAAGCCATCAATAAGCATCTAGAGCATAAGGTAACGTATGGTCAACAAGTATGTCGTATGGGTAAACCAAGTGTAATGAAATTCAAAATGGTTTACATTGAATAAATAAGTCTAGTATCAGATAAGTTAAACACGAAAGTCGCAGATGTTACATTTTGTGACAACCAGCTTGAAGACTCTACTTGTAATAGTATAGGTCTTTGTAATAGTCATTCTGAGTTGTAATCCTTTGTCTTTGTTTGTTAAGTTGTAATAGGGGAACTTAGTAAGTTCACCTAAGGCTAAGTTCAGGCGAACTTAGTAAGTTCGCCTATAGGTCAGTAGTTACCTATAAATAGGTGTTTGCATTGCTCATTTTGTATGCATTCATTCTGAGTCTTGTAAATAGTGTTTGAAGTGAATACAAAGAAGCAAGTTATTTACCTATTGTGTTGATTGCTTTACACGTTGCACGTTGATCATGGATTCCGCACGTTATCATCTTGTCGTACCGCGAGTCTAGAGATCCGTCACACCCTGGTGGGACCTACAATACTAGAAGTGGTTATCATTCCAGAGTAGTACCTCCAACAGAAAAGTTCACAGGAAAGAGTTGGTTGGATCAGAACCTCGTTGATGCACGTTGTTTTAAATATATATTAGTTAATATATTATATTAAAAGGGTTTTTATGAGATCAAGTTTAAATTTATAAAATGATAAATACTCAAACTTTAAAACACACACAGTAGGTAAGTATACCTATCGCAGCATTATATAGTGTAGGTAAGAACCAAGTATCGAACCAATAGACACGGTCGAGTTCCAATACTCAACGTTTGTTATCGTTTAGCCGGTTTAATTAATGAGTGTGTGTTGTGTGTCTGTGAAACAGAAAAGTAAATAACAGAAAATGTAAAATGTGTGTGAAGTGTGTAACAGAAATATAAATAACAGAAAAGTAAATAGTAGGAAAGTAAATAGCTCAAGAATAATCAAATCACAACGAGTATTGCTTTAGGCTTTGAATCCTATTGGTATATGATAATGTTATGTTAACTAATCCGATGGTATGAATAATACAAAAGTGTGAACGGTAAACCGCTAGAGGCTCATTCTCACAACATTTGGTTCACGAATTATGTTCTTTAATAATAAAATGCTAAGACTCCCAGCTAGGGACACCATTACCCTCAACTCGTTAATAGATCCGTACATTCGTATGCTTAAGATCTACCTCCAAGTTGGTTTAAGACATCAAACTTAAATACCTTTATTTTTATTAGAAGAGTGATTAAACTTTATTCACCGGGATGCGGTGCAACAATGGGACCATGTATAAAGGCTACCGTTCCCAACATGAGTTCACTAACTCTTGGTTTCATGACAAAGTTCGTATAAGGACGTACAATTTTTATCAATATCAACCAAGTGTTAGCTTATCAAAATCCGCTTGTATAAAGACGTACAAGTTTCAAGAGAATTTTGATTAAAAATATTTAGATAAAGATAACATAAACATACCATTAGACTAATAAGTTAAACATTAACATACACCAAATTTCATCTTCACCCAAGCAATACAAAGGGTTTAGCCACGAATGGCCATACGAACAAGCATAAAGCTAAGTTTCGTAGGCTCCCCTACTAGGAACAAAGCGGAAGAGCCTCTTTACTACAAACTACAGAAACGGGCAGTAGGAGTGTGATTTTATCTTTGGATTGGTGTGTGGAATGAAGAACCCATGCCTTCTATTTATAGGCCCCAAAATGGGCAATGCACGGGCGTGCAAACACCCAGGGAATCACATGTACACATGGCAGGGTACAAAAGCATCTTGGGGCACATGGAAGAGCATTTCACGACCGTGCAATGGGATGCAAGGCCGTGCATCCTCCTTTTTCTCCCTCCTTTTTTCTTTTGCTGATTGTTGACTTATGTTAACCAATTTTGACTTCTTGGGGGGGGGAGGTCAAATCTTGGGTGTGCTCCTTCCTATCTCAAGAGAAAGCTTGATTTCTTGATGTTTTTGACTCGTTTCCGCTCTTTTTTTCTTTCGGGATGCTGTTTAACCTGTAATTATAAAATATAAACGATTTAAGTAGCAATTGCAATGTTATTATTCAATTAGTACCATAATATGGGGATTATTATGCTTGAAAAACATGTATAATTTAGGACATATCATAATACCCCACACTTACACTTTGCTTGTCCTCAAGCAAAACCATGCATGATCAGACCCATAACAAACAACTGAAGAAAAGAAAAGAAGTCCCAAGTAAGTGGAGACTTCGAAAAACTTATGAGTCGTTTATTCTATTTTTGTGTTTTTCTTTGTTTAGGTTGATGGAATCCATGACAAGTCTACTAGAACTTTAATTATGCATAATCTTTCACTCCTCACAATTTTCACTCGACTCTCGGGTTATATATATGGATAATGTAAGTCAAGCAGAACAATCAAGTCTTCACCAACTAACTAAGTGATATGCATGAATCAAGATGACTTTGAAAAGGGTTGTAATGTGGCTAAAAAAAGAAAATAAAGGGTGAAGATGAAAATCTTTGTGGGTTTTTAAAAGGTTAAAAGGGGTTGTAGCTAATGTATGACACACGGCTAAGGCTTCTTGGCTTAAGATTGCAAAATACTAGCGGCTCCCTCCACAGTACTCAAATTATGAGGGTATAACTAATCCGAAGGCTCGTTTATGGTCAGATTGCCAAGACCGATACTCCGTATCATATTTAACTCTCCCTCCACTGCGTAATACACATTATTGCCTTTCCTTATGGTTCTTTCGGCTTTTAACCTGATATCACCCACTTTGATCAGATGTCCATACTCATGTTGGGAATAAGTTTGATTCTTGCTGCACTTCCTTCGTGGCTCCAGTTGTCACATTTGCCATATCTTTTGGCTCTTCTTTTGGCGACGCTTTTTGACAAGCCGCTTTTTGAAGTCCAATTCTTTGACAAAGTTTACCCTTTCAATACTCATTCTTTCATTGGACACGGTTCCTTGTCCAGTTATATATCCTCCCTTTGAATCACTCCCAAAGGCAACATATCCTCCATTGAAATGTCTGAAATTGGAGAGGATGGACCTGTTGTCGGTCATGTGCCTGGAACAACCATTGTCTACAACCCAGGTGTTATCCTTGTGACCTGGTTGTCCCTGCACATGAAAGAGATCTAGTTAGAGGGAGGAACCCAAGAACTTGTAAACTTGGGTGAGTGTGCCTTTGAGCCAACAACATCAGTATGCTTGCATTCAATGGATCCTATGAAGATGCTTTGAGGGATAGAAGCAATGGACTTGGCTTTCCATTGTTGAGGAAGTGATTTTCGAGACCTTTTTACTCTATCAGCAGCTGATGTGGCATTTGTTGCTGATGGCTTTGGCTGATCAGCAATAAACTTGGTTGCTGCTGATGGCTTTACTTGATCAGCAGCAACTTTGATTGCTGTTGAAGGCTTGTTTCTGGGCTTCTTTAACTTTACATGATCAGCAGCATTTTTGCTGGCTGCTGATGGTTCAACGTATACATGCTTCTCCTTCTTTATCTTTCTATTAAAAGTGGGTTTCTCTGTGGGAGTTATTCTATAGATAGGCTTCTGTTTTGGAGTAGCTTGAACTGCTATGGAGGCTGGTTGAAAAATCTGGCTGAAAGGATTGAATTTACAATCAGCAGCAAAGTAGTCTCATTCACCACATATGATGCAAGATTGTTAAGGTTTTTGAAGCTGCTTTCTTGGAGGAGAGAGAGACTTTCTGAATTGAGTTGTCTTGGCTTCATAGCTTCTTACCTTCTTGTTTTTGTTTGTCTTCTCAAAAGCATTTTGCTTGATGTTTCTTTGCTGCTGAAGGTAGTAGAAGCATGTGCTGGCAGTGTGATTGTATTTGCCACAGGCAAAGCAGGATTTAGTTGATTTATCCCTTTGAAAGTATATATAATCTTTTCTTTTGAATAGATCTTTGAAGTTCCAGGGATGAGCTTTGTTGTGTTCAAAAGTGGCTTCCTCCAATGTTTTCTGAACATATGGAGGTCTCTCTCCAGGTGCATGACAAATGTCAAACATCTTCTTGGGTTGATTGGATTTTGATTGAGGAATGGTGGAGGTTGAAGATTGTCCCTGATCAACTTTTAACTTTCTTCCTTCAGGAGGATAGCTAATTTTGATTTGTTTGGTGGGTGGAGGTACCGGTATTGAGGGAATAAAGGGGCTTGGACCGTTGGTTTGGATCACTTTGCCAGACTTGGTGGTTTTGAGTATTACTTCATTTATGGGAAGTAATGGGGCTTCACTTGTTTCAATGGAGTCTGAGTATGTGGACTCAGACTCATATAAGGTAGTGCATTCTGGCACAAATGATTCTTCCTTTGAAGGATCAAGATCTCGGTTGGCTAGGTCAAGATTGTAAAGATTGAAGTTTGGTTCATGGATGGCTACATAGTTAGCAGGTGGTGCAACAGTTTTGTAATAGTCAGGATGGTACCCCAGGCCAGTTTTTACTCTGTCATGAACTTGGACATCTAAAACTCTTTGCAGCTGTTTGGATGCAAATTCATATTTCTCAACATGAACCTTCTGTTCTACCTATTCTGCTCTGGTAGCTTTTAGCTTAACCAATAGATCATCAATCTGAGTTTCAAGATTTGTTTGTTCATGTTTTAATGATGAAATCTCTTTCTTTAGGCAGTTAATCTTTTATTTATAACTGTTTTCAACCTTTTTAAATTCAGATTTTATTTGGTGAAACTCTTCATTTTGATCTATAAGGTTTTGGTTATATTTCCTGTATCCTAGAACCTTATCAATACAAGGTTGAGTACAAAGATGTTCATATACCTGAGGTGGTATCTCTGTTGTGTCTTCCATGAGTGCTTGGTTATTGGGAGGAAGATATTCATACTGGAAGCTCCAATCAAAATCAGATGTTCCAACAGCTGCACAGGCTGTAGTTTGAGCAGGAGTGGTGTTGCCTTGACTTGCTTGACCATGAAGGGTCTGTCTAGATTGTGCCACAGCTGGGTTTGCCTTTGGTGCCTTGCATTCTCTGGCAAAGTGACCAAGTTGGCTACAATTGTAACATCTTAGCTTGCTCTTGTCGTAGCCAACTCTGGTGTTAGAGTTGTTGCTTGGAATTGGTCTTCCAGTTCTAGAGTAGAACCGTTTTGCTCTGAGAGAAAGCATGGCATAGGAGTGTTGCTTGTCCATTTCTTCTAAGTCATCTGGATGAAAGCATTCCAGATTTTCTTTGATGAAGAACATGTTACTAGAATTTTTGGAGACAAAGGCAGCTGAGTTTGGTTAAGGTGGAGCTTCAAGAAGAAATGGTGAGTTGTTTGTTTATGAGTTGGGAGTCTGAGGGTAGGTGACAATGGGAGGATAATAGTTACTAGAAGTGGGAGATGAGTGGTCAGAGTGTAGTGAAGATGAAGTGGTGGTTGATGAAGCTGTTGAATGACCTGAGCTTCTTTCTTTGGCTTGAATCATTTCTAATTCATATGTCTTTAGCATGCCATACAGCTCAGTCAATTGTAAAGTTTTCAAGTTTTCAGTTCTTTTCATTTCACTGTATAGAGTGTCCAGCAGCTTGGAAGAGATCTGATAAACTTTTTGAGAATGTCTTCATTCTCCATCTTCACTTTAGAGCACTGTAGCTCTCCCACCAGATAGGTGTACCTGTTGTACAAAACAATAAGATACTCACCTTCCTTCTAGACAAATTTCTCATATTGTTGCTTCAGAATGTCTCTTCTATTCTCCTTCAACTCCTCAGAACCAGCAAACATCTTCTTAATAGCTTCTCATAGCTCCTTAGCAGTCTTGTATTCTCTGAAGTTATGGAAAAATTAATTTGGCAAGCACATCTGAATGGCTCCCAAAGCTTTGAAATCTACCTCCATCTTCTTGATGTCTTCCTCTGAGTACTTTGAGGCTTCTTTAGGGACTGATGGACTTCCAGAATCAGCAGAGGCCACCATGGGTACATATGGTCCATCTTTTATGGAATTCCACATTCCATACTCTTGATAGCAGAAGAAACTTTCCATCTTGTTCTTCCACATATCATAGTCTTCTCCAGACACCAGTCTTGGTGGTCTGTTAATACTTCCAATATCATCAAAACCATTGTTTTGTGCCATTTCTGAATAAGTGGTGTTTAGCAAAGAGATAGTGGTGAGCAGAACTAGAGAGTGATTAAATAAGTGTGAGTTTTTTTTAATCTAAGAGCCAAAGCTCTGATACCACTTGTAGGATCGGTGTTTACAAGATAATTCTGTTCTTAGTTGAGATTGGTGGAAATAATAACAACTAATCAATGTATACAAGTAAACAATAATAATACTAATAAATGCAAGTTGTATTAATCTTCAAGGTTTACAAGTTAGAGAGAAAAAACTTGGGAAGTTCACCTATACAAATGGAAGATACAATACATTTAAAGGAACTTAGAATCAAGACAGACCCTTGATTCAAAGGATCAGATCAAACACAAGCCGTTGATCTTTGACAGTTACAAATTACACTACTATTGGTAGACAACAAAAAGACAAGTAGCTAAAAGGCAACTGCAGTGAAAAGACTTTTGCAATGAAAAGACAACAGCAAAACTAAGGTTTTTTCAGTAATCATTGTAGGACAGATCAGAATAGGAGCATTGTCTTTTGTTCTCTACACCAATAACATTCCTTCTGCTGATAGGTGTGTCAGTGTTGCAGTAAAAGGTTTTAGTAGTAAAGTCAAAGTTGCTGATGATTTGCCTATAAGCAGCATCAATGTTTGATGCTGATGAGAAGCCTATCAATAGCTACTTTGGACTTCAGCAGATAAGGCTATCCGCAGGAAACTTGTTCATCTGCAGGAGAACACAACTATTTGCAGCACTTAGCCTTATCTGCAGCAACTTGTAAGTCAGCAGCAAAATTGTGGAGTCCGCATCAATCTTAATTAGAGAATTTTGTAGCCATCAGTCTTTATCTCTACAAACTCCTCATAGACTGATGCTACCAAAACTCTGTTATTGCCTTTGTTGCTGAAGCTTTTGCATGTGAGCAACAATCATTGCTGTCTCATAGCCTCTGGGGTCCATGCTTGGATTGTCAAGAGGGAGTTCAGATAGATTCTTGATGTCCATGCTTGGCATGCTGAAGATGGTCTTGCTTGAACATCTCATCTTCTGACTTCTGACATCTATCAAAGTGTACTCATTTTGAGCAACAGTGGAGGACCAACTAACAAATGGATAGTGGGATTGAAGAGGTTTAACATCAATAACCACATCTTTGCTGGGGTTGAAGTGATGCTTGATCACCAGCAACAGATGTCTTCCACTATCATTTTTAGGCTCATGAGCTTCGCCCAGCTCCATCATTCTCTGAAGATCAGAATCTGGAAGCTGCATCACCTCATCAACAGATTTGTAGATTGATCTTTTTACCTCTGCCCTTCCCCTGAAAACTTCAAACCATTGGTCTTGATTGTTGTAGAACCATACTACAATTTCTCTTGAATCTTCTGGTGTGGTAGTAGGTTTAATTTTCTTCTTGGGAAGCTGTTGATGAGGAGGAGCTGGGTGAGAGGATTTGGACTCTTTGGGGGGAGAGTAGGGAGGTCTAGGAGGGAGAGTAGAAGGTTGTTGGACATAGGAAGGAGTGGATGAGAGAGTAGGCTTGGGATTCTTTTGTTTTCTTTCACTAGTTTGAGTGTTTACCCTTCTTTTTGAGCCTGTCTTCCCCAGTCTCTTATCCTCTTCCTTCTTAACTTTGACATATAAGGCTTGTAGGTTCATGAAGCTCATGGGACCCAGCCTCTTTCCACTCTCACCTCTAGCCTTTAGGAAGTCCATCAGGACCTTCCTTTCTTCATGGGTTCTGACATTAAATGCAATGGTCTTCCTGGTTTTCTGTTTGGCTTTTTCTTCTTCTTCATCCCTTTTCTTATTTGCCAGTTGACCTTGCTGTCCCATGAAAGCTCTGTATATATTTCTTTATTTGATAATTTCTCAAGGTAGTCTGCATCCTCACCTTGAGAAATCAGAGCTTCAGTCCACTCTTCCCTCATTTATTTAGCAAGTTCAGAGTCAGTGATTCAGAACTTGGCTTCTTCTTTTCTCTTCCTCTCCCTCTCTTCATCTTTTTTATTTAACTGTTCTTGCAGCTGAAGAGCTAAGGCTTCATCTTCTTTTATTTGTGAAGCTGCAGGAACTTGAACTCTTGTTTTATCCAGTTGTCTAGCATGCAACTGGATTTGTTGTTCTCTGAGGAGCATGACATTTTTTCTTTCTTGAGCCTTGCCATCTCCTCCTCTTCTCTTTCTCTTCTTCTTCTTTCCACCTCCTTCTTTTCTTGCTCTATCCTCTTTTCTTCTTCTTCTGTCATGATTCCTTTCCCTTTTTTCTTTATTGGATGCCTCTGCTTAAGCTTCATATATCACAATAGCAGAGGTGGAAGTTGCTATTGAGACCTCAGCATCAGCTTCATTGCCAATTTGAGGAGAGGACAAAGGGGGACAACTTCTTCATCTCCACTTTCTTCCCATTCTTCTCCAGTTACTTCCTTCCATTCTGTCATAATCTTCTGTTTCTCTTTTCTTGCAGATTCTTCTTCAATGTTTAGGATGACAGTTGGAGAAGAGGGAAGGGATAAGTCTGAATCAGATTCATCCACTGCAATCCATCGCTCATTTTCCAGAAAGTTTTTGACAATCAGAATCATTTCTTGACTTTTCTTGGAGTTGATGTTGCAGATGTGTGATCTGAGTTCAAATACTTTGTAGAGGAAGTCTGAGTTAAGGAGTAGAATTTCCTGAATGCTGTTGATGATAAAGGATGATCCTGCACACAAGAAGAACTGAAAGCCAGAGGACCCAATGCTTGACCACCCATGAACTTCTAAACCTATAACCACTTCATTATATAGGAATCTTCTTAGACACAGAATTTGACCATCAGTTAGAGCTTTGCTTCTACTCAAATCAAGTCTTTGATGCCTTTCTTCTGCTACTCTAGAGGACTCTGCTACTTTATCCTCAAACTTGTTGTATGCCACTTTCTTAGCAAGCTTAAGAAAGCTCTCAAATCTGGGCATGTTATCTTCACATATGTCATGGAAGTGTTCAATGGCAAGCATGACAAATAGATTATCAGATGTGTTGATACATTCAGTTAGATGCAGGGTAAGGATTTCCAGCAGATTTAGGTTATCCAAGATAAGCTCTTTGATTCCAGCAAATTCCAGCCAACCCAGAATCTTTTAGATAGGTCATCATATCCCCATGACAGAATGGAGTCAAACTCCAGGTTGTGAGCAGTTAGTGGGAAATGAGGGGATATGGCTTATCTTGAGATAGAAGCGGCAGCTGGAAGTATTGTGACTAAGAGAGGCATTTCTTCATCTTCATATTCAATTTCCATCTCCTCAGGGAATACTTCGTTTACATCCCTCATCACCAACTTCCATTCCTTAGAGATTTCTTCCTCTTCATCTCTGGGAGGCATCAAATCATGGACTTGAACAAAGGCAGGCTGAAATAGTGTTCTTTGAAAGGCAATCTACTCTTGTATCCAATCCTCCAGACTATCAGTGTCGTTTTCAATACTAACTATCTCCCCCTTTTTGGTTGCATCAGTGCATAGAGAGAGATCTGTTTGAGTTCCCACTGATACAAGGGAAGGAGAAGTCATAGTTAGGCATTGATGGGCTTCATGCATAGAGACTTGGTGTCTTAATTTGGACACTTCAGCCTCTAGCATAGCTACCCTGGCCGTCAATTCCAAGTTATGAAGTTTCAGTCTGTCCTCATCCACAGTTGTGGAATCCTTGGAACTAGATGGGGCCTTAGGCCTACCCTCTTCATCCCCATCACCCTGGTTTTCTTGGCGCCTGGGATTCCTCTCAGTGAAGGATGTTTCAAGAGAAGCATTCTCACCTTGAGTTGCCATGGTTAGGGTCTTAATTATGTTATCACGGTCCTCCTGGTCAATTGATGGACCAGAAATAGTGACAGCCCTTTCCATATCCACTCTTTCATGACTCCCAGAGTGGACCTTCTTGGGTGATGAACTTGGGCTGGCTACATTAGCAGCCAAGTCAATCAGTACCTCCTTGATAGTGGCATTTGAAGAAGGTACATCATCTTGACAAGGAGCCTCTACACTTAAGTTCAGAGAAGAAAGATGTATGGGCTCAGTGGGGATTTCTATGGACCTGGGATGTGGTCTTGATCCTAATAGGGATCCTTTCGAGGAAGTTTCCCTAATCATGTGGCTATCCCTTTTGGTATTCTCATCAGAGTGTTGTGATTCTGAATGAGGGCTTTTGGGTTGGGATGGGGCCTGTGGGACAAGAATAGAAGGAGTCTTCTTGCTCCTTTTCGCTTTCTAGTATAGATTGCCTCAACTGGGGCCCTGTTTTCTAGTTGGGCTTCAAGAACTGGGGTAAGTATTTGTTGTGCCTGTGCACCCTTAATAGGCTGCATAGGGGTTCGATCAAGGGAAGCAGAAGTATGTTCAGGCTGTGAAGTGGAAGGTGTGGGATCAGTATCTGCTGGGACTTCTGAACTGTCACCCTAGGTTCTTTGTATGTTCAACATTATAGATAACAATGGAACATTGACCCCTGAGAACTTTTTGGAAATTGTTCTCATACTTTGAAAATGTTATTTTTATGACCTAACATCAAGCAGATTCATGCAGGTTTTGAAAGATCTTTTAGTTCATGATTAAAAACTTCCTGCAAGAACCTTGGGTACATAAAGAAGGCTTGTTTTGCACCTTCGTGAAGGTTATATCTCAAACCTTCGAATATCAAATGAGCAAAGTTGAAACCCTGTCCAGTTACCATACCATGAACTGCAGACGCATGGGCAGAGCTCACTTGATGCCATCCATTTCTCTTCTGAGATATGCATTGAAGAAGAGTGTGGCATAAGAACTTCCAAGGAGGACCCATCAGTGCCTTCTCAATCGTGTATTCGTTCTGATTTTCAATGTACCCTATGGATACAAAGGTCCTCATATATTCGTCTTTGGTGTATGAGATGGCGGCCCCCTCGTCCTGAAGCTTGATGTGTTTCTTAGTGTGGCTTCAGTGATGGTGATGTCTTTGCCGTCTACCGTGACTTTTATTTGGGGAGTCCCCAGTTCGATAAAGTAGACGGCAGTGTTCCAGAAATCCTCCATGTGAGGGATATAGATTGTGGGGTTGACTGTTTGTGCAAAGTGGATTTTTGATCGACAGAGGAGGTCAATCATGTCATCAAACCCTTCAGATTTCTTTCCTTTGACAAGATAAGCAGTGAGATTATGGTAGGTTGAGAACTTGTCATTGAGGTTGTTGATATCAACTTCTGCCATTTTAGTTAGGATTGGAGGGAAGGAGGATGATTTTGAAAGGTGGTTAAGTATGGAAAGCTTTGAATGCTTGAGAGAAAATGATGAGGGTTAGATCAGAATTGAATGTGAAGTGGTGAAGGAAGAAATTTGATTTGTGTTATAACGATAAAGGAGGGAAAAAGCAGATTTACTTGTACTGTACAACCCATTTACTTTTCACTATTTTACAGCTGTAACACACTGTAGCAGCCATGGTAAAGACTGAAGGTGGTTTTTACAGCGGGTAAAATTTAATTTGGACTCATTTTACCCATCAGCAGCAAACTTGGTAGCTGCAGATGGTTAAACCTATCAGCAGCAAACTTGGTTGCTGCTGATGGCTAAGTCTATCAGTTGCAAACTTGGTTGCTGCTGATGGATGTAATGGTCCGCAGCAAAAATGTTGCTGCTGATTGTCTTAAAGCTATCTGTAGGAAACTTGTTTCTGCTGATAACTTAAGGCAGTCAGTGGCAAATTCTTTGCTGCTGAAGCTTAAACCTATCAGCAGAAAAAAATGTTTGCTGCTGACTTTTAATTTTTATTTACAACAGAAGACAAACACATTATTATTTAAAAATTTTGGAGACAAATTTTAATCAAAGTTCATCATGCCAATGGATTCAACTAAATATCTAAATCTAGCTTCATCAAAAGGTTTTGTAAACAAGTCAGCATATTGCTCATTGGTATGAACTTTGGTTAAAATGATTCTCTTTTTCTCAGCTTGATCTCTTATGAAATGATACCTGATGTCAATGTGCTTTGTCTTGGAGTGCTGCACATGATTGTTTGTAATTGATATAGCACTCATGTTGTCAACGTGAATGGGAGTTTCCATGAAAGTCATCCCATAATCCAACATTTGATTTTGTATCCAGATGACTTGTGCACAGCAACTGGAAGCTGCAATGTATTCTGCTTCTTCTGTAGACGTTGACACACAAGTTTGCTTTTTGCATTGCCATGAAATCAGTCTTCCTCCCAGAAACTGACATCCCCCTAATGTGGACTTCTTGTCCAAGTTGTATCCTCCATAGTCACTGTCAGTGTATGCATACAGGTTGAACTTGTCATTTTTAGAATACCATAGCCCAAGTCTTGGGGCTCCCTTTAGGTATCTAAAAATTCTCTTGACAGCTTGAAGGTGTGTATTCTTTGGAGCTTCTTGGAATCTTGCACACAGGCATACTGCAAACATGATATCTGGCCTTGAGGCAGTTAGATACATGAGTGATCCTATCATTGCACGGTACTGATGTTGATCAGTTTCTTGTCCATCTTTATCTGGAGTCAGTTGATGGTGCACTTGCATAGAGGTTCTTGCAGCAGAGTAGTCAGCCAGCTTGAATCTTTCCAAGATGCTCTTGACATATTTGGATTGGTTGATGAAGATTCCATTTGGAACTGTTTGACTTGGAGACCCAAGAAGAAATTTAGTTCACCCATTGAACTCATTTCAAACTTTGAGTGCATCAGGACCTCAAAGTCTTTACACAGCTTCTTCCTTGTTGATCTAAAGACGATTTCATTAACATAGATTTGTACAAGTAGGATTTCTCCCCCTTCATCTTTGATAAACAAGGTCTGAGCAATAGCACCTCTTCTGAAGTTGTTGCTAAGTAGATATCTTGACAAGGTTTCATACCATGCTCTTGGGGCTTGATGTAAGCCATAGAGAGCTTTATCTAATTTGAATACCTTGTCAGGATGGGCAGGATCGACAAAGCCTGGAGGCTGTCTGACATAGACTTCCTCACCATTATTCCCATATAGAAAGGCACTCTTGACATACATTTGATAAACAGTAAAGCTCTTGGATGCAGCATAAGCTAAGAAGATTCGGATTGCCTCCAGTCTGGCAACAGGAGCAAAGACTTCATCATAGTCAACTCCCTCTTCCTGAGTGTAGCCTTAAGCTACAAGTCTGGCTTTGTTCTTGACTACAATCCCTCTCTTATATTGCTTGTTCCTAAATACCCATATTGTGCCAATAGCAGTTTGACCAGGTGGAAGATCAAACAGGGTCCACACTTCTTGTCTTTTGAATTGCAGCAACTCTTCCTGCATTGCTTCAATCCCACTGCTATGTTTCAAAGCTTCATCTATCTTCTTTGGTTCTACTTGAGATAGAAAGCAAGAATACATACATATATTGGCCTCATGAGTCTTGCTTCTTGTTTAGACTCCTTGCTGAACTTGGCCAATTATATTTTCCAATGGATGTTCCTTGTTGATTCTCTGTGCTGGAACAACATCCATCTGTATTCCTTGCTCAAGATTGTTTTAAATTTGATCAGGAAAATCTTCATTCAATGTGGAAGAGTCTTCAACATCAGCAGCAACATCAACAGCAAATGCCTCTATTCCAATGGTATTTTCTTCATCAGCAGCAGATGCCTCTATTCCAATGGTATTTTCGTCAGTAGCAGCAGATGCCTCTACACCAACTTCAGAATTTTTGTGAATTTCATTTTGATTTTCATGTTCAGAGAAATTGCTGCTGGTGACATTGGACAGACTTGTTCCTTCTGCACTGGCTTCAATAGCTTCCATAATAGATGGAGGATCAATAGATGGCCTTTTGATTCTTATAGAGGGACTATTGAATTTCAATCTGTAATCAGTTGATGATGTGGAAGCTGGTTCTTTGGAAGAGGAAGACTACATATTTGAGAAGATGAGGGCTCAAATACTTAGGAGAATGAGTCTATATCAAAGAGCTAGTCTGGTCCTTTACCCTTTTCACATGCAATGTGTTCCCTACATTCCACATTTGCTGATTCTTCCATAATTCTTGTTTTTGAGTTGAATACTCTGTAGGCCTTGGATTGAGAGGAATAGCCCACAAAGTATCCTTCATTTGATTTGGCACCAAATTTAGGAAGAACCCCATGTGTGATTAGAATGGTACATGGACATCCAAAGGGTTTTAGAAATCTAATGTAGGGAACTCTTTTGAACCACAGTTCATAAGGTGTTTTGTTGAGAGGCTTGACAATGAGAACTCTATTTTGCACATAGCAAGATGTGCTTACTGCTTCTACCCAGAATGTTAGAGGCAGTTTTGAGTCAGCCAACATTGATCTTACTGATTCAATTAGAGTTATGTTTCTCCTTTCTGCAACCCCATTTTGTTGAGGAGTTCTTGGAGCATTGTATTGTCTTTCTATGCCCTTGCTCTCACAAAAACAGTTCAAGGTGTGGTTTTTAAACTCGGTACCTTGATCACACCTTATGACTTTGACTTTCTGATTGCTTTGATTCTCCACCCTAAGAATGTAGGATTTAAGAATCTCAACAGTTTCATCTTTTGTTCTCAAGAAGTATACCCATGAGAATCTGGTATAGTCATCAGTTATCACCGGACAATATGACTTCTTGCCCATTGACATGACATTTGTAGGACCAAAAAGATCCATATGCAGCAGTTGTAGAGGAGTGTCATTTGTATTCAATGTCTTGGGCTTGTGAGAACTCTTGTGTTGCTTCCCCTTCAGGAATTCTATGCAATAATCTTCAAGTTGGAATTCCTTGTCAGGAAGACCTCTGACAAGATTTCCCTTCACCAACTTGTTGATGGTTTTTACATTAACATGGCTTAATCTTATATGCAAGAGAGCTGATTCATCAACTGATGCCTTGGACAGAAAACAAGATATACTGCCAGATGGAGCGACCTCATTCATGTCAAGCACATATAGGTTGTCTTTTCTTTGGGCAGTTAATAAAATCTTCTCTAGATGAGGTTTGTTTAACCCAGGGGATAGCACAAAGCATTCTTTGTCTGTGAAAAGCATCCAATGCTTTTGATCACAGATCTGAGACACACTCATGAGATTGAAGTCCAATTCTTTGACAAAGTTTACCCTTTCAATACTCATTCTTTCATTGGACATGGTTCCTTATCCAATTATAGATCCGCCCTTTGAATCACTCCCAAAGGCAACATATCCTCCATTGAAATGTCTGAAATTTGAGAGGATAGACCTGTTGCCGGTCATGTGCCTGGAAAAACCACTGTCTACAACGCAGGTGTTATCCTTGTGACCTGGTTATCCCTACACATGAAAGATATAGTTAGAGGGAGGAACCCAAGAACTTGTAAACTTGGGTGGGTGTGCCTTTGAGCCAACAACATCAGTATGCTTGCATTCAATGGATCCTATGATGATGCTTTGAGGGATAGAAGCAGTGGACTTGGCTATCCATTGTTGAGGAAGTGATTTTCCAGACCTTTTTACTCTATCAGCAGCTGATGTGGCATTTGTTGCTGATGGCTTTGGCTTATCAGCAGCAAACTTGGTTGCTGCTGATGGCTTTACTTGATCAGCAACAACTTTGATTGCTGCTGAAGGCTTGTTTCTGGGCTTCTTTAACTTTACATGATCAGCAGCATTTTTGCTGGCTGCTGATGGTTCAACAGATACATGCTTCTCCTTCTTTATCTTTCTATTAAAAGTGGATTTCTCTGTGGGAGTTCTTCTATAGATAGGCTTCTGTTTTGGAGTAGCTTGAACTGCTATTGAGCTTGGTTAAAAAATCTGGATGAAAGGATTGAATTTACAATCAGTAGAAAAGGGGTCTGATTCACCACATATCATGCAGGATTGTTTAGGTTTTTGAAGCTGCATTCTTAGAGGAGAGAGAGACTTTCTGAATTGAGTTGTCTTGGCTTCATAACTTCTTACCTTCTTTTTTTTGTTTGTCTTCTCAAAAGCATTTTGCTTGAGGTTTCTTTGCTGCTGAAGGTAGTAGAAGCATGTGCAGGCAGTGTGATTGTATTTACCACAGACAAAGCAAGATTTAACTGATTTATCCCTTTGAAAGTATACATAATCTTTTCTTTTGAATAGATCTTTGAAGTTCCAGGGATGAGCTTTGTTGTGTTCAAAAGTGGCTTCCTCCAATGTTTTCTAAACATATGGAGGTTTCTCTCTAGGTGCATGACAAATGTCAAACATCTTCCTGGGTAGATTAAATTTTGATTGAGGAATGGTGGAGGTTGAAGATTGTCCCTGTTCAACTTTTAACTTTCTTCCTATAGGAGGATAGCTAATTTTTATTTGTTTGGTGGGTGGAGGTACCGGTATTGAGGGAATGAAGGGGCTTGGACCGTTGGATTGGATCACTTTGCCAGACTTGGTGGTTTTGAGTATTACTTCATTTGTGGGAAGTAATGGGGCTTCACTTGTTTCAGTGGAGTCTGAGTATGTGGACTCAGACTCAGATGAGGTAATGCATTCTTGCACAAATGATTCTTCCTTTGAAGGATCAAGATCTCGGTTGTCCAGGTCAAGATTGGAGAGATTGAAGTTTGGTTCATGGATGGCTACATAGTCAGCAGGTGGTGCAACAGTTTTGTATTGGTCAGCATGGTAAACCAGGCAGTTTTTACTTTGTCATGAACTTGGACATCTAAAATTCTTTACAGCTTTTTGGATGCAAATTCATATTTCTCAACATGAACCTTCTGTTCTGCAAATTCTGCTCTGGTAGCTTTTAACTTAACCAATAAATCATCAATCTGAGTTTCAAGATTTGTTTGTTCATGTTTTAATGATGAAATCTCTTTCTTTAGGCAGTTAATCTTTTCTTTATAACTGTTTTCAACCTTTTTAAATTCAGATTTTATTTGGTGAAACTCTTCATTTTGATCTATAAGGTTTTGGTTATGTTTCCTGTATCCTAGAACCTTATTAATGCAAGCTTGGGTACAAAGATGTTCATATACCTGAGGTGGTATCTCTGTTGTGTCTGCCATGAGTTCTTGGTTGTTGGCAGGAAGATCTTCATAAGGGAGGAAGCACCAATCAAAATCAGTTGTTCCAATAGCTGCACAGACTGCAGTTTGAGTGGGAGTGGTGTTGCCTTGATTTGCTGACCGTGAAGGGTCTATCTAGATTGTGCCGCAGCTGGGTTTGGCTTTGGTGCCTTGCATTCTCTGGAAAAGTGACCAAGTTGGCTACAATTGTAACATCTTAGCTTGGAATTGTAACATCTTAGCTTGCTCTTGTCCAAGCCAACTCTGGTGTTAGAGTTGTTGCTTGGAATTGGTCTTCCAGTTCTAGAGTAGAACCGTTTTGCTCTGAGAGAAAGCATGGCATAGGAGTGTTGCTTGTCCATTTCTTCTAAGTCATCTGGATGAAAGCATTCCAGATTTTCTTTGATGAAGAACATGTTACTAGAATTTTTGGAGACAAAGGCAGCTGAGTTTGGTTTGTAACATCTCTGATTTTTCGACCCTATTTTAATTTATTTTACTTAATAAAATAACAGCACTACATTAAATCATATACTTGTTCAAACCTATGCCTCATTAACTGTTAGATGAATGTATTTTAATTCAAGATTTAGAACTCATAATCACGTGGTAACACCTCCAAGAGATAACTCAGTTAATGATCCCGTTAGGTGTTCTGTTAAATCCTAACCAAGCTAATTCTGTCAAAGTTGAAGTTGCAAGGGTTGATTTTGTAAATAACCAGAAACCCTAATAGGCACGGTCGCGCGCCTTGCTTTGGAACGGTGTGCCTTGGCACGGTCGCGCCTCTTGACAGTTGAAACGTAAAAACGAACTTAAATCCTAAATTCGTTCAACTTTGTAACCGTTATACACGTTCGTCTTTTAACAAACATCATTAGTCAATTAAACATCGATATTACACTTGAATTAAAACCAATTATGGATCTTAAACTGAAACCGTCGACCTCTTCATCTTTTACTCATCAAATTCGTTCATTCCTATTGTTACTCTCTCAAACCAAGCAACTACGCACCGTAACTAAACCTCTCTGAAGTTTTACGCACACCAATCTCCCCGGAATTACAGCAGAAGACGCCGGAGATCAAACCCGTCATCGTCGGAACTCATCCCTACCGTACACTATCAATTCATCGTTCTTCCGGGTAATTGAAACCTCCTACACCTTCGTTTTAGTCCATAGATCAAAAGCCCCAACTTAATTTGGGCTTACAATAACTAATCTAACGCGAACCCGAATCTAGGGTTCATTTCAAACTGGTTTAATCGAATACTACCTTGGAGATGTTTTAAATACAATTAAACTATACAAAAAGATTCGTAATAACCTAATGGGTGAAAGCCCTATGAATTCCAACATTAACAATATAAAAATTAGTCAATTCATTTCTGTTTTGGAACAGACACGGTCGCGCTAATCTCCTAGCGCGGTCGTGCCAATACCAGCGTAGTCGTGCCTTACACACTCAGACCCGGTCATGCCTCTTGACTAGACTTGGTCGTGCCTCAGAACCCTAGACACGGTCGTGCCTGGCTAAGACACGGTCGTGCCTGGCTAAGACAAGGTCGTGACTAGTGAACAGCTTAGTTATGACTTATGTTTGATCAACACGGTCGCGCCCTGACTAGCATGGTCGCGCCCATGGTCCTAGCACGATCGTGCCTTGTCCCAGGCACGGTCGTGTGTGTGAGAAAATTTTGACAGAATGCTTAATTTTATATTTTAAAAACAATGTGCATTCCAAATTAACTTTCAAATAAAAATAATTGATTTTATAAAGATTTATATTAACTTTATTTAAAAAGATCAAATTCTTATTTCTAAAATAAACAGAAGTATTTATTTTAAGCTACAAAGTTATGTTTACATTTATCATTAAACTCTACACATAAATATTATTTATACAACTCATTTACACATCTTTATAAAAATAGCATAAAGATTATTTATTAAATTTATATTTAATATAATACGCCCGATATATTTTTATAACTAAATGACTAAGTTACATATCTTTATAAATAAATAAAGTAACGATTATATATTTAATTTATATTTAAACAAAATTTGTTTATCTAGATTATACTTAACTAGACCTAACACCTACATTGTTTTTATAACTAAATGAATAAATAATAATTATTTAATTTATTTAGTTATTCGAACCCAAACCCTAATCAAAATGTTCTAAAAGTATCCATTTCAAATCTTTCATTTTATACAACACCTTTCAAATACAAACCACTAACATCTACAACTTCAACTCCTTATACACACACCCAATTACACCCTAGACTTAGACATGGACTATTGTGCACATTATTAATTCAATATACATTACACTCTAGGTTAACGTTGTGCATTACAAGGATCGCGTTACTATCTAGTCTCTCGTGTTAGCCACGCCTTTTGAATCAAGTGAGTATTACATAGCCCCTTTTACTCTTTTACACTTTTTGGGGTGGAACATGAACACTATACAATACTATTGCTCACATTTACACAAACTATACAAATACAAATCCTCTTTACATTCATGTGTGCAATTTGAGCTTTATGCCTGAGTGCTAATTGTGCTAACTTTTGTGTGCGATTTATGTGCAATCATTAACTATTCAAGCAGACGGTAAACAATGATAGATCTATTGAGTCTGACAAACCCACCCAGATTGGGCTGATCGTTACCGACAACACAATTTTGCATGCTAGTTACAAAGGTTTGATTGTACTTTGGTTACACAATGGCTACTCTCCATAAATGTCTTATTTTATCATGTTATGTAAGGATTTGTTTATTTACAATCTATACGCTATCAATGTACAAACCTGTGTATGCTCACCAACTTTTTAGTTGACCTTATTTTATTCATGTTTCAGGTGCTATCATATGAGTTTGATCAAGACATGTTACACATAGGCTTTGGACTTAGTTAATTTTAATTCGAAAACAAATTGTATTTCTTTATGTACTTTGGAATTGATTCATGTTTGTTTGAATGGAAATGGATTTAATATATTACAATATAGTCAACCTTGAGCTCACGAACAGTCTACATGTCCCGCCCCAACGATTCCGCCGTCGGTTGGGGTGTGACAGATTGGTATCAGAGCCTTGGTTATAGGGAACTAGGTTATTAGACACCCTTGACCTAGACTATAACTTTAGGACTCCCATACAATGCCATGCTACTACATGTTACATTATTAGTTCTTGTGTAAATATTTTTTCATGCTATCATAAGTATTTACACTACGTGATACAATACATAATGACTTATGTGTCACACTACTTGATAACTTTTGTGCTTACACTCATTACTATCTACATGCTATATGATTATTTTTTTATGTGAATATTCTTACATGTTATACTATATAACTACATCATATGATACAATAGTTAATAATCTATGTGTCACATTACTTGTCAACTTTTTCTCCTATTCATTGCTACCTATTTAATTTATTTAAAAGTGCTATCCTAAGTTTCCACACACACTCATACACACTTAGTTATTCATGCACCCCTAAACTCACATACATAATACCACACCTCTTGTGAACAACAAATTTTTAAACTATTAGGCCTAATGTCCATCAATAATAAACTAAGAAGTCCATCTATCCTCCAAGAAGCAAAAGCCCACTGAAATGCATAAACCTTACTTTCGGGCCACAAGGCCCAGTCTACAACAATTTTCATCATGACCATGAGCCCAACAATAGTGTTATTAATACATGATGGCTGGAAGAGTGTGTAGGCCCATGAGGGATTCTGGCTAAGGAAAGATAGGGTACTTAAGTGTGTCCTAGTGACCCACCCCTCTTTCCTAGGAATTCTCCTCAGGGATACACTACTTATAGGTCAAGTGTACTCCTAAAATACTATTGTGAAGACTCGACGTTATGACTGTAAAACTCTAAACCTATGAGAACTCCTATATTTGACACTCGGTATTTTATTATCGCTTACAACCTTTCCATTGTTTTCCTGCTAAGCATGGACTCCTACTCTCCTACCTCCCCGGTATACCGTCCCGAAGAAGAGTCTGATTGGGAAGAAGACATCAGATCACCCGTGCATCGATCACCAACACCCGCAGATGCTAGACCAAAGTTTGATGTAAGGGAAGATTGGATTAGGAACACCGGCCCAAGACTTCGAACACCTGGATCACCCGCACCCGGAAACCCGTATCAGACACCCCATCTCCACAATCAGTTACCACCCCCACTAAGAGACCCATATCTAATGCCCGACCCGTATCACTCTAATCCTTGGGTAGGTCATATCATGGCACTCACTAGTACTATCGAAATTCCAATCAATGACACGCACCAATATGTAAGGACCTCAGAACTTGAGAGGCAAAGAATGGAGCAAGGGGTAATGCACGACTTGCAAGGAAAAAGAATGGATGGCCTAGCAAACCAATTAGGGTACCAAAAGGAGTTAACCTCCATCCTCGAAAAAGAAATACTGGAGCATCGCACGGAGACAGCTAAAGCTGAAGCCAGATCGGCTACCCGAGTGACCATAGCGGTGCTCGCCTTGGGAATTATTCTCCTTCTAGTGGAAAGCTATAGGAGGCGTTAACAGAATTATTTTTCTTATTTATTTCAGTTTGAGAATCATTTCCCTGTTTTTGAATAATGTTTTACATTTCAGCATTTACTAAATTTTATATTTTCCAACTCTAAAGTTATTATTCATTAATTCAATACGTTGAGTGTGAATTACACCCATCATATTTTCATCAAAATTCTCCAAGTATAATCTTTCTCGTTCACCACAATTTAGTACACTGCCAGCAATCTCCTTCGTAAACAAATCATCCTATTGTTTTATTTAAACAAACCTCGTTATTTTGTTCAAACAAAATGTTTATCAAACATTTAGATAGTATCAAAAACATAAATTTTTCATAAAACTTCTCACGTGATAGGGAAACTTAATACAATCTATTTTATAAAAATATTATTTCGAATTGATAAATAATTATGATTTTTCCTCATTAAAGAAAATATTTCTAAACCCTGGCTAAATTAGTATACGACTACTTGTTTAGCCAATAATTCCGCTTAAAAATATTCTCTTATTAATAGCTGAAAATTTAAATTAAAAGATTTTTCCCATAAATTGTCTATTTATTTAAATTATGTGACTCAATGGATTCACTACGTTATATATCTACAACCAAGAACAATTTACCTCTTTCTATTTTCAAACAAAGATCAGTATTTGTAAACACATTTCCCCGAATGTTTTTTTCAGAACCTCCTCGCTACCTTTCGCTTGTCGCTTCAAGAGACGATCCATACCGCGTAGACGTTAACCCTCCCCATCAACCTCAATGAGATTTAAGAGCTAGAACCTAACTACCACATTATACAGGAACGCCAAACAACACGCTTGTCCGCAACACTCGATCACATACAAAACTCGTTAGTATACATCACACACGAAGTTCAATAACTTACTTATGCACGTTCACAATAAACCCAACGCAACCACATGGTACATGAAAGTCAATTATTCTCAATATATCCAATGCTACACAAATTACATAATACATGAAACTAGTTTGTCTACAAATCACGATTTACTTGATTGATCGCATAACACACGGAACATGTCTATTTGCAATACACATGCTACTGGATTGAGCACATAATACACGAAACTTAGTTGTTTGCAAAATACATGATGCATAACAATTCCTTGATTGGTACATAATTCTAGATTGGCCACATTAAACATGAAACCCATTTGGTTATAAGGTACATTATACTAAATTATGCACATTATGCAATATACATAATACTAAATTGTTTATATTACACATGAAAGATATTGATTTACAAAATACATGACACCAAGTTGTCGACACCATACATGAACTTCATTTCCTACAATACACATGATACTATGTTATTTACATACCACATGAGGGCTTATTGACTTACAAAATACATGACACTAAGTTGTCGACACCATACATGAACTTCATTTCCTATAATACACATGATACTATGTTGTTTACATACCACATGAGGGCTTATTGACTTACAAAATACATGACACTAAGTTGTCAACACCATACATGAACTTCATTTCCTACAATACATATGATACTATGATGTTTACATACCACATGAGAGCTTATTGATTTACAAAATACATGACACTAAGTTGTCGACACCATACATGAACTTCATCTTCTACAATACACATGATACTATGTTGTTTACATTCCACATAGGAGCTTAATGATTTACAAAATATATGAAGCTAAATTGTTCACGCTACACATGAGACCAATTTGATTACGAGCTATGTGACACTAGATCATACATGAGACTTGTGTGTTTACTTTATACACGAAACAAAATTTGTTTACAATTATTGCAATTGATTGATTTCATTATACACAAGACATGGTCATGCACTTTTGTTCACCAAAGTTGACGACCATAATACACTGAAACGACTCGGGGTTTGACGTATTCTTGTTCAAACACGAGCAAACTAAGAAACTTTAAGTTATACTACTTTACTACTCTTTAGTTGCGAACTGACCTGATTAGGGACATAGTTACTTGTTAGCGACTGTTATGTGAAAACAATAGACGTGATCAGAGTGAAATTGTGCCCCCTTGACCTGCACACAACGGAAAGATCTATACGGACCATGCGATGATTTGAGTAATTACGGGTGCACACGGAATTATGAAAATCAGCGCATGGAAAGCATAGTGAAATTTTGTCGTGTGTTGTGACCTAAAACTTATCATGATATGTAACAACGAAACTAATGTGATATGACAAGGGCATGGTGGATACGCCGATGGTACTTCCTATATATAAGTGTCCTATAATATTATCAAAAGTAGCGTTGCTCATGTCACGTGAAGTTTTGACCTAAACCAATGTTTATGAAATCTTTTACCCACTGACAATTTTAAGCATATTAAACTACATCTTGCACAAACCCTGATGATCAAGATCCATCAAATTCGTTCCAAGTAATGCATCTCACCTTTAGAATTCAAATTATTATTCGACAATCTTCTCCTTAAGTTCATTTCAAAACTAAATTCATTGTCATCATTCATATCCAACCTCAATTATCAGGCCTAAACCATGTCAACCGTTACACTCCCCAGAATCTAACAGTCAAAATTCATCGAAGACCCAAAACTCCCACCTCTTTCTTAATTTAGTAGTCTCCATTAGTTAAATTTCGGGACGAAATTCCCTTAACATGGGGAGACTGTAACATCTCTGATTTTTTGACCCTATTTTAATTTATTTTACTTAATAAAGTAACAACACTACATTAAATCCTATACTTGTTCAAACCTATGCCTCATTAACTGTTAGCTGAATGTATTTTAATTCAAGATTTAGAACTCATAATCACGTGGTAACACCTCCTAGAGATAACTCAGTTAATGATCCCGTTAGGTGTTCTGTTAAATCCTAACCAAGCTAATTCTATCAAAGTTGAAGTTGCAAGGGCTGATTTTGTAAATAACCAGAAACCCTAATAGGCACGGTCGCGCCTCGTTCTTGCACGGTCGCGCCAAGTGCCTTGGCAAGGTCGCGCGCCTTGCTTTGGAACGGTCGCGCCCGGTGCCTTGGCACGGTCGCGCCTCTTATTGGCACGGTCGCGCCTCTTGACAGTTGAAACGTAAAAACGAACTTAAATCCTAAATTCGTTCAACTTTGTAACCGTTATACACGTTCGTCTATTAACAACCATCATTAGTCAATTAAACATCGATATTACACTTGAATTAAAACCAATTATGGATCTTAAACTGAAACCGTCGACCTCTTCATCTTTTACTCATCAAATTCGTTCATTCCTATTGTTACTCTCTCAAACCAAGCAACTACGCACCGTAACTAACCCTCTCTAAAGTTTTACGCACACCAATCTCCCCGGAATTACAGCAGAAGACGTCGGAGATCAAACCCGTCATCGCCGGAACTAATCCCTACCGTACACTATCAATTCATCGTTCTTCCGGGTAATTGAAACCTCCTACACCTTCGTATAGTCCATAGATCAAAAGCCCCAACTTAATTTGGGCTTACAATAACTAATCTAACGCGAACCCGAATCTAGGGTTCATTTCAAAATGCTTTAATCGAATACTACCTTGGAGATGTTTTAAATACAATTAAACTATACAAAAAGATTCGTAATAACCTAATGGGTGAAAGCCCTATGAATTCCTACATTAACAATATAAAAATTAGTCAATTCATTTCTGTTTTGGAACAGACACGGTCGCGCTAATCTCCTAGCGCGATCGTGCTTCATGAGACACGGACGTGCCAATACCAGCGCGGTCATGCCTCACACACTCAGACCCGGTCATGCCTCTTGACTAGACTTGGTCGTTCCTCAGAACCCTATACACGGTCGTGCCTGTCTAAGACACGGTCGTGCCTAGTGAACAGCTTAGTTATGTCTTCTGTTTGATCAACACGGTCGCGCCCTGACTAGCACGGTCGCGCCCATAGTCCTAGCACGATCGTGCCTTGTCCCAGGCACGGTCGTGTGTGTGAGAAAATTTTGACAGAATGCTTAATTTTATATTTTAAAAACAATGAGCATTCCAAATTAACTTTCAAATAAAAATAATTGATTTTATAAAGAATTTTATTAACTTTATTTAAAAAGATCAAATTCTTATTTCTAAAATAAATAGAAGTATTTATTTTAAGCTACAAAGTTATGTTTACATTTATCATTAAACTCTACACATAAATATTATTTATACAACTCATTTACACATCTTTAAAAAAATAGCGTAAAGATTATTTATTAAATTTATATTTAATATAATACGCTCGATACATTTTTATAACTAAATTACTAAGTTACATATCTTTATAAATAAATAAATAAATAAAGTAACGATTATTTATTTAATTTATATTTAAACAAAATTTGTTTATCTAGATTATACTTAACTAGACCTAACACCTACATTGTTTTTATAACTAAATGAATAAATAATAATTATTTAATTTATTTAGTTATTCGAACCCAAACCCTAATCAAAATGTTCTAAAAGTATCCATTTCAAATCTTTCATTTTATACAACACTTTTCAAATACAAACCACTAACATCTACAACTTCAACTCCTTATACACACACCCAATTCAACCCTAGACTTAGACATAGACTATTGTGCACATTAATTCAATATACATTACACTCTAGGTTAACGTTGTGCATTACAAGGATCACGTTACTATCTAGTCTCTCGTGTTAGCCACGCCTTTTGAATCAAGTGAGTATTACATAGCCCCTTTTACTCTTTTACACTTTTTGGGGTGGAACATGAACACTATACAATACTATTGCTTACATTTACACAAACTATACAAATACAAATCCCCTTTACATTCATGTGTGCAATTTGAGCTTTATGCCTGAGTGCTAGTTGTGCTAACTTTTTTGTGCGATTTATGTGCAATCATTAACTATTCAAGCGACGGTAAACAATGATAGATCTATTGAGTCTGACAAACCAACCCAGATTGGGGTGATTGTTACCGACAACACAATTTTTTATGCTAGTTACAAAGGTTTGATTGTACTTTGGTTACACAATGGCTACTCTCCATAAATGCCTTATTTTATCATGTTATGTAAGGATTTGTTTATTTACAATCTATACGCTATCAATGTACAAACCTGTGTATGCTCACCAACTTTTTAGTTGACCTTATTTTATTCATGTTTCAGGTGCTATCATATGAGTTTGATCAAGACATGTTACACATAGGCTTTGGACTTAGTTTATTTTAATTCGAAAACAAATTGTATTTCATTATGTACTTTGGAATTGATTCATGTTTGTTTGAATGGAAATGGATTTAATATATTACAATTCAGTCAACCTTGAGCTCACGAACAGTCTACATGTCCCGCCCCGACGATTCCGCCGTCGGTTGGGGTGTGACATGGTTGAGGTGGAGCTTCAAGAAGAAATGGTGAGTTGTTTGTTTGTGACTTGGGAGTCTGAGGGTAGGTGACAATGGGAAGATAATAGTTACTAGAACTGAGAGCTGAGTGGTCAGAGTGTAGTGAAGATTAAGTGGTGGTTGATGAAGCTATTGAATGACCTGAGCTTCTTTCTTTGGCTTGAATCATTTCTAATTCATATGTCTTTAGCATGCCATAATGCTTAGTCAATTGTAAAGTTTTCAAGTTTTTTGTTCTTCTAATTGACACTGTATATAGTGTCCAGCAGCTTGGAAGAGATCTGATAAACTTTTTGAGAATGTCTTCATTCTCTAGCTTCACTTTAGAGCACTGTAGCTCTCCCACCAGATAGGTGTACCTGTTATACAAAATAGTAAGAGACTCACCTTCCTTCCGGACAAAGTTCTCATATTGCTGCTTCAGAATGTATCTTCTATTCTCCTTCAACTCCTCAGAACCAGCAAACAACTTCTCAAGAGCTTCCCATAGCTCCTTAGCAGTCTTGTATTCTCTAAAGTTATGAAAAATTTCGTTTGACAAGCACATCTGAATGGCTCCCAAAGCTTTGAAATCTACCACCATCTTCTTGATGTCTTCCTCTGAGTACTTTGAGGCTTCTTTAAGGACTGATGGACCTCCAGAATCAGCAAAGGCCACCATGGGTACATATGGTCCATCTTTTATGGATTTCCATGTTCCATACTCTTGATAGTAGAAGAAACTTTCCATCCTGTTCTTCCACATATCATAGTCTTCTCCAGACACCAGTCTTGGTGGTCTGTTAATACTTCCAATATCATCAAAACCATTGTTTTGTGCCATTTCTGAATAAGTGGTGTTTAGCAAAGAGATAGTATTGAACAGAACTAGAGAGTTATTAAACAAGTGTGACTTTGTTTAATATGAGAGCCAAAGCTATGATACCACTTGTAGGATCGGTGTTTACAAGATGATTTTGTTCTTAGTTGAGATTGGCGAAAACAATAACAACTAATCAATGTATACAAGTAAACAATGATAATACTAATAAATGCAAGTTGTATTAATCTTCAAGGTTTACAAGTTACAGAGAAAACACTTGGGAAGCTCACCTATACAAATGGAAGATACAATACATTTAAAGGAACTTAGAATCAAGACAGACCCTTGATTCAAATGATCAGATCAAACACAAGCCGTTGATCTTTGACAGTTACAAATTACACTACTATTTGTAGACAACAAAAAGACAAGTAGCTAAAAGGCAACTGCAGTGAAAAGACTTTTGCAATGAAAAGACAACAGCAAAACTAAGGTCTTCTCAGTAATCATTGCAGGACAGATCAGAATAGGAGCATTGTCTTTTGTTCTCTACACCAATCACATTCCTTCTGCTGATAGGTGTGTCAGTGTTGCAGTAAAAGGTGTCAGTAGTAAAGTCAAAGCTACAGATGATTTTCCTATCAGCAACATCAATGTTTGATGCTGATGAGAAGCCTATCAGCAGCAACTTTGGACTTCAGCGGATAAGGCTATCCACAGGAAACTTGTTCATCAGCAGGAGAACACAACTATCTGCAGCACTTAGCCTTATCTGCAGCAACTTGTAAGTCAGCAGCAAAATTGTGGAGTCCGTAGCAATCTTACTTAGAGAATTTGTAGCCATCAGTCTTTATCTCTACAGATAATGTTTTGTTAACTAATCCGATGGTATGAATAATACAAAAGTGTGAACGGTAAACCGCTAGAAACTCATTCTCAAAACATTTGGTTCACGAATTATGTTCTTTAATAATAAAATGCTAAGACTCCCAGCGAGGGACACCATTACCCTCAACTCGTTAATAGATTCGTACATTCGTATGCTTAAGATCTACCTCTATGTTGGTTTAAGAAATCAAACTTAAATACCTTTATTTTTATTAAAAGTGTGATTAAACTTTGTTCACCGGGATGCGGTGCAACAATGTGACCATGTATAAAGGCGTACCGTTCCCAACATGAGTTCACCAACTCTTGGTTTCATGACAAAGTTCGTATAAGGACGTACAATTTTTATCAATATCAACCAAGTGTTAGCTTATCAAAATCCGCTTGTATAAAGACGTACAAGTTTCAAGAGAAGTTTGATTAAAAAGGTTTTACGGTCTCACACTTTAAAATCAAGAACACTCACAAGTTTAAATACTAGTTTAGATAAAGATAAAAAGTCCACCAAGAAGGTAGTTTTAAGTGAGAATAATTAAAGAACATAAACATACCATTAGACTAATAAGTTAAACATTAACATACACCAAACTTCATCTTCACCCAAGCAATACAAAGGGTTTAGCCACAAATGGCCATACGAACAAGCATAAAGCTAAGTTTCATAGGCTCCCCTATTACGAACAAAGCGGAAGAGCCTCTTTACTACAAACTACAGAAACATACTCTAGGAGTGTGATTTTATCTTTGGATTGGTGTGTGGAATGAAGGACCCATGCCTTCTATTTACAGGCCCCAAAATGGGCAATGCACGGCCGTGCATTGGGTTGCACGGGCATGCAATCACCCAGGGAGTCACATGTACACATGGCAGGGTACAAAAGCATCTTGGGGCACACGGAAGAGCATTGCATGACCGTGCAATGGGATGCAAGGCCGTGCATCCTCCTTTTTCTCCCTCCTTTTCTTTTTTGCTGATTGTTGACTTATGTTAACCAATTTTGACTTCTTGGGGAGGGAGGTCAAAGCTTGGGTGTGCTCCTTCCTATCTCAAGAGAAAGCTTGATTTCTTGATGTGTTTGACTCATTTTCGCTCTTTTTTCTTTCAGGATGCTGTTTAACCTGCCATTATAAAATATAAACGATTTAAGTAGCAATTGCAATGTTATTATTCAATTAGTACCATAATATGGGGATTATTATGCTTGAAAAATATGTATAATTTAGGACATATCATAATACCCCACACTTACACTTTGCTTGTCCTCAAGCAAACCCATGCATGATCAGACCCATAACAAACAACTGAAGAAAAGAAAAGAAGTCCCAAGTAAGTGGAGAATTCGGAAAACTTATGAGTCGTTTATTCTATTTTTTGTGTTTTTCTTTGTTTAGGATGATGGAATCCATGACAAGCCTACTAGAACTTTAATTATGCATATTCTTTCACTCCTCACAATTTTCACTCGACTCTCGGGTTGTATATATGGATAATGTAAGTTAAGCAGAACACTCAAGTTCGAATCGAATTATGCAATGGTCATAAACTTGTAAGCAAATCAAGTCTCCACCAACTAACTAAGTGAGATGCATGAATCAAGAGGACTTTGAAAAGGGTTGTAATGTGGCTAAACATAAAAGAAAATAAAGGGTGAAGATGAAAATCTTTGTGGGTTTTTAAAAGGTTAAAAGGAGTTGTAGCTAACGTATGACACACGGCTAAGGCTTCTTGGCTTAAGATTGGAAAATACTAGCAGCTCCCCCTACAGTACTCAGATTATGAGGGTATAACTAATCCGAATGCTCGTTTATGGTCAGATTGCCAAGACCGATACTTCGTATCATATTCAACTCTCCCTCCACTATATTCAACTATCCCTCCACTACGTAATACACATTATTGCCTTTCCTTATGGTTCTTTCGGATTTTAACCTGATAGCACCCACTTTGATCAAATGTCCATACTCATGTTGGGAATAAGTTTGATTCTTGTTGCACTTTCCTTCGTGGCTCCAGTTGTCACATTTTACACATTTTCCATATCTTTTGGCTCTTCTTTTGGCGACGCTTTTTGACAAGCCGCAGAATAGTGGTAATTGTTCTTGCTTGTGCCACCATTTCCTTACATCTATTGTTGCTTCAAAAAAAATTTATCGGAGTTTGGGGCGGTAATCCAGGCTTTGCGAAATGAATACAGGAACGCAAATGAAAATCAAAAGAATGCATTCTAGCTCTTTAAAGTCTTACCGGTAAAAGACCAACTTTTCTTTCTCTCTCTCTTTTTTATTAAAGAAAAGAACATAACATCAAGACCGATTCTTCAATAATTCCACTTCCTCAACTTGAAATATTTTTCAATATCTTCCTTATAGATCGTTCGGCTGTTTCCTCCTAATACATCCACTTCCTTTTGTATACTCCAATTCCTTGAGTGAGTCAGATTCTTTCTGCGGTTGTACACTTGAAAAAATGAAACAAGATAAACTAATGATTCTCCATCTTAAAGACAATTAGCCAATAACCGATTTTTACAAAAGCTGGTTTAGGATAAGTGGGTAATAGGTAGTAGAAAAGAAAAGGTTAAGGCTCAGAGGGCTATCTAGGTGGATATTTTTAGTATTTGGGCTGAATGAACGACAAGTTAAAGGATAGTAAAAAGGGTAATAAAGTCCTATGTGCCTCAATCATTTTCATACAATTACTAGTTCATGGTCTTGATATGTATAAGTTATACAAGTTCTAATTATGCATAAAATTCGATCAAAAAACACTTAATATACCAAACAAAAGAGCATGCAAAAATTTAATAGTAATGCTCGTGAAAGGCTCAGATTATTCTCACATGAAAAATGGATGGGATAGGGTTTAGTGATTTGTTATGCATAATATCCGTTTGTTTCTACTTGCCATGTTTTCATCTATTCCTGTTAGTTTATTTAAGCACGAACTCAAAGAGGTTTATATTCTTTTTAAGGTTTTTCAAAAATTTTAGGATTTTTAAAGAAAATAAAATTTAGGTAAAAATAAAGTTTTAGTCAAATGGGTAGATAATCACAAGTTTAGTTTCCTGAATCTCAATTTCCCACCCCACACTTAAAACTATACATTGCCCTCAATGTACAGATGCATGTAATGGAGTGCCATGCATGAAGTTTTAAGGGAAAAGAAATTGGTACTCCCCCGTTCAATTCGGTGTATAACCTATAGACAATGCTTGTGGTTGTCGTCAATGTTACATGTCAAAACTTGAAGTAATTTGTCGGTGCCCAAGCTTGTAGAGGTGGAGCTAAACTCATCAAATAAATAGAGAGACTACTTGGTGATGATATGCTACTTAACACACAAAGAAAAACATAAAACGGTAAGAAAAGTCCTAGTATCGAGAAGGCATACCTGGAGGCGGAAGTACGAGAAACTTAAAATTGTAAAACAAACCTTAGGTCCATGTATTCTGTCGTATGCACCAACTTCTTAATTTATTCATGATCATCGGGTTGTTTCCAGGAAGCGCAACGTTTATTTAAGGGCCGTTTGCCGGACTCGTACGTGCTTTATGTGTCTTTCTTTGGGTGTCGGTTTCGTATCTCCCCTGTATCTTTCATTCCTTCCTTAAAAGTCCTTTTCCTTATTAATTTCGGCTGCTGGTCCTATTAGTTATCAATCCGGTTAGTGTTGTTGAGGTCCTTACCAAGGTCAAGTTTAGTAACAACGGGTTTCTTTCCTTGATTGATTTCTTTAGCTTTCTTCAGTTGGTAATCCCGATTAGTGTCAAGGAAGTGTGCAATTTCGAATGGATCATTAGATAAACATTCGTTATCCCTGATGTTATAGGTTACCGATTGTTTTCCAACACGGTGTGTCAAAATACCTTCGTTCATGTTGATGATTGCCCCAACAGTGGCTAAGAATGGGCGACCCAAAATTAAAGGCATAGAATAGTCGGGTCCCATTTCTAAAACCATGAAGTCGGTAGGGAAGCCAAACTTCCCAACTTTTACTAGTAAATTCTTGATAACTCCCATTGGAGACTTGATAGTGCCATCCGCAAGTTCGATGGTTGCTTTGACAGGTTGCGGATTTCAAATTTTCAATTTTCTGAACATATTTTAAGGCATTACATCCACACTTGCTCCCAAATCAGCGAGAGTGAAAGTCAATGGTAGTGGTCCGATATAACATGGTAGAGAAAATTTTTTGGGATCAGAGAGTTTTTTCGGAAGGAATCGTTCAACGAGAGAGACACATTCGTTAGTTCTTTTCACTGCTTCTTCCATGTTTCTCTTATTAGTGAGGAAATCCTTCAAGAATCATCCATACATAGGCTTAGGAGCTTGATGAATTTCTCATATTGTTCGTCAGTCCTTTGCTTCACCAGTCTTCCTGGGTAAGGTATGCGTGGCTTGTAAGTTCTCTTTGTTCCTTCAGTTCGTGGTACATTCTCAGGAGTGTACACCGTGGTTTTTGTTGAGGTTTTAGTAAGAGTGCTCACTAGAGTGAGTTGTGAAGTTTCTTTTAGTAGTAATTCTTGTGTGGTTGATTCTATGGTAGGTGGGCGAAGTGGAACTCCATTGAGTATATCCCTTGGTGGTGATGATTGAAATTCTTCTTCTGGCATTTGCGGTTCTTGATAAACTTTACTGTTTCTGACGGTAATAGCACTAACATTTGCTTTTGGGTTATGTTTAGTGTTGCTTGGAAGACATCCTGTCTGTCTTTCAGATAAGAATTTTGCAATCTGCCCCAATTGTATTTCAATGGATTGGAGAGTTGCTTTCTGTGTTCTAAATTCAGCTTCATGTAGGCTAAATTTTTCTTTATATTGTTTGTGACGAGCATCAGCTAAGAGGGCTTGACTTTCAGTTGTAGTTATTAACTTAGTTACCGCGTCCTCTAGGCTTGTTATTTCCTTGGAATTGTTGACGAGGCTGAAAGTTTTGAGGAAGTCTTTGTTGAAATTGTTGTTGCCCAAAACCAGATGGTCCTTGATTGTTGTTATCCTTCTGGCTGATGGTTCCTCCATCTAGGATTCTAAGTGTTGCTGTAGAGGTTGTTTTGCAGGTAATTGGTTCCAATAAAGTCGACTTGCTCAACATCCATAGTGGTGATTTTTCTTTCTCCAGCAGTTTCAACATTTACCATGCTTTTGCTCAATTGATCGAGTCGAGTGGTGAGAGCGTCTACTTGAGTAGAAAGTGAAGTGACAGTATCAACACAGTGAATACCATGTCTCGCTCGCCTATTATTTCTCGGATTTTACCAATGATAGTTGTTCATAGCTATTTCCTCAATTAGGTTGTAAGCTTCTTGTGGTCTCTTGTTTCCAAAAATACCACCTACGGTATCATCAAGTGTCTGACGAGCTTGATTGTTCAACCCATTGTAGAATGATGATACTTGTAGCCAAACTTCTAGCCCATGGTGAGGGCATTTCCTCAACATGTCCTTGAAACATTCCCATACGTCATATAGGGATTCACTATCTTCTTGAGTGAAAGTGGTAATATTGTTTCTCAGTTTAATAGTTTTTTAGTACTGTGCAACTTTCATTAAAATATCTTCTGGTAGAGTTTCGAAGATCATTTCTTTTGTTGTATGTATCTTTGATGTAGTGCAAAGCACACATCTTTATTCCCTCGTATTCATGCATTTTTAGATAGTTTTGTATTCGTTTTAAGTCTTTTTTGTTTCCTATTGATTCTTTGTTGTGTTTACAGGAGCTCGTGTGAATAACAAGTCAAATTATGAAGATATCGAGCACGAGAAAAAGCCTAGAAGAAAAAGTTGGAATTTGGTTCCCTCACGGTACGCGAGGGAGGTGTGAAAATCTCTTGCGGTACGCGAGAAGATCAAAAAGGGCGCTCGGCTATTTTGTTCCTCGCGGTACGTAAGGAACCTAACTGTTTCTCTCGCGGTACGCGGGGGCCCTAAATTCCAAGAAAAACCCTAGTTTGATTTTAAATAGAATTTGATAGCCATTATTCAAGGAGTTCGATTGTTTTGCCGTCAGAGGGGCTCTAGGAGGCGATTTCAGGAGCTAGAGGAGGAATTGGAGTCAAAGTTTAAGGCTTTCGGATTCGGGTTTGTTAGATTTAACGTATTCGGTTCTCAATTCTCGTTCTTTGGTCTTTGATTGTTTTGTTGAAACCATGTTTTATGCTTTTACTTCTGTCATGGATGTTTTGGAGTATGATTGTTAGCTGGATCTTTAATACTGCCTAGGTCATTAGATGAATATTTGTTGAAGTCTTGATTTTTATCGGTTTGTGGATTCGTTTGGATGGATTAATGATTTTGTAGCAATCTCATGTTAATAATTATGATGTTTTGCATGCTTTGAACCTGATTTGCAATTGATTATAGTTCCATATGCTGCTTGTGAATGTCTTTCAGTTTGAGTAGTATATCTAGATCATAGACTGTGTGTTTGTGGTTGTTTGATGGTTTGCTAGACGTAGTATTCCATAGGAACTGTGATTGAGAGTAGGTTAGATCTAAGTGTTCTTCCTATCTCGATACCCAAAAGGTGAGAGGTAGTCGGTTAGTCTTCGTCATTAGGTTCCGAGTGTGAATTGTCTGAGAGGAAATTCCCTTAGGTGTCTAGTGATTGTTGCTATTCCGTGTCATAGTTGTTATCCTGAGATTACCCCATGCATCTTCGATGTATTGAGGACAGTGAGACTGAAAGGTGATCTGTCTTTTGGGTACTTTATCATTGTTGGAGAGACTGAAAGATTATCCGACCATCTGGTGAGTTTACTACGTCTTTAGGTTTCTTAGTTGGTGACACCCTGAGAGTAATTAGGGATCCACTAGGTTGTCTAGAGTTGTTATCCTTAGATACCTAGATCCATCATTGTTTCTATAACCGATAGAAGTTGAGTTTTGCAAGTAGGATTCCTACCTAGGTGGTATTCTTCCCATTCCTGGTATTTCCCTGAGTTCTTTGTCTGATAGTTAGAGTCGATCGTTAGTTCTGCATTTACTAGTTTAATCAGTAGTGTAGAAAACCCCCAACCAAATCATCTTTAGTCCGAGTCAGAGTCTAGTTTAGCTATAGTAGTGTCTCTAGGGTTCTATATTCTGGTTTACCATTAAGCTGTGCTACACTCGAAAGGTACACTTGCCTGTCAGTGCGATTTAGTTCATAGGTACTCCATTTATTACTTAGGAGTCTAGGTTAGGTATATTTGTTAGTTTTTATAGACCGTCTGGGCGACATCAAGTTTTTGGCGTCGTTGCCGGGGACACTTGGCAATAGCAACATTAGCTTTGACTAGTTCTTTTTGAGATTTTTTGTTTGTGTTGTTTCTTTTATTTGTGAGTCTTAATTGTGCGTCTTTGTCTTATCTGCTACGTGTGTGTCCTATCTGAGTGTCTAACATAGGATCGAGTCTTTCTGTTTTTGAGTCTTTCTGTTTTTTCTTTGTGTCTTTCAGTTTATGCACCACACTTGTTCGCAAGGATCACCACCGTATTCTGCTTCTTTAGAGCCCAAACGAGAGCTTCACGAGCACACCCACGACTTCCGGGAGCATTTAAAAGAGTTGTGCAAAAACCAGGTACGTGCCACTAGCCCAGTTCCTTTTCCTAACGTGGGCAACGCTGACCCACCAGCGAGGCGTACCGTACACCAGAGAGCCAATTCTCGGGGCGAGATGTTCGATCACCCGCCCGCTATCCCTAATGCCAATACTTGGTAGGTCCCATCACATTTCATGAGTACGATCACTCATTCTACTCAGTACCACGGCCTCGAGGATGAGGATGCACCCGGACATTTGTCCCGCTTCGTGCGCATATGTGATACCTTTTATTTCACGGGTGTATCTAAGGACGCAATCTACTTGCGTCTCTTTCCATTCTCGCTCTCTGGGCATGCTTCCACTTGGCTTGACACCCTCCCCGAAAATTCTATCACCACATGTGAAGACTTGCAAGCCAAGTTTCTGAAAAAGTACTATCCACCTTCCAGTGCCGCTCTCCTTAGGGACCAGATCCATTCGTTCCGGATGGACCCTTACGAGCCTTATCACTTGGCCTGGGAGCAGTTTAACGCGCTGTTGAGCCGATGTCCCCAGCATGGTCTTTCTGACGGGCGATTATGGAGAAGTTCTATAATGTCCTTACCTTTGAAAAGCAGCAAATATTCAACACAACTGCAGGAGGCCATAGCATGGACAAGCTCGAGCCTGCTGAATGCGAGGAGATGTTCGAGAGCTTCGCTCTCGCTGAGCAATAGCGTACATATACTAGGGCTTCCATTCCTAGTCCTAGAGCACCCGCCTCTTCTCCTAGAGGTGTGTATCAGGTCAACCCTGATATTAGCGTGGTTGCTGCACTCGCAGCGATGGCAAACGAGATTAAGGAGCTGAAGCTGAGTGCTTAACGGTGTAAAGTGTGCAGAGGAGGCCACGACACAAGGGACTGCCCCATCAGTCAGCAGGAGCAGGTGAGCTTTGCGAGGAAACCGAACCGAGGGTACAATAATAAATATGATAATTCTTTTGGCTCAGGATGGAGATCTGGAAACAACTACCTAGGTTTAATGTCCGCTCTAATCAGTATGGAGGAGGTGAAGCATGAGCGAGTTCTAGGAGCAGTGCTAGGGATAAGAAGAGAGAACATATGCTAGAGAACCAGACTCAGATGCTCGCTCATTTAGTGTAGAAGGATAAGGAGACTCAGCAGCGACCGGATGCGCACGACACCTTATTGAAGAATCAGCATTCTGCGTTCCAGGACCTGCAGCGCACGGTGGGAGACATCGCTAAGAGCTTGAAGGATAGATAGAGAGGTCCGTCTTCAGGGCCTAATGCTTCAGTAATGTCCGTCTCGACTAGGAGTCGAAGAATAGAGGATGAGGAAGAAGTAGTATAGACTGTTATTGACACATTGATTCCTAGTGTAGAGGAAGTCTCCCACAGCTCTGTTCGTCACATTCCGTCACAGGAAGAGGTGAGGAAGATAGATTTGAGAGCCCACTTTATTGAGATCGAGGCTAGGATGGTAGAGGAGCCACCGGTAGAAGAGGAAGATCCGGTGGACTAGGAGAAAGTGGTTGAGAAGCCTGCTGAGAAGGCAGAGGAGAAGAAGAAGGGGGTGGAGATGAAGACCCCCGAGATTGACCTTAGCCGTGTTCCCTACACGGCACGCTTGCTGCCACATAAGTAGGATAGGGAATACGGTAACTTCCTTAACATGTTCAAACAACTTAAGCTTAATCTCCCATTCATAGAGGTCCTCCAGCATATGCCTAAGTAAGGCAAGTTCTTAAAAGAACTTCTTTCCAACAAGAAGAAGCTAGAGGTCTCTAAAGTCTCTCTAAGTGAGAGATGTTCTTCAGTGTTTCAAAACAAACTGCCAGAGAAACTGGCAAATCCGGTCACTTCACGATCTCGTGTCTGCTTGGCGGTTTGCCCTTGAACCACGCGTTGGCTGACCTAGGTGCTAGCATCAATCTGATGCCATATTCCATATATAAGCAGCTAAACCTAGGAGAACCAAAGCCGACGCGCATGAGCATATCCTTGGCTGACCGTTCAGCCAAATATCCACGGGGAATAGTGGAAACCCTGTTAGTGAAGGTAGACAAATTCGTCTTTCCCGTGGATTTTGTCATTCTGGACATGGATGTAGATGATAGAGTCCCGCTCATCCTTAGACTCCCGTTCCTATGTACCACCAAGGCATTGATTGATGTCTTTGACGGGAAGCTCACACTTCGTGTGGGGATGAGAAGATCACTTTCAATGCTACAAAGTCCATGAAGGAGGCTAGTGAGCGAAGCTATTCTGTGTGCATGATTGATTCCTTCATGGGCGACCATCGGGACTCCAATCCAGAGATAGAAGTTGATGAACCCACCCCTGACATAGGAGAGTTATCTGAGTGGGCGGTGAAGTTTGAAGAGTTGTTAGATGCACCGGACGAGTTTGGTGATGAGGTGCCCGATGATCTGCTAGACATGATGGCAGAATTAGATGCAATAATAGGCACAACCCCAAGTGTGGGGAAGTTGGAGAAGGAAGAGGATCCTGAAGATCCTGGTGAAGGTTTAGAGGTCACACCATTTGAAACACCTATACCCGAGCCTTTACCTGCCACTATTGTCCATTCTCAGGGGAGAATTACTGAGCCAATCCCTAGTTTTAGTTCCCTAAGTCTAGGCCACCCCGTAAGAGAACCCGTGAGTCGAGTGATGTATGTGAGTTGATAAGAGAGCAAACCCCAAGTGTGGGGACGTTTAGGAGTGAGAAACTGCTCGGGTACTTAATCTGGGTTATCTTTGGACTTGGTAGGTTTAAGTTATGGTAGAAAGACCTAAGTGATAGATGTAACAAAGGTTCGGAGTTTGGCATTGGGTTATTGAAGATGTAGAGAGTTGGTAGATCGCGCAGGATGAAGGCGGTACTTGTTAGGATCAAGGAGAAGCCACCTGATAGGCTTTTTTGAGTCTCGGTCAAGTGCCCGGGATGTAGAGTTTGTATAAATTCCTTGGTTTAAGTCCGTGTCATTTTTGTGTTTTTCGGTATGTGTGTATTGTTTGTGTGTGTCTTGCAGGGATTCGCGCTTGATTCGGCGAGAAAAATCATCAGAAACGAAGTTCCACGTATGTTTACATTGGTTTTTATCATTGGAACGGGTTTTAATTGAGTTTGGGAGAAAAACGTTTTGAGGGGTCAAAAATTTTCCAAGTATAAAAACCCCTCTTAACTTTCTATCACCATGGGTCTCTCGCGGTACGCAAAGCAAAAAAGGAAAATCCCTCACGATACGCAAGGGACAAGTATTTTGGCCGGCTTAATTTGTGCCTCCTCGCGGTACGCGAGGAGTGCTGCCTGTTCCTTCGCGGTACGCGGGGGAGGCTGATATGCCCTAAATTATACATGTTTTGAATGCATAATAATCCTCATATTATGGTATTAATCAAACAAAAGGCTTGCAAATGATACTTAACGCGTTAATATTTCACAATTGCAGGTTATTCGGTGTCCCAAGATAAACAGAGCAAAAACAAGCTTAAAACATGAAGAAATTAAGCTTTCGGATGACCAAACCCGAGCATTGACCCCCCCCCCCCCCACGAAGTCAAAATTGGTCAACATAATTCAACAAGTGCTAAAAGACAAGCCTAGAGAGCAGACAGGGCATTGCACGGTCGTGCAATGCCATGCACGACCGTCCATTGCCAGTCTTGCTGCCCAAGGCTCCGGTACACTGTCCTTTGTACCCTGTTTGATTCCCGAGGTGTTTGCATGCCCGTGCATTGCTCATTTTGAGGCCTATAAATAGATGGTTTGGGTTCTTCATTCAATACACCTCCACACACCCATCCATAACTCAAGAACACACCAGAAAGAGTTTATTTCGTAGTTAGAGTAGAGAGTAGAGGGCCTCTTCCCCCTTGTTTCGCAATAGGGGAGCCTACTAAACTCAGCATTATGCTGGTTAGTATAACTTCTTGTATTACGAGGTTAAAGATGATGTTTGGTGCATGTTAATGTTTGACGTATTAATCTAGTGGTATATTTATGTCTTTAATTATTCGTCCTTAAAACCACCATTTGCTGGGCTTTTATTATTGTCTAAATCCGTCTTTATATTTGTGAGGGTTCTTGATTTTAAAGAGTAAGATCGTAAAACCTTTTTAATCAAACTTCTTTTGAAACTTGTACGTCTTTATACAAGCAGAGATTGATAAGCCAAGGCTTGGTCAACATTATTAAGGTCGTACGTCTTTATACGAACTTCTTATGCGACCAAGAATTAGTGAACTCATGTTGGGAACGGTACGTCTTTATACTTGGTCCCATTGTTACACCGCCTCCCGGTGAGTAAAATATAATCACCTATTTAACCTTAATACAAAGCATTTACGTTCGATGTCTTAAACCAACCCGGAGATGACCATTCGAAGGGTTGAGGGTAACTGTTGTCCTTAACGTGAGGCACTGCCATTTTAATTTAAAGATATTAATTCGTGAATCAAATGCCGTGTGGACGAGGCTCTAGCGGTGACCCGGGTCAGAAGTTTATAGTTGTCATATCACTGGATTAGTCAACTTAACATTATCACGTACCAAGCGGATTCGAAGCTCAAAGCAATACTCTTCGTGACCTAATCATTTCCAAGATATTTACTTTCGTGCTATTTACTATTCTGCTATTTACATTTTTGTTACACACATCACGCACGTTTTTACTTTTCTGTTATTTACTTTACCGTTATTTACTTTTCTGTCATTTACTATTCTGCTTCACAAGCATACAAAACCCACTCACTAATTAATCCGGCTAAACGATAACAAAAGTTGACTACTGGAACTCGACCGTGTCCATTGGTTCGATACTTGGTTCTTACCTAAACTACATTACGCTCCGATAGGTACACTTGCCTATTGTGTGTGTTTTTAATGTCACACCTCAGCCGGCGGCGGATTAAACGCCAGGGCTGACACGGTTGTTCAAAAGCTCATGATCATCTAATTAATGCGAAGATATTTATTAATCATATTAAATGATCCGTTACAAGAATAATGAAAAGACAAGATTTAACATAACATAAGTTCCAGTTTATTTTCTAGGTCCAAGTCCTACGTGAGCAGCAAGAGCCTTAAGCAGGAGCACCTGAAACATGCGAGTAAAAGTCAACTACAAGTAGTTGGTGAGCAACATAGGTTTTGACACCAATACCAAAGTTTAGATAAAGTTTACGATTCAAAAGATTCTAATGCAGATCTAAATCATATCTAATAACACATAAGGCTCCAAGCGTACAGTTCAACCCTGGTAAAGAAATATAGCTGCCACAATCCCACGGATTGCCGTTTTGATAAAAAGGGTTAGATAACACCCGAAGTTTTTTAGTTCACATGGGGAGATACACCCATGACAATAGTTCACATCCAACATGAGGAGATACACCCATGATGATGGTTCACACCAACAACAACCCGCCAAGGTTATGTGGTAAGTTTAGTTTAGTTTCGGTTTCCCCTATAAATGATCATGTTAGGTACTGCCTTAGGCTTGCAACACAAGTTAATGAACGTACTGGCATGCATTCATGCAATGGTCATCAAATAGCTAGAGATATAAAGCATGTAGAACATAGCATAGAATCAAGTTAATGAATCGTGAAGATAAGATAGTTTAGTTAATGCATGTTTCACCCCAAAACAAAAGCAGTAAAAAGGGGGCTATGAAAACTCACTTGAATGATGAGTTAAAGCTGACTGAGTTTGATAAGTTGGATGGATATTGTGAGGAGTACTCACAACAAACCTACAAGATAGATTTGGATTCTATGATTGAGATAGGTTGTACTAGATAATAAGGTTTAGGGTTTGAAGATAAGTTTGTATAAGTTTTGGAATTTAGAAGATTGTTTAAGGTTGCCATTATATGTATAATAGTTGAGATGACACAATTTATATATTTTTGATTAAAGTATTTATAATTAAGTTGATAAACAATAATTCGATAACCCTACCAAGAATTTATAGAATAATTAGGTTTTAAATGAATGAAAGAGTTTTTGTATAATTATTTATTTAAATATAATTATTTAATTATTTAAATAATTGTCCTTTGTCAAATAATTATTTTTTTATGTTTAAAAGATTTTAATAACGCTTAATAATAAACATTTTTAATTTATAGGGTTGATTAATAAGTTCGTCTAAGTAATATATTTATTTAGAAGTTTAAATAATACAAGGTTTCATAGACTCAAATAAAAAGAAGATTAATATAATTTTTGAAAAAAAAAATGGATTTAATTGGATTTCTAAATATTTAGTTAATATATAAAAGCTTAAAAAAGTAACCCAAAATAAATAAAAGTAATTTTATAAATTTTAGATTTTATTGTTTTATAGTTTTAGAATTTATATAAATTTTATTTTGAATTTTTGGAATGTTTAAAATGTAAAAAGAATGGTTTAAAAAAAATAAAATAGGAAAAACCCCTTCCCTAGGCTCGAACCGGCGACCTAACCGGGCCGCGCACACACACACACTTTAACCGTTAGACCAGGGCATGATGCCTTGGTCTAAGCCGGTTTCGATTCTACTTAACCCGCAATCCCCGGCCTCCATCTTCTTCCCCAAACCACCCGAAACCCTAGCCGAGCAATTCGCTCAATCCGGCTAATAGCCGGCCTCGATTTCATGGGGCTTTCACTCCCTGGGTTGGTATGATTCGATTGATATGATTATTACCTTAGTTAGTTGCGTAAATCGAGGGGTCGACTGAGCCACAAATCGCGGCGGTTCCTTTGACTGATCTGAGCTCCGGCGGTGTTTAACGATGGTTCTAAGGTCGTAGGGAGTCTGTAGTGTGTATCGAAGACGTGTTAGAGTCGCTATTTATAGCCAATTCATTCGGAAATGAATCGATTGAGTCGCCGATAATCAAGAAGCTACGGTTATGGGTTTAGCCATTGATAAGCTCATAATGGTTCGATTAAAGACAGGGAGATGGGTCGATTGGGTCTCGCGAACACAATGCCGGTTTCGATTTCGATTGACATTACCTCAGTCGTGAGATCGATTTCTTGGCTCCAAAACCGGCTTCCGCCAGAGTCGAACCCGGGATCGGTTTTGAGCAAAGGGAGAATTAGAAATCAACAGAACAAGTCCCTGAGGTTTTAAATGTTTTCATTTCCAGCATTAAGTTAGTTTTAGGTTAGATTTAAAGTTTCAGAATTTACAAATTAGGTCCTTAGACTTTCAGGTTTTATTATTTTATGTAAGAAGTTTGGTTTTTTTTTTATTTAAGTTTGAGTTTCAAGGTTTTATAAAATAAATCCCTAAGTTTTTATAAAGTTTAATTAGACTTGAAAATTTATAAATATTTAAAATTCATATAAGTTATTTAAAAGTAATAAATTTATTTTAAATTATAACTTCACATTAATTATTTAAATTTTTAAATTGTAAATTCTTATTTTTCTCAAATGAATTTATTACTTAATAATTATACTTTAATATTTTTGTAATAAGTTTGTATTATCATAACTATAAATGTATATGTTTATTTATTAAGATAATAATAAATTAATTCATGAAATTAAATATGAGTATATAAAAGAATTCAAGAAATTTATTGAACGGTATAAATGTATTCCCAACATTAAATAAGTTACAACGCCGGACAAGTTAAGATAAGGTCGGAAATTCCTCGGGGATTACAGTCTCCCCTACTTTAGGAGATTTCGTCCCGAAATTTCACCACGAGGAGGGTCCTGGGAATAGATGAGGGTACTTGGCCTTCATTTGATCCTCACGTTCCCAAGTAAACTCAGGACCACGTTTGGATTCCCATCGAACCTTCACGATTGGAATTCGGCTTCGCTTGAGCTGCTTAACCTCCCGATCCATGATTTCCACGGGCTTCTCTACGAAGTGCATTGATTCGTCAATGTGCACCTCGTCGAGCGGTATCTGGAGATTCTCGTCAGCCAAGCACTTCTTTAAGTTCGAAATATGGAAAGTCGGATGAATGTTACTAAGCTCTTCTGGTAGATCCAACTTGTAAGCTACCTTCCCAATCCGCTCCAGGATTTTAAAAGGGCCTACAAATCTCGGTGCAAGCTTCCCTTTCTTTCCAAAACGGACTACTCCTTTCCAAGGGGATACCTTAAGAAGGATTAGATCTCCGACCTGAAATTCCAAGGGTTTTCGACGTTTATCAGCGTAGCTCTTTTGTCGACTCCTTGCAGCCAGAAGGTTGTCTCGGATTTGCAAGATCTTGTCAGATGTTTCTTGGATGAGTTCGGGGCCAGTAATCTGTGATTCCCCAATCTCCGTCCAACATATAGGAGAGCGGCACTTGCGGCCATAAAGTGCTTCAAAGGGAGCCATGTCGATGCTCGTATGGTAGCTGTTATTATACGAGAACTCCACTAAGGGTAGGTGCAAGTCCCAATTACCCTTGAAGTCAATGACACAGGCTCTAAGCATGTCTTCGAGAGTCTGAATCGTTCGTTCGGACTGACCATCGGTTTGCGGATGGTAAGCCGTACTAAGATTCAACTGAGTACCCAAAGCTGATTGTAATGATTGCCAAAAACGAGAAGTAAACCGTCCGTCACGATCAGAGATGATATTGAGAGGTACACCGTGTCGACTAACGATCTCATCAATGTAGATTCGAGCCAACTTCTCAACTCGGTAGTCTTCACGGATAGGCAGAAAATGGGCAGATTTTGTCAAACGATCGATGATCACCCATATGCTATCATGACCACGAGACGTGTGCGGGAGTTTAGTTATGAAGTCCATGGCAATACACTCCCACTTCCACACAGGTATCTCGGGCTGTTCAAGCAAGCCAGATGGACGCTGGTGCTCGGCCTTAACCTTCGAACAAGTAAGGCACTTGGACACGTACAGAGCGATATCCTTTTTCATACCAGGCCACCAGTATTGGGTACGAAGGTCCTTGTACATTTTGTCTGCACCCGGATGGATAGAATAACGAGTCTTGTGAGCCTCGTTCATAACAAAAGTGCGGAGATTATCACGGTCAGGAATCCAAATGCGGTTTAGAAAGTAAAGTAACCCATTGGGTTTAGTTTCAAGCTGGAGTTCTGCACCGCATGACATTTCATTGTACATATTTCCTTCAGTGACCGAAAGATGTTGTGCTTCCAGGATACGGGTTTGAATATCATTTTGGATACGAATGCTATGGATCTTGATAGGTTCTTTACGACTGAGAGCATCGGCCACGACATTCGCCTTACCAGGATGGTAACGAATGTTGCAGTCGTAGTCGTTTAATAGTTCAACCCAACGCCTTTGCCTCATGTTGAGTTCTTTCTGATTGAAGATATGTTGGAGACTCTTATGATCGGTGAAAATTTCACACTTAGTACCATATAGGTAGTGTCTCCAAATCTTGAGAGCGAAAACGACCGCACCCAGCTCAAGATCGTGCGTCGTATAATTCTTCTCATGGATTTTGAGTTGCCGAGACGCGTAAGCAATCACTTTGCCTCGTTGCATAAGAACACAACCAAGGCCTAAGTGAGAAGCGTCACAGTAGACGACAAAATCTTCAGTTCTGTCGGGAAGAGTTAGGATAGGAGCTTCACACAATTTCTGCTTTAGAGTCTGGAAGGCTTTCTCTTGCTTTGGTCCCCACTCGTAGGGCTTGCCTTTATGTGTTAAGGCAGTGAGTGGCACCGCAATTTTGGAAAAGTTGGCTATGAAACGACGATAATAGCCAGCTAAGCCAAGAAAAGAACGGACTTCGGTAGGGGTCTTTGGAGCTTGCCAGTTCTTCACTGCTTCAATCTTAGCAGGATCCACGTGAATACCTTTCTCGTTGACTATGTGTCCCAAGAATTGGACCTCTTTTAGCCAAAACTCACACTTGGAGAACTTAGCGTATAACTGCTCCTTCTTCAAGAGATCTAAAACCAAACGCAGGTGTTTCTCGTGCTCTGCTTTTGATTTTGAATAGATTAAGATATCGTCAATGAAGACGATCACAAACTTGTCCAAATACGGCTTACACACGCGGTTCATAAGATCTATGAATACCGCGGGTGCGTTGGTTAGACCAAAGGGCATAACCATGAATTCATAATGGCCGTATATTGTACGAAAAGCTGTCTTTGGGATATCAGAATCGAGGACTCGTAACTGGTGGTAACCAGAACGAAGATCAATCTTCGAGAAATAAGTCGAGCCTTGAAGCTGATCAAATAAATCATCAATCCTTGGGAGCGGATAACGGTTCTTCACAGTAAGCTTGTTGAGCTCCCGGTAGTCGATGCACATCCGGAACGAACCATCCTTCTTTTTGACAAATAACACAGGTGCTCCCCAAGGAGAAACACTAGGGCGGATAAACCCTTTGTCAGAAAGTTCCTGGAGTTGGCTTGCGAGTTCTTGCATTTCTGACGGTGCAAGACGATAAGGAGACTTTGCTACAGGATTTGCTCCAGACACTAAATCAATGCGAAATTCGACTTGACGTACCGGAGGAAGACCAGGTAAGTCCTCGGGAAATACTTCCGGAAAGTCTTTGATCACGGGGATATCTTGAGGACTTTTGTCTTTGCTCTTCTTATCCACAATATGGGCCAAGAACGCCACGCATTTCTTTCGTAAGCACTTCCGTGCGGTGGTGCAAGACATAAGCTTTAGCCCATTCGACGGCTTCTCTCCGTAGACTTCCAGGATGTCACCCGAGCCGAGGGGAATACGAATATACTTGTCAAAGCAGATAACTTCAGCATGATGCTCAGTCAGCCAATCCATGCCTACTATGATGTCGAAACCTCCGAGCGCCATAGGAATAAGGTTGATAGAGAAGTCATGATCGTTCAAGTTCAGAATACAGTTTCTAATGATAGAATCACACGAGACAGAATAACCGTCTGCTACTAAGATGTCAAATGGTTTGTCTAGTTTAGCTCGGTTCATGGCAAGTTGTGGTTCAAATTCAAAAGATACAAAGCTTCTATCTGAACCAGTATCAAATAGGATAGAGGCATATTGCTGGTTAATTAGGTACGTACCGTTCACCACCTCGTTGTTGGCTTGAGCCTCATTAGCATTAATGTTGAAGGCACGTCCACGAGCTGCGGGGTTTGCATTCCCTTGGTTCACGATTCCCCGGTTCATGTTTCCCTGATTTATGTTCCCTTGAACCATGTTACCTTGGTTCATGTTGGCCTGGTTTACAATGACTAACCTAGGGCATCGGTTTCTGAAGTGGTTCGGGTCACCGCACTCATAACAAGCACGACCCTGGTTGATAGCAGCAGGAACCGGGATAGCAGGAACTGGAACGGTAGGCTGGTAAACTTGCGGTGCTGGAGGGATGCGGCAGGTAGCTGCCCAGTGCCCATAACGCCCGCATAGGGTGCACACACGGCATGGTGACTGGGTAGGGTGGTGTAGTTTGCAGGTGTTGCACAGCGGTGAGTTTCCCACATATTGCTTTTTGTTGGGGTTGGAGGTAGTTGGGGCTACTTGGGCCAAAGGAACAGCTGGAGTAACAATGGCAAAGTTTTTGCCCTTCCTCTTTTTGTTATTGAAAGAAGACCCAGGTCGGGTCTCCTTGGAAGATTCAGCAGTGACCTTCTCAGACACTTTCTTGGCACCCTTCTTGGATAGAGTTCCAGCCTTGATATGGTTATCAGATAAGGTGGCAGCAAGACGAATGGCCTCCTCAAGGGTTGCCGGTTTGCTTCCCAGGACAGTGTCCTGAATCTGCATTGGCAGGCCATTGATGTACTTCTCGATTGCTCGAGAGAGAGGAGTGACCATGTGGGGCACCAGTAGGCTGAGCTCGTGAAAACGAGTGGTGTAGGCAAGACTTTCACCACTGTCTTGCTTCAAGTCCCAAAACTCAGCTTCCAGTTTCTGAACTTCATTCCGGGGGCAAAACTCTTCTGTCATAAAAGCCTTGACCTCAGCCCAAGGTAAGGCTAGTGCAGTTTCCATTCCCCGGTTTCTTTTCTCCCCATTCCACCAGGTAAGTGCCCTCTTTTGGAAGACACTGGTAGCATAGCGAACCTTTAGGTTCTCAGGGCAGTCTGCATTGATAAAAGTTCCTTCAATGCTCTCGAACCATTGGAGAAGTCCAGTGGCTCCTTCATTTCCGAAGAACTTTGTAGGGTTGCAAGAGTTAAAATGCTTGAATGTGCACACCGGATTTCTGGGTGCAGCATTCTGGTTCAGCTGGTTCACCATGGTGGGCAGGATAGTATCCATTTGCTGGATAATCCTGTCGGTAAGGTTGTTTCTGTGGTCACGACGGGGAGGCATTCTACAAGGGATGAATAGAGAGTTCATAAGATACGAGTTATGTTCAAGAGTTGGTACATAAGCTGCAAGTTAATAGTTAAACATGGAAGGTACCCTAGTGGGCACATTGACTTAGCAAGGCTCTGTAGGCTCATCTTAATGTCTGAGGAGTCATGCTTTAGCCTATAAGTGGGCACTCATCCCAAGAATTCCCAGGAAAGCATAACTGGTCCATCGGTTGATTTGGATTTATACGAAATGCTTTCCTAGACAGAATTCTCACAATACAGGCACCCACCCTTCCGGATTGCACAAGTCCTCATTCATTAGTTAGAACCCACATACCTTTGAGAGTTTTTGTTTGGATTAGACTTTCCAGTCTAAGAATATAGTTCACTTGTAGTTCACGTAGTTGCATCAGGTAGCTAGCAATAGATAGTTGTAGATAAGTATGGCATAGAGGAGTTCCTAAGGATATACACGAGTTAAACTCATGTTTGGGACTCCTAGGTTATAGTCTAGGTCATGTGTCTAATAACTTAATTCCCTATAACCATGGCTCTGATACCAATCTGTCACACCCCAGCCGGCGGCGGATTAAACGCCGGGGCTGGCACGGTTGTTCAAAAGCTCATGATCATCTAATTAATACGAAGATATTTATTAATCATATTAAATGATCCGTTACAAGAATAATGAAAAGACAAGATTTAACATAACATAAGTTCCAGTTTATTTTCTAGGTCCAAGTCCTACGTGAGCAGCAAGAGCCTTAAGCAGGAGCACCTGAAACATGCGAGTAAAAGTCAACTACAAGTAGTTGGTGAGCAACATAGGTTTTGACACCAATACCAAAGTTTAGATAAAGTTTACGATTCAAAAGATTCTAATGCAGATCTAAATCATATCTAATAACACATAAGGCTCCAAGCGTACAGTTCAACCCTGGTAAAGAAATATAGCTGCCACAATCCCACGGATTGCCGTTTTGATAAAAAGGGTTAGATATCACCCGAAGTTTTTTAGTTCACATGGGGAGATACACCCATGACAATAATTCACATCCAACATGAGGAGATACACCCATGATGATGGTTCACACCAACAACAACCCGCCAAGGTTATGTGGTAAGTTTAGTTTAGTTTCGGTTTCCCCTATAAATGATCATGTTAGGTACTGCCTTAGGCTTGCAACACAAGTTAATGAACGTACTGGCATGCATTCATGCAATGGTCACCAAATAGCTAAAGATATAAAGCATGTAGAACATAGCATAGAATCAAGTTAATGAATCGTGAAGATAAGATAGTTTAGTTAATGCATGTTTCACCCCAAAACAAAAGCAGTAAAAAGGGGGCTATGAAAACTCACTTGAATGATGAGTTAAAGCTGACTGAGTTTGATAAGTTGGATGGATATTGTGAGGAGTACTCACAACAAACCTACAAGATAGATTTGGATTCTATGATTGAGATAGGTTGTACTAGATAATAAGGTTTGGGGTTTGAAGATAAGTTTGTATAAGTTTTGGAATTTAGAAGATTGTTTAAGGTTGCCATTATATGTATAATAGTTGAGATGACACAATTTATATATTTTTGATTAAAGTATTTATAATTAAGTTGATAAACAATAATTCGATAACCCTACCAAGAATTTATAGAATAATTAGGTTTTAAATGAATGAAAGAGTTTTTGTATAATTATTTATTTAAATATAATTATTTAATTATTTAAATAATTGTCCTTTGTCAAATAATTATTTTTTTATGTTTAAAAGATTTTAATAACGCTTAATAATAAACATTTTTAATTTATAGGGTTGATTAATAAGTTCGTCTAAGTAATATATTTATTTAGAAGTTTAAATAATACAAGGTTTCATAGACTCAAATAAAAAGAAGATTAATATAATTTTTGAAAAAAAAAATGGATTTAATTGGATTTCTAAATATTTAGTTAATATATAAAAGCTTAAAAAAGTAACCCAAAATAAATAAAAGTAATTTTATAAATTTTAGATTTTATTGTTTTATAGTTTTAGAATTTATATAAATTTTATTTTGAATTTTTGGAATGTTTAAAATGTAAAAAGAATGGTTTAAAAAAAATAAAATAGGAAAAACCCCTTCCCTAGGCTCGAACCGGCGACCTAACCGGGCCGCGCACACACACACACTTTAACCGTTAGACCAGGGCATGATGCCTTGGTCTAAGCCGGTTTCGATTCTACTTAACCCGCAATCCCCGGCCTCCATCTTCTTCCCCAAACCACCCGAAACCCTAGCCGAGCAATTCGCTCAATCCGGCTAATAGCCGGCCTCGATTTCATGGGGCTTTCACTCCCTGGGTTGGTATGATTCGATTGATATGATTATTACCTTAGTTAGTTGCGTAAATCGAGGGGTCGACTGAGCCACAAATCGCGGCGGTTCCTTTGACTGATCTGAGCTCCGGCGGTGTTTAACGATGGTTCTAAGGTCGTAGGGAGTCTGTAGTGTGTATCGAAGACGTGTTAGAGTCGCTATTTATAGCCAATTCATTCGGAAATGAATCGATTGAGTCGCCGATAATCAAGAAGCTACGGTTATGGGTTTAGCCATTGATAAGCTCATAATGGTTCGATTAAAGACAGGGAGATGGGTCGATTGGGTCTCGCGAACACAATGCCGGTTTCGATTTCGATTGACATTACCTCAGTCGTGAGATCGATTTCTTGGCTCCAAAACCGGCTTCCGCCAGAGTCGAACCCGGGATCGGTTTTGAGCAAAGGGAGAATTAGAAATCAACAGAACAAGTCCCTGAGGTTTTAAATGTTTTCATTTCCAGCATTAAGTTAGTTTTAGGTTAGATTTAAAGTTTCAGAATTTACAAATTAGGTTCTTAGACTTTCAGGTTTTATTATTTTATGTAAGAAGTTAGGTTTTTTTTTTTTATTTAAGTTTGAGTTTCAAGGTTTTATAAAATAAATCCCTAAGTTTTTATAAAGTTTAATTAGACTTGAAAATTTATAAATATTTAAAATTCATATAAGTTATTTAAAAGTAATAAATTTATTTTAAATTATAACTTCACATTAATTATTTAAATTTTTAAATTGTAAATTCTTATTTTTCTCAAATGAATTTATTACTTAATAATTATACTTTAATATTTTTGTAATAAGTTTGTATTATCATAACTATAAATGTATATGTTTATTTATTAAGATAATAATAAATTAATTCATGAAATTAAATATGAGTATATAAAAGAATTCAAGAAATTTATTGAACGGTATAAATGTATTCCCAACATTAAATAAGTTACAACGCCGGACAAGTTAAGATAAGGTCGGAAATTCCTCGGGGATTACATTTAAGTTAAAGTAATTATCATTTTATAAATTTAAAACCTAATCTTGTAAAACCATCCTAAAAATATATTTATTATATTTTTATATACTAAAAACGACACATCAATTTTTTGACGCCGTTGCAGGGGACACGGTGATTTCAAGAAAAATTCGAGTTAACGGATTTGCCTTTTTAACCTTAACATTTTTATGGTTTGTTTTGATTGTTCTCTACAGCAACTTTCATGGATGACAACTACGAGAGTTGTTATGGAGGATACCAAAACGACTATGAGTACCACTTTTCTGAGGTTTGGTGTGAGATATGTGGGGAACCCCACTACACTCAAGATTGTTATCACTATCAAGGGTATTCCACATATTTCCACCAACCCTACTGGAAACCATATGAGGAAACCACACCGCCCCAAGAAATTAAACACATAGCTCTAGATTCCGACTCATGGACCCCAGGAAATCTGTTTCGTCATTTGGAAGAAATTAAGGATCAACTCATAAAGAGCTATCCAACTGAACAACAAGATGATTCCTTCAAAGTCCAAGAATCGAAAGTCATAGTTCCAATATCTGAAGTAAGGTCAAGTGAATCCAAGGAGCAAGAACCTTCCAGCTTCACAAGCATAGATAAGTCGGATATGAGACCGGGTGATTCAGAAGAAAGGGCTACTGCAACTTTACAATCACTTCCTGACTTTTCTGAGATACTGGAAGCTAAACAATCAAAAGAGTTAGAAGAACGAATCTCTAAAGAAGAATTGGTGGGAACCCTAAATATGGAATCACAGGAAGGATGTATGGAACAGTCTGGAGTTCCAGTCACTTCAGACACAACATCATATGAAGAACCAGATTGTGAGACCAACATCCAGGAGAAGAATATGCAAAAGGAAGTATTCACCAGCAAACAAATGGCAATGGTGGGACCTCTTCCTTGCAACAGTGATAGATGGCCTGTGACCAAGCATATCAGTGAATCATTCCATGAATCACATAAGCCACAGGATAGGGCACGTCACTCCGAGGACCACTTCTCATGGAAGAAGCAACGTTCATCCAACGAAAATTACGTGACAAAATTATCATACCGGGGTGACCGTCTCCTTCACTACATGGGTTGCTTGAAGTTTTGTCTAGGAAATTTCAAATGGTGGTGGCGTGATTTAATTACACCATTTTCTTTAGGTGCTCTTCTATAGAGCATTCTAAATTTGGCAGTTTTATAAAAATTCTCAAAATTTCAAATCGATCCATCCAAACTAAAACTAAAACTATAAATAAAGTTTGAAAATATATAAATCAATGATTCACCCGTTTTAGCACTAAAAAGTTGAAGGTATAAAAATTAGAAAATTGAGGAAAATCTTTGATTTGTGAAATTGGGCCACTTAATGGGGGAATTTTGTTTGGACCACTTGGACAAACCGCCTATGGCGTTTGCCACATGATCTGGCTCGTCAAAACCTTTCCGTCCCCTGGTCGGGGGCCGTTTAACTCAAAACGTAGCTTAAGTTATGACCATTTCAAGTTTGGACACTTTTTACCTTGTTTTTCTCTGTCCAGCTGGTACTGGATGGACTCCACTAATTCCTGGATCACCTTATTATCATTGTACACATAGTTATCAAATGCGTTAGATGAACCTCTCCATATTACAAGCTACCCATTTGACTGATTATCCCACCCGAAGAAAGACTGATGAAGCACGTACGGGTCTGGCCAACGACCCTTAAATAAACGTGGCACTTCTGGGAGGCAACCCGATGATCATGAATAAATTGAGAAGTTGGTGCATACGGCAGAAAACATGGACCTCAGGTTTGGTTTTCAAATTTAAGTTTCTATTACTTCAGCCTCCAGGTATGCCTTCTCGATACTAGGACCTTATTAGCTTAACTACTACCTTTTATTTTCCTTGTCTACTTTTATGTTTTCCTTTATGTGTCAGGTAGAATAGTATCACTAGATAGTCTCTTTACTTCTTTGAGGAATCACACTCCATCTCTACAACCTGAGGAATAGGAAACCACATCAAATTTCTTTGAAATTCGATGAAGTCTTTGAAGCAACGTGTTAACAAGCAGCTGATTGGCACAGCCTAACAGCGGCAATAAGTTTTGGCCTTAAGTTATACACCGAATTGACCGGGGGAGTACCAGTTTCTTTTCCCTTAAAACTTCATGCATTTAAATTCCTACATAGCGTTCCATTACATGCATTTGTACATTGAGGGCAATGCACAGTTTTAAGTATGGGGTGGGGAATTAGAGATTCAGGACTACTTGTAACCTCAAAGTAGTAAAATTTTAACTCGTGATTTTCTACCAATTTGACTAAAACATTACAAAACCCTACCTTTTGTAAAACCTGGAAAATTTTCAAAAATTTTAAACCCTAAAAATAAAACTTCTTTGAGTTCGCACCTAATTAAATAAAATGAATAGATGGTAAGTAAAAAAAATGGATATTATGCATAACAAATCACTATACACTATTCCATCCGTTTCCATGTGAGAATAATCTGAGCCTTTTTCATGAGCATTACTATCATTATCTTTCGCATGCTCTTTCGTTTGGTATATTGAGTGTTTTTTGATCAGATTTTATGCATAATTAGAACTTATGTGACTGATACATATCAAGACCATGAACTAGTGTAAGTATGAAAGTGATTGAGGCACCTAGAACTTTATTACCCCTATATATTATCCTTAAACCCAAAAATCCCAAAAATATAATCCGCTTAGATAGCCCTCTGAGCCTTAGCCTTTTCTTTTCTACTACCCACATTTATCAACCAACCAGCTTTTCGTAAACACCAGTTATTGGCTGAATGTCTTCAAAGTGGGAAAATTATCTTATGTCGTTATTTCAAGTTCATTACCATTAAGGCAATTCGGAAAGAATTTGTTTCACTCAAATGAATTGGAATATACAAGAAGGTGGATGTATTAGGAAGAAACAGCCGAACTATCTGCAAAGAATTTATGGAAATATTATTTCAAGGAAATTGAGGAAAAAAAGTTATTGAAGAATTTGTCTTGATACAAAAAGAAAAGAAAAGAAAAGAAAAAAAATAGAAAAAGAAGATAAGAAAAAGAAAGAAATAAGTGGGTCTTTTACCGGCTAGACCTCAAAGAATTGGATATGCATTCTTTTGATTTTAATTTGCTTTTCTGACTTCATTTCGCAAAGCCTGAATTACCGCTCGAACTCCGAGAGAAAGTTTTCAAAGCAACTAGTGATGTAAGAAAACGGTGGCGCGAGCAAGAACAACTGTGTGAAGTGTGGCAATTGGAGCACGATGAAATGTGTAGCAAGAATCAAACTCATTCCCAGCATGAGTATACGCATCTGATCAAAGTAGGAGCTGTTAGGCTACATGCCAAAAGATCCATACGGAAAGGCTGTAACGCGGTGAGGAAAGAGTTGAGAATGATAAGAGATCTTGGCCTTGGCAATCTGACAATAAACGAGCCCTTAGATTAGTTATACCCTTATGATCTGAGTACTGTAGAGGGACATGCTAGTATTTTCCATTTTAAGCCATGAAGCCATAGTTGTGTGTTTCACGATAGTTGCAGCCCTTTAAACCCCTAAAAATACAAAAAGATTTTCATTTTCACCCTTTATTTTTATTTTTGCCACATTACAACCCTTTTAAAGTCTTCTTGATTCATGCATACTACTTAGTTAGTTGGTGGAGACTTGATTTGCATACAAGCTTATGACCATTGCATAATTCGATTCGAACTTGAGTGTTACATTATCCATACATATATAACCCTAGAGTTGAGTGAACATTGTGAGGAGTGAAAGTTTATGCATAATTGAAGTTCTAGTAGGCTTATCATGGATTCCATCATAGAAAAGCACAAAAATAGAATAAGCGACTCAAGAGTTATCCCGGAGTTTCCAACAACTTGGGGCTCCATTACCCTTGTAAAGTTTTTAGTTATCGGTATGATCATTCATGAGTTTGCTTGAGGACAAGAAAAGTTTAAGTGTGGGGTATTATGATATGCCCTAAATTATACATGTTTTGCATGCATAATAATCCTCATATTATCGTATTAATCAAACAAAAGCCTTGCAAATGATACTTAATGCGTTAATATTTCACAATTGCAGGTTATTCGGTGTCCTAAGATAAACATAGCAAAAACAAGCTTAAAACATGAAGAAATCAAGCTTTCGGAGGACCAAACCCGAGCATTGACCCCCAAGAAGTCAAAATTGGTCAACATAAGTCAACAAGCAGATAAAAGACAAGCCTGAAGAAAAAACAGGGCATTGCACGGTCGTGCAATGCCATGCACGGCCGTGCATTGCCAATCTTGCTTCTTAAGGCTCCGGTACACTGTCCTTTGTACCCTGTTTGATTCCCGAGGTGTTTGCACGCCCGTGCAATCCAATGCACGGCCGTGCGTTGCTCATTTTGAGGCCTACAAATAGATGGCTTGGGTTCTTCATTCAATACACCTCCACACACCCATCCATACCTCAAGAACACACCAGAAAGAGTTTATTTCGTAGTTAGAGTAAATATTAGAGAGTAGAAGGGCTCTTCCCCCTTGTTCCGCAATAGGGGAGCCTACGAAACTCGGCGTTATGCTAGTTAGTATGGCCATTCGTGGCAAAACTTCTTGTATTGCTAGGGTGAAGATGATGTTTGGTGCATGTTAATGTTTGACGTATTAATCTAGTGGTATGTTTATGTCTAAATCCGTCTTTATATTTGTGAGTGTTCTTGATTTTAAAGCGTAAGATCGTAAAACCTTTTTAATCAAACTTCTTTTGAAACTTGTACGTCTTTATACAAGCAGAGATTGATAAGCCAAGGCTTGGTCAACATTGTTAAGGTTGTACATCTTTATACGAATTTCTTATTCGACCAAGAATTGGTGAACTCATGTTGGGAGCCGTACGTCTTTATACTTGGCCCCATTGTTACACCGCCTCCCGGTGAGCAAAATATAATCACCTATTTAACCTTAATACAAACCATTTACGTTCGATGTCTTAAACCAACCCGGAGATGATCATTCGAATGATTGAGGGTAACTATTGTCCTTAACCGGAGGCACTACCATTTTCATTTAAAGATTTTAATTCGTGAATCAAAAGTTGTGAGGACGAGGCTCTAGAGCTGACCCGAGTCACAAGGTTCTAGTATTCATATCACTGGATTAGTCAACTTAACATTATCACGGTCCAAGTGGATTCGAAGCTCAAAGCAATACTCTTCATGACCTGATCATTTCCAAAGATATTTACTTTCCTACTATTTACTATTCTGCTATTTACACTCTTGTTACACACATCACGCACGTTTTTACTTTTCTGTAATTTACTTTACCGTTATTTACTTTTCTGTCATTTACTATTCTGCTTCACAAGGACAAAAAACCCACTCACTAATTAATCAGGCTAAACGATAACAAAAGTTGAGTACTGGAACTCGACCGTGTCCGTTGGTTCGATACATGGTTCTTACCTAAACTATATTACGCTGCGATAGGTACACTTGCATATTGTGTGTGTTTTTAAGTTAAAGTAATTATCATTTTATAAATTTAAAACCCGATCTCGTAAAACCATCCTAAAAATATATTTATTATATTTTTATATACTAAAAACGACACATCAGCGGCCTGTGTCACTCCCACTTCCCTAGTTTCCCATGGTTTCCCCATTTCGTCACCACCACCATCTATCATCATACATACCATCCATCTACTATCATCCACCATCATCATCCATTATCTCATATCCATTGACCACCATCACCATGGGAAACCTAAGAACCATTCATGAGGGATGTTTAACCTTGCTTTTGGCATTCATGTCTATGTGTTTACCAACAATCGGGTACGTTTTCCTGATTCTATCTTGAGTCTTAGTGAGTCAGTAGAGTCTTTTATTTTACTTTGAGTCTATAACTTGTGTCAGTTTAATGCTGCAGGGTGTTTGAGTTTTATTGTGCATGTATTGATCACTCCGTCCGTACTCAATCTCCATTTGGACGGGGTTGATTATGATCTTATCTATCTTGTAAAGGCAACCCGACAATCAATTGTGCAACCGCGACCGAAATGCTATACGATGCACAAGTGGAACAGGACAGCTGGATACACTTCAAGGATACACATTACCAGCTAAGTCGATTCCTTTTATTTTTGCATTTTTATTTTCTGTGTTTCTCTGTTCATATTGGGGACAATGTATACTTCAAGTGTGGGGATGAGACTGCGTCTAGTGAGTCTAGTTTGTCTAGGTTATTTTAATTTATAAAAATACAAAAAAATTAAAAAAAAATTGAAAAATGTCCTTTGAAATCAAAAGTTTTTGCATAATAAATGGAAAATGATAGTACAACTGGAGCTGCTTGTTGAGTTTTGAAAGAAATAAATAATTGAAAACGCGTTTAATTAGTGATGTTTTGGTAAATCCAGCCAACTAGTTGAGCATAAATAGCCTGTTTGTGTTGTTTAGGAATTAGTTGATTTAAAATCATGAAATCTGGTGAGTATTCATCTTAGGGTAATCGGTAATACTGAAACTATCAACATAGGGTGATAGGTACCACGTTAAGTTAAAATTTAGAGGTTTTTGAAATTTCTTGGCACACCACTCTCTTTTTATGAGAATAAATCCGAGTTTCGGTGGCGCCCGCAACCATATTCCATTTACTTGAGCTTATTTGATTGAAATATAAGTTTCGCCTACGTGTCACATGTCGGGTTCTAGCCTGATTGAAACACCACTGCGTTAAATCTTATATACTTCATTGTTTAGACTGTAGTCTATATGTTACCTTCCGGGATAGTGACTTAGTTGAAACGCCTCTAGACGAAAGTTCATTTGCTTAATAATGCTCATATTTCATCCATTCATTCATTGATCATCTTGATTTCTAAAAACCTGTAAATTTTAGTTTAACGTTGTGGGTGAAATCTATAATCCATGCCTAGACATGACCGTGAGACGGGATTAGGTAGAGCTATAACTTTTAAGTGTGGGTCACATTAATTGATTGATATGCTTGGTAATATGAGTTAGAACACATAACGGGGGCTTGAAAGTTGGTGGTTGGGTTTAATCGGATAGAAATACTGATTATTGTTGTTTAACGCGTGAGTATATTTTTGCTTATTGAATAATTGAGATTGTTAAGTATGTCCAGTTATGATTCCATTCCAGACTTTTTCGAGGACGAAAAAAGGTTAAGTGTGGGGATGTTTGATGTAGTGCAAAGCACACATATTTTTCCCTTGTATTCATGCGTTTTTAGATAGTTTTGTATTCGTTTTAAGTCGTTTTTATTTCCTATTGAGTCTTTGTTGTGTCTACAGGAGCTCCTGTGAATAACAAGTCAAATCATGAAGATATCGAGCACGAGAAGAAGCCCGGAGGAAAAAAGTTGGAATTTGGTTCTCACGCGGTACGCGAGGGAGGAGTGAAATTCTCTCGCGGCACGCAAGAATATCAAAAAGGGCGCCCGACTATTTTGTTCCTCGCGGTACGCGAGGAACCCAGCTGTTTCTCTCGCGATACGCGGGGGCCCTAAATTCCGAGAAAAAACCCTAGTTTGATTTTAAATAGAATTTGATAGTCATTATTCAAGGAGTTCGATTGTTTTGCCGTCAGAGGGGTTCTAGGAGGCGATTTCATGCGCTAGAGAAGGAATTAGAGTCAAAGTTTGAGGTTTTCGGATCCTGGTTTGTTAGATTTAACGTATTCGGTTCTCAATTCTCGTTCTTTGGTCTTTGATTGTTTTATATATATATATATATATATATAGTGTTTAACACATAAAATAATAAAAATAGAATGCTTTTCTAAGCATTTGATATTTATCACCAACATACATGCGTGTCGGGTTTACTAGTGTGTGACAAAATAAGTGGGTTTTGCTATGTATGAAATGACCTAATTAATTATAATCAAGTCTAATACGTATGTTTTCTTGTAATTGTGTGTAAAACTAGTACGTATATTAACCTGGGAATTTGCCGGTCGTCACACTAAACCGGCTTTCTTGTACACCTCTAACCACAACTACGGAAAACATCATCCTCATGAGTCGTCACACAACTCAGCTCCGCAAAACTGAGACAGTCCATTCATCGTAACAAAAATACAACTTTGTTGCCATTTGCCAATTCTGGTCTTACTTTGTGGTCAAAACCAGAGACCAGAATTGACAAATTAAAAAATATATATATATATATATATTAAAAAGGAAACGGGTCAGAAGCCATTCTAGGCCAAATCGGGTCCTCCTTTTTGGCCCATCTAATGCTCCAAGACAAAGAAAGAAACTATCAAGAAATTTTAACAAAAAACAATCATTTATCAATATATCATGAACAAACAATTCCCAAAAAGTGCACACTTTGCAACCCTGTTTGCTCACCATTAGCAAAAGAAGCTGCCCTAACAATGAATGTTCTACACCTACATTTCTTTATCTGAAACAAACTATGCATCTTTTAACACAAAAAATTTGTAGTCTCATAACTTACTCACCGCACCCCAAAGCGCAAAATGATATGACAACGAATAAGTGGCTTCTTGCCAATACAAAACACACCTCGCGCTGCTGCTGCAAATAGACAACGCTCACAAACTCTTCTTCTTTCACTCCCAATGGTGGGAAAAAAGTAAATTGATGTTGAAGACCAAAATCTACATAAAAACCTGCAAAATATATCAATGGTATCATATCAATCTTTTTTTGTTCAAAGATACTGTTTAAATATAAAAAAATAAATAAAAAAAAGAAAAAGAACCCGAAAGGAAGACTATATACACGACGCATATATATGAAAAATATGTGTACTTGATAAGCTTCAGATCTTTCATAATTTCAATAGTGCAGATTCCTAAAAAGTTCCAATACAACTATTACATCTGAACCAAACAATGAAATGTTTTCCCTCTTACAACATGGTTACAACAACGAGTTGTCTTTAACTCCATATTTTTTTTATTTTCTTACTTTAATCATGAGTAAGCTCGAGAAGAACATAGAACACTGATAAAAAAATGTTGCGTAATTTACTAATTTTAACTGATGAAATATGATGACTATTATACTTGTTTAGTACGCTATAATAACTTATCAATGACAATGATTAATGAATTAAAGTGCTCTTGACGAATTGAGTGAGATTTTCATGATAACATGTGGACAAGATGAAGTTAGTAACTACGTAAAGACCTCTCATACCAAGTACTACACAAATTTCTATGATGCAATTAATAGATAATACAGGATGTAGCAAAACCATAGTTACCGAATACGCGGTTCGCTCCGGTACGGGTACGCGGTTCGGGTACGCAATTCGCTAAAGTTAACGTATTCGGTACGGAGGGGGGTAGGTTCATTTCGGTACGAACCGGTACGGTGTACCATGTAGTTCGGTTCGATGTACCCGAATAAAACATAAGTTCAAATAAAATATAATATTTGCCAAATTACAAATAATAACATAACTTCAAAATTCAAATACCATTTAATCCAAAATCCAAAATAGAAAAAAAAACATAAACATAACAATCCAAAATCCAAAATCGGTGAAGTATATGGTTAGTGAGGAGCTAATTCCCGTAAGTAACTATGAACTCGGTTCAAAATCGGTGAAGTATATGGTTAGTGGTTAGTGAGGAGCTAATTCCCGTAGTTACCGACCCCTAAAATTCTACAACGACCGAATTCTTGACCAAAATCGCGAATTGGTTAGTGTTCGGTACGATTGGAATTGAAACTTGGTACAGCGAATTGTATCGATTTGGTTCGCCGTACCATACCGATTTGGTACGCCGTACCATACCGATTTGGTACGCCGTACCATAGCGACTGGGATCGAAACGATTTTCGATTGGGTACAGCGCGAACCAATTCGCGGATCGCGGCTCCTTGAGCGAATTCGGTAACTATGAGCAAAACTATATAGAAAGCAGAATTAAAGATATAAGGATTATTAATCTTACTTGACAAACATATAACTCTAGCAATGATTAAATCACATGACGGTTTTCATAATCTTTTTCAGATATGTTCCATGAAAGTGTGTAGTTTGGAGACCCGACGCCGAAACAGTGGTTCCAGCCGGAAAGATGGAACACCAGTCTGCCACCGCTTAACGTCATACATGTCATTCCATGCCTGAACTATTTCATCAATTTTGAAACCAAGACCTGAAATGATATATTGTAAACACTAAATACATACATGTATTTCTTGTAGAGAAATTGCAATAAATAGCAATCTACTTTAACTTCAATCTACTTTAACTTCATTTCTAATTCGGTTGCTAGACTTTAAAATATCATCACTAGGACCACTTACTTTTCAAAGGTGATAAGCTTGGAAAATTATGATCAGGAAACAAAAAAATGCTGACATGGCCAAAAAGTTCTAGCTACGGTTTCGAACAAACAGTGACAAAATTAGAAATGGGAAAATTGTCAAAAAAGAAAGAGGTAACCAAAAATTTCAAATTTGATAATATGGGATATGAATGATTTTCCCTCTCTTGGAAAGGAATGAAAGTTCAATTTTAAAAGATAAATTGTAAAATTGAAGTAAACTTAGGTCCCTCTATTTGTCAAAAACTGAACTCTCACTCATATATGTCAAAAATTAAAATTTTACAATTAAATATGCCCAAAAAACTCCTTTTGATGAGAGAGAAAATTACTCATATTCCACATAGTCAAATTTGGGACTTTTAGTTATATTTCTTGGCAATTTTCTCAATAAAAAATGGAGCAAAAGTGCACTGCAAATTTCACATTTTTAATGACTTTATTTTCTGTAAGTATGATTAAATTACCTTCAGAAGATGTTCCATTAGAGCAATGGTTCTTTACAATTACCCCCAGATCTGTTGGTGATGCTCCTGCTAGTTCGAACTTTTCAACTGAAGCTGCCAAAGATTCTTCCCATGCTAACAAGCCCATCTTAAATTCCACAACAGATCGCTCATAAAGCAAAGTACCCCATAAAATGTACATCTGAGATCTCAAATGTGCAGCTTGCTCTGCAGCTTCATCAGCAGACACATCTTTTAGAAACCCTTCCAATCCCAAATTTACCAAATCGTCCCTATATTTATCATATAAACTCAATCCATTTAACCGTTGTTCCTCCAATTCTTCCCAAATCTGCATTCCATGTTCCATGCTATCTTCAGCCTTATTATATAACTCCATAATTTGTGCAGAAAGACCTGATTCTAAATTAGTCTTAGTTCCAACTGCATAATACCATGAAAGCTTTGCGAGCTCGAACTGTTGCTGCCCTAGTGCAAGAAACCCTTCATAAAAATCAGGTTTAATTTTTAAAGCTTCTTCATATCGTATCCCTGCTTTAACATATTCTTTTTCTGCCCATTCGTGTCCTTTTTTCACCTGTTCTTGTATTGATTCTTTGGTTCCATCTTCTGCAAACATCACCCATTTTCTTGCCTTGTTCATATGAACATTTCCCAAATTAAACAACCCTAAAGCAGCCATTTCTTGAAACTTCCCACCAGCAATATCAAAAAGCTTTTGGGCGTTTTCGGTTGTAACGGTTTCTTCAATTGCTTCTGAATATAACTCCATACCTAGATCATGAAGATCCAAATATGAATCGGATTCAAACCCCACATGATCTTTAAACAGCCTTGCAAACTGGACAATCCAGTCCTCTACACATGTTGTAACTTTCTCTACTTCCCTGATCTTTCCCACATTTCCATTCTCTGAAACACTAGATATCAAGCTATTAGCCTTAGGAAAACCATCATTTGTGAAACCCTCATAAGATGGCTCTTTATCTGGACTAACTTCTACTAAATATAGTCTCAAAGAACCTTGAGGACCACTAGAACTTTCAGCCATTCTCAGCTCAGAAGTAGTTGTGATGGTGATCAAATCTCCTTCTTGATCTTTATACTTAATAAGCACACCCTCTAAGCCAGGAAAACGATCCCACACTATCTCCCTCCCTACACCGATACTACAATCGACCGGAAGCTGCGCCCACCTTATGTCATCATTAAGCACCAATTTCACCGTCCTCATGACAACTTTTTCTTCTGTAGTACTGTTTTTATCCTCAACAACTACCTTATCCTCCATTTTCTTAACAACCCTCTTGTCCTTAACTCTCTTAGCCTTGTTGTCCTTAACCTTTTCAACCTTCACCTCCTTACTCTCTTCAACATTCTTTTCTTTGACTTCTTCAGCTTCAACCTTTCTTTGGTTGACTTTCTCAACACCCTTTTTCTCAACCCTATTGTTCTTCCTCGTTTTAGTCTTCTCCTTCAAAGCTTTAACCGCCTTCAACGCCGCAGGCTCGACATAATCAGGCGGTAAAACCGCTTCAATCTCTTCAACTTTCAAACCCTTCCCTTCAATCGCCTTCTTCACCGACTCTTCAATCTCCAACGCCGTTACGTTAGTCGGCTCCATACTCAACACATTCCTAACATCTCTCAAAGCCCATTCCAACTTATCCAAAGCCTCGTAACACCTCGCTCTCTTCAAAAGAGCTTTACTATACTTGGGAGCAACTTCAAGAGCCAAATTACATTCCTGTATCGCCCTCGGGTACTCCCCAATCCCCATCTGCATATAACAAGCCGCCATATTGGTTCGTAAAAAAGCAACATCTATATGATTCCCAGGCAACAACTTAAGAGCCTTTTCATACTTCAACATGGCCCCCTCGTTATCGCGCTTCTGAAACAGCCGGTTTCCTTCCTCCTTCAACTCCTGAGACATTTGAATGAATACAGCAGTATCTTCATCAATTTGTTTTGAGCTTCTTTCAGCTTTATTGTTCTGTTTCATAACTTTCTCACCCCCAGCCTGCAACTTCTTCTTCCCCGTAGGTTTCCCCATTTCCACTCCAAATAAACCCTAGAAACCTAAGTTTGACGATTCTGATATCGATTTGTATACAAGTAACTGTAAATTGAACAAAATTGAAAAGAATATGAAAACTTGATAAGAAGCAAATGATGAATTCGAACCTGAATTTGATTGGCGCTGTTTATATATGTGTAAAGCGAAACCCTAATCGATGGCGGAATTCGGGGGAAGAATGTTTGTGGGAAGAAATGGGGTGCGGTGCTGGAGCAGAAAGAGAAACTAAAAACTAAAACGACACCGCGTACGTCGAGTTTGAATGGACTATAAGACCCAGTCTCACAACAAGAGCGTGTAATAACCACTCGTCTTTAAAATATGTATCAACTTGTTTTATATTTATTTAATTAATAGGTTACAAACACACGGGTTAAATAAATCCAGTTTGTTGTAAACCTGTAATTTTTATAATAATTTATATGTTATCAGTTATTGATGAAATAAGAAATAATTAAGATTTAAGAATTATAAAATTATACTTTAACATCTTATGATTTACTAAGTTTTAATAATATATTAGAATAGATTTTATATATTTAATTATTTAAAATTATTATTATTTAATAGGAAAGAGATATAGGAAATAAAAATCTAGACTTTCGGATTTAAGTTTAAGAAATGAATTGATAATTTGTAATGATGTTAAAGTATATTATATAAATACGGATTACATTGTTAAATGATCATATTCTTTTCCTTCTTTTCCATACTTTCACTTGTCACTAGCTAAAAGAAACGCAAAGCTAATCCTCTCTAATTCAGAATTGAGTGAAATCCGACCTAACCCGTCTAGCCTAGGCTGAAAGCAGGAGCCAAGCACCAAGATTCGAACTCAAGACCTATTAGGCCCTGAGCTCTACCCCAACATCAAGCTATCACTCAGGCCGAAGCCTAGGTGGTTTTTATATTTTATTTAGGAATATTATATTAAATGTTAATCATAATTATCTAAAAAAGATCGGAGAACAAACTAATATGGGAAAGCCAGAAGTTGCTTGTTCCATCAATGCTCGGATGGGCATTAGTAGCTAGGAATATGAATAGCTTGTAATTAAACCACCAAACATAATTTATTTCATTGTACATATGAAACATTAACTTTTTTTCCTACTTATCTCTAATCACACGGGTATAACTACAAACTCCCTTACATGTGTGACAAAATTGTGATGTTTTACTTGGTGACTATAAAAGACAAGTAAGTTCAAACCAAAGCTTCATCTCCAAAAACTTGAACCAAAAACGATTACTAGTTTTGAAATCAAACAAAGAATCAAAACAAAATCGAAATCAAGACTAACTATTGGGTCTCGATGTCTATGGGTATAACTCGGTGATCGGATGAAAAAGGAAAATTGTTTGAGGGGTGATATGAGTAAAAAGGAATTGAATACTCAAACTACAGGTTAAGCATAAATTTAATTTTCATAACTCAAAAATATTATAAACTGTGTAACTCGAAATACAAAGGTTTAGCCACAGTTTTATTTGTGTCTAAGATACAAACAAACAATTATATGAGAACTCATTCGAAGATAGAAATCCTGATAGCTAAATCGGGACTCACCCAATTTACAATCGAATCTCTCACACAGAGAATACCCTAAAGTAGTGCAATATAGTGGAAAGTCGATCCACTTGTACTCAGGATGCTGCAGTTTGATGGTCAGTAATATCTGCTCCCATTAAGAATGGTTCTATTTGATGGAGAGTAGAACTTATATGATGTAGTGGAGAAGCCAAACTTTTTATAGACGACTCACATCTATGGTTGACAACTAAATGATTTTGAAGAATCGATGCTCACATTATATCTTCGTATTCAAAATTGCTTTACAGTTGGAACGCATTCAATGTGTCTTCATTAGTGTTGGAATAATGTCTGAATGCATAACCATCTAAGTGTTATATATCTTGAGATGAGCAGAATGTGAATGCTTCAACTTGAGGAAATCTTTGTTTTTGATCAAACTTTCAACAAGTGGTGGAGTGGTAAGTACGTTATCCCTCTTTAGTAGAGATCTCAGGCTCGAATCATGCTTTCACTGGTTTCCTATCATGATCTCTTGAATGTCACTTGCTGTGACACCCGACATTTCAGGTCAATATCCGTACATGTTATAAACGAGTTTACATTATAATTGTTTTCGTGATTTACTTAATTTCACAATCAAGGACATTAAGGTCTAACAAAAACCGTACATGGTCTCATTTCATATTTGGTAATTCTAGGAGTTACCGGTTCACGTACCAGGATAACCCGACTAAATACGAACACTAGTGATTAAATTAAATAACCAAGAAAAATATCTAGACGTATATGTTACACAAATTTTTACGTTGGTCAATAAGTTATTTTTAGAATAAATCATATAATATACGTAAAAGTAAACTAACGAACCCTCTCGAAGACGTTACCATGTAGCGTCACCTTTAGGTACTCATACCTACAAATAATCACCTCAACAAATTATACAATTCAAGATTTCAATATTTTTCTTTAACGAGCCATAAACTTGATAAATTTGTAATACCGTGAAGAACTCAAACCGAATTCATTTACCATTTAAAAACTCTAATCAATATTAAGTTACACTTAAATCTAATTATTTGATTTAATTAACCCAACCCACCCCCTTGACTTTCTCGACCAAAATCCCAGGGAATGCTCCATTCCCACTTCCTGCGACCCATACCTCATGCCTTGGAGAATTAGATAAAAACCATACCACTTCAATCAAAAATCTCACAAACCCTTTTTATCTCCATTTTTTTCTACTGCCAACAACAAGAATAGCTATCTTCACTCTCTTTTGGTGATCTTCCATAATCGAAGACTCGAATCCTTATTTCGGTATTATAAGGAGAGTTCCAAGTGTTTTCTCAAAGGTTTTTAGCAGGAGAAGTCAAGATCATTCTCTTTTTCTCTCAAAAATCATCATCTCTGTTTAGAGGTAAAAACTCAATATTATTCATATTATTTTCTTTAAAACCGTAGCTAAACATACAGTTTACTCGAACGTAAGAAAAATAACCAGAAAAGTGTGTCGAATTCAAGATTAAAACATGAATATATGCGTATATGTATGAATAAAGTTTTGAAACTGATTCTGTCAATCAAAATTTCAGTTTCGATACCTGTTTACTCAATCGAAACTAGGTAGTTTCGATACCTGTTTACTCAATCGAAACTAGGTAGTTTCGATACCTATTACTTAATCAAAACCAGGTTGTTCCGATACCTATTACTCAATCGAAACTAGGAAGTTTTGATACCTATTACTCAATCGAAACTAGGTAGTTTCGATACCTGTTTACTCAATCGAAACTAGGTAGTTTCGATACCTATTACTTAATCGAAACCAGGTAGTTTCGATACCTGTTTTGCTCAATCGAAACTAGGAAGTTTCAACATCTGTTCTGTTCAATCGAAACTAAGAAAGTTTCGATACCTGTTCATCAGTCCCATGGGGGCAGTAACTTAGAACTATTTTATAACGAAACAAGTGTTGAAAAACTAAAAAGATATTTAAACAAAAGCAATCATATTTGCTAAGTCGGTGAACAATTTGCATATGAGACATCCTGTCATAACACGAATTACCCTTTTGTAATTAGGGTACGAATAGTCAAGTTGACTAGAACAATTATCATTACAAGCATACACAAACTCAAGGTGAGTTTCACGGCCCCTTTTTACTGTTTTCAATATTTTGGGGAAGAATATACTTACAACTATTTTTATGTGATAACAAGAGAATAAGACTCGACTTTTATGTTTACATGAGTTAAACGATTTTAGGCCGCTAAAGTCCCCTGGAACAATTTAGTAACCATTAACTGTAGCCTAGGGTCCTATGAATAGTACTATGGAGAGTGACGTCTCCCGGTCATAGTTAGTCGCGCTAACCACAATCTGGAGAATTTATGGCCGCATAGAACCGGATAACGAAAATAGGGGCGAAGAACAATTGTCATGGTTTGGTTACGGCTCATGTAGGAACATATTATTTGTATTCCTAGCTAGTTTACAAATGGGTCAACAATTCTTATTCTGATTATCACATGCAACTGGAACTATTTACGAACAATTGAATTTTACAAAGATCTATTTGATTTAAACTTGTGAACTCACCAACCTCGTGTTGACAATTTTAAGTATGTTTTCAGGAAATTGACGTGATCGCAAGGTTAGCAATGTAGATTACATGCATGCACGATGGATACAACTATTTGGGGGATTTCTCTTGTATAACTCACTGTAATAGAGTCATATTTGCGAAATCTTCACTTTTGTAAACCCAATTTACATTTTTGAAATGTAAAACTTTAAACTTGTTTATGTATCCATTTATCATGTATGTGTTTGCGGTAATCATATGCTTTGGAAACCATGTAATGTTACGCCTCGCGTTTCCGCCTTGCGGGGTGTGACACTTGCCTATCATAAACGTGTGAATTTTTCGATAATGGGTTCTAATGGTTAAAAAAAGTTGTATCATCAACATGAGAAGAGTTGTAGCTTTGTTTAGATTCAACATATTTGATGAAACCTAAGACAATTTTATATTATAAATGAGACCTAAGACACTTTTAATCACAATGGTGCTTTTGTAGTAGGAAGACGCAATAAAGGGAACTATATCTATACTACCTAATAAACAAATAAATTGGGGACACGTGTCACTTTTTGGTACATTCTCAGCATATTTTCCCCACCTCTCTCTCCTATTAAATAATGATATTAAAAGAATATATTTTTAAATATTTAATACAAATCTAATTATGGATACTTATTATTTAATTGAATGATTATTATTTCATCAACCAAATAAATACAAATCTAATTAATTTGGAAAAAAAAATATTTTAAAAATTAACTTTAAAAAATTTATAAATGTCACGTCAAATTACATTTTTAAAAGCATATTTTGACGAGTGTATGTGTTAACATACTACATTATTTTTATTCAACCCTTGTAATACACGGGTTTAATCAACCCGTGCAATACCCGATTTTTTTAAAGACATATACTTTTTTATTATTAAGTATATACCATTACATTTATTCAACCCTTGTAATACACGGAAATCTAACTAGTTAACAAAATAAAGTAAAATAAAAACCTTAAGCGTATGACAACAAAACGCACAAAACGCATTGATAAGGGGTCAATGGATGATATGAATATAAGGTAGAGTAAATTACAAATTGTGTCCTTTAACTATATATGAAATTGCAGATATTGTCCTTTGGCTACAATATTTACACTGGATGTCCTTTTTTTGAAACATTTGCACACATTTAGTCCTTTCAACTAATTGGTGTTAACTTTTTCAGTTAAGTTTAGTCATGTGCCAGCCACATGAGGATAAACTCGTCATTTTATCATCTAAAGGACAAAAAGTGTATTTTATAACCAAAATTTACTTTAAAATTTTATTTTAAATTTAAAACCCATTTAAAGTTGTCCCCCACTTCATTTCTTCATAAACCCTCCACCGCCTCCGACCACCACCCCTCCACCGCCTCCGATCACCATCGCCTCCGCCAAATAAAAAATAATATTAAAACGTAACTGTGGGACCACCTACACCAAACTCAAATCAACAATAATCAGAGATCTTAATAAAAACCATCGTCGGAGATCTTAAAAACTTCCATCGCCGGAGATCTGGAAAACAATCGATATCACCATCACCGGATATCTGAAAACAACCGCATCATTCTCAACTCCATCTCTCATTCGATCTATCTCTCACCGCCATCTTGTGCTATAGTAGGGTTAGGGTTTAAGGGGATTCACTAGTGAAGTTTGAGGATACGAAAAATTGAAATGGACACCCCTAATTCGGCTCCTGGTTCGAATGAGGATTATCCTCAATTAAGTTTTTGGGCAGCTTAGGTATGTTGGTGGGGATGAAGATTGAAATGGACACACCTAATCTGTGTGCCTAGCGAAAGATAAGGAGGGCGGCAACGAAGAACACTGTTCAGGGAGGTCGGAGAACACGTAGCGATCGATTATCAACTTGCTTCATCCATGGTGATGGTGATGGTGAGTTTTTGTTGAAAGAGAGAGAGAGAGAGAGAGAGGGAGTGTGTATGTGTGTGTATATGGATTAAATCTTTTAAAGGAAATTACACTTTTCATCCTTTACATGTAAAGACCATATTGACCTCATGTGTAAGACACATGCCTAAAGTTAACAAAAAAAGTTAACATTAGTTAGTGTAAAGGACTAAATGTGTGCAAATGTTTCAAAAAAAGAACATCAATGTAATTATTGAAGCCAAAAGACAATATCTGTAATTTCATATATAGTTAAAGGACACAATTTATAATTTACTCTATAAGGTATTTGTTGAAAACAAATAATCTAGAATAATATATGAGCCAAAAGAGTAAAATGACACTTTAGGTATTATAAAAGAATTGCCGCTCAAAAAAAAGAGTAAAATGACATTTTAGAGATGTCTCACGGGTCATAACCAAGAGGTTGTAGGTTCAAATCTTGCTCAAAACAAAAATATATATATAAAAAATATAGCAGTTAAAAAAAGGTATTTGTCTTAATGGTATCCAGGAGTGTTGCATGGTGTCCCTTTCTCAAGAGGTCGTAAGTTCTAGTCCCGTTGTAAACAAATGATGTAGATTTAGGAGTAAATATAAAATGTGTGTGAGTTTGCCGTTAAAAAAGGTATTATAAAAGACAAACTATAAACAAAATATTTTAACAATGTGAGTGTATTTTTTAAGGAGCATTTACATATATGCCCTTCATAAGTTCATTTATTACATATTTACCCAACCTTAAAATTTAATTACATATTTCCCCTTCATAAAACTTATATGTTACATATTTATCCAATTCATTTAAAATAACTTATTTTATTATCATTTTACCCTTAATGAACCAATTAAAGTATTATTTACATATATCCCCTTCCTAAATATTTGTGAGCAATTGGGTAATTTTAAGTTAATTGAGAAAATATGTAGTTAAAGTTTAGGGTTGAAGATATATATAATTTAAAAGTTTAATAGGGGGAAAGTTTTTTTTTTATTTTTTATGTAGAAGGTCAAACTTGTTATAAGACTGATGGTTGTGGGGCGTGGTTGGGGGCGCAAGGGGGTGGGCGCGAGCCACCTTGGCCGCGCACACCACAACATGGTCAGGCGATGGGGGGGCGCGAGCGGTGGGCGTGGTGGGGCTAGCGAGCGCCGTTGGGGGAGACTATTGGGGGAGAGCCGTTGGGTTAAAAAAAAAAATCTATTTATATAAATTAACTCCTCTTCACTCATTTATCTCTCAAAATCTTTATAAACTTCCTATTTTCTCTCAATTTTATAAACTATTCTCTACATTACTACAAATCATCAACCAAAAATGTCGAGAAATTGGAATGAGTATGTGGAGAATATGGAGAATTTTCAAGGTTTGGAATATTTGGATGATGAGGCGTTTAACCGGCTTGTCTACAATCAAATGTCACAACCGGAGACACAAGAGGAACCGGTTCAACCCCAAAAACGCTCTCACAAAGGTTCGAAGAAAAAGGGTGGAGCGAGTGGTTCAACCGAACCGGTCGAAAAGGCCAGTCCAAAACGAAAAGCTACTCCGTGGACAAAAGAAGAGAAGCTAGCATTATGTCGTGCTTGGATTTCATTATCCGAGGATCGTAAATGCGGTATTTTTTTTTTCACTTTTTAAATTGTTTTTAACGTTTGTTAAACTATTTTTTTAACGTTTGTTAAACATATTTTTTTGTAGCCGATTATCAAAAAGCTAAAGTATTTTGGTCTAAAGTAAGAGAGTCGTTCTACGCTCAAGTGGGGAGTAGAGACCGAAATCAAGACATGATATCGAGACGGTGGTCCGAAATTCGCAAATATGTCGGACTGCTTTCAAATCTACATAACAGAAACAGTCGTCGAATGCGACCGAGCGGGAGTGATGATGTGCATATTTACCAATTCACTTGCGACGAATGGAAAGCCGAAGTGTTAAGAAAGTACGGGGTGGTAAAAGTTTTTGACGAGATCTACTTGTGGGAATTACTCAAAAGGTGCTCGAAATGGATTGAATTGGTTAGTCCGGAGGCGGAAGAAGCGCAAAAACGTACGAAAACTAGTTCGTCCGGCGCATACGTCACCTCTAGTGGATCGGATGGTCGCGTTGGCATCGACCTCAACATGTCCGAGCAAGAAGGGACACCACAAGGCTCAAGTCGACCGCCCGGAAGGGACCGCGGTAAAAAAAAGACTAATGATGCCGATTTAGAATTTAGCAATGCGATCCTTAAAATAACAAGTACTCTCGAGAAGGCGACGCAGGTGAAAATGGAAAAACAAATGATGAAGAAGTTGGAATTTCTTAGCAAGGACGTCAGCCACCTATCGCCGAGGGACCAAGCGATATATGAAAAACAAAAGGAGCGTATTCGAAAGGAAATGGAAGAAAATTAAAACCCTATGGAATAATTTAGTATTTTATTTTCTATGTATTTCTTTTTTTTTTAGGATGTTGAATGTTTTTAATTAATTATTTTATCTTTTATTATTATTTTTAATTAATTATTAGTTTTTAAATTTGAATTGAATAAATAATTAAACAAAAAATTAATTCGATAAAGCCCCCGCTCACCTGCATCACAACACCCTCAAATGCTTCAGCAGGGGCTTTATCCACTGCTTAGTCAGCATCCAGTCAGCGCCACATGACGTGATATTAGAGGATAAATCCACTCTCAATAAAGCCCCACAACCATCAGTCTAAGTAATATCAATTAATATGAACGAAGGGAATATAAAAAACGAACATCAAAATATTAAAAGTAGGATGTCACAATTTTAGGAGGGAAAATATAAAATCCATGGTAAATACTATGTTTAATGCACTAGGTACAAGTTGCTTAAAAACCATTGTTCTGAATTTAGAGATTTCTGATCTGGAAAACAAAAGCATCTCTTCTAAAACACTCAAAACACATGGCTGTTGATTTGTTAAATGCACAATCCCCCCACTAGCTCCAATAGGCAATTGGTCAACTGATGGCTAATGCACGTAGGGTTCACGCGCTCCTTGTACGTACGGCTGTCAGACAGATTATACTGCGACACGTGGGTGGCCTCCATTGGATGCAGCTACGATAACATGGGCTGTAAAGACTTTCAGACCAAGGACTTGTTAGGTGAACTTTTACTTGGGTGTAAAGTTATACTTTAATTGTTTGCACCTTTTGAAACCTTAGCCTTGTATGAACATGAATTTTTATAAAACTGAAATTTATCAGAGGGGGAGTTTGTCGTTTACCGTCCGGTTCAGTCGATTTTATTAAACGGTTAATTATGATTTTAAGAAGCGTCAACCAAACTGACCTAGTTAGTTGAACTGTTAAAACGTTCAGTTTAACGGTTTTGAGTTTTTTTAAATATTCTAAAATCATTACTTTGTATTTAGTATTTAAAAATAATAAAAATATTCATGAGTATTTACAATTTCATATTTAAATTGAACAAAAATAAATCTAAAGGTGAATATTAGTTCGATTTACTTTACGTTTCTAATTTCAAATCATGAACACCTCCTTTAAACCTTTTTTTCAAAACTAGCCCGTGAATCAAACCATATAAATTTCAAACGGACGATTTGCTTTGTTTTAACAGGTTGGTTAAATTTTAACGATTTATGAAGATCCTTAATATTTATCACATGCTATTTCATTATATATTATTATTAGTTGATATTGAAGTTAATAATTATATTGTATTAAATAATTTAGTAATGTATAAATTAATGTTTTTATTCCATACGATCATTGAAAATAAAAATTGAAGGAAAATAAAAAGAAATAACTTTTGTATTATATTTAAAGGGACTTTAGGAAAAATATATATATATATATACTTTTAAGTTTTATTTTCGCTCCCTTTCTCTCCAACCTAAAGAGCCAAAATGAATCAAAAAAATATATATTTTCCTTTCCTTCCTATTTATTTAAAAATGAAAAAGGCAAGTTCATAGAAAATATATACTTCTATTTAACTTCGTATAAAAGTATATTTCTAAAACTAATATATTTTACTTTATACGTTTATAAATGTTAGTTGTTACATCAAAATTCAAGCCGGTTCTTGTGGTCGGGTTAGACGATGTCTAGCATCTCGAGTCTTTCCGGAGTTCATACGTGAGACGTAACATATGAAAACCTGTTAGAAGGCGACTCAAGGCCGAAACCCTGGAAAGAAGCTTTAAAGATCAAGTCAATAGTGTATCTAGATAGACAAATTATATATAAAATGTATATATATGTGCGGATCAAGTCGGGAAGGGAGATATAGTAATGACCGCTGATTCAACAGTCAATACTATATGCTGCTCATAAAACTCAGCTCAACGTCAGCCCTTATACATGTCAGATTCACTCACCTGGGTCTCCAAAACTCGCTCAAGCAACTCAATTTGTGAATCTAACCCGTTTTTATGGTGGAGCTAACATGATGTTTGCCGAGAATTCGGGTACCAACAAGCATCCACCTTTATGAACAAGCTCATAACATCAATAGACTAAAATTGAACTTTATAACATAATATAAAATGCATCCATGAAATTATCTAAAATGTATAACCAACCAAGCCATAATAGACAAGTTTTATAATTAAATGCAAGGATTATATTAGTAGAGAAGAACCCAAAATCTTTTAAAAGTTGAATGATAAACGAGTTGACCTGATTAAAGTGTCAAATTGGCGGTGGTGGTGTCGCCTTCTTCATTCAAAAGCTCGCCAACGCAAAACTGATGTAAATTTTCGTACATCTTCTTCCACTGGTGAACCATTTGCATGGACCTTTTGTTATCGAGTTTCAATCTTTCTATCTCCATTTCGGAAGCTCCAGAAGAACCGTTTTGCTGAAAGCAAGATGGGAAAATACAAAATCACGTCATTAAAAATTTGATTATGAATCTATTTTTATTAATCTAAAGAAGACACGGCTCAAACTGTCAACTGTTTACAACATCCATAACGGTTTCTTTCAAAATTAGTTGGATCATTATTTAACTAATAGCTTTTACAACCATATTTTTGTTAAACTGGGAGAACTCTCGGTAATTATTCTGGACTCTAAACCGTGCCTTTTATTGATACTGACAAGCAGTAAACAATCAACTATTTATAAGAAAAACTAGACATATTAGACTCCTAAACGAAATAGGAAAACAAATTTAATTCCTACTTTTTAGCTAGGTTAATCTCCTCCGCCTCCCCTCAAGAGATCACCACCGACTTACGTTCCAACTGGATTGGTATTGACCGTTTCACAATTTTATGTACTGTTTAAATGCAGAATTAAAGAAAAAATTGGCAAAGGAAGTGTTGACAAATCAACCCAACCTGTTTTGACTGGCCCTACAATATTACCTGTTTTGACCCGTTACCCAACCTGAACATTTTGCCATACTTATGCCATAAAATTAAGCAACTTTTCTGAGCACTTTTAGAAAATCGTCGAGTTATTGGTCAAATGTCTAGCATACCCTTCACCAGCAACAAGACAAGTGAGTCACTGAGGACTTTTCATTAATCTTTTGTAAAAATGATAATGGGCCAATACGTAATTGCAACTTGAAAACTTCCCAAAGATGGATATGTTCGTTAAAATAAAGTATATTGTTTTGGAGTAATGAAGTACTAACAACTAACAAGTTGAGTCTAAAGTTTGCAACAATTCCATGAGCTACTCGAGATTGGCTCGTTAAAAGCTCAAATCGAACCAAGCTCAAGCTTGAGCTTCATATACCGAGCTTAATTAGGCTCGCGAACCTATCACTTATATAAAAATAATAACATTTATTTAAAAATTATATAATATATAACTACATAAGAAATACTCTTATATGTACTTCTGATAAAAAAAAAGGTTAAAAACTAAATAATATAAACTATGTTATATATAATTGAAATTATAAAAATATATATATAAGTAATTATATATGCCCATAAAAAAAATTAAATAAATAATAAATGAGCAAAGCTCATAAAATTAATCACAAGCCGAGCTCGAGCTTGGGCTTGGTTCGTTTACACTCCTACATATTCATGGAGAAAGCACGGACCTGAAGTTCATTGATCTGCTTGTTCATGGAGTCAACAGTGGCGTAGATCGTGTCACAAGGCCTGTAATAATCAGGTTGAGGAGTGATGTAAATGCTAAGATCCGATTCTTCGTCTATTGATGTGAACTTTTCAAGTGGTGGTTGCAATGACACCTGCTTTCTTGCCACTAAACCTTGATTATTCGCTAGCGTTCGAGGGTAAAGAGCTGGTGGTCGTTGAATAACAAGAACATTGTTAACAGGACCTGAAGACACGAACCAGAAAATTAGATATATATAAAAGCATATAGTGAAAAAGGTAGGCTGCATACAAACACACATGTATTGAGTCTTCCTGATGAAACCTTAAGAGGTGGCATGTAACATCCCAAAAATAAAACGACGGTTATAATAACGGAATAAACGAACGAGGCATGTCGGGTCGGGTCGGATGGGTCGGCGGGCTGGAAGGGGAGCCTCCCCTATAAATAGCCAAGGTCTCCATCATTTCTCTTATTTGCAAGTTCTAGAGAGAGAAACCGTAGAGAGAGAAAGTTGGTGGATCGACCCGAGAATTCAGCAAAGTGTTGCTCAAGAGCTCGTGAGAAGAACCACCGGATCAGAAACTCGATTCAGGTAACGATCGGGCCTAAATTTGAGTTTTTGTTCGTTTTTGGGTTTTTCGGGTTTTGGGTGAAAAGGTAACGTTTTCACGGATAAAATTGAAAGATAAACATAGATTTGAGTTCCTTAATGGAAAGCAAACGTTTTGAATGTAAACAGGTTCGGGATCTTGACGTGATCAGACCTGAATGCGAAAGTTAGGGTTTTGCGAAGAAACAGATCGTGCGTACTTATCAAGTACGCAAGAACAAGTCCCTGCGCACTTGCTAAGTGCGCAGGCATCAGGCTGGTTAAGTAAAGTTAGTATGTTTAGAATGGTTAAACCGTTAGAGTCGGTATGTGTCTGATGTGTATTTAACTAATCAATTCAGATCGGAAGTGACGTTGTTGGACCTTGTTTAGGACAACCCAAATTAGCTTATCAGGTGAGTTCTAGAAGCCCTCTTTTAAATGTTTTAATAATGTTTTTGGGCTGGTGTGCATACGTAACGATGTGACTATTTATAAAACGATGTTTATGAATGTTGTATGTGACGTTTTATAAAATGATGTGTATGAACGATGTTTTGGAAGGAAGGGTTATGAAAGAAGTGTTTATGAAATATTTTGCTAAAAGAAGTTTATGAATGAATGAATGTTTTTAATAAAACGTACGAATGCTTTAACTAAAGTTTTGAAGTAAAAGAAGCGAAGGTTTACGAAAGTCACAAACGAACGAATCTGCCAATATTCCTTAGGGAATGAAGGTTAAGGGTATGGGAAGTATGTTATGGGCTTTTACCTTTTAGGGGCCTTTGTGGCTGGCCAACTGTTGTACACCTAAGGCGATGACGGTCGCCAAGGGGATTATCGTGATCCTTGAAGTTTGGTACGATTTACCTTACGGGATAGTCGTGCTTGAAGTTTGGTACTTGCGCCTTACGGGTCGCAGTGCTTGAAGTTTGGTTCGTGTCATCCTTGTGATGCCGTGCTTGAAGTAGTGTTGAATAACCTAAGTATCGGGCCCTAGGAGTTCTTCACCCGAAGGACAGTACGGTGATTGATGGGCCTAGTGGTGGCGATCTTTAGGTTATTCAGCCAGTATGTGACGTTTGGATTTGACGGTTACGAGAAGGCGCAGATTCGATATGTTCGTTGACTTATGTTTATGAAGTGTTATGTTTTGTTATTGCATTATTTTACGTACGCTTTTTATTAAATGAAGTATGAAGTTATGTTTTTGGCAAATTATTTGAAGTTAACGTTTTATGTTAAAACTAGAACTCACCAGCATAGCTGACTTTTTAGTATGCACATTCAGGTAAAGGCAGGTATGGATGATGGACGGTGATGCTTGGCAAGTGAGAAGAGTTACCCGGTTGATCATGAAGACTGGCATCCCGTTAAGATTAGATTATGTTTTGTTTATGTAATAGACTATGTTACGCTTCCGTTTGTTAAACAATGTAATGGTTATGTTTTATTGAAGTATTTTCCGCTGCGTTATTTGATAATCAAGTTTAAGAACTGTTTGTGAATGAGTAAATCCAACAAGTGAGGCCTCCCGGGTTTGGGGCCTTACATGGCAAGTCGGGCAGATTGGTTACCGGTAAAAAAGGGGCATGGATTAACATAGTCCATTTTAATTGCGGGTCAAAAGAGACTCAGGTCGGGTTGGGTTGACCCTGCAAATTTTGTCCATTTTTATTTTTGATAATAATTAAAGAAATAAATGTGATTATAAAAACAATATTGTTACAATTATAGTCTAACTCTTTAAATAAATACACTTAGGAGATTGCACGCATTAAAAACAGACTTTGGGTGACTTTCAACCCGTTTGACCCGTTCCTCTTTTAGCTAAACTTCATTTAAACCCAATTAAATCATTGAGGGATAAGAGCACAGTATTATTGTAATAAACAAGGATTTAGGGAAATGAATATTGATTAAAATCGTACCTTTTGCATGTTTGAAAACACGTATAATATTATGAGTTTTAGTGTCCCAGACTCGAACAAAGCCATCCTCTGATCCGGCTACCAATTGAACTCCATCAAGTGCAAAAGCCAAGGAGCATATAGCCTTACTGTTACAACCACCATTGATGACATTCAGATGATAGCTTAATCACACGCAAAAAAAAACTATTCTTGATGTTCATCCAAAGAAAGATATTAACAACCCACTGATAGAACATAAAATTTCTGTTTTCTAGACCATTATAATCTAAGCTAAATATGTCTTCCACATGGATGATAACCTGCGAACAGAGTTTCAGCTTCTGTTTTATATGAACAGATTGCCCAAAGATTTTTTGCAACTTCTGATAATTCAATAATAAATGATCTTGAGAGAAAAACTTCCACCTACCTTAGCTATTAATCATATGCATATATGAGCAACAGCAGTGTCCTAGGATTTACGCACAATATTAAATGATAAATTCTGTAGTTGCATGCCGTGCATTCAAATTTTGTAATGATGGCAAACAAATTGATGTCATAGAAAATAACCATAATAATCAAGTGTTCATTAGACAGGATTCAGGAACGAAAGTTCATATTTGCAGCAAAATAGGATCATGATGATGAAAACGTTGGAATACTCAAAGTATGTGTTTGACAATTTTGGAATAACAAATCTACATATTAAAGAGTTGACTTACCTTTGATCAGACAATGTACCGATGATATACAACCCGTAGTTGTTGTTGGATTTGCCTAAAGAGTTGAGTTCTGCAATGTATATCTTGCCATCTCTCCCACCAGCATAAAAAACATGCTCCCCAGGATCCAATGCAACTGCATCAATCACTGAAGGGAACACGATATTTCTCAACAAAGTTCCCCTAGCAAGGCTCCATACCTGCAATGATGAATGTTATGCTAGAAGAAAAGAAGATAAACATCAATAACCATTTAGTGATCCTACAAACTGGAGGAGGAACATAAACGTGTTGGGTAACAGATCAAAATGGTAATTTTGAGTATAGATCAAACTGTTTGTCAAACTTTTTAGATTTTCTTATAAATAATTCGTGTTAGAAGTGATTACACAAGACTGTTATTACAATCTTTACATGTTTTTTTAAAATATAGTGATTTAGAAGATTGCGTTCACTGAAAATACATTTGGGACCAGTTTGACCCGTTGAAGATAAACATGACCTTGATCTACATGTTCATAAGTAAATAGTGTTGTAAAAATCGCGCCTAGGCGCCGATTAGTCGCTAGGCGGCTCGTTAACGACTAATTTTGGCCTAGTCAGTCTAAAAGTCGCTAGGCGGTCCAAATCGGTCCTAGGCGGGCCTAGGCAGCCAGATTCCGGCGAACATTCCGGCGAAAACCTGAAATTTCCGGCCAAATTCCGGCGAAAACCTGAAATTTCCTGCGAAAACCTGAAATATCCGGCCAAATTCTGGCGAAAACCTTTGCTGTGGTTTAAAAATGAACATTTTTATAAAAATTACATATAAAAATGTGTGTATATATATAAAAAACTGAAAATTACATATAAAAATTCCAATCCGATTAATCCCGCCTAGGCCCTACCTCACCGCCCGACTAGCGCCTAGCGATTTTTACAACCATGAGTAAATGGGTCAAAATTGCCACCTATATTGTAAATGCATTGAAAAGCAGTGACCATACTTGTAGACATGGTTTTAAAAAGCGAGAAGCGCACTGAAGCGACAAGGTCTAAATCCGAAGCGCAAATCGCTAAAACGGACCGATTTTCGTACGCGAAGCGCAAGGTGCTTATATAATTTTTTTTATATATCCCATTGGTTTTTAGCATCCCCTACCCAAAATACAGCCATAAATAAGGTTTATATATGGTTTAATGTATAAATTACTTACATGTACAACCTTTTTAGCTAAATACATAACACTTTGAAGCACAAAAATAGCCCCTGTACAAGAATCGAGCCTTTAAGTGCGATTTTTTTTTCAAAAAAATGAGAGTTTTTTGCGAGTTTTTTACGTTGCTCGAGTTGGGTTACATGACTCGCTAGAGTCTGCACCCTAGGTCGAGTCACGAGTTAAGCGCGAGTAAGCGCGGTTTTTAAAACCAAGCTTGTAGATAGCCCATGATTTTATGCAATAGAATGGAGGTTCATGCAACTAAAAGACAGTGCATGTTCCAAGTTGTATTTTCCTTTTGGAGTGTAAAAGGATGTACCACCATAAAAAATCAATTTGAAGAAGTTAAATCTCTAATGGATGATCTTGAATAATCATCAATAGTGTTTAACATGCAAGCTAAAAGCATTTGATAATACAAAAGAAAAAGACCCTTAAAGGTAAAAGGACAGCTTAACTACCATTTTCATTGTGAAAAGATAATGTTCTCTAAAATCATTTATAGCTGATTTAAGAACTGAGGGATACAAACCTTGCAAGTACGATCCTGTGAAGCGGACAATATAATTGCATTAGATCCTCCATAGCCTGTAACAATATCAGTTACAGGCAAAGAATGCTCGGTGAAACTATACTCATAAAGATGCCCTGATCTCTGCTGTCGTTCCTCATCAAATATCCTAATCACAAAATTAAGAAAAATTAAATAATAGTTCATTGTCACAAACCCTTAAAAATTCATTTCAAGCATATAGAAAAAGGTAAATGAATATTACATCAGAAGCGACCAGACTCGAACAGATCCATCCTCGGCCCCAGAAATCAAAAGCGACTGATCCATAGAGAACACCAAGCAAGTAACAGCCCTATAGTGACCATGCCACTTCTTCAGTAATCTACCGGTTGCAACCTATAATTAATAAAATGAAATAGTAAGGCCCGATCAAATAACAAAAGTAAAAAAAAATGTACATGCTAAATAAGTGAAAATTGTTAAAACAATCACCATGTAGATGTATTTCACACATATGTAGCCTTAATATAAAAAAGACTCGTTTTCCGATCCAATTAACATTCTCACTAATGAGGCATCATAATCTTATTACTTTTTTCTTACAATAAAAGTGTATACAGAGTATATAAAATAACTAAAACTTTGTATAATCTTAAGATAAAATCAGATAAAGTGACAGAAATACACAACTTTCTGATTCTCTTAGCAAATAATGATCCTGAAAATGAAATGAAATTATTAATCACCTCCCACAAGTAAATTTCACCAGAAACTCCACCCCCAGCTATGTAAGTGCCCTCACTATTACAAGCAAGAGGATTGATTGCTTCAGCGGGAAAACTCTTCACTTCTACCTGAGGCTGCAACAACAAAAATAATAATATAAGCGGATGCCCACTTTTTGAGGTTCCAGAATACAAATTTGATACTTTTAAGATGCACCATATATGTGGGTGTATATATATATATATATGAACTATGATACATCCCAATCCTCTATTTATAGCACTTGTTATAATCCAACTGCAGTCATCAAGCATCAGCAAAGAGCATTAAAATCTAATTCGTATGAAAACTACAGAATCTGATATCCAAACAGTTCAAATATCAGATCTTTATCTAACAGAAGGGCAGATAGCAACAAAATAGCATCACACTTTCACTTCATATCTAATTTGGTCACTGGATGATTACTAAAATCATTCAACTTCCAAAACCATTACAAAACCCTTCAACATTTTTTTAAATCATTCAATTGCGTCTGTATCTAGATCAGGATCGGCTCAACTTTTTGGGAGCCCAAAGCGAATTATAAAATCATGGCCCCTTTTCATAGAACAACTTTTTTTTCTTAGAATCCTAACACATGGGAATATGATGATGCACATTTTTTGTATACAATTTCTTAAAGGCACACAATTACACATATTAAAGTTGGAATGAGTTTTAGTAAAAAGAAAACTTTTTCAAGTATACTGATTTTTTGTTCTTGTTCAAACCTGAAAATTAAACGAAGTTAAATTCTAAAAATCAGGACAACTTATTTTTTTTATAGTCGAGTCACTCCTAATCTAAATTGCATTATAGAATAAAATTTGAAAGTACAATGGAATATAGATAATAAAACTAGAAATCAAGTGAAAGCATATTGAGCTATATATATTGAACATCAAAGAGTAGAGTTTAGATACACATCAATCTGAAGCTGAGACGTAGGCCTTTTGACATGAAACTTATAGATAGTTTTTCAGGGAAATTTATTAGAATCCAAACAGCAGTAAGTATTTAAGCCCCTGGTACATAATGTGTAAACAAAAAAATTTAAACAAAAGTAGCAATTACCTTGTTCCACGACCAGAAGAGAACGGAACCAGAAGACGCTGAAGAATCACGAAGCTGAGAAGAAGCGAGAAAGCGTCCGGCGACGGATACAAGGCCGTGAGAAGGAGAGGCGCATGAGCGATAACGGAGGTGTTCTGCGCCGGAACGAAGGTCCCAGCAACCGATTCCGACTTCGGTGGACGAAGAAGCGATCACAACTTCGTCTTCCATTAATATTTGGAGGTGGCGCCGAACCGATGGGGTTTAGGAACTGCGATGTGATTTCCAGGGTTTAAACCCCTCCCCTAAAAACCAAGTTTGTACAGGATTATTTTGCACCAAAGGACCTCGGTTTGGTGATTCCTTTAATTTTTATTTTTTTTTGAGTAAATTACTATTTTGGCCCTGTGGTTTGACTCATTTAACTCTTTCAACCCAAAAAGAAATCCTTTAATATTTCAACCCCTTAACGTTTGAATTTTATAACCAATTCAGCCCCTGACACTAATTCTGTTAATTTTGTCGGTTAAGTATACGGGTATTTAAGTAATTTAACACATAAAAGACTATTTATGTTAATTAGTACCATTTAATAGGGTGAGGGTGAGGGTGGGGGTGGGGGTGGGGGTGGGAGGGGCCTGGGCTGAAGTCTTTTCTGGCGAAAAACGTTAGAAATTTTATATTCTTTTGGGTTCAATGGAAGCAGGATGAAGAAGGCAAGCAAGGGTATTGTGTCTTCCTTCATAATTCTAGCATATCATTAAACTTCTTTATAATTTTTATTATTATATGTTTCATTTATCTTGAAAAAGTTTTCAATTATCTTTAATATTTCCTTTTGGCTAAACCAAAGTAACTTATCTGGGTTGTAATTTGTGCTCTCTATTTAATTTATGGGCATAAGTTGTATCTGCCTCCTGCCTTTTTAATATGTAAAACATATATTATAATTTATAGCTATTAATTTGTTGAGTAAACTCCGGTTTTAGTTCCTGTGGTTTGGGCTAATTCTCGCTTTTAGTTCAATAGTTCAAAAATCCCGATTTACATCCAATAGTTTCATCATTTGTCTTATTTTTAGCCAATTCACTAACCTCCATCCGATTTTCTGTTAAATTTTAATTAAAAATACCAAAATGCCCTTGAAATAAAATTGTTAACCCTGCCTCCACTTCTTCTGCTTATCATCTCTACCACCACTTCTTCTGATTATCATCTTTACCACCACTAGTAGCGGATCTAGGAAAAAAATTCAGGTGTATCAAGCCAAATTTTTTTTTCCGTGCATTCAAGTAAATGAAACAATATGAAACAAAAAAAAATTATCACAGTACATTCAAGTAAATGAAACATTTTTTTTTTGTACTAAAGTAAATGAAACAAATTTTTCTTTCTTTATATTCAAGTAAATGAAACAATTTTTTTTCTTAGGTTTTTATAAAATATTATGATTTTTATAAAATTTAAAGGTTAGTATTGGGATTTGTTTGTAAGAAAATTTTAGGGGTATCTAAAATTTCGTTCAGGGATATCGGGAAACATAAAACGATTAAAGAAAAATTCATTGCGCGTCGAAAGTTGAGGGGTAGCGACAGGTACCCCTGCCCCTATGCTAGATCCGCCCCTGCACCACCACCACACCACACCACCCAGAGCTTGAGGCTTTAATGGACTGCTGAGCTGGACTCGGGTCTATCATAAAGCACCTTCCAAAATTTCCCCTTTTTAGCATTCAAACCCCACTGCCAGAGAGACTATTTCTCCGTCTAGGGTTGTTGCTTCTTCAATGGCGTCTCCATCATGCGTCAAGAAAAACAAAATACACCAAAAAAACATACTTGCATAAACTACAAACATCAGATTGGAACTTGGAATAAGATGCCGATAAGTTGGCATCATCACCTTAAACGATTGTTTCTGTTATCAAACAGAAGCTGCTCCAGCTCTGTAATATCTCAGAGATTGAAGCTTCAGATAGAGAATCTAAAACCCCCAAATTACAAACCGATGATAACGCGTCTACCGTCATTAGATAGAGAACTAGAACCCTAGGTGTGAAATCAACAACGACAACTGAAGGGATGCAAATTGGAGTTCGAAGAACCCTAATTTGATGTCGTAAGTTGAAGAATCTAAGGTTAATTCTCTTACTTTGCCACCAATTTGCTATTCAAAGATTGCAAATTTGAGAAACCTCTTGCCTCAACCCAGATTTGAGAGAGAGAGGACGGTGATGGAGATGGCAGTGGCGGTGTGGTGGTAAAGATTGTGGCGGTGGTAAAGATCGTCTGTGGTGGGGTGTAATATCCATGATTTTCAAACATTATTTTATTTTAATTTATATAATAATGACACTATATTTCAATCTCGTGTTTGTTCAAACACAATATAACACATTAATTATTATTTTAAACGTGTATAAATTCAAAGTTTTAACATTTCATTTACATATTATTTTCTATTATGTATATACTTTGCTATACTAACTAAATCAATTGTATAACTTTTTATATTATATAAAAACTTATGCATCTCTAATCACGTTTTTTTTACATCCATTTAAATATAGGAATCTAACTATATATATATATATGTGTGTGATTTATATATTTGATGTTATTAAACAAACCCTATTAAAATAACTGTTTAGTTTTAAACAAAGATTTATATATATTTGACATTATTAAATAAAACATTATAAATTTATTTAAATTAAACCTAATATGGTTAGTTTTTACAAGTTTTATAAAAACTAATATAGATATATATTTAGAAATGATTTTTAAATCAAATAAAGATGGTTTAGACTCCCACAATGCCTTTGAATTCGAATTTGAACCCTCAACCCCCATTTGGACCTTTCAATTTGAACCCTTGAACCATTTCCCGTCAAATTTGACTCCAAAACGTCAACAGGGACGAATCCTTGCAAATCCGTTACCAAATCGTTCACATTCGTGTGTGTAAACTCCATTCAATCATGCATAAATGATCACTCGACTGTTCTGATCATGCGTAACAACCCAATTACAATGAAATTCAATGATTTCGAACCCAAACGACCCGTAACCGTCCTACGATCAAACCCGTATTCAATTCGAGCGTTTCACATGAAATTGAACCCACATAACGCGTCCCTCATCTTCGCGACACTCCATTTGCACTCCCAGAACTCTAAAACACGTCGCAATACACCTCTGAAGCTCAGACGAGTCCGAAGAACATCGGGCCTGAACTCCCAGCCGTTCTCCTTCGTTGCTTCACCATTTCAGGTAATTCTTGTGTAATTAGTTTCGTTTTGATCCAAGGTACGAAAGCCCCATGGTTTCGTGGTCAACCAGTGACCAATCGGGTCGAATTGGAGTTAGGGTTTGGGACGGGTACGTTTGGGGGAAGAAGATGAAATGGGTGTTGTTGGTTAAAACAATCCGCATCAGTTCCTTTGTCAAGGAAATTGCCCAGACACACCGATTAAGACACTTGACGCATACCGAAGAGGTCGCGGGTTCGAGTCACATCCCGCACCTCTTCCTTTTTGCGCGTGTAAGCACGTAGACCGGGTCCCCGCCTGGTACATGCTTAAAACATTTTGGAACCTGGTTAGTTTGCATTAGAGGACCTTGGTCTAGTGTGTCACACCCCGCCAAGGCGGAAACGCATGGCGTAACATTCATGGTTTCCAACGCATATGATTACCGCAAACACATACATGATAATTGGATACATAATCAAGTTTAAAGTTTTACATCTCAAAATGTTAATTGAGTTTACAAAAAGTTAAGATTTCGCAAATATGACTCGTATACGATGAGTTATACAAGAGAAATCCCCCAAAATCCATATCCATTGTGCATGCATGTAACCTACATTGCTAACCTTGTGACCACGTTCAATTTCCTGAAAAACATACTTAAAAAGTGTCAACACGAGGTTGGTGAGTTCACAGGTTTTAATCAAATGTTCTTGTAGTTCCAACGTTCATAAACGTTCAAATGTATAAGTTTTTCCGATCAAATAGTATATATATATATATATATATATATATATATATATATATATAACCAATGAATTGAACAATGAATGACCAATTGACCCATCTGTAAACTAGCAAGGAATACAAATAATATGTATTCCACGAGACCATAACTGGTGAATGCCACTCCCTCGCTATACCACGAGAACAAAATAAGACAATATGCGGCCATTTGACCCTTCAAGTCCCGGTTAGCACGACTAACCATGATCGGGGGCGTCATCCCCAATAATACTATTCATAGAATCCTAGGCTAAGTCCATAATTAATGGTTACAAAATGTTGATGTTGTTCAGGGGACTTTTAGCACTCTATTGTTCCTCATGCAAACATAACGATCTAGTCTTTGTTTGTTTCATTTATATAAGAAAATAAGTACAAGTATGTTTCCTCCCCAGAACATTTCAAAAACCAGAAAAAGGAGACAGTGAAACTCACCTCGACAGTAGTGTATGCTAGCAAATATTTGTATAAAAGTAGGCCCCGCTTATCCGTATCCTAATCACACAAGGATACCTTATATGTTAAGACTACCCGTCTTAAACGCAAGTTGTTCACCCGACTTAACGAATCCTGTTAAGTACGTCTTTGTTTAGTAAAACTAATGTTTTCATGTGACTCATTGGTGATTATTATTCCAGTCTAGACGCTTACATATTTTTCGAGAAAATATTATATTTCCATATTGGTGACTTATTAAGTATACCAAAAATAAGTATTATTTTTGTAGCAACTTATAATATATCCACATTATAGTTCACGTATAAACATATAATTATTTCTTACCAAAAATTATATAACAATCACAAATATCGTTCAAGTATATCCTACGCATGTCAGTTATCCTACGTGCATATAAACCACGTTAACACGTTCACATGCAATCCGAACGACATTTATTAATTTATTTACGTTCGTCATGCATTTATATATACATACAAGTATATTCAACAATTCAACATATGATTAAATATGTTTCACGATAACATGTGATTATTTATTTTTAACCGAACGTCTTTAGATTTTATGCACATATTTATTTATTTATTTATTTTTCGACCTCATGTACTCATATTAATGTTCCATGTTATCAACTATGAACAAGTTATACACCTATATATGTATGATTTCAACTATTTAGTCATTTCATAACTCATTCCAAGTTAACAATTTACCATCACTCATATATATATTATGACTTTTATCTATACATTTCATTTTTCTTTAAGCGTGAATCACATTTTTACTAATCCATAACTCATTATTATAATATCAAAATATCAAAAATACACCCATATACATACTCAATTTCGACCACTAATATATATTTATACAAAACCATAGTTTTTAAACTTAATAATGTTAAACTTTTTAAAAACTCTTTAATCCTTTCAAATCCTTTATTTTTATGGTAAACAACAAGTTTTGAACTAGAAATAGAGATGAAAATAAAGTGCGGTGTCAGTTTCATACCGCTAAACAAAGCTAGGTGACGAGTATCGAGTAGAAGATGCTAGAGGCTTGTGTTGCTATAAAAAACCGACTCCCAATCTCCAAGTCTTCATTGAACCTCCAAATCTATAACTTAAAACCCTCTATAGTTTGTGTTCTTGGATCAAAAGATGTAAAGTGTGAGTGTGTGTGCATATGTATCGATATATATAGGGAGAAAGAGGTTGAATGTTTACTACACTATCATCATCACATATCATGGAAGATTAGATGGATTGAACTCTTGGATGGATTCTCACTTGAATGGGAATGGTGCATATGACAACAAGCATGGTTAACAAGTGGAGAAGTCAAGTGGGTGGCCCCACTTGAAATCTCAGCCGAATGGTGTGATTGGGGGGGTTGGGTCTTGTCACATCATGTATTATCATTTAAAGGCTTAGGTAGATGGTTTTTAGGTGGTGTAAACCTGGTAGATGATACCGTGATATAATACTCGGTGTAGTAACTTTTATGATCAAAAACTTATGTATTTTGTGCATTTGACTAGTTTTAATAGTTTACTAGTTAATCCCGACATAGTTATTACCTTAACTATAATATACATGTATACATATAAAATGACTTAAGATTGTGTAATAAACATTTTTATGTCACTTTTAAAGGTTTTAGTCACCAAAATATATGTTTTTACATTAAAGCATGTTCCTAGACTTTACTTGAATAAAATCTTGTTAATCACCAACGAACGTACAATGCGGGTTATAATTGTTTATTTCCTAGTAATTCTAAAAATTACTAAAATATAATGTGTGTTCCTTTGCTAGACTCCTTGATAATACTTTGTCAAACAATAATCCAAGAAATATGAAATATGAACAGGAAAATTATGAATATAGATATTGACCTGAAATGCTGAGTGTCGCATAGTGGTTGGTGCGTGTGCTTGCCCAGAAACCACCCGGGTTTCAAGCCGAGTGGTCCACAACAATTTTTTTAAAGCATTTTTATTACATTAATTTATTTTATAAAAATAAATTTATAAAACCTATAACACCCAAGCTTATTTTAATAATTAAATTGACGAGTTTCTAAGGTAAAACAAATTATTTCATTTAAAATTCTAGTAAAACATAAATTATTTAAAACAATTAATTTTTCTTTTTAACAAACTAACTTTTATAAACCCTTACCTTGTTATGAAACTTAATAACCTTCGTATTACAATTTGTTTTATAAAACTTTAAACGCATAACTCGTTCTTTTATCCAAGAATTTATTTATGGTTGATTAATTATTCAAATTAAAACCTTATATTTCAATAGGAATTTGGTTTCATTTATTTACGTCGTTAAACTATTTATTATTTAAACCTTGGTTTAAATTACTAAATAATTAAACCATTAATCTTTTCTTTTGAAACACTTTTGTTCATGACAACTAAACTAAATAAATAAAAAAGTTTTATTTATTTATCCAACTACCCAAACTTATAACTTTTCATTTATTTTATTTATTTATTTATTAACAAGAGCAAAACTAATTATTCATTTATTTACCTATTATAAACAAAAGAACATAAATTGGTTATTCATGTTTACACATACTCAATTGTTCACAACACAAATGAAACCCTATGTTCATATACCTTTTACAAGAAACTCATAAACATCATTTGAAACTCAAACAAGTACACTCTTACTTAACCAAATCCACACACAATTCCTTTGTGCATTAGGACCCCCTTTTAGTCATTTGAACATCCCATTGATACAATTATACTATCCAATTATAGGTTAACCTTGTGGTTAGCTAAACACTTGTGCAACATCTTGTTCGTGTGATCTCCAAACTACTTATTACATGTGAGTTTACATAGCCCATTTTTCACTTTTACATCTTTGGGGCGAAACATGATTACATTCAAACTATTTGCAATTATTACAATTCAAACATTATGATCGTGTGTGCAATTTGTGCCTCATGCTTGAACACCATTAGTGCAAACAACATTTACATACTTTTGTGCATAGTGCAAGTGCAATCATTAACTCAGTACAAGCCGACAGTAAACAATGATAGATCTATTGCATCTGACCAATCCACCCGGTTAGGGTGACTGTTGCTGAAAACACTTAAGGATAACATTAGTGTTATTCCTATCAGTCACAAGGTTTGATTGTGCGCCTCAGTTTAAACTATAGTGGTTCTCCATAATTGCCTTATTAAACCATGCTTCATATGAATTGTACACAACTCTTGATATTACTTGAGGTGTCAAAACCTATGTATGCTCACCAACTATTTTTAGTTGACCTTGTTTTCATCATGTTTCAGGTACTAACATTTGAGATCATTTACAAGATGCTACATATAGGATTGAGTACTTAGTTAAATAATAAATTGAACATTGTTGGGGTACTTTGTTTCCTTTGTATGTTGTACATGTGTTTGTTTGAACAAGTGTTATGGAAATTTGGATTTAATTAATGTATGAAACTTTAGCTTAATCATGTGCTTATGAACAATCTACATGTTCTGCCCCGATGTATTTCGTCGTCGGTTGGGGTGTGGTGGTGGGAGTGGAGGTGGTGTGGGGGTGTTGTAGCTGATGTTAGTATAAAAAATGAGGATATAATATGTTACATAAATTATCCTTCAACAATTAAACACGTTAATATATATCATAATTAGTTTAAGGGTATTTTCGTCTTTTCAGTTAAAACTTAACAGAAAATTAGACATAGGTTAGTGGATTGGCTAAAAATGAGACAAATGGTGAAACTATTGGATGTAAATCAGGATTTTTAAACTATTAGACAAAAAGCGAGAATTGGTCCAAACCACGTGGACTAAAACAAAGTTTACTCTAATTTGTTTCTCATATTCATAGTTTGATTATATCATATGCATATTTAATTAATGATGGGGGTAAGGGGTTATAAACTAATATATATTTTGGATTAATTAAATAACCAATGCTACAATTATTCTAAATAGTTAATATCACCTCAAAACTCGAATGTTTTTAATAGCAATGTATTATTCTTAAATAAATAAAAAATAAAAATAATAAAGATAAATGGGTGAAATGTATATTGATTGTTGGTAGTTTTTAGTGCTTAAAACTGTTATAAGTGTGAAATAATTTTTGTAGTTTAAATAAATTTTGAAGTATAGAATAATTGTGAGTTTGTAGTAAATTTATATGAATTTATATGTTTTAAATATACAAGATTTAGTAGATAAAATTTTGAAGGAATGGATATGATTTATAAACTAATATTATTTTCTAAAGGCAAAAGGAAATAAAAATAATAGTTGGGGAATTAAAAAGGAATTTAAATTAAAAGATCTAATTGAATTCAAGTAGAAGAGTTTATTTTGTATAATATTCCATCCTAGTTAAAAAAGAAAAATGAAATTAGATAGGGTTGGATTAAAGAAAAATGAAATTAGATAGGGTAGGGTGGGGAGTGGGATGTAGTGGTAAATAAGTATAAGTTGAAATAGTGATCTCATAAAGACTATTTATTTAAATGGGGTTACTAATTTATATAAATAGTCTTTATGTGTCAAATTACTTAAATATCCTTAAACTTAACAGAAAAAATTAAAAGAGTTAGTGTCAACGGCTGAAATGGTTACAAAATTCAAACGTTAGGGGTTGAAATGTTAAAAAAGTTATTTTTGGGCTGAAAGGGTTAAATGAGTCAAACCACAAGAGTCAAAATAGTAATTTACTCTTTTTTTAATAGCAAATACCTCATTTTGGGGCCATCCTAATAATTTACATCTATCCGTCTATGACGGGGCTCGAACCCTTAACCTCAAGGTTTAGTGATTCCTAATCCTAGTTAGTGAGGTAATGGCTCGTTTGTATGAATGTTAGGTTTAATTAAAAAGGCACGTCACCGTCGGTCGATATAATACATAATACCTAAAAAGAAGCTATCTTGAATACAACTCTGTTTAAAAAAAATATATCGAGACATCAAGAAAGAAAATAAACAAACAAACGTGAAAGTTATTAAACAAAAATCATATTATATATACTACAGAGGTAAACTCGAAACTTTAAAAACTTGAGAGAGTCAAATTGACATTTTATAACGTTTGGGGTGAGTTTTGACATTTAACCAAAGTGAGGGGGGAGAAGGTGCTGCCTCATCTATAAAAAAACAAAAGTAGAAAAAATAAAAGTCTACTCTTCCTAATAAGTTTTTCTTTAAAGCTTCTTTATAATGTAAAATTATGTATCTATTGTAATATGATAGTGATTGATGCGGTTTTATAAACAATTAATCAATGGAGTAGGTAAATAGGTAGGGGTTAGAGTGGTGAACTCATCCTTAAAGGTTGTGGGTTCGAGTTTTGAGGTGACGAATCCTGGTTTATGTAGATGTTGTTCATTCTATCCTAGATAATCTAGGTTTTGCTATTAAAAAAAATTGATGGAGTAGGTGTTAGTGGTGGTCTTTGCGTGTGGCCCTTGTAGCTTGAACATAGATATGATGATATGGGTGAAAACGAAAAAAAATAACCTAAAATTGTGGGTGGCGGCATGATTAAGTAGAAAGTAAAAACTTTTTACCAAAAAGAAAAATAAAAAAGTTAGGGATATCAACCAAAGAAATTGGCGCATTCGACACATGATCCTCAGCCATTTGTAAAATGTAATGATGAGTTAAGATGTTAGCAATTTGCAAATTGTAGTATTGGTAATATGTGACTATGTGAGTTAAGAACTTAAGATTAACAAAAATAGTTGACCAAAACCTTTTAAAATTAATTTAGTCTGTTTAACTTAAAATGAGAATTTTCATTCTACATTAATGTTTAAAATCTTAACTTTTACTTTTGACATATAACACCAATATAACTTTTTTTAAACTAGTAGACGTAAACTCACGCGTTGCGACGAGAGTGTTAATAATCTTTGAAACTTTATACCGAAAAAAACCCGTAATGTAAACCCGCGCGGTGCGGCGAGTACGTTGATAATCTTCGAAACTTTATTCTAAAAAAACGAAACTATAACGTAAACCCACGTGGTGCAACGAGGACATTAACAATATTCAACACATTCCACTTAAAGAAATCGAAACCGTGAAAAAAATCACGTCAGAACATTGAGAAAAGAAGCACATTAACCATCTCCGTTTTGAAAAAAATTTATATCGAAACGTATATACAACGCAAATATAAAATTTATTTTTTTTAATTTAATTAACTTTGTTAATTAAGCCCATAAGTTAGATTTATTTTTGTAAGCTCGTAGTCCCATACTCATTTTTTTTTGAACGACTTAGAATTTCATTTTTTTTTTAATTTAATTAACTTTCAATATGTTTTTTCAAAGTGCTATTTCTCGCAGCACCCAAAATTTTACCACAACGTTTGCAACGAACCTTTTACGAACCGTTCGACATATCACTTAACTTGAAATGTGCCCATATCTCTTGGTTTCGGGAGCAAGGAAGTACTCTCACCACCAACGAAATTTTGAGTGCTTGCGGAAGCGGAAGCCATGAGAGCGTAAAAAGTGAGCGTTTTTTTGCGTTTTAAGAGCTAAAAGATTGTTGTGAACTAACCCATACCTATTTATACTAAGTTTCATGTCTCAAAAACACAAAAAAACAAAAACAAAAAAAGGGCTATAATGCCATTTTTTTCCAGCCCAACGGCTATAATCGGTTAGAACCGGTTTTTTTTTGTTCCGATTTGGATCCCCACTTTTTTTGTCCGGTTTGGTCTGTTTTTTATCCGGCCCGCAAAAAACCTTGAAACCGGTTCCTTTTTGTCCGGTTATGCTTGTGTCCAGTATCGGATTATCCGTCGGATCTGATCCGGATCCGGTTTGTTTGTGCACCTCTAGGTTGTATTAATCAACCTAAAACCTAATTATTTGTGTTGTGTTAGTTACTTAGTTTGGTGTCAGAAATTGCAACCCCATTTTTTAGCTAACACTAAAATCACATATGTACATCACTTATCAGAAAAGTAGAAACTAGGAAACGTTTTTGGTAACACTAGACATGACACAGACGGTAACGGTATAACATATTAATGTATTCGACTATACATTTCTGGTTGGAATTTTTAGTCAATAACAAAGGAAAGGATGAATTACACAAATGACTCCCAAATTCTCGGTTTCTTAGTATACCTTCAAAATGGAGGGCTGGCGGGCTTAGTATGCATTCATGATTCCTGGGTGGTTGAGTTGAGAGATTTCTTTTTCTCGTCTATGCATGACTCGTAAGAACTCGTCAGAGCATAAATTACCATCTCGATTTGCATCAAATAGGTGAAAAATCAGCTCGATTATGTTCTCGCTCAACGATATGCCACATACCTGATTACAGTTTAACAGGTCATTTTTGCCTCTAGCAATTTCTTTAATAGCTTTTATATTTTAATAATAAGTATTAAGTAAAAAAATAACTAAAAGAAAAAAGACAAAACTGACTTGCTAAACTGGCAATCATGTAAAATGTTGTTATTGCAAGAAATAAAAAATTTGTTGCTATTTTAGAGAATTGTCTTATTAGTTGGTTGCTAGAATTATAAATTAGTGTTTATTTTCAAGGTTGTAAAAATCGCTAGACGCTAGTTGGGCGGTGAGGTACCGACTAGCGATTAATCGGATTGGAATTTTTAAATGTTTTTAGAACCATTTACCAAAATTTAGCAATAAATAAGATTTATATGTGTTTTAATATATAAAAAATATATATGTACAACCTCAAAACCTATATGTACAACATCTTGATACACATACATGTAAAATTCCTGGTCAATTTTGTTAAAACTATAATTTTGAGGATGAAACTTGTAATTTATTAAAGAATAAGTGAAATGAAAAAAAAAAAATCGTTGGGCTGATTTGCGCCGATTTGGACCGCTTAGGACCGACTAGCGATTAGTGGACCGATTACAAGAAAATTCCAAGGTGATTCTCCGATTAGCGATTAATCGGAGATTAATAGCCGATTATCCCGATTTTTGCAACACTAGTATTTTATGCAAAAAGCCCTTCAAACAAAATGCCATTCTGATTAATCACCGAACTTGATAACAGTAGTTGTAAAATAAGTGAAATAACTAAGGATGTCTTACGTGGAAAGCTGCTCGTTGAAAATCATTCCTTGTCAAAAACCCGTTGACTTTTCCGTAGCTGAAAAGGGCTATAGAAAAGGGCTGCAATTTTTCACGTAGTTGTGCAAAGTTTTTAAATTCCTCAAACGTAATGCGTAAGTCTTTAAGTCGTGGCTCCTTATCTAATTCATCAACACGGTGAAGCAAACTGTTCATATGGCGTATATCACCAGATGCAACCATGGACAACACGAAATCCTTGGCTGGTATTGTACCCGTCGATTTGAAATCATAATGAGAAAACTCCAACCATATCATCTACACGATGTGAAACACAAAATTATAATCAATTCAATAAACTGAAACCGAAAATTGAGAACAGTGTGACATAAAGACACTGGGTTAGTTAATTATAATTTAAAATGCTTAAAATAGTACCCATTAGTCTAAAGCCGGTCCAAGTTGTCCAATAATTTTTTTAACCAAAAAGGGGAAGTTTAAAAAAAAAGATTTAGATCATCATTGTAGAAATACAGTCCTTATGACATTATTAGAAAGTAACAAAAATGGGCATACAAAATGTTGCCGGGTCAACCCGACCCATATTAACAGTCTTGATTCACCCAGTTTTGAACATTGAACTATAAATCAGAAGTGAAAGTATTCAATGATCTATTTTTCTTACAAATAATAAAATAGCATAGTGAAAAGATGACCAAAACTTTAAAAAATGAACAAACTTATAGGATTTTGCCTGTAATCAAACTGCATACCTCATGGTGGAGATCTCTTAAAAACTGAACAAATTTATCATGTTGCAGCCGATGGTTGCCATCTTCACCAAAAAAGTAGTGCACCAGTCCTCCATTTTCTACATGACCTCCAATTCTAAGTCCAGTGCGAAGCCCCCCCTTCTGGAAAGCCCCTTGTCTATTATGACTTCGCATCAACGCCATTACTTTTTTAAATTCTTCTCTATCTATCTCTCTGAGAAGAAAGCAAATTTATAACTTAAACAAGGTTCCGAACAACAATTATTAAGCCATTCAACATGTTTGTAAGTGTATGCATCTATGTATGTATTTATGTATGTGTTCACAAATGGATAGTTGGATACAGTACACTTCCCATAACTCACCCTTAAGTCTGAAGAACAAGAGTATTTACCAAGGTGTGTCACCATTTTAATATAACGATGTCACTAAAAGTTCATCCAAGTTATGATACATAAAGACTAATATAACTGAACCCATGAAGTCATGATTCTTAACATCTAAACTCCAGTTCTAGATTCTATATGTTATCTATAGAGAAAATCAGTACAATGTTTTGTAGGTGGTGTTAGTCTTCGAAGACTTCCATAAACTTTTTAACGATTTCAACTGTGCAAATTCTAATCATTCTTGAAAATGAAAGCCCTAAATTATTTTACAGAGCTACAAGTTGATCAAATAATTGGCTTAACTCAAGGATTTAATGTCATCATAAAGTACAAATGTTAAATCCTAAATTAAAATTTCAGTAGATTAAGTTCATTTGTATGAAAGTTTAACAAATTTCCAACTTGATGTGAGAGCAAGAACATTAAGTGGAGAGGATAGGAATTGATCTCTTCAAATCCAACAAAAAGATAATAAGGAAACAGACGCAAGATGTAGATGAGATTAACCTCACTTTCAGCTTTCAACAAAAAACAATAAATATCACTTCCTTGGAGACTAACAACTTTCATATTACATACCTTTCAGCTTTCATATTTACATACTTTTCAGCTTTCATATTACATAATGATTATCTTGCACTGAATATGTTTTGGTAATTGATTTGTCCAAAAATTCTAATAAGCTTCTTTGGGAAAAGATATGTGAGAAACAATTATAAGATACTAGACAACTAAGGGCCTCAAAAACATTGGTTTCAACTTAAAAAGTCTACCAACAAATAAATACACAGTATGTAAAGCTTTCATGTAGTAGCACACTCAAGAAACAAAATGACGGTGTGTTGGGGAGGGAAGGGAGGGGGATCTTGTAAAAATTCAGGTATATATACTTCTTTTTTCTTGATAACATTTTTGGTAATCTTGTAAAAATTCAGACAATAGATGATAATGAATTCTCATCCAGAACTGAGAACCAAGAAATGACTACTAAAAAGGTTAAAGTTGCAATAGTCACCTACCCATCGTTGTCAATGTCGAACATTTTAAAAGCCACTGAAAAGCTGGACTCGGGTATGCCCATTACTGTAACAAAAAATATATACCTGTGAATAGAAAAAGGATGTCAGTAATTAAAAAAAGATGAAATCTGTTAGGGTGGTTATAGGCTAAGAAGGAATAGAAAACCTCTGTCGTCAAGGTGCATAGGCTTCGCCCGGAGCCTAGGCGCAAGGCAATTAAAAAGAGAGGGCTTTTTTAAGCGATGTGCATGATATAAAAATACTATTTTTAGGTGTTTCGACATGTTTTAGGCTTGTTTTGGTCTAGTTTAGGTTGATTCCAGGCCTGTTTAGGGCTAGTGTAATTGTTTCAGACCTATTCAGAAGATTTTTAGCCAGAATTTGGCCGGAAAATGCATCAGAGCTTCTGAAAATGGGGCTTCTGAAGCGAGGCGACAAGGCTGCGCTGGGCTGTGCCTGGGAGCCTAGGCGCGCGTCTTGTGGGCTTTTGAGAACAAAGTAGAAAACAGAAACGAATCAGATCTGATTCGAACACAGCAGTAACAGAAACAGTAGGAAGCTGTTCACGACGAAACAGGTGGCGGCGGCGATTTCTAGTCGGCAACAGGACAGCAGCGACGGCTGCTGTTGATGGTCTGGCGGCTTCTGGATGGTCTCAGTTCTGAGTTGGGATCACAACACAAGCACACAAACAAACACACAATTACAAAAAGCGGTGCGCTTTTACGCTTTGCGCCTCGGTTTTAGACCCCGTCGCCTCGATGCGCCTCTCGCTTTTTAAAACCAAGCGAGAGATTTACGTTATTCGATCAATTTGGCCTACATCCACGGGCTACAACTAGAGGATTATTATTTAGGAGATGATGATTAAATTACATGTACAAGGGTCCTAATTATAATAGAGAATTAGGGTTAAAACCCCTGATCCCTTTCCTAATATACGAAACCTGGAGACTAAGAAAACTGGTATCAGGCAACCTGCCTATTTGGCCCCAAAAGAAGCTGCGCCCTTGGTTTAAAAAAGCGCCGTGAGGCGACGCCTGAGGCGTGAAGGCGCAAGAGGCGCTAGGAGGAATGCCTCGCTTCGGGTGAGGCGCTGGATATACAAGAAGCGGGCCGAGGCGGCGCTTCAGGGGTGGAGCGCGAGGCGAGGCGCCGCTTCATGTATTTTCACGTTTTTGGGCTTTAAATCGGTTGGGCTTGGCCCATCATTTAAACCAATTTGGGCCTAAATCTGTATTTGGGCTTAACCTGTGAGGTTGTGACCCCAAATTCGATCACTTTTTGTTGTAATATGGGCCACTTCTTCTAATTAGCCTCAGGTTAAACCATTTAAACCAATTTGGGCCTAAATCTGCAGGTCTGTAACCTCAAATTCGATCACTTTTTTGATTTTCTTTGAGTTATATGGTTAAAGGAACTTCAATTTGAGTTCCAATTTTCTTATTCTTTGAGTTATATGCATAATATATTTTTTATTATTTTTTTTAGTTTTAGCGCCTCGCATACGTGAAGCCCTCGCCTCGCGCCTGAGGCGTGGCGCCTCGGATTTTGGGACCGAAATGCCTCGCCTCGCGCTTTTTTAAACCAAGGCTGCGCCAGGGCTTAGGGCTGGCCCCCTCCCTGCGCAAGCCTCCATTAGCCCAACAAAATCATATTATGAAAAATATGAAGAATATGAACACATTTCATGAGATGCAATATAACTCACTCTTTAAAGGATACGAGACCATCATTATTTACATCAAAAAGCATGAAAAATTGTGAAGGTGCACAATGCAACTCCCCTGGCAGCCTTTCTCCTCTAAGAGATCCTTCTCTGACAATGTTCGACTCAGATGGAGGGAAAACAGGAACAATAGCACGCATCAAATCTCCAGGTGTCATAAGAGTTTCCCCTTCACTATTCTGAACTGAAGCAAAATATTCAAATACCTTCAAACAAAACAAGGTTTGACCATATAAGTCATAACTACAAGTTACAAAATTCATCAAGTGTTGTTTTCTTTACATTGATTCATCTTAAATGCAATAAAGAGAGACATCATAATAACATAAAATAAAATTCAATCACTTGGTACAGTTCACAGACAAATAACTCATTTAGTGATGATCGTACTACATTAAGCACTTTTCTTACAAGTTTGGAACTTTATCCTTATAATTCAATTTCTCAGTGACACTTTCATGCACTACACAAATTCATAACATATAATGAAATCCAACATCATTAAAATGTAAGAGACCTTTGAAACCATGTCCACCATAAATATGCTAGAAGTTTAGAGCCAAGGCCAGTTGCGCCTGCAGCAAAATACACAAAAGGTTTGGAAAATAGATGACCTTAAACGAAACGGAAAAAAAAATTGTCTTACGCTAAATTAATCACATTTTTCCTACCAAAATCTAAACAGAAACACAGAAGGAACACCTAACAGTACAATATTGTCAGAAACCTTGAAGTTACAAATATTTGATGCAATCAGAATAACCCAAACCTTGCTAAACACAGTTTTATCATATTCCCATTACATTACAGCAGCTATGACAAAAGCCACAGACAATATAGGGCTTCTAGATGTGCATCTAAAGTGAACTGGCAACAATCATTCTCGAGTGTTTGGCAAAAAAATTATCTTAATCCTGATTTTTATATTATCCATGGTCAAATTAATCAGTAAAGAGCTGCTGAAAGAAACAAGTTATATAGGTAATGTAAATTTGCCTACCTAAGACTAACTTTAACCAACTCATCATCTGATTCCTTACAATTCAATAACTACTTCCTAAACACACACCCAAACACCCCAGTGACACGATTCCTTTCTTATCAGTGCCGCTCATATGTCGGCCATACTTGCAAATAAATAAGAACATTCCATCTCATCTCTCATTTACACACACTAGCTAAAATTTCTTCAAATCCTATTCTAATCTTTTAGAAATTCAGCGCATCTGAATTGATTCCTTCAACACGTTCTTTGAATACAGGTAGTAATCACATATTCACATCACATGCCAAAATCAATAACAATTTCTTCAACAACCAAAATATTTTCATTACCTTTTCAGGAGGACTTAGCAACCTCAATCTTTTCTCATAGTTGAAGAAGATCCTTCTCCTCAACGCATCTGTTTTGGCATCAAAAGAGATCAATCATCAACAACTTACCAAATATACACGTTTCTACAACCCTAGATCAATGCAAAAACTTAACAATAAGCTCTAATTCATACAACTTCCCTAAATTTCCAATACAAAACAATCAAGATAACACTAATTCAAATCCATAGAAGATTTACCTCTGATTAACGATTTAGAACTTGACAAAGGCTGACCGTCGTACAACTTCTTCATTTCGTCCGCAGTTGCCGTCAACCAATCAGCAAAACTCATAGCTAACTTTACTGTACGCGTGGAAGATACAGAAGGAGAAAATAAATACAGAGATATTCCGACACCGATACCGGTGCCTGCCACGACAGTGGAAATCCATCTTAATAAATTAGGGTTTCTGTTATAGGAATTGTCGCCGGTGGTTGTGGTGGTGACTGATGTAGCGATAAACGAAGACGATGAACTGGAGATTGAACGGATTTGGCGGTGGATGGACGGAGATGATCGACGGAGATAAGACATGACGGTGGCGATTGTTGAAGAATCTGAGAGTCGTCTTGAGAAATAACCGTCATGGTGCCTTAAAATACGGTCTTGAATACCCACATATATTTTTTTTAGCCTTTACCTGTTTTTCTTTTTCCGAATCTACAATTTTGAGGTGACAAAACTTAGCTTGTTACTCTCTTGATACGGTTATTCATGTGCCCACATATTTTCTTTAGCCTTTACCTGTTTTAATTCAACCTTATGCTTGTTAACCTGTTTTGAATTATTTCATTAACGTGTTCACTTGTTTATGATTTAAAACACGTTTAACTTTGTATCAAGTTATTTGTGTCATCAAATTTTTAACTCATAACTACATGATGGATAATAATAATATTCGATTACCGAATCCGACACAGATAAATAGGAAAATTATTCTCTATACTTATATTTTTTTAAAGTTTTTGAAATGCTAGCAATTTGTGAAGTGTTTATAACTTCGTTGAAATTATAAGATACGTCAATTTTGTTAAATATAACTCTTCATTTACACGATATATGATACGGTTTTTTTTGTCATTTTATCTTCAACCTCATCATATTGTTCTCGTTAAAATTTATAAAATCTCAAAGCACCTACATTTACTTTTTCTTTTGGGTATGTTCGTTTTATACAACTTCTTTCTTTGAGGAATTTTATAATGCCTTTGGAAATGTTTAGTAACTTATAATACCTTAAAATTATGGTCAATGATAAGAGAGAATATGAAACAATGGTGACTTATAACAACTTTAAATTTATTATTTTATTTTAAAACATAATGCAAAAGTAGGTTTTAATCCTTTTCGTTTAATATTGTTATAATATAATATACACACTAAATATTACCATTTGAAAACAAGATTTCTATCGAGAAAGATGGAGTAGCCATATGTGGAGCGACGACTCTTAATACAACGTGTAAGACACGGTTTTATTATGTGGCTCTTATAATCATTTATCTAATTATTAAATGATCAATTGAATTATTTATTTATTTATTTATTAACCTATGGCTAGTATTTAGTTGATGGGCCTAATTACTCTTAATGGGCCATTAATGGGTTTCCCCTTGGGTGTACATATATAAAAAGAGATAATTAGAGGGAATTGACTAATCAATCAATTACTACTAACGCTAAATTCGTCCCTCTCTCTCTTCCATAACTGTAACTCACCTTAGCCATCCTAACCGTACACCTTAAACGGGAATCCGATCTTTCTAGCGGATCATGACGTTTTCCCTCTATGCGGTTAGCTCATCAGGTATTCAATTATTATTTGTTTTCCATTATCATGTTAAAGAACTGATCGACACAACGCGACCCATAAACTAAGGGCTTATACATGGAAATCGATGAAGTTTTTTAGTGAGTACATAATAATTTTTCCACTAGTATGATTAGTTGCCTTAAAAATCAACTATAACACTCAAAAGTACCAAAGGAAAATGAGTGTATTGATAGCAACATACGTACAGGAAAAGGAACGTCTAAAAACTGCAAAACCGGATGTTATTCACCTCATTACCACTAAACCTAAAAAGGGGGAAGTTACTATAGAGATGATAGTTTTAAGGCCAGGAAACAAAATACAAGTACTGCTTAGCTCTTACATTCTCCAAAGAGAAATCTCACTGCAAAACTTATGCCATTATACTAGGCATAAGCAATGAGATCATCCATAAACCAAGGGACTAGCTGGCTAAGATAAATTAATCACTAATTAATGATTTTTGAGTCCGCTAATGTTAATATCCCAATCAACACATGATGCGTTGAGTCTAGTTCTATATGTTTCCTTACCAGAATTCAACTAAGATGAGAAGTTAGTGGTGGATTTAAATATTAAATCTACATAGAACCATGAAATAATTGATCTTTGTATTAGGCTTTATGATACCTTACATATTCTGGAGAATACTTAGAATTTAGTATCAATAATAAAGTTACACTTTGACAGTTATGAGGTTTGCATGGCCAAAACAAAGTCATCATTAACTTAAACTCTTATATTATTGGTTATCATTATCTGGATAGAAACCTTTATGACATAGAACTAGCTGATACAATAAACTTTCACAACTTTTGTTATCATGTAAATGAAAATTTAACAAAAGATAAATGAGACCTATGCACTTCATCCATTAAGACCAAATTTTATGAGAAATCATGACCAGGTCGATGCAGGATGAATTGTTACCAAATCTCATTCTCAGTGACTTTAAATCATGTGTTAAACGCCCTAAATATCAAATGGCTAATGGAATAAATGAGGGTCCATAAGAAGTTATCCCAAATGGAATATTCAGACAAAATTCATTTATCATTTAAAAGAATATTTACTTGTATCTAATATGTTTCCTACGACCCATAGCTTTAAAAGATATCAATTCATATATACTTAATAGAATTCCTTCTAAATTTGTCTCTAAAATTTCTTATGAAATTTTGGGTGATAAGGAAATCAAGTCTAAAATATATGAAAGGTTCCCACGTCACGCGCATCATTGAAACTTGTCATGTGTAGTTCCTAAAGACCTCAAAGATCAGTGGGAGCACCGAGTGTCTTAATTATAGCTTGCAAAAGTTGCAAGAGGTGGGGGAGTAACAACTTGTTCTTACCTCAAACTACACCTCTTGTACACGACACTGCTCCATCACAACTTGTCTCCTTAGAATCTAATGCTACTCCTAACAAAGTCTCATAAATGCTAATATGTGGGCAAACTTAGATTTCTTAACAAAACTAAAGTAATCCTCAACAAGAGAAACCAACATAAACATCATTATGTTGTTTCTCTATTAGAATATATTGGTTTTCAAATGTTAGTCTAACACCCAAAAATTCAAACCAATTTAAACTTTTAAAATATGACGCGGAAGCGGTCCCAAATACAACATTTAACGTATCCACACGTTTTAGTTTTACAAACATGAATTAAACTACAATATTTTCCCACAAAAGTAGTTTAATCAAAGGTTAATAAAATAAGTTACCACAACTTGTTACGACCCTAAATAGTTTGTAAAGACTCCCCACGAGAAGGTTAACAAAATCATTTACAAAACACATCCACGGGAATCCAATCCACGTGATGCGAGACCCGAGAATCACTCCGGATGTTTCCTACATATAAAACATCAATTTGTATATGGTTAGTATAAATAAGTAGCCATAGGGACATCTCCACAAGTCCCCCCATGGGTAAAACCCAAGAAAAAATCTTTTTTTTTAAATACAAATTTCTGTCATGGTTGTGTTCAGAATGAACACAACCATATTCCCTGAAGCCTGAACACAACCATGTTCAGATGAACACAACCATGTTCCCCTTCAGCTCCAGAAAAAACAAGATTGCTGACATGTTAGTGTTCAGATGAACACAACCATGTTCCCTGAAGCCTGAACACAATCGTGTTCAGATTAACACAACCATGTTCCCCTTTAGCTCTAGAAAAAACAAGATTGCTGACATGTTAGTGTTCAAATTTTTGCATATAACAAGTATCTAACGTGTACTTACTTGTTTTTCGACCACACAATGTCTACCACATTAATTTGTTAGTTTATCCACCGCTAATACGAGCACCACTACTCGTTTTCCATTCCGACCCATTCCGACCCGTTTGCATCTTTGTGCAATACAACACTAATATAACATGTATAACAACAACACACACACACATGTTTACTCCCACCCATTTATCACCTTTTAGTTGGCTTACAACGCCTTGGTGCGAGAACCACAACTCGTCTTACCCGTACTTGGAGTATTTGACTCCAAGTCCACCCTTTGAAGTATTCCACACTTCTTATTGGGTTTACGACCTCTTGGTGCGAGTACCACAACTTGTCTTACCCGTACTTGGAGTATTTGACTCCAAGTCCACCCTTTGAAGTATTCGACACTTCTTGGTGGGTTTACGACTTCTTGGTGGGTTTACGACCTCTTGGTGCGAGTACAATAACTCATCTTACCCGTACTTGGAGTATTTGAATCCAAGTCCACCTTTTGAAGTATTCCACACTTCAGTACACCGTTTCACCAAATTATCACATTTTGTTTGACTATTTACCATATAAGTCAACTTACATCAAATTCACAACGTTTACAAATTCGTTTGACTATTTACAACATAAGTTAAATTACACCAAATTCACCATATTTACATGTTAGTTTGACTATTTACCACATAAATCAAATTACACCAAATTCACCACATTCACATATTCGTTTGACTATTTACCACATAAGTCAAATTACACCAATTTCAACATAATAGTTTGACCTTATACCACTAAAGTCAAATTACATCAATTTCACCATTATCCACAATGATTTGACTTATATTATATTAAGTCAATTTTATATCAATCTCACTATTTATCCACAAATGGTTTGACTTATATCAAGCTAAGTCAATTTATAATAAATCAACACATTCTATATTTTAGTTTGACTATATACCACACTAGTCAACTACACCTATTTACCACATAATGTTTGACTATTTACCACATTAGTCAATTACACCACTACTACCACATTTCACCTGTTAGTTTGACTAATTTCCTCATTAAGTCAACTACACCAATTCTACCACAATCACACTTTAGTTTGACCATATATCATATACTCAAAATCAACATACCACATGTAAATAGAATTAAACCACATAATCTACTTACATAAAAAACTACTTATCCACTACTAAGTAAGTGCAAAGCACTTACCTTTGCCAATGAAGATTCCAATCGGTCTTCAAAGCTAATCATCCTTAACGCCTTGATCACCTAAACATTCCACATGTTTTAGTAATCTAATTTACCCCAAAACATACATTAATTGGAGTTTAACACCATCCAAGATCTTATGATCTTTACTATCGTCTAACCTTGGTTTATTAAGCTCCATACACGCTTTTAACCATTAATAATCCAATTCTACCCATTTTGACCCGTTAAGGATTTCACCCAAATTCAACAATTTCATCAATTCATAATTCACCAAATCAATTAGGTTTTCTACTTGAAAATGTGTTTATATAACACCATAAACACTTACCCATACTCAATTGACCATTTAAACACCTAAATTGCAAAACCTCCCAATTTGGGTTCCAAGAACCCTAATTTTCAAAACTCCCAATTTGGTGAATTCAACATGAATTTGTTGAACCTCTAGCTTTAGTAATGCTAGATTAACAACCCTAACCAACATTGAATCTACCACAACCCCCAATTTTCGTCCATTAGCTTCATCCATCCAAAGCCATCAAGAACAAGAAATCAAATGGAGGGAATGAGAAAAGATGATACATACTTGATTAAGATGAAGGTGTTGTGCAATCCCACCCTTCAATCCGAGCATACAAGCTCTAATTCCGAATTTCTTGATCAAACCATGTTCTTCCCTTCTTTTTCCTCCCAATAACACTACACACACACACACACACACACACTCTTTCAAGAGTGTGTGTCACCATATAAGTCCCCTACCCAAAATCAGGTTTGAGGCAATTGCAAGATCAGTCCCTATACTTGCATAAATGACTCATCCTCTCCAAACTAGCTACTTCCATCTTTTAAGTGACACCCACCAACTTTCTTTTATTTTAATACACCCCCTATAATATAATTAATACATAATAGGGCAAACCCGAAATTTGGTTCGTTACAAATCACTCCCCCTAATTTTGGGTTTCGTCCCCGAAACCCGATCAACCAATAGATTAGGGTAACACTCGAGTATCTATAGATAGATTTCCGAGTAGCTTCCGCCCCTTATCTAATGATCCCACTGAAACAACACTTGGTTAATCCACTTATTCCACAAGCATTTCACCTTATTACCTAAGGTAATCACCTGTTCCTCTAGAAGAAATATCCATCATCCACTTCAACACCGCTAAGAGAAGCAACATCCACTACTCTCGCCACACATTCATGTAGATGAACCAAGAGGATTGTATCATGGAGTCTACACGATACCCCGAATAACTCCTAACGACACACAACTTAACAAACTAAGGTGAAGTCTGAACGGTCCCGTAAAATGGGGACTTGGCCTCCCACGTTTTCGAACCCGATATACCCTCTTATTTAAGGAAAGCTTTTATATCGCCGAAGTTCCCTATTTTGAATTCAATACACCTCCTCCCTAAATCCACTTAGGGTTTTCTATCCACCTTGAGTGGATTTTTCAATCATACTCATTAAACAAGATCTCACAAGCTCAGTCTGGAATCATACCATGATTCATAGTTTCACGACATTCAATACCACCCAACCAAACGATATATGACACCGTTCACCATTTAGTAATTCAATAATCGGCATATGAATACTCAAATGGTAAATAAGACGACACCATCTTTCAACCAATGGTAATGAGTCACCTAATTTCCTCCAAATCGAAATATGAAACTAACACATCAATCCGACTCAATAGGTATAGATGTACCAAGAGGATTGTATCATGGAGTCTACACGATACCCCGAATAACTCCTAACGACACACAACTTAACAAACTAAGGTGAAGTCTGAACGGTCCCGTAAAATGGGACTTGGCCTCCCACGTTTTCGAACCTGATATACCCTCTTATTTAAGGAAAGCTTTTATATCGCCGAAGTTCCCTATTTTGAATTCAATACACCTCCTCCCTAAATCCACTTAGGGTTTTCTATCCACCTTGAGTGGATTTTTCAATCATACTCATTAAACAAGATCTCACAAGCTAAGTCTGGAATCATACCATGATTCATAGTTTCACGACATTCAATACCACCCAACCAAACGATATATGACACCGTTCACCATTTAGTAATTCAATAATCGGCATATGAATACTCAAATGGTAAATAAAACGACACCATCTTTCAACCAATGGTAACGAGTCACCTAATTTCCTCCAAATTGAAATATGAAACTAACACATCAATCCGACTCAATAGGTACAGATGTACCATGTCACATCACACACTTCTTGAACCAAAGTTCTCCGACCACTCGGAAGAGTAGGTTCACTTTTGGTATTCGGCCTTACCCGTAGGCAAGTGAGACACTTATAACCACACACTACATTGTGCCTCTTTTCATCCGCAGCCACCAAAATTTAAACTCTAAAATAACCATACAATAACCCACGAGACTTTTAAGTCTCGGTCATCACCCATGAAGTACAAGGACTTCAAGATCACCGATGAAGTTCGAGGACTTCAATTCAAACTTCTAACGCTCGCCCGCATATAGATTCACCAATTCCCTTTCCAAGTTCTCTCCTTTAATTGCTACAATCAAGCTCACAACTGACAAGGAGAAAACGCGATAATCCTGCCTCGTTGCATAAAGACATAACCGAGTCTAATGCATGAGGTACCAAGACTTCCGGCAAGGTATACAGTCTCCCTATGGAAGGACACATCGAATGTCAAACCCGAAACCTCTTTCATAATCTAACACCCTGATTATCTCAACGACTTTAGCGTAAGTCATCCTTTGAGATTCAAGGATCTCAATCTTACAATCCCCCTTTGAAGTTCGAAGGCTTCATTTTCATTCATCGGTTGTGAAATTCTAAGACTTCAAACACAACCTATGAAGTTCTAGGACTTCAACACCATATACCCCTTGATTACATCAATCATTGCCGGGTCAACATATAAGTTAGAGAATTCACCGCCTTATCCAATAATTGATTTCCACCAAAGCTAAAATCGCACACCAAAACATTCCAAAGAAAGGCCTCTCCTTTCAGGGAATTTTAGAAAACTCACAAGGATAATGAGCTTGAACGACTTTGCTTCGAAGATAGAAACGACTATCATCGAATAAACGACCACCGTATGTAACATCCCAAAAATAGTAAATAAATAAATAATAACACGATCGAGATTATTATTGTCAAAGAAACGAAAGAAAAATGGATGGGCTTGGGTTCGGCTCGAACGGGCCGAAGGAAGCCCAGTTATATAAAGGACATGGGCTGCCACAATTCATTTCTTTTCACCACTTGCAATTCTAGAGAGAGAAAGGGGAGCTCGGTTCTAGAGAGAGAAAGTGACGGATTGTAACATCCCAAAAAAATAAAACGACAGTTAAAATGACGAAATAAATGAACGAGGCATGTCGGGTCGGGTCGGATGGACCGGCGGGCTGGAAGGGGAGCCTCCCCTATAAATAGCCAAGGTCACCACCCTTTTCTCTCATTTGCATCTTCTAGAGAGAGAAACCGTAGAGAGAGAAGGTTGGCGGATCGACCCGAGATTTCAGCAAAGTGTTACTCCATAACTCGTGAGAAGAACCTCCGGATCAGAAGCTCGATTCAGGTAACGATCCGACCTAAATCTGAGTTTTTGTTCGTTTTTGGGTTTTTTCGGGTTTTGGGTGAAAATGCAACGTTTTTACGGATGAAACTGAAAGATAAACATACATTTGAGTTCTTTAATGGAAAACGAACGTTTTTACGGAGGTTCGTTTTTAGGTTTTTTCGGGTATGGAGTAACGACGGTTACTCAAGGGTTAACGTGACCCTGCGTCAGGTTAAATTATGATCCGACAGTGTTATGGCTGAGAGCCATAGCCGTCGATGGAAGTTGTCGGTCTATGGCTGAGAGCCATAGCCTTCAATGGAGGTTGTCGGTCTATGGCTGAGAGCCATAGGGGGCAACCGAATGGGTATTGTCGGTCCTCGTGCAGTTAGCCTTGGGGGCAATACCAAAACGGGAATTGACGGAATGTTGTGGCAATGACGGTGATACGTAACGGTTGTCCACGACATGCAGGGTTCCTTCGGGGACACAGAGACGCGTAAGGAAAGATACAGATTTTAGATAGTAATGTATGACTTAAATGAATGTTAAATGTTTTAAACAAATGATCCGTTCAATGTGTTTAAATGTTTGAAGGTTTATGAATGAAAGGCCCTGTTTTCTTATACGTGATGTTAAACCCTATTGAATGTTTTGAATGATGAACCATTTCTTAAATCGAACGAAAACTAGAACTCACCAGCGTAGCTGACTTTTTAGTGTGCACATTCAGGTTAAGGCAGGTTATGAGGATGGACGGTGATGCTTGGCTAGAGATGAAGAGTTACCCGACTGCTTTTGAAGACTGGCAATCCCGTTATGTTTTGGTTTTAGTTTGCTTTATGTTTTAAGCAATGTTTACGCTTCCGCATGTATGAACAATGTAATAGTTATGATTTAATGAAGTATTTTCCGCTGTGTTATTTGATATTCATGTTTAAGAACTGTTTGTGAATGAGTAAATCCAACAAGTGGGGCCTCCCGGGTTTGGGGCCTTACAAGTTGGTATCAGAGCAATAGTTTGAGAGATTCGGACACTCCCAGTGTCTGAACTTAAACTTTGAATGGGACCGAAAGCGGATGCTAGTACGGGTAACTCAAGCCACAGCATCAGGTATGAAAAGTAGAGTATGTGTATGTAGTATGCCTTAGAAAGGGTTAGGAAAGGACTTGTGTTCTGATGAAATCACAAAGGTGGTCAAATAGAAATCGAAAGGTAGTGTAATGGTTAATTGCAGATGGCCAGTGTATATTAACATCTTACAGTACTTATTGAATTTTATTTGTTAACTAGCGTGATGACATTGGATTCTTGTCTTATAGAACAAAATGGCAAGAAGAGGAAACGGAAGGCGTGGTGGCCGTACCGGCGGTCGAAATGGTGGGCGTGACAGGATCCCTGCGCGCCAAGAGAATAGTGAAGAAGGAAGTGTTCACACTGAACCGGCGGTTAGTGTGCACGGAACTGAGCAGACACTGGTTGAAGAACAACCTTTCACTTTTGAACCAGAAGTGAGAGCAGCTATAGCTCGAGAGTTCACAGAATTGATGAAGACTTCTCTGCCAGGTCTGTTGGAAGATGCATTGAAGCAGGTTAATGGGGTGGGTGGATCTAGTGCGGCAGTTGGTGCTCAGAACAATGAGACCGACAACGCACCGCCTGCTCGTGGATGCGACTACAAGTCATTTAAAGCATGTGACCCACCAGTCCTCACTGGAAAGAAAGAAGCGGTGGCTACGTTTGATTGGGTGATCCGTATGGAAGCTGCCATCCGTCTAAGCGAGTGTCGAACGGATCAAGTTGTAAAATTTGCTGCTAACTCCTTGAGGGAGGAAGCATCCCATTGGTGGGAAGGTGTGCGTCAGGCAAAAGGGAGCGAGGTTGTGGATGCGATGATGTGGGCTGACTTGAAAACCTCGGTGATCAAGAATTTCTGCCCAAGGAACGAGATTAAGAAGGTAGAGAGAGAATTTCTGGGTTTGAAGGCCGGGAACATGACGCACCGGCAATACACAACCCGATTCAATGAACTGGCACGCCTGGTGCCACATCTGATCACCACTGAGGAGAGAAAGATTGTCTGCTATATTCAGGGGTTGCCGGACCAGGTCCGCACCTATGTTAAGGCAAACGCCCTTACTACCTTCGATTCGGCAGTAGAGCTAAGTGGCGTGGTATTTGACGATCTGGCACTGAATGTTGTTGCCGTTGAAGAGCAAAAGAAAAGACCGAGCTTCTTAAACAAGCGATCTGGGGGAAAGATGTTTGGGACTCATGATAAGAGGGCTCGGGTTGATGATCCGACCATTTGTAAGAAATATGGGGTAAGACATGCAGGTGAATGTAGACTGGGATCTAACTTGTGTTTCAAATGTGGCAAGACCGGGCACTACGCCCGTGAGTGCACACAACACTACAAGTGCTATAACTATGGGGATGTCGGTCATCTGAGTAGGGACTGCCCGAAGCCCAGGATGGGGGAAACCGGGAAAGGAAAGGGCCCGGAAAAGAAGGGAGAGGGATCTCGTGCGAAGACGCGAGCGTACGCACTGACGCAGCATCAGGCTAGGAAGGATCCTGATGTGGCGTCTGGTACGTTCATCCTTGACAACACTTTTGTTTCAGTGTTATTTGATTCGGGTTCCAGTAAGAGTTTTATATCTGTGACTTTCTGTAAACGAGTGAAGTACACTGTCAGTAAGCTAGAAAGGGCCTTTAGCGTAGAAACCGCTGAGGGTAGGACTGCGAGAGTGACCGATGTAGTTGACAACTCCACAATAAAAATAGAAGGACATAGGTTCCCTGTCAGATTGTTTGTTATGGTTTTGGGTGGGTTCGATGTTGTGTTAGGTATGGATTGGCTAACTGCCAATGAAGCACAAATTATATGCAAACGAAAGATAATCCGACTCAAGGCTCCGGACGGTAGCAAAGTCGAGGTTCTTGGAGATCGTGACGCCCCGATGCCAAGCGTCATCTCGATGATTAAGGTAGCAGATTACTTGAGGCGCGGATGCGAGGCTTATCTGGTGTACGTAATTGACGAGTGTAAGGAAGTGAAGGAGCTAAATGATGTACCCGTGGTACGCGAGTACCCGGAGGTGTTTCCAGAGGATTTGCCTGGGATACCACCCGACACAGAGATTGAATTTCGAATCGACTTAGTACCAGATGCCCAGCCCGTGGCTAAGACTCCATATCGACTAGCACCAGTGGAGATGAAAGAATTAATGGCACAACTAGACGAGCTACTTGAGAAAGGATTTATCCAACCGAGCATCTCGCCGTGGGGTGCTCCGGTGTTGTTTGTGAAGAAGAAAGACAGTTCGATGAGAATGTGTATTGATTATCGCGAGTTGAACAAACGTACGGTGAAGAACAAGTACCCTTTGCCAAGGATCGATGACCTGTTCGATCAATTGCAAGGCGCAAGTTGGTTCTCAAAAATCGACCTTCGGTCCGGGTACCATCAGTTGAAGGTAAGGGAGGAAGACATACCGAAAACTACATTTTGCATGCGTTATGGACATTTCGAGTTTCGCGTGATGTCTTTCGGATTGACGAACGCCCCCGCAGCGTTCATGGATTTGATGAATAGAGTTTGTCGACCAATGCTGGATCGATCGGTAATCATGTTCATCGATGATATCCTTATCTACTCCAAGAATGAGGGTGATCACACGTGTCACTTGAAGGAAGTATTGGAAGCTCTGAAGAAGGAAAAGTTGTATGCTAAGTTCTCCAAATGCACGTTCTGGCTTAGGGAAGTCCAATTCCTAGGTCACGTCATTAACCCGAACGGCGTTATGGTTGACCCAGCAAAGATAGTGACGGTAAGAGAATGGAATATTCCTAAGACGCCAACTGAATTGGCAGGCTACTATCGAAGATTCATCCAGGATTTCTCGAAAATAGCTTCGCCGTTGACAAAGTTGACTCGGAAAGAGGTTAAGTATGAATGGGGTTCGACCCAAGATGAGGCGTTTAAGGAATTGAAGAAGAGGCTAACCCAAGCTCCAGTCTTGGCCCTTCCCGAGGGCAATGAAGACTTAGTGGTATACTCTGACGCTTCGGGTCAGGGATTGGGATGCGTGTTGATGCAACGCGGAAGAGTGATCGCGTATGCGTCACGACAGTTGAAGATTCACGAAGCTAACTATCCAACCCACGATTTGGAACTTGCTGCTGTCGTATTCGCATTGAAGATCTGGAGGCACTACCTGTACGGGGCGAAGTTTACTATTTACTCCGACCACAAAAGTTTGAAGTACTTCTTCGAACAAAAGGAACTTAATATGAGGCAGAGGCGATGGTTGGAACTGTTGAAAGACTATAACTGTGAAATAATATACCATCCTGGAAAGGCAAACGTGGTGGCTGACGCTCTGAGCCGAAAGGATGTGCCTACTCCTATTAGAGTGAAAGCTTGCCTGTTGGTGATAACATCGGATGTTATGAGAGAAATCGAAGAGGCTCAAGACGAGGCACTTAAAGAAGAAAACATAAAGAAGGAAAGGATGGTTGGCCAACAGGACAAGTTGGAATATAACACCCTTGGTGTTAGAACACGTTATGGACGGGTATGGATACCTTTGGGTGGCGAGCTTAGAACCAAAATCTTGGATGAGGCTCATAAGTCTCGTTACTCTATCCATCCTGGTACCAATAAAATGTACCAAGATCTGAGGAAGGAATACTGGTGGCCTGGAATGAAATATGATGTGACGAAATATGTAAGCAAGTGCTTGACTTGCTCACAAGTAAAGGCTGAACACCAGAAACCGTATGGAAAGATTCAACCACTTGATATATCGGAATGGAAGTGGGAACACATTACCATGGACTTCATAACCAAGCTACCTCGCACAGCTAAAGGTCATGACACCATTTGGGTAATTGTGGACCGTTTAACGAAGAGTGCTCATTTCCTACCTATTCGCGAGACGTTCTCGTCGGAAAGGTTAACAGAAGTGTTTATTAACGAAGTAGTAGCACGGCATGGGATGCCTTTGACGATCGTATCTGACCGGGACACGCGATTCACTTCGAGGTTCTGGAAAAGATTTCACGAGGCAATGGGCACGAGGCTTAATATCAGCACTGCATACCACCCACAAACGGATGGTCAGTCCGAAAGGACCATTCAGACATTGGAGGATATGCTTCGTGCTTGCATTATCGATTTTGGCGGCAGTTGGGACAGTCATCTGCCGTTAGCCGAATTTTCATACAACAATAGTCATCACACGACTATAGGCATGCCGCCTTACGAAATGTTGTATGGGAGGAGATGCAGGACCCCGATTTGTTGGGGTGAGATTGGACAGAAAGAATTAGGAAGTCTTGAAGTTGTAAAATAAACGTCGGAAAGATTTGATCAAATCAAAGCACGAATGAAGGCCGCACAAGATCGTTAGAAATCCTATGCGGATAAACGACGAAGGCCTATTGAGTTTGATGTTGGGGACAGAGTAATGTTGAAAGTGTCACCCTGGAAAGGGATCATACGATTCAGGAAGAGGGGAAAGTTAAGTCCGAGGTTTGTCGGACCATTCAGGATAATGGCACGGGTTGGTGAAGTCGCTTATCGGTTAGAGTTGCCTGATGAGTTAAGTGGGATTCATCCTACCTTCCATGTATCACACTTGCGAAAGTGTTTGGCGGATGAATCGGCTCACGTACCACTTACTGACATCGAGGTCGACAACAGCCTTAACTACATCAAGAACCCGTGGCCATCTTAGACAGAAAGGAGAGGCATTTGCGTAATAAGGTTATCCAATTGGTTAAATTCCAATGGAATCATCGAAAGGGATCAGAAGCCACTTGGGAAACGGAGAAGGAAATGAGGGAGTCGTACCCTCATCTATTTGACTTATGATAGGTTTCGAGGACGAAACCTATTGTAAGGGGGGTAGACTTGTAACATCCCAAAAAAATAAAACGACAGTTAAAATGATGAAATAAACGAACGAGGCATGTCGGGTCGGGTCGGATGGGCCGGCGGGCTGGAAGCGGAGCCTCCCCTATAAATAGCCAAGGTCACCACCCTTTTCTCTCATTTGCACCTTCTAGAGAGAGAAACCGTAGAGAGAGAAGGTTGGCGGATCGACCCGAGATTTCAGCAAAGTGTTACTCCATAACTCGTGAGAAGAACCTCCGGATCAGAAGCATGATTCAAGTAACAATCCGACCTAAATCTGAGTTTTTGTTCGTTTTTGGGTTTTTCGGGTTTTGGGTGAAAAGGCAACGTTTTTACGGATGAAACTGAAAGATAAACATAGATTTGAGTTCCTTAATGGAAAACGAACGTTTTGGATGCAAACAGGTTCGAGATCTTGACGAGATCAGACCTGAATGCGAAAGTTAGGGTTTTGCGAAGAAACAGGTCGTGCGCACTTACCAAGTGCGCACGGAGCAGGTCCTGCGTACTTATCAAGTACACAGGAAGAGGGGTCTGCGCACTTGCTAAGTGCGCAGGCATCAAGATGGTTAAGTAAAGTTAGCATGTTTAGAAGGGTTAAACCGTTAGAGTCGGTATTGGTCTGATGTGTATTTAACTAATCAATTCAGATTGGAAGTGACGTTGTTGGGACTTTGTTTAGGACAACTGAGGCTAGCTTATAAGGTGAGTTCTAGAAGCCCTCTTTTAAATGTTTTATATAATGTTTTCGGGCTGGTGTGTATACATATGAAATGTTGTTTTATAAAATGATGTTTATGAAACTACGTTTACGAAATGAAATGATTTGGAATGAACGGTTTATGGAAAGAAAATTTTATGAACGGAATGTTTACGAACGGATGTTTATAAAGAAATGGTTTAAAGTAAAGGTAAAGGGTTTCGAAAGTGAAGGAAAGGTTTTATGAAAAGAAAAGAAAAAGGGCAAAGGTTTTAAAGAAGTCATTACAAATCTAATCTGTCGAATGAATGGAATTGATGAATGAAGTCTGGGAATGAGATTCCCAGCCTTGTGGTAGATTATGGACAGCGAGCCATAGTTACCATAAGAAAAACAGGGGCAGTGTCTTAGTGGCCTGCCAATGGTTTGATGTTGTACAACTGGTATGGAGTAACAACGGTTATTCAAGGGTTAACGTGACCCTGCGTCAGGTTAAATTATGATCCGACAGTGTTATGGCTGAGAGACATAGCCGTCGATGGAAGTTGTCGGTCTATGGCTGAGAGCCATAGCCTTCAATGGAGGTTGTCGGTCTATGGCTGAGAGCCATAGGGGGCAACCGAATGGGTATTGTCGGTCCTCGTGCAGTTAGCCTTGGGGGCAATACCAAAACGGGAATTGACGGAATGTTGTGGCAATGACGGTGATACGTAACGATTGTCCACGACATGCAGGGTTCCTTCGGGGACACAGAGACGCGTAAGGAAAGATACAGATTTTAGATAGTAATGTATGACTTAAATGAATGTTAAATGTTTTAAACAAATGATCCGTTCAATGTGTTTAAATGTTTGAAGGTTTATGAATGAAAGGCCCTGTTTTCTTATACGTGATGTTAAACCCTATTGAATGTTTTGAATGATGAACCATTTCTTAAATCGAACGAAAACTAGAACTCACCAGCGTAGCTGACTTTTTAGTGTGCACATTCAGGTTAAGGCAGGTTATGAGGATGGACGGTGATGCTTGGCTAGAGATGAAGAGTTACCCCACTGCTTTTGAAGACTGGCAATCCCGAATGATTAAACCGTTAGAGTCGAGATTAGGTCTGATGTGTATTTAACTACTCAATTCAGATCAGAAGTGACATTGTTGGACCTTTGTTTAGGACAACCTAGAGAAGCTTATCATGTGAGTTCTATGTGCCCCCTTCTATGTTATGTGCAAACCTTATTAAATGTTTTGGGGCTGAAATGTATACACTAAATGAATAAATGATATGAATGCTAATGTGATCATACGTGATGTATTAATATATATTTTATATATATATATATAAGAGAATGAATTATGAACAAAGAATGAAACGTATGTTTATAAAGAATGAAGGAAAGAATGGCATAACGTAAATAAATGAAGTCTTGCTTTATAATTATTTATATTGCATGTTATGAATATATGTATACGTTATGGATGGAAACGAAGCTAACGGCTACTTTTGTAGACGGACGACCACGTGACTATTTTGCAACCGGGAAAGATACGTCCTTCGCAAGCTAGGACGTACAAAAAGCATAAAAGGGCGGTCGAAGTAAATGCTAAAATAGTATAACGGTTGCATAAACAATAGTTCGCGTGGGAAACGGATGCCTTAGGGCAGACGGGCGAATATGACGGACTACGACGGTAGGACGGGTAAGAAGGACGGCAGACGGTTTCTAGGACCGGACGAGTAATAGGGCTACGACGGTAGCTCAAGGGAGTATGTCTTTGTGATATACGTACCGTAAGATGGGTTGATCACCCTTATATGTATGACCAATGAAAGTTAAGGAAAGAAAAGGTGAATACATATCTATGTAATCACATAAGAATGAAGAAAGAAAAGTAAAAGCTATGAATACGTATTTGTAGCAACGTATGTATATAATTATGTATACTTATAAAGAAAAGAATGATCATACTTAATAGTTTTAAACTAGAACTCACCAGCGTTAGCTAACTTTTAGTATACATTTCAGGTAATAAAGGAAAGAGTCGTGCGAAGGCGTGAAGGCTGCCCGGCATGTGACTGACATCCCACCTTATGTTTTGTTTAGACAATGGTTAATGTTTTGAATGTTAAGACTTCCGCTGTAATGTACTCAAATGTTGAATGTTTCTGCTGTGTTTGAATGTTTTTAATTAAAAGTTAAGTAATTAATGACTATGTTTATGAGTAAATCCAACAAGTGAGGCCTCCCGGGTTTGGGGCCTTACAAGTTGGTATCAGAGTAATAGTTTGAGAGATTCAGACATTCCTAAATGTCTGGACTCAAACTGATTATGGGACCAATGCATGGATGTCAGTCATGGGTAACCAACGCCAACGCCAGCACGATAAGTAAGCATTGAAGTTAATGCACTTGGATAAGAATAGATACCTTAACTTAGAACAAATAGATGTCAATGTCACAACCGACTTGAAGAGTTTTGAACCTGTAAAGCAATGTAAATTAGTAATCACAAACCGATCACTGTAATTAATAATTTACCTTGCTCGTACTGTTCCAAACTATGATCTGAAGAAATGAAATTGATGTCTTCCCTTTATAACTATCAGGAAACTAAGAACTATGGCTGGTGGAGGAAGGACAGGACGCCGAGGCGGTCGCACTGGCCGAGTGGTAGACCTCCGTTGAACCAAAGATTTGAAGAAGAAGAGAGTGTGCACGCAGAACACACCGAAAGTGTGCACGAAACAGAAGTGACCCCATCTAGGGACGACAATCCAGGGCCTATACAGTTGGAACCCGAAGTCAGGGATGCTATAGCCCGTGAAGTTGTGCTCACTCTGAAGAACATATTGCCTGACCTACTATCTGAGGCACTAAAGAAAAGCAAAGAAGAGGATGAAGGGAACAATGAAGAGAAAATTTATGACAGTGACGGGGATGAAGTAAGAGTGGCATCAAGCAATCGTGGGTGTACTTACAAAGGTTTAAATGATGGAGACCCACCCAAGTTTGATGGTAGCAAGGATTCAGTGGCAACACTCGAATGGATTGAGAGGATGAACGCCGTAATCAACATCAGCGAGTGTCGACCGGACCAGGTGGTTAAATATGTTGCTCATTCTTTCACCAATGAAGCACTAGGTTGGTGGAGGAACATCCAGTGGACAAAGTCCCCAAACGCTCTTACAAGAATGACATGGGAAGACCTAAAGAAGCTAATAATTCAGAAGTTCTGTCCCCAGAATGAAATTGATCGAGTGGAAAATGAATTCCTAAACTTTAAGGCTGGCAACAAGACACACCGCCAGTATACTTCGAGGTTCAATGAGCTAGCTCAACTGGTACCCCACCTGGTGGAGACAGAGGAGCGAATGATCAAGTATTATGTGAAGGGCCTACCTCAAAGGGTCCGTGTCCACGTGAAAGCCAACCTACCCTCGACCTTCGAGTCGGTAGTGAATTTGAGCGGAATCGTCTACGACGATTATGCCAATGAGGACCCACCAACAGAGACCCAAAAGAGAAAGTGGGAGAACCCATCTAGAGGCACCGGAAGAGGGAACGTAACAACTGAAACTAAGAAGCCAAGGTCGGATGAATATGAAACATGCAAGAAATGTGGAAGGCAACATCTTGGCGAATGTAAAATCGGCACCACCACATGCTATAAGTGCAGGAAGCCGGGGCACTTCTCTCGAGAATGTGTAAGAAACGTCAAGTGCCAAGTATGTGGATTGTTTGGACATCTAACAAAGAACTGTAAGAAGGCCGGCCAATCTGGTTCGGGAAAAGAGAGGGAAAAGGAACAGCCGCAAGCTAGGACTCGAGCCTAAGCCCTAACTGAGGAGAAAGCAAGGGGAAACCCTGATGTTGTGTCAGGTACGTTCCTAGTTAATGATGAACATGCTGCTATTTTATTTGACTCTGGTGCCAGTAAAAGTTTTATATCCAATGCATTTAGTCGTAAACTAGGTTGCACTATCAACACCATAGTAAAGGCCTTTAGCGTACAAACTGCCGTTGGTAAAAATTCAACTGTATTTCAAGTAACAGAGGATTACATCATAGAAATAGAGGGTCATAAGTTCCCTTCTAGATTATTCCTTCTTACCTTAGGAGGATTCGATATAGTATTGGGTATGGATTGGCTAGCTGCCAACGAAGCTCAAATCATATGTAAACGTAAGAGGATACACCTCAAAGCTCCTAGCGGCAGTCCAATTACGGTTTATGGGGATTGGAATTGCACGATGCCGAACATCATCTCGATGATCAAGGCCAAAAGTTACATGAGGCGCGGTTGCGAAGCTTATTTGGCTTATGTTATTGATGATAGAATGAAAACGAATGAACTCAAGAATGTGCCCGTGGTATGCAACTTTCCGGAAGTATTCCATGAGGATCTACCTGGGTTACCACCCGATCGAGAAATAGAATTTCAAATTGACTTATTGCCAGGAGCTGAGCCCGTTGCCAAAGCCCCCTACCGATTGGCTTCGTCAGAAATGAAAGAATTGATGTCTCAACTAGAGGAACTAACAGAAAAAGGATTTATTAGACCGAGCATCTCACCGTGGGGCGCTCCGGTACTATTTGTAAAGAAGAAGGACGGCAGCATGCGCATGTGCATTGACTACCGCGAGTTGAACAAGAGGACAGTAAAGAACAAATACCCACTGCTTAGAATAGACGACCTTTTTGATCAACTGCAAGGTGCGAGTTGGTTCTCAAAGATCGATCTTAGGTCGGGTTACCATCAGTTGAAAGTAAGGGAAGAAGACGTACCAAAGACCGCGTTTCGCACGCGTTATGGGCATTATGAGTTTCTCGTGATGTCCTTCGGATTGACCAACGCACCAGCAGCGTTCATGGATTTGATGAATAGAGTATGTCGACCAATGTTGGATCGATCAGTGATAGTTTTTATAGACGACATACTGGTATATTTGAAAAGCGAGGGTGATCACCACTGTGACCTAAGAGAGGTTCTGGAACTGCTAAAGCAGGAAAAGTTGTACGCAAAATTCTCCAAATGCGCGTTCTGGGCTAGGGAAGTTCAATTCCTAGGTCATGTAATAAACCCAAACGGAATCATGGTGGATCCTGCAAAGATCGAAACAGTAAAGGAATGGAACATCCCAAAGACACCAACTGAGATACGAAGTTTTCTGGGATTGGCAGGCTACTATCGAAGATTCATTCAATATTTTTCAAGAATAGCCTTGCCACTAACTATGTTGACACGAAAGGGAGTGAAGTATGAATGAGGTCAAACCCAAAACAACGCGTTTGAAGAACTTAAGGCACGACTAACCCAAGCTCCAGTCTTGACACTACCTGAGGGAAATGAAGACTTAGTAGTCTACTCTGACGCTTCGGGTCAGGGTTTAGGTTGCGTACTTATGCAACGAGGAAAGGTAATTGCCTACGCCTCGCGACAACTAAATATTCACGAGGTTAACTACCCAACACACGATCTAGAGTTAGCGGCAGTAGTTTTCACATTGAAAATATGGAGGCACTATCTGTATGGAGTTAAATGCACCATTTACTCCGATCACAAAAGCCTGAAGTACTTTTTCGGGCAAAAGGAATTAAACATGAGGCAAAGGAGGTGGTTAGAGCTACTGAAGGACTATGACTGTGAGATATTGTACCATCCAGGCAAAGCAAACGTGGTGGCTGACGCTTTAAGCAGAAAGGAAGAATCGGAACCTATACAGATCAAAGCGTGTCAGCTGATTATAACACCAGATTTGATGAGTGAAATATCAAAGGCACAAGACGAAGCGCTATTAGAAGGAAATATAAAACGGGAAAGAATAGTAGGACAACAAGGGAATTTGGATGCAAATGCATACGGTGTACGAACTAGGTTTGGCCGAATGTGGATACCTAAGATTGGCGAGCTTAGAACCAAAATACTCGATGAGGCCCATAAGTCTCGCTATTCTATCCACCCCGGGACAAACAAAATGTATCAAGACTTGAGGAAAGAGTACTGGTGGCCGGGCATGAAGAATGATGTGACTGAGTACGTGAACAAGTGCTTGACGTGTTCGCTAGTTAAGGCCGAGCACCAGAAACCATGCGGTAAAATGCAACCTTTACCAATACCGGAATGGAAGTGGGAGGAGATCACGATGGACTTCATTACCAAGCTACCGCGAACAGCTAAAGGCAATGATACCATTTGGGTGATCGTCGACCGCTTGACGAAAAGTGCTCACTTCTTACCAATACGTGAGACTTCTTCGTCAGAAAGACTAGCAGAAATATTTATCAAGGAAATTGTGAGCAGACATGGTATGCCGCTGTCGATTGTGTCCGACAGGGATACTAGGTTCACGTCAAGGTTTTGGAAGAAATTCAATGAAGCGATGGGCACTAGATTGAACATCAGCACCGCTTACCACCCTCAAACCGATGGTCAATCTGAAAGGACCATTCAGACCTTGGAGGACATGCTCCGGGCTTGTATCATTGACTTCGGTGGGAGCTGGGACAGCCATCTACCATTGGCAGAATTTTCATATAACAACAGCTATCATACAACTATTGGCATGCCACCATTTGAAATGTTGTATGGAAGGAGATGTAGGACTCCGGTTTGTTGGGGGGAGATTGGACAGAAGGATTTTGCAAGTCTTGAAGTGGTCAAAGCTACTTCAGAGAAATTTGATCAAATCAAAGCTCGAATGAAAGCCGCAAAAGACAGACAGAAATCATACGCGGATAAGAGAAGGAGGAATTTAGAGTTTCAAGTAGGGTACATGGTACTGTTAAAGGTATCACCATGGAAAGGAATCATCCGATTCAGAAAACGTGGCAAACTAAGTCCAAGGTTTGTCGGACCTTTTAAGATCTTAGCGAGAGTGAGTCAAGTTTCTTACAAACTCGACCTACCTGATGCGCTTAGCGAAATACACCCTACGTTCCATGTGTCGCACTTACGCAAGTGTCTAGCTGACGAAACGGCTCACATACCTTACGATGAGATCGAGGTGGATAACAGTCTGAATTATGTCGAGGAACCAATAGCCATCCTTGACCGATCTGAGAAGCGACTACGCAACAAGTCAATTCCATTGGTCAAAGTTCAATGGAAGCACAGAAAGGGATCGGAATCTACATGGGAGAAAGAAGACGAGATGCGGGAACTATACCCTCAGTTGTTTAACGTATAATTGGTTTCGAGGACGAAACCTTCCTAAGGGGGGTAGACTTGTAACATCCCAAAAATAGTAAATAAATAAATAATAACACGATCGAGATTATTATTGTCAAAGTAACGAAAGAAAAATGGATGGGCTTGGGTTCGGCTCGAACAGGCCGAAGGAAGCCCAGCTATATAAAGGACATGGGCTGCCACAATTCATTTCTTTTCACCACTTGCAATTCTAGAGAGAGAAAGGGGAGCTCGGTTCTAGAGAGACAAAGTGACGGATCGACTCGGGAATTCAGGAGAACGTTGCTACTGTGCTCGTGATCATCTTCTCTGAATCATAACTCCAATCCAGGTAAGCGTTCGATCATAATCTGAGTTTTTATGATTATTTTAGGATTTTTGGTTTTAGCTAAATAGGTAAAGTTTTTATGGATGAAACTTGAAAATGAACAAAGATCTAGCATCTAGAATAAAAACCGAACGTTCTGATCAAATAAAATTTAGATATTGACATGATCAGACCCGCATGCAAAAAGGTAGGGTTCTTGCGCCTGAATCAGATCCTGCGTACTTATCAAGTACGCAGGAAGAAGGGTTCTGCGTAATTATCAAGTACACATGAAGTAAAGTCTGCGTACTTACCAAGTGCGCATGAAGTAAAGTCTGTGTACTTACCAAGTGCGCATGAAGTAAAGTCTGCGTACTTACCAAGTGCGCATGAAGTAAAGTCTGCGTACTTGTCAAGTACGCATGACCAAGGCCCTGCGCACTTGCTAAGTGCGCAAGCATCAGAATGGTTAAGTAAAGTCAGTATGTTTAGAATGATTAAACCGTTAGAGTCGAGATTAGGTCTGATGTGTATTTAACTACTCAATTCAGATCAGAAGTGACATTGTTGGACCTTTGTTTAGGACAACCTAGAGAAGCTTATCAGGTGAGTTCTATGTGCCCCCTTCTATGTTATGTGCAAACCTTATTAAATGTTTTGGGGCTGAAATGTATACACTAAATGAATAAATGATATGAATGCTAATGTGATCATACGTGATGTATTAATATATATTTTATATATATATAAGAGAATGAATTATGAACAAAGAATGAAACGTATGTTTATAAAGAATGAAGGAAAGAATGGCATAACGTAAATAAATGAAGTCTTGCTTTATAATTATTTATATTGCATGTTATGAATGTATGTATACGTTATGGACGGAAACGAAGCTAACGGCTACTTCTGTAGACGGACGACCACATGACTATTTTGCAACCGGGAAAGATACGTCCTTCGCAAGCTAGGACGTACAAAAAGCATAAAAGGGCGGTCGAAGTAAATGCTAAAATAGTATAACGGTTGCATAAACAATAGTTCGCGTGGGAAACGGATGCCTTAGGGCAGACGGGCGAATATGACGGACTACGACGGTAGGACGGGTAAGAAGGACGGCCGAAGGTTGGCCGGACCAAAGTTAAGGCAGACGGTTTCTAGGACCGGACGAGTAATAGGGCTACGATGGTAGCTCAAGGGCGTATGTCTTTGTGATATACGTACCGTAAGATGGGTTGATCACCCTTATGTGTATGACCAATGAAAGTTAAGGAAAGAAAAGGTGAATACATGAATATGTAATCACATAAGAAAGAAGAAAGAAAAGTAAAAGCTATGAATACGTATTTGTAGAAACGTATGTATATAATTATGTATACTTATAAAGAAAAGAATGATCATACTTAATAGTTTTAAACTAGAACTCACCAACGTTAGCTGACTTTTAGTATACATTTCAGGTAATAAAGGAAAGAGTTGTGCGAAGGCGTGAAGGCTGCCCGACATGTGACTGACATCCCACCTTATGTTTTGTTTAGACAATGGTTAATGTTTTGAATGTTAAGACTTCCGCTGTAATGTACTCAAATGTTGAATGTTTCCGCTGTGTTTGAATGTTTTTAATTAAAAGTTCAGTAATTAATGACTATGTTTATGAGTAAATCCAACAAGTGAGGCCTCCCGGGTTTGGGGCCTTACTCCGTATTAGCATACATGGGTCCACACACCTTTCACATTGATCCTCATAAACCACGTAACTTCTAGTAAGTCAGAAAGTTACATTCGCAATCACATAGTATTCATAACGGAAATGATACCATTCATGTGATAACGTCCACCTCTACCTTTAATATTCAACTAGGACTTAGAGACCTGTTTAAACCCGACAATTGTACGTATACATTCTTCCATTCTTCTTTTCCTCAAGAGAACGGTTACACCCCCAAAAAGTGACTTTCGGGTATAGAACCCTTATGAATTTCTTCACGACTGGAACATCAAGTATTTCATTGCTCCGGTTGGTGTCAATGGCATGAGCCAGGGATACACCAATTCATGAGCCACGTGTTTCACCGTCTCTAGGCGAGAACAGATCGACACGTCACCCTTCAGTCATACACGACATTGGTATGGTTAATAAATAGCCACACAACTTTAACTACAATCGTAGAATTCCATTCCATGTGATTGTTTCACCCACATCCTTCAATTAAAAATTCACATAATTGTCAACATTATGAAACCCGCAATGTTGATCGCCTCCGAATCCCCCGATTCACATATAACCTCATCCAACAAATACACCAAAAGACTTCAGTCTCGTCTTTGGTAGTTAGAAAAGTTCAGCTAGAATATTTGGCTTGCTTGAAGCCACCACTAATTCCTCTTTACACCCCCACCAGCTTCTCAAGTTTGATATCCTTGCATCATATAATAATCAACTCCACTAGAATTGTACATCACGTAGGAGAATCCACTCTAAAAGTCAACCGATAGCATCGAGAAAGTCGATCTATCTTCATTCTTTTCGATAGTCCAATATTTGGGCAAGACCACACATAGTCATACGGCATGCCCATAATCCTTTGATTAATCCACCGATCTAACATACGTGTAGAAAATACCCAATTTGCAAGATCCACAACGGCTTGTGGACAAAACTAACTCAAGAACGTCTCTTGAGTTCACCATGATACATTATCTTCACGCCTTTAAGCCTTTCTCCCTACGGAGAACTCCTAACCAATTATCCGCCATTTTCCAGAGTCGACTCTCCACGAGTAGTACTCCATCCACCCATCATAATGGATCGCTTCAAAGCCAATATCGATATAGTGATTTACTGTTTGTTAACCAACGAACAAACTCCAGCTATTTTACTCCTTTGGCTCGCACACCATGAACCCCTTGTGAAGACAAGGTTTTCTTCCTCCACGTATTCAACTACGTTTGATCATCCCGCCCTTAAGGCTTCATGCGGTTCTTCAAAGTACCACCTCAATGATCTCCTATCTTCCTTGAAGGAAAATTGACACAACATCACAGAAAGCCTTAGCCATCCTCCACTAGAATGTTGCTTTCCATTTCTCCCGACGAATCCCAAGCTCATCCCCATCCTCGAGGTGATACACCCATAGACTCCTTCATACGTAAGTATTTAAATAAACTTCCATTTATAAATTCCACCCACCAAGTTATGTTTTCCACCCCAGTCATCCTCGACTGTGTAGTAATAAGTTTATAGGTGTTCTACCTACTTATAGGCCTCTAGTCTTACTCCATAAGGCACTACCTCTTTCTATGTGTATATTAATTACCCCCGCATAATCATCTATGCTCAAACTCATAATATATACATATACACATATAACCACCTTCACTTACTTGTTGTCGGTGTTCATCATCATATGGTTATCATGAAGGTATTCGCATATGTTACATTACGAATCACACTGGCTAGGCATGATTGATAATGTACTATGCCCAATTACATTCACTATCTATATATAACGAATCCCTTAACAACTTTCGGCATTATTTTTATACAATATTTATGTAACATCCAAGATTTTCGGGCATTATTTTTATACAATAACAATTCTATTCAAACCCATACTTACGACATTAATTTGACAAATATTAAACTCAAATTTTTCCAACTTTACAATAACATATTATTCACTATTATATATACATATGTAACTTATAAATGCATATTTACAAATATATATATATATATATATATATATATATATATACACATTTTTATCGTTTCAATAAATCATTTATACAATCCTTGTGATCTTGTTAAAAAAAAAACTTTCCTTTTATAAAATCTATATAACTAAATGTAAACTTTTATAAATATTATAGAAAAACCATTTTTATAAATAATTGAGATAAGATTTTAAAACAAATAAACTTACCTTAGAAACCCCCTCATGTTTTGAACCCCAAATTTGTATCTTTGACCACACCAAGGTCAACAAGAATAATTACCCCTCTAATCCGATTCAAAATCAATCCCGTAACCGTTCGGTCAATGCCAAATCAAATTGACGAGTTCAAATGAAATTAGCACCTATAATGTATTCATACACCTTCGCGACACCTTTAGCCATCATCCTAAACTCAAAATGGTACGACAATACCCCCTCTAGAACTAAGTCAAGCTTGAAGAACCCGAACCAAAAGGCTTTATCCGTTCGTCCTCCTCGCGCATTCGTTCCAGGTAATTCATACACCCATAGTTTCGTTTTTAGCAGTAGAATAAAAGCCCTATGATTCCAGACCCTTATTCGATCGAATTCCACCTGTTTTGTTCAAGAAATGACTTAGGGTTTTCGGATTGTTCATACGATTAAAACCATGCTAAAACAATCTTATAATAAAATTAAATCACTCACACAACCTCGCAATCATCGGTTCAACATTAGCCCTAATGCTTTAGTTTGGATCAAAATCATTTTGATTGATTTAGTGCATATAGATCGATCAGTTGGGAAGAACTGGTCAGCGAGAGTTTTGGGTTAAAACATTTTGGGTTTGGGTTCTTGTAGGCCTGGACAGGCGGAGCTGAGTGGTAAGGTTTTGGTTTTACGCAGCATGGGTCGCGTGTTCGAGTCCTGGTTCCAACGTTTTTGCATCCATTTTTTTTATTATTGCAGACTGTTTGATTTCAAATTGGTTTTAAGATCTTCCAGTTTCGTGTTCTTCACATCAGGAGTCATAGTTCAGTTGGTTAAGTCGCTGGACTTGGTCAAAACAGACCTGGGTTCGAACCCTGTTGCCTTTATATATTTAAAAAAAAAAACCATTTTTCTATGTTCTCCTTCAATCCAATTAATTTTAATACTTTGATAACTTGCTTTCAACTCGGATAAATACCAATACACGATTTTGGAACTAGTTTTTACTGTTTTGGCTAATAAGCCTCCGTTGTTCTTTTATTTAGAGTATAAACTATTCTTATAGTTTTTTTTATGCCCTTAAACAATTATTTATCTTTTAAGTCGGGCAATATACGTCATGAATATCATTAATATATGTCATGAATATCTCTTTTAAGTCGGGCAATATACGTTATGTTCATAGTGTTGAATTATCATAATTACGTAACTAATACTTTTATTACAAGGTCATTATTTAAATAGTCAAGGTCAATTTCAAACACTCGAATTCCTTTATTTCGCCTTACTATACAACGTTTAATCAACGATTTTTTTATATTCCCGTTAACATAAGTACCTAGGATATACAAAGCAATAATTCCACATCAAATACGTCAGGATAATCGTTCTATGGCATCCATAGCGGTTAGGATAATCATACTCTTTGCATGTTTCTAATTCAAATTCATACACGTTTCACTCTAGGTCAATTTGTGGTTTTGAGAATCACTTGTGCTTCATACTCGCTAGTGTTATCTACACCATTTATTCAGGTGAGTATTACATAGCCCCTTTTACACTTTTACACTTTTTGGGGTGAAACATGAACTCTATACACACAATTGTTTACATTTACATAAACTACACAACCACAAATCCTCTTTACATTCATGTATGCAAAATTTGAGCTTTATGTTTGAGTGCTAGGTGTGTTAACTGTTTGTGTGCAATTTATGTGCAATCATTAACTATTCAAGTCGACGGTTAACAATGATAGATCTATTGAGTCTGACAAACCCACTCAGATTGGGGTGATTGTTACCGACAACACAATTTGCATGCTAGTTACAAAGGTTTGATTGTACTTTGGTTACACAATAGTTGCTCCCCATAAATGCCTTATTTTATCATGTTATGTAAGGATTTGGTTTTTCACATCTATACACTATCTATGTACAAATCTATGTATGCTCACCAACTTTTTAGTTGACCTTATTTTATTCATGTTTCAGGTGCTAATGTTTGATCAAGGATTGCTACACATAGGCTTTGGGACTTAGTTAATTTTAAATCAAGAACAATTTGTATTTCATTTATGTACTTTGGAATTGCTTTATGTTTGTTTGAATTGAAATGGATTTAATATATTACAATTTAGTCAACCTTGAGCTCATGAATAGTCTACATGTCCCGCCCCGACGTATTCTGCCATCGGTTGGGGTGTGACAATTTAACGTATCCACATGTTTTAGTTTTACAAACATGAATTAAACTACAATATTTCTCACAAAAGTAGTTTAATCAAAGGTTAATAAAATAAGTTAACCACAATTTGTTACGACCCCAAATAGTTTGTAAAGACTCCCCACGAGAAGGTTAACAAAATCATTTACAAAACACGTCCACGAGTATCCAATCCACGTGATGCGAGACCCGAGAATCACTTCGGATGTTTCCTACATACAAAACATCAATTTGTATATGGTTAGTATAAATAAGTAGCCCTAGGGACCTCTCCACAAGTCCTCCCATGGGTAAAACCCAAGAAAAAGTCTTTTTTTTAAAATACAAATTTCTTTCATGGTTGTGTTAAGAATGAACACAACCATGTTCCCTGAAGCCTGAACACAACCGTGTTCAGATGAACACAACCATGTTCCCCTTCAGCTCCTGAAAAATACAAGGTTGCTGACATGGTAGTGTTCAGATGAACACAACCATGTTCCCTGCCAGCATCTACTATTCTCACCATTTCTACAAATTTTTGCATATAACAAGTATCTAACGTGTACTTACTTGTTTTTCGACCACACAATGTCTACCACATTAATTTGTTGGTTTATCCACCCCTAATACGAGCACCACTACTCGTTTTCCATTCCGACCTGTTTGCATCTTTGTGCAATACGACACTAATATAACATGTATAACAAAAACACACACACATGTTTACTCCCACCCATTTATCACCTTTTAGTTGGCTTACAACGCCTTGGTGTGAGAACCACAACTCGTCTTACCCGTACTTGGAGTATTTGACTCCAAGTCCACCCTTTGAAGTATTCCACACTTCTTATTGGGTTTACGACCTCTTGGTGCGAGTGTCTTACCCGTACTTGGAGTATTTGACTCCAAGTCCACCCTTTGAAGTATTCCACACTTCTTATTGGGTTTACGACCTCTTGGTGCCAGTACCATAACTCGTCTTACCCGTACTTGGAGTATTTGAATCCAAGTCCACCTTTTGAAGTATTCCACACTTCAATACACCGTTTCACCAAATTATCACATTTTGTTTGACTATTTACCATATAAGTCAACTTACACCAAATTCACCACGTTTACAAATTCGTTTGACTATTTACCACATAAGTTAAATTACACCAAATTCACCACGTTTACATGTTAGTTTTACTATTTACCACATAAGTCAAATTACACCAAATTCACCACATTCACATATTCGTTTGACTATTTACCACATAAGTCAAATTACACCAATTTCAACATAATAGTTTGACCTTATACCACTAAAGTCAAATTACACCAATTTCACCATTATCCACAATGGTTTGACTTATATTATATTAAGTCAATTTTATATCAATCTTACCATTTATCCACAAATGGTTTGACTTATATCAAGCTAAGTCAATTTACAATAAATCAACACATTCTATATTTTAGTTTGACTATATACCACACTAGTTAACTACACCTATTTAACACATAATGTTTGACTATTTACCACATTAGTCAATTACACCACTACTACCACATTTCACCTGTTAGTTTGACTAATTTCCTCATTAAGTCAACTACACCAATTCTACCACAATCACACTTTAGTTTGACCATATATCATATAGTCAAAATCAACATACCACATATAAATAGAATTAAACCACATAATCTACTTACATAAAAAACTACTTATCCACTACTAAGTAAGTGCAAAGCACTTATCTTTGTCAATGAAGATTCCAATCGGTCTTCAAAGCTAATCATCCTTAACGCCTTGATCACCTAAACATTCCACATGTTTTAGTAATCTAATTTACCCCAAAACATACATTAATTGGAGTTTAACACCATCCAAGATCTTATGATCTTTACTATCGTCTAACCTTGGTTTATTAAGCTCCATTCACGCTTTTAACCATTAATAATCCAATTCTACCCATTTTGACCCGTTAAGGATTTCACCCAAATTCCACAATTTCATCAATTCATAATTCACCAAATCAATTGGGTTTTCTACTTGAAAATATGTTTATATAACACCATAAACACTTACCCACACTCAGTTGACCATTTAAACACCTAAATTGCAAAACCTCCCAATTTGGGTTCCAAGAATTTTCAAAACTCCCAATTTGGTGAATTCAACATGAATTGGTTGAACCTCTAGCTTTAGTAATGCTAGATTAACAACCCTAACCAACATTGAATCTACGACAACCCCCAATTTTCGTCAGTTAGCTTCATCCATCCAAACCCATCAAGAACAAGAAATCAAATGGAGGGAATGAGAAAAGATGATACATGCTTGATTAAGATGAAGGTGTTGTGCAATCCCACCCTTCAATCTGAGCATGCAAGCTTTAATTCCAAATTTCTTGATCAAACCATGTTTTTCCCTTCTTTTTCCTCCCAAGAACACTACACACACACACACACTTTCAAGAGTGTGTGTCGCCATATAAGTCCCCCACCCAAAATCAGGTTTGAGCCAATTGGAAGATCAGTCCCTATACTTGCATAAATGACTCATTCTCTCCAAACTAGTTACTTTCATCTTTTAAGTGACACCCACCAACTTTATTTTATCTTAATACACCCCCTATAATATAATTAATACATAATAAGGCAAACCGGAAAGTTGGTTCGTTACAGTTAGATACAATGTTGACCCTAAGCATGCTGAATTACTTAAAATTTCTAAGGTCAGTGGGAGTAGTAAATTTAACTTCGAATTTAACTCCGATTACACTTCTTGTGCACCATATTGCATCAATTCCTACACACTTAGAAACTAATGTTGCTTCTAATATACCTAAAAATGAAAGCACCTAACCAAGAGCTAATCTATAAACTTGAAACTCCTAATAAACCCAATAATCAACTCAGGAGGTTATCTAGGTCTAAAAGGCCTACTAACTTTGATGATTATACATCCTACCTGACTGAATTTGAAATGGATGCTGGAAAGTTTATCGATCCTACCTCTTCTAATTAAGCCATTAGTATCAATCAATCTTCTAAATGGAATAAAGCTATTTTTAGCAAGCCTGACTCCATGATTTAGAATAACATTTGGGATTTGGTTGAATTATCTAAAGGGTGTTCAAAACTAAACTAAATCTGAATGGAAACACATAATTGATTGCTAAAGGTTATACTCAAGAAGGAATAAATTATCATAGAATCTTCTTACCCGTTTTACAAAATATTTTTTGAGGATAATTACTGTTCTAGTAGCTTACATAACTTAAAGCTACATTAGATGGACATTAAAACAACTTTCCCTAACATTGAGCTACATGTTCATAAAATAACGTGAAAGTTTTAAATCGAAGGTTAAGAACACTTATTATGTACGTCAATGAAATCCATGTATGGGTTGATTGAAATCATAATGCAACTCTCTTCATCAACAACTAAGTGAATGTGTACACCTACCTCATGATGAGTGGGAGCAACTAATGCAAACTTGTCCTTACATAGATGACATTCTTTTGACAAGTATATGTTAAATGAGTCAAAGCATTGATTACTCATGTTTTGACATGATGGATCTCGGAGATATCTCTTATGTGATAGATATCAAAATACACCGAGATAGACCCAATGGGATATTAACTTCGTCCCATAAGCTTTTCACTAAGCGGATCCTTATACGTGTAACATTTAAATTGTTCTCCTTTAGAGGCTAATAGGATTAATGAAAAATGTTTCCTTATGCTTCATTAATTAGAAGCCTTTTGAAGGTTAAAGTCTATACTTGTTTAGATATTGCTCACATTGCTAACACACTAGACTAGTCTAGATTATTGTAAAGCATTTAATAGAATGTTGCAATATCTTTAATAAACAAGAGACTATAATTTAAAGAAGTGAAAACGGTTGACTACTCTTATTCTGATTTTGTTGTATTCAAAGAAAACAAAATGTCAACTTCGGGGTAATAAGGAACGGTTAACAACAACCTAAGTTTCAATGACATAATATGTTGCTGATCACAACATAATTGTAACTAAATGTTGTTGGAAAATTTATCAGTGGACTCATAATTTAGTAACTCCACATAAATATCATATCGAAGACTTATTGTGATAAGTCAGCTATCCTTGCTTCTCGAACAGTAACAGTTCGAGCAGAGCTGCATTGAATCTCGATACGAAATTATTGTTTGTTTGTGAACAAGTAGAGGAAACTAAATCTTTGTATAGAATACATTCATGATATGCTAATGGATCCAAATAACTAAAGGTCTATCACGGATGTCGCCCAGACGGTCTATATAAAAACTAACAAAACCTAACCTAGACTCCTAAGTAATAAATGGAAAACCTATGAACTAGACCGCACTAACAGGCAAGTGTACCTATCGAGTGTAGTACAACATATTGGTAAACCGGAATATCGAACCCTGGAGACACTATGATAACTATACTAGACTCTGACTCGGACTAAATATTGATTTGGTTTGGGGGGTTTACTACACTAAATATTAAACTAAGGAATGCAGCAAACTAAGGTCAACTCATCTATCAAGAACAAGAACTAAAGGTGAAATCAGAAGATGGGAAGAATATCACCTAGGTCGGAATCCTACTTGCAAAGCACAACTTCTACCGGTTCTGGAAACTATGATGGATCTGGGTTTCTAAAGATGAAAACTAAAGACTACCTAATGGATCCCTAATCACTCTCAGGGTGTCACCAACTAAGGAACCTACAGATGTAATAACTCACCAGATGTTGGATAACTTCTCAGGTATTTCCAACTATTATAAAGTACCCTAATAGACAGATTACCTCTCAGTCTCACTGTCCACCAATACACTCAAAGAATGCACGGGGTAATCTCAAGATAACAACTATGACACGAATAGCAACAATCACTAGATACCTAATACCAGCTTTTTCTCAGACAGCTGACACTCGGATTCCTAATGGCGAAGACTAAACGATTAATTCTCACCTATCGGGTATTGAACTAGGATACACACTCAACTCTAATCAGTAATCAAAGACAACTCCTATGGCTGCTACGTCTAGCAAACCACCCTAATCACAAACCCTAAGATCTATGACCAAGATACGCTAATCAAATTGGCAGACAACCACAATCAACGCAAGGAATTGAAATCAAACACAAGATCTGATCTAAACATGCAATAACAACACAATAATCAACTCAAGATCTTTTACAAAATCATAAACCCATTAATTGAATCCAAAAACCGAATAAAAACTGAAACTTTAACAAGTATTCATCATGTGACCTAGGCAATATCAAAGTTCTAGTCTAGAATCATGCTTAAACAACCAAAACAGAAGTAGAAACACAAAACCATGGTACCAAACATCGCAATTAAAGAATAAAAATCGAATCTTGAAACCTAGAACGCTGAAATCAACGAACCCGGAAGCAAAGTCTTCAACTTTTGGCTTCTAATCCCTTCTCCAGCCTCAAAATCGCCTCAAAGAACTCTTCCAGACAGCTATCAATCGAACTCCCCCAAGAATGGCAATCAATATTTAAATCAAAATTAGGGTTTTTTTCTCGGAATTCTATTCCCTCGCGTACCGCGAAGACTTGAATTTCTTCATTTTTTCACTTTTGAGCTTCCGGCTTCTCTTTCTTGCTCGGTTTCTTCACGTATTCACTAGTAATCCTTACGAGCTCCTGAAAACACAACATAGACTCAAATGTACATCAAAACGACTCAAACAAACACAAAACTAATTAAAGACGCACTAAAACAATGGAATAAAGATGTGTGCTTTGCATTACATCAAATATCTCCACACTTAACCTTTTTTTGTCCTCGAAAAAGCTGTAATGGAATCATAACTGGCATCTAACTTAACAGAATTCAATTACCAAGTAACAAAACATACTCACGCGTTAAAAAGCAACAATTAGTATTTTTGTCCAATTAAACCCAAGCACCAACTTTCAAGCCCCCGTTACGTGTTCTAATATTACATTACCAAGCATATCAATCAATCTATGGGACTCACACTTAACAGTTACAAGTCTTCCTAATCCCGTCTCATGGTCATGTCTAGGCACGGATCAAACCGTATAGATTTACCCTACCACGTTAAACTAAAATTACAGGTTTCAGAAATCAGATGAAATATGAATGAATGGGTGATATATGCTAGCGGACAATCTACCGATGCCCTAGAATACAATTCTTAACTGTTAGGGACGCATGGTATTTCATGACGACGACACGAAAGGGTTGAGCGTCCTAAAACATGCTTAGAATTAACGAGTAAACAATCGTGTCATCAGAAATCTAAGAATTCTTAGTTTAGTAATTATAATAAATGTGATACGTATCAAACATCCCTAAACATGAGTTAAATATATATCATTGTTTCGTTTGTCTGTTTGAGTTAAATGACTTTAATTAATAATATAAATAATTATATTATTTCAAAACGTGAGAATGATAATCAATACGAGTTATAAATCCAATCCGATTACAAAACCATTGTTTGCGTGTTTTATGGATTTAATAATTGTTTAGGGAATAATAAATTATATTATTTTTAAGTTATACAAAATGCTCAAAAATACATTTTAAATTCAATCCCAAACCTATGGGAGTTTTCCGGGTTCAAAACGTACTAATAGGTTCTTAAAATGATATAGAGATTTGTTTTTAAAAAGGAAATCAATGGAAAAGTCCCAAAAAAAAAAAATATCACAGGAGACCGGATTCGAACCCGGGTCTCCTGTGAACAAGCCACTCTACTCAACCAACTGATCTGGGGTATAACTTGTGATAAAAACTCAGCCCATTTGGTTTTAACATCCCCAGACCCCAAGCTCTTTTCCCTTGACGCAATTTAGATCAAAACTCCATCCCAAAACCATCGAATTCGACTATGATTGAAGCAAAAGACATAGGGGTTTTGTAAATCGGTTTATTTCGAATCTGCGGGTATCTTTAATTGCAAAAACAACGAGTTTTAAATCCTTAATTCCCGTTTTGAAAACCCGAACCCTAGTTTCAAGAACACGGTTCAATTTGATCGAATTCGATAATGTTTTCAGTTGAAATCATGGGGCTTTTAATGAGTGAGGGATTGCGAATCTATTCATGTGGTTTAATTTGATTGAGATTGTGCTTAAGATAAAAAGCCCCAAAACGTTTTATACATGAACCCTAGTTTACGGATTTCTTTCTATTCGATGTTGTTTGTTTCAATTAACATAGGGTTATCATCATACATGGTATTGCGAAGCTAGTGGTAAGTTTTAATTGCATTTAAACAGAGTCTATGGTGATGATCGATTAAACCGTATACGTTAAGAACCCTAGAATTGGTTCTTGGTCGGATCGATGTTTTAAGCCTCAATTATCATAGGGCTTTCAATCGATGGATAAAAACGAAGCTAAGGATGTGATTAGTTACCAGAATTGATGTTGAATTGGTTGAGTTCGACTAAGATGGGTGCCGAATTTGCGTGATTTGATCTCCGACAACACAGGTTCTCTTTCCGATCGAATTGGTGTATGAAACAATTTCGGCTTGATGCGATTAAGGTGTGAGAGTGTTGAATTTCAGAGAACAATGATCAAGATGAATGAATTTGATGGCTTTGTAATGAGGGTCGACGGTTTAAGGTTTGAATGCCCATAATTGGGATTAATTTGAATCATTAACACTCAATAATAACTCAATGATGAACGATAACGCCATTAGTAATCTTTTCAGTTACGAATTCGGCCAGATATTCGGTTATGGGTAGCGAATTTGAGTGAAGAGCAATTGCAGTTTGACTTTACAAAGTCAACAGGAAAGATTATACTCAATTTTGACTCTGTAATGTCAATAGGATTGAGTTTAGGTTAAATACACACTAGTCCTTTTAGTTTTAGTTTAAGTATTGACATAATTAGTCCCTTAAACTTGAAATGAGTTAAATGGGTTAAGAAATAACTTGATTTGAGTTAACTAAGTTAACAGGAATTTGTCGGGTGTCACATCGGGTGTCGTGGCCTCCCCTGCACACTTGACACTGCTGAGCACTGAGCTTCAGCTCCTTAATCTCGTCAGCCATTGAGGCGAGTGCAGCAGCCACGCTAGTCTCAGGAGTGACCTGATGCACACCTTTAGGAGAAGAGGCGGGTGCTCTAGCGGTATGAATGGAATTCGTAATAGAATGTGGATGCTGCTGTTCAGCTTGAGCGAAGCTCTCGAACATTTCCTCGCACTTATCAGGCTCGAGTCTCTCCATGATATGACCTCCCGCAGCTGTGTTGAACATTTGCTGCTTCTCGAAGGTGAGGCCATCATAGAACTTCTCCACGTGCTGAGGACAATGGCTCAACTGCGTGTTGAACCGCTCCCAGGTCATGTGATAAGGCTCGTCAGGGTCCATCCGGAACGAATGGATTTGGTCCCGAAGGCGAGCGGCCCTGGAAGGTGGATAATACTTCTTGTAGAATTTGGATTGAAGATCCTCCCATGTGGTGATAGAATTGTCGAGAAGGGTGTCAAGCCAAGTAGATGCGCGACCAGAGAGCGAGAATGGATAGAGACGCAAGTAGATAGCGTCCTTAGAGTGATATTGAATGTATCACATATCCGCGCGAAGCGGGACAAATGTCCGGGTGCATCATCACCCTCAAGGCCATGAAACTGGGTTGCATGAGTGATCGTACTCATGACATGTGACGAGATCTGCCATGTATTGGTGTTCGGAATAGGGCTAGTAGCACTGGTGGGCCAGCATCGCCCATGTTAGAAATTGGAATAGGGCTAGTAGCACGTACCTTGTTGCTGTAAAGTTATTTCAAACGCTCCCGAAAGTCGCGGGTGCGCTCGTGCAACTCTCGTTCGGGCTCTGGAAGATCTGAATAAGGTGGTGATCCCGGCGAACGAGTATTGTGCATAAACTGACACAAGAACAAAAGAAAACAAATAAAGACTCAAAAACAGAAGGACTCGATCCTATTTTAGACACTCAGATTGCACATAGGACAAGCACAGAAGACACACAAGACTCAAAAGCAACACAAACCTAAAATCACTAAAAGAACTAGTCAAAGCTAATATTGCTATTGCAAAGTGTCCCCGGCAACGGCGCCAAAAACTTGATGTCTCCCAGACGGTCTTTATAAAAACTAACAAAACCTAACCTAGACACCTAAGTAATAAATGGAAAACCTATGAACTAGACGGCACTAACGGGCAAGTGTACCTATCGAGTGTAGCACAACTTATTGGTAAACCGGAATATTGAACCCTAGAGACACTATGATAACTATACTACACTCTGATTCGGACTAAAGATTGATTTGGTTTAGGGGGGGGGGTTACTACACTAAATATTAAACTAAGGAATGCAGCAAACTAAGGTCGACTCAACTCTCAAGAACAAGAACTAAAGGTGAAATCAGAAGATGGGAAGAATATCACCTATGTTGGAATCCTACTTGCAAAGCACAACTTCTACTGGTTCTGGAAACTATGATGGATCTGGGTTTCTAAAGATGAAAACTAAAGACTACCTAGTGGATCCCTAATCACTCTCAGGGTGTCACCAACTAAGGAACCTACATATTTAATAACTCACCAGATGTTGGATCACTTCTCAGGTATTTCCAACTATTATAAAGTACCCTAATAGACATTCCTTTCAGTCTCACTGTCCACCAATACACTCAAAGAATGCACAGGGTAATATCAAGATAACAACTATGACACGAATAGCAACAATCACTAGACACCTAATACCGGCTTTCTCTCAGACAGCTGACACTCGGATTCCTAATGGCGAAGACTAAACGACTAATTCTCACCTATCGGGTATTGAACTAGGATACACACTCAACTCTAATCAGTAATCAAAGACAACTCTTATGGCTGCTACGTCTAGCAAACCACCCTAATCACAAACCCTAAGATCTATGACCAAGATACGCTAATCAAATTGGCAGACAACCACAATCAACGCAAGGAATTGAAATCAAACACAAGATCAGATCTAAACATGCAATAACATCACAATAATCAACTCAAGATCATTTACAAAATCATAAACCCATTAATTGAATCCAAAAACCGAATAAAAACTGAAACTTTAACAAGTATTCATCATGTGACCTAGGCAATATCAATGTTCTAGCCTAGAATCATGCTTAAACAACCAAAACAGAAGTAGAAACAAAACCATGGTAACAAACATCGCAATTAAAGAATAAAAATCGAATCTTGAAACCTAGAACGCTGAAATCAACGAACCCGGAAGCAAAGTCTTCAACTTTTGGCTTCTAATCCCTTCTCCAGCCTCAAAATCGCCTCTAAGAACTCTTCGAGGCGGCTATCAATCGAACTCCCCCAAGAATGGCAATCAAATTCTATTAAAATCAAATCTAGGGTTTTTTTCTCGGAATTCTGTTCCCTCGCGTACCGCGAAGACTTGAATTTTTTCATTTTTTCACTTTCTTTCTTGCTCGGTTTCTTCACGTATTCACTAGTAATCCTTACGAGCTCCTGAAAACACAACATAGACTCAAATGTATATCAAAACGACTCAAAACAAACACAAAACTAATTAAAGACGCACTAAAACAATGGAATAAAGATGTGTGCTTTTCACTACATCAATCACCTATAAGTCTTATGTAAGCGCTAATAACTAAGACGGGTTTACTAATGACCATAAGTCTTATGTAAGCGCTAATTATTAAAATTTCCTCACTTATTTGAATTTGTTTGTCTGTAAATACGTTTATGCATGCCTAGAGACGTATAGACAAGTAACTATAAAAATCAACGTTAAAGGGCTTATTTATCAATTTGATCCTAAGTTTGCTTAAGTCTTAAATTGGGATTACAGTATGATTAATGGGGGTCTTGAGTTGGATACTGATTCAACGACTGTATTTCTCTGATACAGTTTTGGTTTAAAACTAAAATGAGTATTAAATCTACACAGACTTACTAATGCTTATAATAAATGATTACTCAGCCAAGTGGGAGAATGTAAGACACGGTTTTACTATGTTGCTCTTATAATCATTTATCTAATTATTAAATGATCAATTGAATTATTTATTTATTTATTAATCTATGATTAGTAATTAGTTGATGGGCCTAATTACTCTTAATGAGGCATTAATGAGTTTCCCCTTGGGTGTACATATATAAAGAGAGATAATTAGAGGGAATTGACTAATCAATCAATTACTACTAACACTAAATTCGTCCCTCTCTCTCTTCCATAACCGTGAGTTCTTACGAACTCACCTTAGCCATCCTAACCATACACCCTAAACGGGAACCCGATCTTCCTAGCGGATCATGACGTCTTCCCTCTCTGTGGTTAGCACACCAGGTATTCAATTATTATTTGTTTTCCATTATCATGTTAAAGAACTGATCAAGACAACGTGCCCAATCAACGTTAGAGTAACCCAAAATAGATGTGGTATGTGGGGCTTAAAAGTAAGACCGAATGAGAGGGTGCCTTTGACATAACGTAGAATCCTCTTGACTAACCAAAAATGTGTAATAGTAAGCGCATGAAGAATCTGACTGAACTGATTTAACATCCCAAAAATAAAGATGTCTCATTAAACAAGGCTCGGGAAATATAAAAGAAATAAAAGATCGAGTGCCTTTCGGGAATTATCGGAAAAAAGGAAAATGGGAAGGGGGAGGGTATACAACCCTAGCCGCCACCCTTTCACCATTTCACCATCTTCATTTACCATTTTCTAGAGAGAGAAAGTCGAGTTTTGATTCAACGAGCTCCAAAGATCGTAAGTAATCATCTCTAGTCCACAAGGCAAGAAGAATCGGACTTCAACAGGTAACAAATCATTCTAAATATGAGTTTTTAGTTCGAAATGGGTTTTTGGGGTTTTAACACAAAAAGGATGGATTTTTACATGTGAAATGGGAAACTAACCAAGGATCTGGACTCACGAGAGTTATACAAACGTTTCTAACGTAAAAGGTTCGGGTCTTGGTCGTGTTAATGCTTGGCCACCATCTTTATGTAGAAAACTAGGGTTTTATGCGATGAAGACGACGAGGCGAAACTAACATGAAGGCGAAACTGAGACATAGTTTCGCTGAGACATAGTTTTGCTAAGACATCGTTTCACTAAGTCCTAGTTTTGTTGAGATCATAGTTTCGCTGAGGCCTAGTTTTGTTGAGACCACAGTAGCGAAACTAAGCTAGTTTCGATGAACCACACGAAGCGAAACTAATCTAGTTTCATTGGGATCTCAGAAAGCGAAACTGTCCTAGTTTCACTAAACTAGTAGAAAGAGTAGAATTAATGTTTTATTAATCCTCAGTTCAGATTGTGAGTGACGCCTCTTGGATCAGTTGATAGTACATAGAGGATAGAGGATAGCTTAACAGGTGAGTTTCTATTGCCTATTTTCTTATGTTTTTGGGCTGATATGCATACTGACACAAAGATTTGAAAGATAAAGTATTTATTTTTATAAAAACTGTATTTTTATAAAAGAGAAAGAAAACAGATACATAGTACATAACTATCTTTGAAATAAATATTTTAAAGAAAGTAAAGAATAATAGAGAAGCAGTACTTCGGTACAACTTGATAGTGACAAATGTCATGTTATATGCTTACGATATGTGCTATCTATCTACATTATGTGTAACATCCCAAAAATAAAATGACAGTTATAATAACGGAATAAACGAATGAGTCATGACGGGTCGGGTCGGATGGGTCAGCGGGCTATAAATAGCCTATGCCACACCTTTTCTCTCATTTGCAACTTTTAGAGAGAGAAACCGTAGAGAGAGAAAGTTGGCGGATCGACCCGAGACTTCAGCAAAGTGTTACTCCATAACTCGTGAGAAGAACCTCCGGATCAGAAACTCGATTCAGGTAACAATCCGACCTAAATCTGAGTTTTAGTTCGTTTTTGGGTTTTTCGGGTTTTGGGTGAAAAGGTAAGGTTTGAACGGATGAAACTGAAAGATAATCATGGATTTGAGTTCCTTAATGGAAAACGAACGTTTTGAATGCAAACAGGTTCGGGATCTTGACATGATCAGACCCGAATGCGAAAGTTAGGGTTTTTTGCGAAGAACAGGTCGTGCGCACTTGCTAAGTGCGCACGGAGCAGGTCCTGCGCACTTGCTAAGTGCGCAGGAGGAGGGACCTGCGCATTTGATAAGTGCGTAGGCAGCAGGGTCTGCGCACTTGCTAAGTGCGCAGGCAGCACGGTCTGCGCACTTGCTAAGTGCGCAGACATCAGAACTGGTTAAGTGAAGTCAGTATGTTAGAATGGTTAAACCGTTAGAGTCAGGATTGGTCTGATGTGTATTTAACTAATCAATTCAGATCGGAAGTGACGTTGTTGGACCTTCGTTTAGGACAACCCATATTAGCGTATCAGGTGAGTTCTAGAAGCCCTCTTTTAAATGTTTTATATGATGTTTTCGGGCTGGTGTGTATACATATGAAATGTTGTTTTATAAAATGATGTTTATGAAACCATGTTTACGAAATGATATGATTTTGAAATGAACGGTTTATGGAAAGAAAGTTCTATGAACGGAATGTTTACGAACGAATGTTTAATAAGAAATGGTTTAAAGTAAAGGTAAAGGGTTTTGAAAGTTAAGGAAAAGTTTTGTGAAAAGAAAAGAAAAAGGGCAAAGGTTTTAAAAAAGTCATTACAAATCTAATCTGTCGAATGAATGGAATTGACGAATGAAGTCTGGGAATGAGATTCCCAGCCTTGTGGTAGATTATGGACAGCGAGCCATAGTTACCAAAAGAACAACATGGGCAGTGTCTTAGTGGCCAGCCAATGGTTTGATGTTGTACAACTGGTATGTAGTAACGACGGTTACTCAGGGGTTAACGTGACCCCACGTGAGGTTAAATTATGATCCGACGGTGTTATGGCTGAGAGCCATAGCCGTCGATGGAAGTTGTCGGTCTATGGCTGAGAGCCATAGCCTTCAATGGAGGTTGTCGATCTATGGCTGAGAGCCATAGGGGTGCAACTGAATGGGTATTGTCGGTCCTCGTGCAGTTAGCCTTGGGGGCAATACCAAAAAGGGAATTGACGGAATGTTGTGGCAATGACGGCGATACGTAACGGTTGTCCACGACATGTAGGGTTCCTTCGGGGACACAGAGACGCGTAAAGAAAGATACAGATTTTAGATAGTAATGTATGACTTAAATGAATGTTAAATGTTTTAAACAAATGATCCGTACAATGTGTTTAAATGTTTGAAGGTTTATGAATGAAAGGCCCTGTTTTCTTATACGTGATGTTAAACCCTAATGAATGTTTTGAATGATGAACCATTTCTTAAACCGAACAAAAACTAGAACTCACCAGCGTAGCTGACTTTTTAGTGTGCACATTAAGGTTAAGGCAGGTTATGAGGATGGACGGTGATGGTTGGCTAGAGATGAAGAGTTACCCGACTGCTTATGAAGACTAGCAATCCCGTTATGTTTAGTTCTGATGTAATTATGTTTTTAACAATGTTTACGCTTCCGCATGTATGAACAAGTTTTAATTATGATGAATGAATGAAATTTTCCGCTGCGTTATTTGATATTCATGTTTAAGAACTGTTTGTGAATGAGTAAATCCAACAAGTGAGGCCTCCCGGGTTTGGGGTCTTACAAGTTGGTATCAGAGCAATAGTTTGAGAGATTCGGACACTCCCAGTGTCTGAACTTAAACTTTGAATGGGACCGAAAGCGGATGCCAGTACGGGTAACTCGAGCCACAGCATCAGGTATGAAAAGTAGAGTGCGTGTATGTAGTATGCCTTAGGAAGGGTTAGGAAAGGACTTGTGTTCTGATGGAATCACAAAGGTGGTCAAATAGAAATCGAAAGGTAGTGTAATGGTTAATTGCAGATGGCCAGTGTATATTAACATCTTACAGTACTTATTGAATTTTTATTTGTTAACTAGCGTGATGACATTGGATTCCTTGTTTTATAGAACGAAATGGCAAGGAGAGGAAACGGAAGGCGTGGTGGCCATACCGGTGGTCGTACCGGTGGTCGAAATGGTGGGCGTGGCAGGATCCCTGCGCGCCAAGAGAATAGTGAAGAAGGAAGTGTTCACACTGAACGAGCGGTTAGTGTGCATGGAACTGAACAGACATTGGTTGAAGAACAACCTTTCACTTTTGAACCAGAAGTGAGAGCAGCTATAGCTCGAGAGTTCACAGAATTGATGAAGACTTCTCTGCCAGGTCTGTTGGCAGATGCATTGAAGCAGGTTAATGGGGTGGGTGGATCTAGTGCGGCAATTGGTGCTCAGAACAATGAGACCGACAACGCACCGCCTGCTCGTGGATGCGACTACAAGTCGTTTAAAGCATGTGACCCACCAGTCCTCACTGGAAAGAAAGACGCGGTGGCTACGTTTGATTGGGTGATCCGTATGGAAGCTGCCATTCGTCTGAGCGAGTGTCGAAAGGATCAAGTTGTAAAACTTGCTGCTAACTCCTTGAGGGAGGAAGCATCCCATTGGTGGGAAGGTGTACGTCAGGCAAAAGGGAGTGAGATTGTGGATGCGATGATGTGGGCTGACTTGAAAACTTTAGTTATTAAGAATTTTTGCCCAAGGAACGAGATTGAGAAGGTGGAGAGAGAATTTCTGAATTTAAAGGCTGGTAATATGACTCACCGTCAATACATAACCCGGTACAACGAGTTGGCACGCCTAGTGCCACATCTGATCACCACTGAGGAGAGAAAGATTGTCTGCTACATTCAGGGGTTGCCAGACCAGGTCCGCACCTATGTTAAGGCAAACGGCCCTACTACCTATGATTCGGAAGTAGAGCTAAGTGGCGTGGTATTTTACGATCTGGCATTGAATGTTGTTGCCGTTGAAGAGCAAAAGAAAAGACCGAGCTTCTCAAACAAGCGAACTGGGGGAAAGATGTTTGGGGCTCGTGATAAGAGGGCTCGGGTGGATGAGCCAACCGTTTGTAAGAAATGTGGGGTAAGGCATGCAGGTGAATGTAGACTGGGATCTAACTTGTGTTTCAAATGTGGCAAGACCGGGCACTACGCCCGTGAGTGCACACAACACTACAAGTGCTACAACTGTGGGGATGTCGGTCATCTGAGTAGAGACTGCCCGAAGCCCAGGATGGGGGAATCCGGGAAGGGAAAGGGCCCGGAGAAGAAGGGAGAGGGATCTCGTGCGAAGACGCGAGCGTACGTACTGACGCAGGATCAGGCTAGGACGGACCCCGACGTGGCGTCAGGTACGTTCATCCTTGACAACACTTTTGTTTCTGTGTTATTTGATTCGGGTGCCAGTAAGAGTTTTTTATCTGCGACTTTCTGTAAACGAGTGAAGTACACTGTCAGTAAACTAGAAAGGGCTTTTAGCGTAGAAACCGCTGAGGGTAGAACTGCGAGAATGACCGATGTAGTTGACAACTCCACGATAAAAATAGAAGGTCATAGGTTCCCTGTCAGATTGTTTGTTATGGTTTTGGGTGGGTTTGATGTCGTGTTAGGTATGGATTGGCTAACTGCCAATGAAGCACAAATTATATGCAAACGAAAGATAATCCGACTCAAGGCTCCGGACGGTAGCAAAGTCGAGGTTTTTGGAGATCGTGACGCCCCAATGCCAAACTTCATCCCAATGATTAAGGTAGCAGATTACTTGAGGCGCGGATGCGAGGCTTATCTGGTGTACGTAATTGACGAGTGTAAGGAAGTGAAGGAGCTAAATGATGTACCCGTGGTACGCGAGTACCCGGAGGTGTTTCCAGAGGATTTGCCTGGGATACCACCCGACAGAGAGATCGAATTTCGAATCGACTTAGTACCAGATGCCCAGCCCGTGGCTAAGGCTCCATATCGACTAGCACCAGTGGAGATGAAAGAATTAATGGCACAACTAGACGAGTTACTTGAGAAAGGATTTATCCAACCGAGCATCTCACCGTGGGGGTGCTCCGGTGTTGTTTGTGAAGAAGAAAGACGGTTCGATGAGAATGTGTATTGATTATCGCGAGTTGAACAAACGTACGGTGAAGAACAAGTACCCTTTACCAAGGATCGACGACCTGTTCGATCAATTACAGGGCGCAAGTTGGTTCTCGAAAATCGACCTTCGATCTGGGTACCATCAGTTGAAGGTGAGGGAAGAAGACATACCGAAAACCGCATTTTGCACGCGTTATGGACATTTCGAGTTCCGCGTGATGTCTTTTGGATTGACAAACGCCCCCGCAGCGTTCATGGATTTGATGAATAGGGTTTGTCGACCGATGCTGGACCGATCGGTAATCGTGTTCATCGATGATATCCTCATCTACTCCAAGAATGAGGGTGATCACGCGTGTCACTTGAAGGAAGTATTGGAAGCTCTGAAGAAGGAAAAGTTGTATGCTAAGTTCTCCAAATGCGCGTTCTGGCTTAGGGAAGTCCAATTCCTAGGTCACGTCATTAACCCGAACGTCATTATGGTTGACCCAGCAAAGATAGTGACGGTAAAGGAATGGAATATTCCTAAGACGCCAACTGAAATCCGCAGTTTCTTGGGATTGGCAGGCTACTATCGGAGGTTCATCCAGGATTTCTCGAAAATAGCTTCGCCGTTGACAAAGTTGACTCGGAAAGAGGTTAAGTATGAATGGGGTTCGACCCAAGATGAGGCGTTTAAGGAATTGAAGAAGAGGCTAACCCAAGCTCCAGTCTTGGCCCTCCCCGAGGGCAATGAAGACCTAGTGGTGTACTCTGACGCTTCGGGTCAGGGATTGGGATGCGTGTTGATGCAACGCGGGAGAGTGATCGCGTATGCGTCACGACAGTTGAAGATTCACGAAGCTAATTATCCAACCCACGATTTGGAACTTGCTGCTGTCGTATTCGCATTAAAAATCTGGAGGCACTACCTGTACGGGGTGAAGTTTACTATTTACTTCGACCACAAAAGTTTGAAGTACTTCTTCGAACAAAAGGAACTTAATATGAGGAAGAGGCGATGGTTGGAACTGTTGAAAGACTATGATTGTGAAATAATATACCATCCTGGAAAGGCAAACGTGGTGGTTGACACTCTAAGCCGAAGGGATGTGCCTGCTCCTATTAGAGTGAAAGCTTGCCAGTTAGTGGTAACAGCAGATGTGATGAGAGAAATCGAAAAGGCTCAAGATGAGGCACTTAAGGAAGAAAACATAAAGAAGGAAAGGATGGTTGGCCAACAGGACAAGTTGGAATATAATACCCTTGGTGTTAGGACACGTTTTGGACGGTATGGATACCTATGGGTGGCGAGCTTAGAACCAAAATCTTGGATGAGGCTCATAAGTCTCGGTACTCTATCCATCCTGGTACCAATAAAATGTACCAAGATCTAAGGAAGGAATACTGGTGGTCTGGAATGAAGCATGAAGTGAAAAAGTATGTAAGCAAGTGCTTGACTTGCTCACAAGTAAAGGCCGAACACTAGAAACCGTATGGAAAGATTCAACCACTTGATATACCGGAATGGAAGTGGGAACACATTACCATGGACTTCATAACTAAGCTACCTCGCACAGCTAAAGGTCATGACACGATTTGGGTAATTGTGGACCGTTTAACGAAGAGTGCTCATTTCCTACCTATTCGCGAGACGTTCTCGTCGGAAAGGTTAGCAGAAGTGTTTATTAACGAAGTAGTAGCACGGCATGGGATGCCTTTGACGATCGTATCTGACCGGGACACACGATTCACATCGAGGTTCTGGACGAGATTTCACGAGGCGATGGGCACGAGGCTTAATATCAGCACGGCATACCACCCACAAACGAATGGTCAGTCCGAAAGGACCATTCAGACCTTGGAGGTTATGCTTCGTGCTTGTATTATCGATTTTGGCGGCAGTTGGGACAGTCATCTGCCGTTAGCCGAATTTTCATACAACAATAGTCATCACATGACTATAGGCATGCCGCCATACGGAATGTTGTATGGGAGGAGATGCAGGACCCCAGTTTGTTGGGGTGAGATTGGACAGAAGGAAGTAGGAAGTCTTGAAGTCGTAAAAGAAACGTCAGAAAGGTTTGATCAAATCAAAGCACGAATGAAGGCCGCACAAGATCGTCAGAAATCCTATGCGAATAAACGACGAAGGCCTATTGAGTTTGATGTTGGGGACAGAGTAATGTTGAAAGTGTCACCCTGGAAGGGAATAATACGATTCAGGAACAGAGGAAAGTTAAGTCCGAGGTTCGTCGGACCATTCAGGATAATGGCACGGGTTGGTGAGGTCGCTTATCGGTTAGAGTTACCTGATGAGTTAAGTGGGATTCATCCTACCTTCCATGTATCACACTTGCGAAAGTGTTTGGCGGATGAATCAGCTTATGTACCACTTATGGACATAGAGGTCGATATCCAGTTGGTTAAAGTCCAATGGAAACACCGAAAGGAAAAACTGTATTTTTATAAAAGAGAAAGAAAACAGATACATAGTACATAACTATCTTTGAAATAAATATTTTAAAGAAAGTAAAGAATAATAGAGAAGCAGTACTTCGGTACAACTTGATAGTGACAAATGTCATGTTATATGCTTACGATATGTGCTATCTATCTACATTATGTGTAACATCTCAAAAATAAATAGCCTATGCCACCCCTTTTCTCTCATTTGCAACTTTTAGAGAGAGAAACCGTAGAGAGAGAAAGTTGGCGGATCGACCCGAGACTTCAGAAAAGTGTTACTCCATAACTCGTGAGAAGAACCTCCGGATCAGAAACTCGATTCAGGTAACAATCCGACCTAAATCTGAGTTTTAGTTCGTTTTTGGGTTTTTCGGGTTTTGGGTGAAAAGGTAAGGTTTGAACGGATGAAACTGAAAAATAATCATGGATTTGAGTTCCTTAATGGAAAACGAACGTTTTGAATGCAAACAGGTTCGGGATCTTGACATGATCAGACCCGAATGCGAAAGTTAGGGTTTTTCGCGAAGAACAGGTCGTGCGCACTTGCTAAGTGCGCACGGAGCAGGTCCTGCGCACTTGCTAAGTGCGCAGGAGGAGGGACCTGCGCATTTGATAAGTGCACAGGAAGAAGGGTCTGCGCACTTGCTAAGTGCGCAGGCAGCAGGGTCTGCGCACTTGCTAAGTGCGCAGACATCAGAACTGGTTAAGTGAAGTCAGTATGTTAGAATGGTTAAACCGTTAGAGTCGGGATTGGTCTGATGTGTATTTAACTAATCAATTCAGATCGGAAGTGACGTTGTTGGACCTTCGTTTAGGACAACCCATATTAGCGTATCAGGTGAGTTCTAGAAGCCCTCTTTTAAATGTTTTATATGATGTTTTCGGGCTGGTGTGTATACATATGAAATGTTGTTTTATAAAATGATGTTTATGAAACCATGTTTACGAAAAGATATGATTTTGAAATGAACGGTTTATGGAAAGAAAGTTCTATGAATGGAATGTTTACGAACGAATGTTTAATAAGAAATGGTTTAAAGTAAAGGTAAAGGGTTTTGAAAGTTAAGGAAAAGTTTTGTGAAAAGAAAAGAAAAAGGGCAAAGGTTTTAAAGAAGTCATTACAAATCTAATCTATCGAATGAATGGAATTGACGAATGAAGTCTGGGAATGAGATTCCCAGCCTTGTGGTAGATTATGGACAGCGAGCCATAGTTACCAAAAGAACAACATGGGCAGTGTCTTAGTGGCCAGCCAATGGTTTGATGTTGTACAACTGGTATGTAGTAACGACGGTTACTCAGGGGTTAACGTGACCCCACGTGAGGTTAAATTATGATCCGACGGTGTTATGGCTGAGAGCCATAGCCGTCGATGGAAGTTGTCGGTCTATGGCTGAGAGCCATAGCCTTCAATGGAGGTTGTCGATCTATGGCTGAGAGCCATAGGGGTGCAACTGAATGGATATTGTCGGTCCTCGTGCAGTTAGCCTTGGGGGAAATACCAAAAAGGGAATTGACGGAATGTTGTGGCAATGACGACGATACGTAACGGTTGTCCACGACATGTAGGGTTCCTTCGGGGACACAGAGACGCGTAAAGAAAGATACAGATTTTAGATAGTAATGTATGACTTAAATGAATGTTAAATGTTTTAAACAAATGATCCGTTCAATGTGTTTAAATGTTTGAAGGTTTATGAATGAAAGGCCCTGTTTTCTTATACGTGATGTTAAACCCTAATGAATGTTTTGAATGATGAACCATTTCTTAAACCGAACGAAAACTAGAACTCACCAGCGTAGCTGACTTTTTAGTGTGCACATTCAGGTTAAGGCAGGTTATGAGAATGGACGGTGATGCTTGGCTAGAGATGAAGAGTTACCCGACTGCTTATGAAGACTGGCAATCCCGTTATGTTTAGTTATGATGTAATTATGTTTTTAACAATGTTTACGCTTCCGCATGTATGAACAAGTTTTAATTATGATGAATGAATGAAATTTTCCACTGCGCTATTTGATATTCATGTTTAAGAACTGTTTGTGAATGAGTAAATCCAACAAGTGAGGCCTCCCGGGTTTGGGTCCTTACATTATGTGTTGTGTGAAATTATTATGTGTTGTAGTATAGTTGCATAGTAGAGTAAAGTAGAAAGCCTTGCAAGCGCATCTAAAGTAGAAGTCTCACCCTGAGGTATGAGCAAACGAAATCTTACCCTGAGTGTAAGCAAGCAAAGGAGTCTCACCCTGAGGTGTGAGCAAACAAAGTTTTACCCTGAGGTGTAAGCGAGAAAAGAAGTCTCACCCTGAGGTGTAAGCGAGAAAGGAACTTTGTCTTTGGGCAATGGTTCATTATGACAGTATAGTTGCATGTGAAGGTCACTTATTATTCACAAGTGAAAGAAAGTATGACATAAGTAAAGAATGACACCATAATTGGTTTCCTTAAACAGAGTTTTAACAAATGATAGTAATTAAGCGATTTTATAAATTGTGACTGTTGTCGCTTGGAACGGTCTATAAACAACTATAATAAAACCTAACCTAGACACTCTAGTAATAATTCTAGACTATCCTAATACTAGACCACAGAACAGGTAAGTGTACCTATCGACTGTAGTAAAGTCTAATGAAAGTCCGGATATCGAACCCACGAGACACTAGTGACAACTAACCTAGACTCTGACTCAACTAACTAAACTGATTTGAATGGGGGATTTGTGTTGTAATTCTAAATCTATCAAACTAAAGAATTAACTACTAACGAAAATCAACTATCAAGCAAAGTAATTAAACGAACTCAAGAATAGGGAAGGCACTACCCAGGTTAAGAATCCTACTTGTGAATCTCGGATCTCTCTCGGTTAAGGAAACTAATGATGGAACCAGGATCTATGAATACTACACCCTTAAACTACCTACAGGATCCCTGATCATTCTCAAGGTGTGACATAGAAGGAAAACCTAAGGGGTGTGTGACGCTCACTGGTTGGTTGGATCACCTTTCAGTCTCTCCAACAATACTAAAGTACCCGATAGACAGATTACCTCTCAGTCTCACTATCTCAGTACATTCAAGGAATGCAAGGGGTTACTTGAAGACTCTCGATAAGACACAGACTACCAAAAATACTAGGAACCCTAGGGGAAACCTCCTCTCAGAGCATTTACACCTGGACACCTAACACCAAAGACTAACCGACTACTTCTCACCTCTCAGCTATCGAAGTAGGTAGAATATTTAAACCCTCTAAACTCTCAACTATCGGTCCTATGGATTCGAACGCTCAAAAACCATAAACTAGTTACAAACACACAGTAAGCAACCTAATATGCATCTATACATGAAAGACATTCACAAAGAAACATATGGAATAATAATCAATCATAAATCAGATCTAAATACGCATGCACATCAAATCAATCATAAACAAGTTTGTTATTTTAACATCAATCCAACAATTAAAATCCAAAAACCAAATAAAATCCAAAATCACAAAGTAATCATTTTTAACCTAGGCAAGAGTAGTTTAGCTTCTATGCATGTTCAAAACCAGAAAACAAGTCTTAAGAATCAAGAACATCATGTCAATTAAACCAAAAAACACAAGAAACGAATAACGATAACCGAACGATTACAAGCTAACCAATTCGATCACCGAAGCTTCAATCTCCTGCTCCGATCACCTTCTTTTCTCCCAAAATCGCACAAAGACTCTGTCTTGACAGCTAAAACTCGGCCTTCTTTCATAATGGCATTCAAAATCTTTAAATATTCAATTTATGTTTTTTTCAAAAAATTTAGGTCTGTCGCGTACCGCGAGGTAATCATGTCGGCCCGTCGCGTACCGCGACGGTCAAAATAGTCGGGGCCCTTTCTGGCTTATCACGCGTACCGCGAGACCTTCACTTTCCATCCTCGCGTACCGCGAGGAGTAAAAATTCCAACTTTTTAAATCTTTTTCCTTGGACTTCTTCTCGTGCTCGATTCCTTCCTGATAGGACTTTGTATTCCAACCGAGCACCTGTAAACATACAATAGACTCAAATACAACTAAAAATAGATAAAAACGAAGACAAAACTATCTAAAACGCACAAATACAATAGGAAATAAGACATGTGTTTTGCAACACATCAAACATCCACACACTTAACCTTTTTTCATCCTCGAAAAAGTCTGCAATGGAATCACAACTGGAAAACAAGCTTAACAATCTTATTAATTCATTAGCTCAATATACTCACGCGTTAAAGAGCAACAATCGGTATTTCTGTCCGACTAAACCTAAACACCAACTATTCAAGCCCCCAATCATGTTTTAATTATACATTACAAATCTATCAATCTATCTATGGGTCTCACACTCAGAAAGTCATAGCTCAATCTAATCCCGTCTCAAGGTCATGTCTAGGCACCATATAGATTTTCCACCATGATAAACCAAATCTTACATGTTTTCAAAATTAATGATGAATTATGGATGAATGAATGAAATGAGCATAAGTTAACAATATGATCAAACCTCACCTAGTGGTGCTTCAACCAAGCTGTAACTCGGAGTATGGCACATAGAATGCAGTTCTCACTATTTAAGCACATAAGAATCTAACCCAGTGGTGTTTCAATCTGGCTGAAACCTGACGTGTGACACGTAGGCGAAACTTAGATTTCTAACTAATTAAGCTCATGATTATAGAATTATAGATTACGGGCGCCACCCAAATCTCGGATTTATTTTCATAAAAAGAGAGTGACGTGCCAAAGAAATTTCAAAAACAGATAGATTTTAGCTTAACGTGGTACCTATCACCCTATGTTGACAGTTTCAGTTTTACCATTTCTCCTAAGATGAGTACCTACAAGATATCATGATTTAATTCAATTTATTATCCTAACTAACACTCATAGGATATTTAAGCTTTAAAGTTGGCTGGTGATGCGTTGTGTTTTAAATAAAAATATAGGTAAATATATTTTTAGGATGGTTTCACGAGATCAGGTTTTAAATTTATAAAATGGTAATTACTTTAACTTAAAACACACACAATAAGCAAGTGTACCTATTGCAGCGTAATATAGTTTAGGTAAGAACCAAGTATCGAACCAACGGACACAGTCGAATTCCAATACTCAACTTTTGTTAACGTTTACTCGGTTTAATTAGTGAGTGGGTTTTGTGTGCTTGTGGAGCAGAAAAGTAAATGACAGAAAAGTAAATGATGGTAAAGTAAATAACAGAAAAGTAAAAACGTGCGTGAAGTGTGTAACAGAAATGTAACGAACAGAATAGTAAATAACAGGAAAGTAAATATGTCGAAAATGATCAGGTTACGAATAGTATTGCTTTGGGTTTTGAATCTGTTTGGTACGTGATAATGTTAAGTTGACTAATCTAGTGATATGGCTACTACAAATGTGTGACCCAGGTCACCGCTAGAGCCTCGTCCTCACGACATTTGATTTGCAAATTTAAAATCTTTAACAAGTGGTAGTGCCTCCCGTTAAGGACAAAAATTACCCTCAACCCTTCGAATGGTCATCTCAGGGTTGGTTTAAGACATCGAACGTAAAATGCTTTGTATTAGAGTTAAATAGGTGATTATATTTTGCTCACCGGGAGGCGGTGTAACAATGGGACCAAGTATAAAGACGTACCATTCACAACATGAGTTCACCAATTCTTGGTCGCATAATAAGTTCGTATAAAGACGATGACCTTAATAGTGTTAACCAAGCCTTGGCTTATCAACCTCTACTTGTATAAAGACGTACAAGCTTCAAGAGAAGTTTGATTAAAAAGGTTTTACACTTTAAAAATCAAGAACACTCACAAATATAAAGACAGATTTAGATAATAATAAAAGCCCATCAAAATGGTGGTTTTAAGGACGAATAGTTAAAGACATAAACACATCACTTGGATTAATACGTTAAACATTAACATGTACCAAACTTCATCTTCACCCTAGAAATACAAAGAGTCTAGCCACGAATGGCCATACTAACTAGCATAACGCTGAGTTTCGTAGGCTCCCCTATTGCGGAACAAGGAGGAAGATCCCCTCCACTCACTACTTCTACACTCTAACTAAGAAATAAACTTTCTCTGGTGTGTTCTTGGGGTGTGTAAGGGAAGATTCAATGAAGAACTCAAGCCATCTATTTATAGGCCTCAAAATGAGCAATGCACGGCCGTGCATTGGATTGCATGGGCGTGCAAACACCTCGAGAATCAAACATGGTACAAAGGACAGTGTACCGGAGTCTGGGGAGGCCAGATGGCCAATGTACGACCGTGCAATCCCCTGGCTGCTCCCCAGGCTCGTCTTTTAGCTGCTGGTTGACTTGTGTTGACCTGGTTTGACTTCTTGGGGGTCAATGCTCGGGTTTGGTCCTCCAAAAGCTTGATTTCTTCATGTTTTAAGCTGGTTTTTGCTTTGTTTATCTTGGAGCACCGAATAACCTGCAATTGTGAAATATTAATGTTTTAAGTATCAATTGCAAGGCTTTTGTTTGATTAATACCATAATATGAGGATTATTATGCATGCAAAATATGTATAATTTAGGACATATGAGCTGGGTCTACCAAAACATCACAATTTAGACGCGTTTTCTATTATTTATTTCACATTTAAACTCAGAAAGCAAAATCCCAGTTATACATATCATTTTCCATTTAATTACAGTTATTTCCAAGGACATTTTTTCAATTTTTTTGTATTTTTGTATATTTTCTTAAAGAAAAACAAACTAGACAGACTCACTAAACCTAAGATATACGTAGTCTCCCATCCCCACACTTGAAACACACATTGTCCCCAATGTGAACCGAGAAACAACGGAAAAACAAACTAAGACTCAAAACATACAAAAATTAAACTAAACAAAGATAATCTGGAAAAGACTTAGCTGGTAATGTTATAGGCTCTTGGCCAGCTTCACTCTTCCACTCGTGCAACCGTATAGCATTTCCTTCGCGGCTGCACACACTTTGTAGGGTTGCCTTTTACATAATGAAAATTGCTAAATCGACCCCGCCCGAATGGAGATTGAGTATAGGCGGTGTGATCTATACCTGCAAAATTAATCTCAAGCAAACCCAGACAACATTAAACTGACTCAAAGTACAGACTCAAAATAAAATTAAAAGACTCTACTAACTTGATATGACTCAAGATAAAACAGGGACACGTACCTGATATCTGACAAACACATAGACATGAATGCCAAAGCAAGGTGAAATCAATCTCGAACGATGTAGAGGTTTTCCCACGACGGTTGGTAGGTGGATATGATAGATGGTGGTGTGATGATGAGTGGTGCATGGTATGATGGTGGTACTAGATGAGAGTGGATGGTGAATGGTGGGTGGGGTGGAAAAACAAGGGATTTGGAGAGGAACAGGGGTCCCTCACGTACCGTGAGAAGCAGAAGGGCATTCCTCGCGTATCGCGCCGGTAGTGGAATTGACCCAGGCCAAAATGTTACCTTCTCGCGTACCGCGAGAGAGGTGGCCATTGCTTCACGTACGACGAGGGACTGGTTTTCACAGAAAGTTTTGAGGGTTTTATACCTAGAAAATTTTTAACCCTTTTTAACCAATTTTCCCAAATTCCTCTAGAAACCTATTCCAATGATAAAATCAAGTGCACACATACTTGGAACTTCGTTCTCGATGATTTTCCTCGTCGAATCCGATGTGAATCCCTGCAGAACAAACACAAAGCAAAAACACACAAACCGAAAAAACACCGAAAATAACACGAAACAAACCCAAAGAAAAACACAGACTATACACTCGGGTAATAACCCGAGAACCAATCCTAATTAGGAGGCTTCTCCTTTATTCCGCCCCCATCCGACCCGTTTAATGTGACCGGTCTACCACCGACTAGACAAACTCCGATGGTAGAATTTAAAATTGATTTGAAAATTTTACACGGGTCGGACCACCAATATTTAAATTTACCTGGACCAAACCTGATACGTGGCATGTAGTGTAGGAATCTTTCGCCTTTATAGGCAATGTGCATCCCATCCATATTCCGGTCCAGATTTCTAGAGCTCCTCTTTTGTGGCTTTGTTGATTTGGGTGAAGATCCACCATCTACTAAGTCCACAAGCCACTCATCCGTCTTCACTTCAGTCATCCTTAATGTATTCTCAGGTTGCTCCTTCTCGATCCCCACACTTGGAGGTTTGTATCTTTAATTTTACTTAGAGGTTTGCATCTTTAATTTATCAGTATTTCCTTAGTTTATTTAATAAGTGTTAGTTTATTTAATTTAGTTTAAAATTTCTACATTTTATTATTAACTCTATTTAAAAGGCATGGGAAGGAATAGTGTAGTGATTTACAATTTCAAAAGCATAATGTACAAGTAGTGATGGATGGTAGGTTTTAACCGGTCTTTCAGCCATTTCATTTATATTCTTACGTTATTATTTTATTCATCTATTTTGCGACGATAAAAGCAATATTATTTGCGATAATGTATATTAAAAATATATATTACAATCTTTACCGGATAAAATTTTATGTTTCCGTCAATAGAGTATAATATTATGAATTTGTATATAAAAATATAATATTATAAATTTGTGATGGAACAATAAAAAGTTATTTGTTAATCATATATCATGGACTATCTTATGAGTAACATGATTTTTTTTAGGATCTTTATTTTTTAGATGGTGTTTTTCAAAGGAGAGTACCGTTTGATCTAACTAACATTAATTAATGTTGGTGGTGAGAAAAATTCTGTAGGAATAACAAGGTTTGAGTAGGTCATGGGTTCAAGTCTCACTTCCATATTAATTAAGAAATTTGTCTTAAAAAAAACTAACATTAATTAAAATTATCTTTTTTTTTTTTAGAATAAGTCATTTTTTATCATAACATTATTTAAGTTTTTTTTTCTAAAATTTTGTATTTGTTCTTTTATTTTTGAGGATATAATAGGTTGTACTTTATTAGTTTATTTTTTCAGGAGATGTTTAGTTTAAAGTTAAATCTAACTAACATTAATTAAAATATTTTTTTAAATTGATTATGTTTTTATTATAATCTTATTCAAGGCTTTTTGTTAGTTTTTGTATTCAATCTTTTATTTTTGAAACATAATAGGTTCCGACATGGTGGTGCCGGCGTCACTTAGGTAACCAGAAGGACATGAGGTGACTTTATAGAGCAGAAGTGGAGAAGTGGAGAAGTGTCTATGTGTGCCGTGAGTGTGTTAAATGTTACTAAATTGTTATTGTTTCATTTTTTATTAAATATATTTTAGAACCAAGAAAAAATAATTATTTTATTAAAGTTATTGTGAATAAAACTTTCACGTTGTCATATATATATTTAACTAATCTTTTCAATATTAAACTACAATTATTTTTGCTATTAAATTATTATTTACTTTTAATATATATGTTTTTAGTATTATAATGATAATAATTTGAATTTCTTTACAATAAAATACTTAATAAATACTTAACTTTATATATAAATAAAACCTCACATTTTTTTTATGACTTTTTTGTTCCGGAAGCAACGCGCCGGGCACAAATACTAGTTTCATTAATAATAGATGTGTAGTTATGAACACGTCATATGTGAGGGGTTTTCACTAATATTGGTTAGTGAATATTGTATAACTTGTGAGTGATAACACTACTTTGATAGTGTTAAGTTGAGGGAGATCACACTATCTTGATGTTGTGTTTATGTGTGTGAGATAGCACTATCTTGATATATTTTTAAGTTGTGAGATTATACACTAACTTGACATAGTATATATTTGGGAGAGTTTGCTATCTTTGCATAGTGAGAAGCGTAAAAACCACTATCTTGACATAGTGAGTTGAAGAAGGTGATCACTATCTTTGACTAGTGAGACATTTTATAAGGTAATCACTACCTTCTAACTACTGAGACGTTGGTGTACCGGTGACCCCTTCCATTTAAGGGAAATGACTAGTAGAACAACTATCGATTGAGGAATCGGGGAAATAACATCAACTTGAATCTCTATAAATTCGGTTGTCTTTTTTACCCTTAAACTCTTTACATATGTACTATCTTGAGTTCCAAACAAGTGAATCCATACAAGATCTTCAATACAAGCAAAATTTTAAGAAAACCTACTCCCCCTAGTTTCCTACAAACATCTATCCTCTTAATATCTTCTTCAATATAATTTAGAGGATCCTTAGTAACCGACTTTCCATTGGGATTAAAGAATGCAACTACAGGAATGTAGGGACCGTTCTTGATTGAATGCCATAGGAAACATCATAGAAAGATATTTTTATTAAGTTTTAAAAATTGCTATCATTTTTAGGTGATAGTAAAGCTCAACTTAGACATCCATCACTTATCCATAAGTCGATGTGTCTTTTATTCCAATAGACGTGTGGGCATGTTTTTGTCTTCAGAATTTAATATGATTTGATAATTTGACCCAGACATTTTCATGGTCGAATCGTCAATTGACTGTGGTTCTTCTGTTTTCAAGTTCTTAAAAGTTTGATCTTGTTTGCCTGTACCATACTTGGCACAATCGATGCATGGTCTAATCATGAACTCAACCATGTTCTATCCAATATTTCTTAATTGATTTTTTTCTACTAATTAATCAAATAAACATCCTTTTTGTTACTTAAAAAATATAAGACATGAAAATATGAATAATTATATGTAGCATATGTATCATCATCAAAATAAGAATTACATTTCATAATGTGTGACAATGTATGCGTCAACGGTAAATCATAGTTCACGATATCTTTGCAATTAACACATCTCTCAAAAAAAATCAGGCTCATAATTTAACAAGAAAGAAAATTGTTTGTGAGATTCATTTATAAAATCAATCCAAAGATAAGAATTTGATTATCCTACCAAAGTGTTATTATAGAGAAATGTTATTTGAGTCTAATACAACCGATTAATACATTCAAATTCAAACATTTGAATGTGAATACCAATTATAGAAAATATTGTAATTATGATTAATATTGTAATTATTATTGTCTTTTCATACTTGCTTTGATTTCATTCTGTATTTATCCCAAGAGTTAATGAGAATTTGATTAATTCCGTTGCATACCATTTTTTATATGGTATCAGCTAGGTTCTGGCCCCTCTCCTCCACCAACACCGATTAATTTCTGACGACTTGCTCTTCCGTCCCTGATGTCGACTGAAAGCAATACCAACTCTTCTCCCATCTCTTCTATACCTCTCACCTAACCAACTCTCACCCTTGTAACATTCCCCACATCCCTCAAACTCACCTCCACAAATTACCTAAGTTGGAAAACCCAAATCGAAGCACTCCTACAAGGTCTGGACCTCTACAAACATGTCGATGGAACCCACTCTGCCCCGCAACAAACCAGCATCAATGGCGTCTCCACCCCTTATCCTGACTATTCTGCTTGGTATCGCCAAGACCGCCTACTATTTGGCGCCATAGTCGGCAGTCTTTCATCCAACATTGTTCCATTGATCACCAATGCCTCCTCTTCTCTTGAGGCTTGGAAAATCCTCTCCAACACCTATGCTAATCCCTCCCGTGGCCATATCAAACAACTACAACATCGTTTGAAACAATCTTCTAAGACCCCTAATCAACCGATTACTGACTATATGCAATCGGTTAAAACACTTGTTGATGATCTGTCTATTCTGGGTAAGAAAATTTACCCGGAAGATGTCACTGACATCATCTTAAATGGCTTGGACTCCACTGCCTACAAGCCGATCATTGATGCAACTCATGCCAGAGACACTCCCATATCCTTCCATGAACTTCATGAAAAACTCATAAATCATGAGTTATCCTTGATTCAACACCTCCCACCAATCCTTATCAACCCGCCATTGCTTTTGCAGCCCACACCAGATCGTCCAACAAACAGTGGACTTCTCGCCCTTCTCCCCACACTGCTGGCCTATTACCCACTCCCCACAATGCTGCCACCAATCGCCCCTTCCTAGGAAAATGTCAATTCTGTTTTAGCAAAGGCCATTCACTCACTTCTTGCTACCTTTTCAAAAGGACATACCCCCAAATTGCACTCCCATCACTGCCGAAAACACCCACAAACAACAAACCCCAGGCAAACATGATGGCTGCTACGAGTAACAGCAAAACTTCCAACCCTACTTGGCTTTTTGACAGTGGCACATCCCACCACATCACAAATGATATCAATGCCCTAGCACTCCACACTCCATATGATGGTACTGATGAACTTGTCATCGGTGATGGTTCGTCTCTTACTATTACTCATGTTGGCTCTTAACTTTCCATTTCAATACTACTTCATTCTCTTTAAACAATGTTCTATGTGTTCCTTCTTTATCACGTAACATTATTTCTATTTCTCGTTTATGCATTGATAACAACATACTTATTGAATTTTTCTTTTTTAACTTTGTTATCAAGGACTTCCACTCCCGCCTACCCCTCCTTCAGGCAACCGCTAGCCGTGGAATCTATGAGCTATGTTCTACCACAACACCTTTTGCCTTCCACATGCAGCACAACAAATCATCCTTCTGGCACCATCGCCTAGGACATCCAAATACAAGAGTTCTTCAACATTTGTCTTCTATTTCATTTAATAATAACTCTTGTAATTCTTGTTGCATTAATAAAAGTCACAATCTTCCTTTTCATGCTTCTTCTATTAATTCATATGCACCATTAAAACTCTTATTTTCTGATGTTTGGTCCTCCCCCGTTACCTCCTTCGATGGTTATAAATACTATATAATATTTGTTGACCACTTCACCAAATATACATGGAGGCAAATCCTGGCAAGGTGCAAGAGAGGCGAAGCCCAGCAATTACAGCACAGCCAGAGGATACAGCTAGGAAGGCGACCGAGATGCCTGTGAGAGAGTATAAGCCCCCACTTCCATATCCCGATAGGTTTAGAAGAGAGAAAGAGGACGGTCACTATCAGAAGTTCCTCAATATGCTACGACAGCTACACATTAACATCCCATTTGTTGAGGCTCTATCTAGTATGCCCAAGTATGCAAAGTTCCTCAAGGAAATGTTGACGAACAAAACTAAACTTGAGGCACTTTCCACCGTGGTGATGAATGAACGATGTTCTGCGGTTATAGAACCCAGCCTTCCACAGAAGATGAAGGATCCAGGGAGTTTCACTATCCCTTGTGTTATTGGTGGGTTATCTGTCGGTAACGCTCTTGCCGACCTAGGTGCTAGCATCAACCTGATGCCCTACTATGTTTTTAAGAAGCTAGGCCTAGGAGAACCGCATCCGACGCGGATGAGTCTTCAGCTTGTCGACCGATCGGTTAAGTATCCGCGCGGTTTTGTTGAGAATATGTTGGTTAGGGTCGACAAGTTCATCTTCCCTATGGACTTTGTCATATTGGATATGGACGAGGACGAGCATGTCCCTCTTATTTTGGGGCGTCCATTCCTAGCTACCGCTCACGCGATGATATATGTTTTTCGAGGTAAGCTGACCCTTGTTTGAATGATGAGAAGGTGACATTCGGCGTGAATAAGTCAATGAAGCATCCGAGCAGTCAGGACTATACACTGTACTTCATAGAGTCGATCATGTCACATGTGGGAGAGTTCCTGAGTGAGATATGTGGGAGAGATGCGTCTGATACGTAAATTATGGTTAGAGAGAATGGTGAGATTGAGATGACAGCAGCAACCATTGATGAGAGTTCGAGTCCTCTAGAGAGTGAGGCTGCCCAGGATCCTACTGGATTCGAGGAGATTGAGAGGAGTGAGCCCGTAGAGAGGCCGTGATTATTGCTGCGGATCTAGAGTATGTTTTCCTGGATGATGAGAGGAAGCTTCCCGTGATTATTGCTGCAGATCTGACGGGAGATGAGAAGGAGAGACTGACTGGTGTGCTGAAGGCACATAAGCATGCGATCGCGTGGAAGTTGATGGACATCAAGGGTATAAACCCTTCCTTTTGCACGCATAAGATCTTGATGGAGGACGATTTTAAGCCAGTTGTGCTAGGGCAAAGGAGACTGAACCCCAAGATGCAGGAGGTAGTGAAGAAGGAGGTGCTGAAGTTGTTAGAAGCAGGGCTAATCTACCCCATATTTGATTCTGCATGGGTTAGTCCGGTGCAGGTTGTCCCCAAGAAAGGGGGGATGAAAGTTGTGGTAAATAAGAGGAATGAGTTGATTTCGACGCGGACAGTTACAGGTTGGAGGGTCTTTATAGAATATAGGAAGCTGAAAGACACGACTAGGAAGGATCATTTCCCACTTCCGTTTATTGATCAGATGATAGAGCGTCTGGCGGGACAGCAGTTCTATTGCTTTCTCGATGGCTTTTCTGGTTATTTCTAGGTCCCTATTGCACCCGAGGACAAGGAGAAGACCACTTTCACGTGCCCCTATGGTACGTTTGCTTACCGCCGCATGCCCTTCGGGCTATGTAACGCTCCAGCTACCTTCCAGCGTTGTATGATTGCTATCTTTCATGACATGGTCGAAGACTTTATAGAGGTCTTTATGGATGATTTCTTGGTTTTGGGGAGCTCTTTCAACCATTTCTTGAGGAACTTGGAGAAGATGTTGGCACGATGTGAGGAGACGAATCTGATGCTGAACTGGGAGAAATGTCACTTTATGGTGAGAGAGGGCATAGTTCTAGGGCACAAGATATCATGTGCAGGAATAGAGGTGGATAGAGCTAAAGTGGAGATGATCTCTAAACTTCCACTGCCGGTATTTGTGAGGGCGATTAGGATTTTTCTTGGCCACTCCGGCTTCTACCGGCGATTCGTTCGCGTTTTCTCTAAGATAGCGAGGCCGATGACTCAGTTGTTGGAGAAGGATGCGCCCTTCGTGTTTTCTGATGAGTGTTTGAGGGCATTTGAGTGGTTTAAGGGCAAGTTGGTTGATTCCCCTATCATGGTAGCCCCAGATTGGTCACTTCCATTCGAGTTGATGTGCGATGCAAGCGATTTCGCATTAGGGGCGGTTTTAGGATAGCGGAAGGACAAACACTTCCATCCCATTTACTATGCTAGCTGGACCTTGAATGATGCTCAAGAGCACTACACCACCACGGAGAAGGAGTTGTTGCCCGTGGTGTTTGCATTCGATAAATTCAGGTCCTATCTTGTGTTGTCCAAAACCATCGTTTACACAGACCACGCAGCAGTGAGATATCTCTTCAGCAAGCAGGACGCCAAGCCCTGCCTTATTCGTTGGATCCTGTTGCTGCAAGAATTTGATATAGAGATTAGAGATAAGAAGGGGGCAGAAAACATGGCAGCCGACCACTTGATATAGAGATTAGAGATAAGAAGGATGCGCCCTTCGTGTTTTCTGTTCAGAATGAGCACATGGGAGTTCATATTGATGACCGTTTCCCCATAGAGACTTTGATGAGAGTGGGTGCGAGTGAGAATGATTGCCCTTGGTTCACGGACATTGCGAACTACCTTGTTGATGGCACCTTGATAAAGGGCATGACTCACCAGCAGAAGAAGAAATTCTTCGCAGATATTCGACACTTCATTTGGGAGGATCCGCATCTGTTCAGAGTAGGAGCAGATCAGGTGATCAGGAGATGTGTAGCCGAGAGTGAGGTTGAGAGAATTCTGAGGCAATGTCACGAGGGTCCCACTGGAGGTTATAATGGGGCTAGCTACATGGCTAAGCGAGTGTTTGATTCGGGTTTCTATTGGCCGACGATATTTAAGGATGCTCAGGCATTTGTTAGGAAATGTGATGCATGCCAGAGGACAGGGAACATCTCTTCTACGAATGAGATGCCACAGAACCCCATCCAGATTGTAGAGGTGTTTGATGTCTGGGGGTTGAATTCATGGGACCGTTCCCTTCATCTCGAGGGAATAAGTACATACTAGTCGCGGTGGATTACGTTTCTAAGTGGGTGGAGGCCGAAGCTCTACCCACGAATGATGCGAGAGTAGTTGTGAGATTCTTGAGGAAATTGTGTTGCTAGATTTGGTGTGCCAAAGGCACTGATTAGCGACAGAGGTAGCCACTTCTGCAATGCGCAGATGGAGAAAACCTTGCAAAGATAAGGGGTCACCCATCGACTTGCAACGGCTTATCATCAGCAGACTAGTGGACAGGTAGAGGTTAGCAACCGTGGGATTAAGCGGATCCTGGAGAAAACGGTTGGGTCAAATAGGAAAGATTGGGCATATAAGCTAGATGATGTACTCTAGGCTTTTCGTACGACATTCAGGACACCTATCGGTTCCACACCGTTTAGGTTGATTTATGGGAAATCGTGTCATCTGCCGGTGGAGTTAGAGCATCGTGCATATTGGGCCCTCTGCACCGTCAATCTTGACGAGCCCAAGGCGGGGAGAACCGGATGTACGAGTTGCATGAGTTAGAGGAGCTGAGGGATCATGCATATACGAGATCATATGATTATAAGTTGAGGACCAAGGAGTTGCACGATCGCCACATAAAAGGTGGTAAGGTGTTTGAGGTAGGAGATCGAGTGCTATTGTTAATTCCCGGTTGAGGCTTTTCTCGGGAAAGTTGAGATCTCGATGGTCGGGCCCGTTCACAGTCATTCAGGTTTTTCCTTACATGACGATAGAGATAGAGGGAGAAGATGGAGCAAAGTTCAAGGTAAATGGGCATAGATTGAAGCACTATATCACTGGCCCAGTTGCGGAACGCTCAGTTGAGGCGGTGCACCTCGACCCACCACAGAACTAAGTGTGAGGATTAGTCAGGCTGAGGACTCGGTAAACCAAGCGCTTCCGGGAGGCAACCCGAGTTGTATTTCTCATCTGTTTTCGGTGTTTGTGTTTTGTTTGTGTCGTGTATTGTAGGGATTCGTGCGCGATTCAGCGAGGAAAATCATCAGGAATGAAGTTCCAGGTATTTTTACAGTTGATTTTATAGTTGGAACGAGTTTTTATTGGAATTGGGGTGGAAAATTTTTTAGGGGGCCAAAATTTTTCTAAGTATAAAAAATGAATTAACTTTCTGTGATTGACATCTCCTCGCGGCACGCGAAAAATGGAGAATGTATCTTCGCGACACGCGAGGATGTCATATTTTGGCCGACCTAAGACCCACCTCCTCGCGACAAGCTAGGAGTGTCTAGGGCTTCTTCGCGACACGCGAGGATTCCTTGGACTTGCCTTTTTTTCCTTGTTTTCTAGGGTTTTCCACGTTTTCTAGGGTTTTCCACCACCATTCATCACCATCACCCATTACCATCTCATCCATCATCATCATCATATCATCCACTACCATTGGAAGCTTATAACCGTTCATGACCGTTGATCCACCTTGTTGTGGCATTCATATCTTTGTGTTTGTCACATATCAGGTACGTACCCCTGCATTCTATCTTGAGTCTTAGTGAGTCCGTCGAGTCTTTTATTTTAATTTGAGTCTGTAAAATGAGTCAGTTTAATGTTGCGGGTTTGTTTGAGCTTTATTTTGCAGGTATTGATCGCTCCGTCCGTACTCAATCTCCATTCGGGCGGAGTCGATCTTAATCTGATCTTTGTGTAGAGGTAACCCGACATGAGGTGTGCAGCCGCGACCAAAATGCTATACGGTGCACAAATAGACGAACAAAGCTGGGCACATCAGTGCATATACATTACCAGCTAAGTCCTTTCCTAGTTATGTTTATCTTGTTATTTTTATTTTTAGTGTTTCTTGCTTCACATTGAGGACAATGTGTCTTTCAAGTGTGAGGATGGGAGGCTGTTGAGTCTTACGTTTGTTTGAAATTTTTTTTTGAAAAAGAGTAGTTAAATTTTGAAAGTCCCGAGAGCTTCACATAATATACTTTTACCCGGGCATACAAAAGACCTGTTTTTGTGCGATGTAAATCAAGAGTTTTAAGCGGGTCGGTTGTGGGTTTGCGTTTATTTAACGCGGTATTCTCCAAGTATTCGAGATTAAATGTATTCAACTAGTCAGTTTTTCAGTAATAAAATCATTTGGGATGCCTAGGAGAGTTTAGCAGACTAGACGGTTTTGATTGTGTATGACTTGTATCGGTAACCCGATTCCACACAATCAGTGAGATTTGAGCCTTTTCATATTCATTTATATTCACTGCTTTTCGTTTGATGTGTGTTTACCTGCATGATTTGTTTGGATTAGAACTTGATTATCTTGATACATTTTGAGACCCTAGGTTTAGACGGCACACAGAAATGATCTAAGGCATTAGGATTTAACCCTTTCTTTTGTTTAACCTTTTCTTTTGTTTATCCCTACCTAAACATTAACCCCTAGTTAGCCCACTTGAGCCTGATTCCCTTTCATTTCTAAAACCACCTAATAAACCCTTAGGGGCCGTTTGGTTCGTTGAATATTTTAAATGGAATTGGAATGTTTGAAAGGAATTGGAATGTGATGGAATTGGAATTAATTCCAATGAAAAAGTAAACTGCGTTTGGTTTTGTACATTTCTGAATGGAATTATAATACAAGAAAATTAAAAGGACTAAATTGTCCCTATCCCCACCCTCAATTCATCCCTACCCATGTTCTTTTATAGAAGAAAACCCAGCAAAAGTCATTTTGATGCTAAGTTATGTCACTATGAGTCTCTGCCCATTTCATTCTAATTCATTTTCGGGATTTTGCTTCATCGTTGTTTGGATTTCGACCTGATTTCATCACCATCCCATTGAATCAAAGTCATTTTTAGAAGACGAAGCAACAGATTGTGTTTCCATGGAACCGTTGAACGTCGTTGTTGGATTTCGATGAACATCGCTCCTATTGAACTGATGGAATTATTTGTTTTGAGTCGTTGTGTTCCAATCGATGAACATCGCTTCTATTCCAATCGACGAAACTATGTTGAAGAACATCATTTTAGTTCCAATCGAGCAGGTCTTCACCCATGATTTTTGTTTACTAGATTTCATGGAAAGGATTGTGTGGGGCTTTTTTGGTAATTTTTAAACTTTCCATTGGAAAGTTTAGAATTCCTTCACTAGAAGGAAGGAAAGTTAAAATCCTTTGTTTGATGGAATTTGATGGAAAATTTTCCAATTCCAATTCCGCCTTTGGCAAACCAAACACATTTTCGGATGGAATGTTTTTCAATTCCAATTCCAATTCCAATTCCATCGGATTCTGTAAACCAAACGGCCCCTTAGCCTTTGCAACCTTTTACTTTTTAACCCCGTTTCATTGGTCCAGATGTATTTGAGCCTATTCAGCCTGTAAAAAAAAAGAGAGAAAATCACAAAAATATGGTAGTCCAATGAATAAGTGTACAGTTTAGCATAATTTTGTTTTATCTTTTCTTGATTTTTGTCTTTAGTTCATCAATCCGGACCGGTTTCACCTTAGCCATTTAAAATTCCCTATCCATACCCTGAACCCTAGCCTGACATTACAACCCAGAAAGACCTTGTTGGTCTGTGTGTTTGTCTTCACATTCTGGTGGAGATTTGATTGATTCTCAAGCATATGACTTAAGCATTTCATTGGCAGGTCTGAGAGTTAGAATAGGAGCCGGCACATCTTTTGCTAGTCACAGAAATAAACCGAGTGGAGAGAACTCTTGTGAGGGGTACGAGTTGTGCACAATTAGAGCTTGAAAGAAAGTGAGTCTTGATTAGGTGTGCCCATGTTTTTCAAAAAGTTAGGTCCCATCTAGACTGGTTGAATTGTAAATCTATTGACCGTTGTAAAACTTGGGGAGTCATTCGTTATTATTGGATTTCACGACCTGTTTCTGACCTTAACTTGAGAATTTTTTTATTTGTGTGATTACTTGGTTGGATGTACCGCTTTGGGCTTTGCTTAGGGATAAGCAAAGTTCAAGTGTGAGAATGTTTGATGTGTTCTAAAACACATATGTTTATGGAGTTGTTTTGACCCGTTTTACCCGGTTTTATTAGCAAACATCTTAAGAAATTGGTACTTAATGAGATTATTGTTGAATTTGCAGGTTTGCATGATAAACCAAAGAATTATACTTAAGAAACGGAGCCTGAAAGAAAAACAAGAAAAAATTTGGAATTTATACTCCAGATTATCGCGACACGCGAAGGGCTTTAAAACCGGGCCCGACTAAATTGGCCTTCGCGGCACGCGAAGGGCCTGGAACCATTTCTCGCGACACGCGAGAGTCCAAAAAGCGCAAAACCCTAGATTTCGATTATTTAAAGATTTGAGCGGCCATTCTTGCGGGGGATCGATTGTTTGCGGCTGGTAGAGAGCAGAGAGACTTCAAGGACGAGTTTGGAGCTTCAGGATCACTTGGATTGCTTGTGGGGATTGCTTTTCGGTTTGCAATTCACGTTTTCATCATTCGGTTTCTTCTATTTACATTTGTTTCAAATTCTGAACATGTTTCCAGTATTTTGTGGATTGTATATCAGTATCATGAGTAGCTAAACTCATAACTATCTAGATTAGGATGAATATTGACTTGGTTTGATTGTTTTCGAGTTTTAATCGATCGTATGGCGGATATTAGTGTAAAGATTCTTGATTTATTGTTTATGAATGTGTTTGAGTACTGATTTGCTGATGGATATCAGACCTCAAAACTCACACTCAAAACTAACGAAAGTAAGAAGAAGAAATGAAGTCAGTCTCTTATGTGCAGAAAGAAAAGAATAAAAGCCACACTTAGGAAAGTAAATTTGCAGAAAGTTAAAAGCTAATTTTATTGAATAAAGCTAAGGCTATTTATAGCCATTACAAAAGAAACGTGGAAACATCCACAACCACATAAAATACTCATTCTCCTAAAGAATAGGTAAAGTGATGGAACTCTTCAACCCAACGTACACTTCTCCAACGTACACTTGCATGTGATTCGGTCAAACCATTTACCCATTCTCCTTTATTCAACTAAATAAAACAACCTAAAATAATAACTTAAACCATGCATAAAAATGTAACCCAAATGACCCATCTGACCCGACCCGTTAAATAAAAAATTACCCAACAATCATAGCACCGAATTCCACTTTTGTCGCCTTGGCCCGATCCTCTTCCTCGACCTCTTTCACCTCTACCATAGCTTCTTCCACAACCTCTTCCTTGACCGTATTGCCTATCACCATCACCATTGTTTTTCTCACTAGCCATCAAGAGTTGCCCTTGTTCTCCCTGTTTCTCACCATGGCTTTTAAGTCTTTCTACATATGCCTTAAGCCTTCTAACCGCTTCATCAAGCAACATTGAGCCCAAATCGAAGCATTGCTCAATCAAAGTCACAATTTGAAGAAAGGACTTTGGCATTGCATCAAGTAGCCTTCTCACCATTTCTTGTTCTTCAACTTCATGCCCGAGACTCCTCAACTTCGAAACCAATCCGCTCAACTTAGTAGCACAATCATCAACGAGCTCACCTTACTTTATCCACAAACCTTCAAGCTCTCTTTTCAATGTTGCAATTCAAGCCGTCCTCACCAGATCAACTCCCAAATATCATGTTTTTAGGCCATCCCACACTTTCTTCGGGTCCGTGTGACTCGACATTTGCAACACCATCTCTTCCGGTATTGCTTGAAATAAGAAGGCTAGAGCTTGTTTCTATTTCTTTGCATCTGGTTCTTCTCCAAGAGTCCTTGGTCCGATCGTCTCCAATAGGCCATGTGCATCCAAGATGGACTTAACTTTGATAGCCCATATCGGATAGTTGGTTACGGTAAAAGTCGGAACTTGGTAAGACATCGAACCTGCTTCTTTTGCATGTACCATTGCCATTCTTCACTTCCTTTTCTGTTTTCTTTCTTTCGGTCTTGACCTTCTTCTTTGCTCGGTCTTACTGGTAAGGTCTTCTCGGTCTCTTCGGTCTAGAGTTCTTTCAAGCCGCTGGTCTTGTGCAGCTTAAAGGTCTCTCGGTCTCACGCCAGAAGTTTTCCGATCACGATCTTCTTTTCTCTTCTCCGGCGACGGTCACGGTCTCTCTCGGTCTTCACTCTTCTGGTATGATTCACATGGAATCGTTGTTCTTCTCCAAATCGAGTACAACCTGGTGCTCTGATACCAAGTGATGGATAGCAGACCTCAAAACTCACTCTCAAAACTAACGAAAGTAAGAAGAAGAAATGAAGTCAGTCTCTGATGTGCAGAAAGAAAAGAATAAAAGCCACACTTGGGAAAGTAAATTTGCAGAAAGTTAAAAGCTAATTTTATTGAATAAAGCAAAAGCTATTTATAGCCATTACAAAAGAAACGTGAAAACATCCACAAACACATAAAATACTCATTCTCCTAAAGAATAGGTAAAGTGATGGAACTCTTCAACCCAACATACACTTCTCCAACGTACACTTGCATATGATTCGGTCAAACCATTTACCCATTCTCCTTTATTCAACTAAATAAAAAAACTTCAATATTAACTTAAACCATGCATAAAAACGTAACCCAAATGACCCATCTGACCCGACCCGTTAAATAAACGATTACCCAACATTTGCTACTGATCTTGCATGAATTTGTTGCACTTGTGGTTTTACTTGAATGCTTTGTGTGTTTTGGGTGAGATTTCGGGTTTTCGGGTCATTTACTTCATGTTTGTGTTCTAGGCGATTAGGCCAATCGTTGTAGCAGGTTTGTGTGGTCATATAAATTAGTGTTTTACCAATCTTGAGTCCGAGAGGAGATAGGTTGTCGGGTTGTCTTGTGGTTTGTCGGTTTGGGTAGCAATTGCACGAGAGTGGGTTGTCCGAGTCATCTTTATCATCTTGCAATTTCGTGTCATAAACAGTATTTTGGGAGTTTACTCCTTGCTCTTAGGTCTGTCTAGGATAGTCTCTGAGTATAGGACGGTTGAGACCGAGAGGTGAAACCGTTGTCGAGTACGTGGTGTTCTAGGTTTTGGTGAGTCCGAGAGGAAATCCAATTCCTTATCGGTGAGCTTAATCCGACCCTTAGGATAGTTGAGGTGTGTAGGTGAGTCCGAGAGGAGATCCTGCATGTTTTAGTGATTCCCGAGTCAGTCTATCTTTAGAACCGGTGTCATACAATCGGTTGTCCCGAAAGCAGTTGAGTCAGTCAATAGGATTCCTAGTCTAGGTAGTGTTTATCTCATATTTGGTCTTCGTCTGAGTTCTAGTGTGTTTGGTCTTTCTAGTGTCGTTTATTTGTCCGTAATCTTTAGTGTCTTGTCTTGTCTTCTTTGTCTTTCCGTGTGTCTAAGTATTTTCGTGTCTTGTCCGTCTTTGAGTGGAGTCAGTATTTAGTTGTTTTATTCTAAGTTGCATGTCCTAAAATCAATAAAAGTAATAAATAGAATCATCTCTTGTGCTACATCGGTTAGGAGTCAATAAAGGTTCAGTATCGAGGGCCGCTGCCTTTTGTGTCCACGGTTCGATAACTCGGGCTTACTTTCTTTACTACGCGCGACCGGTACACTTGCCGTGAGCGTGTGATTTAGTTGTGAGTCCATTTCTACATTTAGAACTTAGTTAATTTAATATATATAATATCACGCATCACACGCTCATGTCCAAGATTGATCTTCTCTCACGATCGTCCATCTTGCGGGAGCATATTGAGCCTAATACAACCGATTAATACATTCAAATTCAAACATTTGAATGTGAATACCAATTATAGAAAATATTGTAATTATGGTTAATATTGTAATTATTATTGTATTTCCATACTTGCTTTGATTTCATTCTGTATTTATCCCAAGAGTTGATGAGAATTTGATTCATTCCGTTGCATACCATTTTTTTATATAGAGGACTCTCCGTCGGTTTAGAAATAAGTTTGTGAAAAATAACTTGATTAAAAACCACATATAAAACATTAAAATAGCATTAGAATTTGAACTAGATTATGAAATAAACACTGATGAGGGTATAGATTGATAGATATATAATAAAAATCATCTCCAAAATACCATATGCTCTTCATAATCATGTATACACTACAAACTAATTTAATCAACACAAACAACCACCACAACCACCTTCTCCATCAAAACTATTCACAAACACCACCCACACTCACATACCCTTGTCACCACCATGTGTTCTTGCTATCAGTGTTTTCGTGTACACGCGATGCCTTCTTTCTCTTCCATAAATAACCCAAAACACAAGCGACAGCAACACCGCCAACGAAACCATCAGCAGCCCCACATAAATCCAGTTGCTGTATCGCCTCAGACCTGGGCAGTGGTCTCCTGAGATGTCCGTGAAAGTTTGTCTCACAAATGTGCAGTCTTGAAGTTCTACCAGAAATGGCCCGTACAGGTACAGCCCGTTGCATACGTTTATTCCCGCTGACATTTGACTGTAGAAATCAGGAGTCAGGCGGCCCGTGGTGGTGCAGATCCCACTCGGTGAAACTTGACAAACAAATTGACTGTACACCTGCAACCAAAAAGATTGAGTTCACCCGCAACCATTTTTATAAATATTTACTATTTTGTTAGATATACTCTAAAAACCATAAAGAAAGATTCACCCGAAAGTAACCACGTTTTTTATGTGTTCCACTTGTGACTTTTTTCTGTAAATTTAAGATTATTTTAGAATTAAATGACCTAAATGGAACATATATGAATCTTTGTTAGTATTTGAAGATTATTTTTTTCAAATTTAATTTGAAGTAGGAAGTAATAATGAAGAAAAAAAAATCACTAAATAATAACCAAATTCATAATTATTCATTTTAAGTCAAATTGGAAAAAAAATAATCCACTAAATAGTAACAAATATCCATTTGTGTTCCATTCATTTAATTTAAAAAATATATATATTTATAAAAAACGTTCACAAGATCAGAACTCCTTATGAAAGTTGAGTGACTTTAGAGAGACAAATCCATAAGCGACGGGAACAGAGGGGAAACTTGGTTAATGTTAAATAAAGATGCAATCTAGTATATGAGTTTTACCTGTGAGGCATTGTTCAAGGAGACTTCTTTAGGGTCACAGGATCGATCAGTGAAGTCGGGTTTAAATGGGTTGCAAAGGAGGGGCATCGTGGGCCCAGACTGATTGAAATAGAGAGGGGTGAAATTTGGGGCAAAATTGATATTAGTGACATTAGTGATGACTTGGTTGATGACATTAATAAGTTGAGAAGTGACTTCTTTGGTCCTCAATGAAGTTTCTTGAGCAGTGGCGTTGTCGACACATGGAAGAATGTCATCTAAAGCCGTATGAGCTGTCGGGTTTTCAACCCACTCGTTCATTGATACACAAGTATCTGCAGTTACACTAACACCCATACAACACCATTCTTATATCAACCATAACCATCAAATCAATAATAGTTATATAAGATAAAAAAGTAAGCTTTTTGGTGATGTAATAAACGAAACTTACTTGTGCAAAACGAGGAACACGCCAGCCAATATAAATGTCCCCGTCACAAGAATCCATCCAAATATGACCAAGCTGCAAGGATTCAAAACCGAGCATAAGAAAATGGATGATAGCAGTACGTCAAAATAAAACATAAATATCTCACTCACGTGTAGACCATACATTGCATGCCAAAGATTGAAAACACTGCAAGGAGATATAATAATTAAAGAAATTAGTAGGGGTAGTAATTTCAAATAATTTACTAAAGAATGGATGAATTCGGGGTAATGGGTGATAATTAACAGGTCAAACAGGCAAATGCAAAAAAGATTAGCTTAAAAGAAATGGGTCAAATGGGTGAGTGATTAAAGGTCACTCAAAGCATATTTATAGGGTGTAAAACCTTCTTAGTCGTTTTATCACGAAGAAAGATTTGACCCGTTACCCAACCCGCCCGTTTCAAATCACTAATAACAAATTAGTAATGAAATACAGAGAACAATAACTAGAAACAGATTTTCTAAATGTAGCAAGGGAACAAAGGAAGTTTACCAAATCCAAGGAATGTCAAGAAGAGCATCACAGCGGATAGAATAATGAGGGCTAACCGCCTGAAATAACACATAATCTTAATTGATTTTATGATGCATTTGTTATATAACTTTTTTAATTATAATATTTTGAAGTGAAATACTTACACGCTATCTAGGACACGTTTTATGTCCTCTTTATTATCTTCAGTTCTATCAGAAAGATCATAAGATGTTGAGCTAAGCTTTGACTGAATCTCATCAATGTCTGATTGGACATTAACGGGCAAGAAAACTTGGGCCACCCCTATTTTCTTTGCAGAAGCAAGGACATCAGACAAATTCCTAAGTTTTTGTGCAGTTGTATTTGCCTGATTTACAACATAATCCAATGTTTTTGTTGTGCTATGGTAGAATTTCCCTTGACCCGTGTATAAAACAACACATCCGACACTGAAGAAATCCATGGAGATCCGTTAGTTTACAAGTCTCATCATAATCGAGATCTTAACACAAAACTAATATACATGATGCAAGGGTTGACCAGGTTTCCAAATTGTTGACTATGAATATGGGAGATACAAGATGAGTAATATGAATCTTTTTTTATAGGACTGACTTTCAAACCATGTGCTTGACTTTTTGTTGCAAATAGAGGTAGCATGATTGAAAGCTCGTTGGGGTGGGTAACTAGTCAAAACAGGTTCGGGTTGAAACAACCGATGGACTTGCTTGACCTATTTGACCCTTTGCATTATTAGCTAACTTTTTTATTTGACATGTTTGAGATAGAAAAAAAAACAACCCAAATCCACTGATTTATAAGTAAATGAGTTGAAATTACCACCCTATTTACAATGACCCATCATTCTTGCAAAAATGAAACGAAAAAGGGGAATTAATCTTTGCAGAAAGTGAGAAGAAAATTTTCGAATACCGTTTATTCTATAGAAGATGCAGCGTGTCTTTTTTCTCCCCAAAAAAATCATGGGCTTGTTTGCAGCAAAGAACCAAACATGGTAGTTGAAAATCATTCTTAAAATAGATGACGTAATGAAAAAATTTGAGAATTATGAAATTTGAAACTAGAACTAAATTTCTAAAACAGGACATAGTTTTCATGATTATTGGAGACCAAATGAAGGCAATATATATATATATATATATATATATATATATATATATATATATATATATATATATATATGTGTGTGTGTGTGTGTGTGTATAAGGGAGGGTTCTAGAGAAACCCACATATTTATGCGAAAACTAGAGAAAACTAACCAAACCAATAACATAATTTATAAATTATTTTTTCTTTTAGTTGTCAAAAGGGTATTTAAGTATCTATTACATAAATGTTGAACATAAATACGAGAATAAGAAGTCTTACATAAATGCAACCTAATGTGTTACGTACACGTACCACTATGTCAAATGAGAAGTTATTACGTATACGTAACACTATGGCTTACGTATACGTAAGAGTATGTTACGATTTCATTTGATCCATACCCCTGTATACATATGTATATGTATGTATAGGGTAGGATCAAATAATTATAAATTATGTTATTGGTTTGGTTGATTTTCTCTAGTTTTCGTATAACTATGTGGTTTTCTTTGGAATATGTTTAGGGTTAGGGTTTAGCTTTAGAGTTTAGCTTTTAGGGTTTATAGTTTAGATTTTAGGGTTTAGCTTTAGGATTTAGGGTTTAGGGTTCGATGAGCTGGTCCCAACGCCGCTGGAATGAGTTCAATTAGAGTTCGTTTAAGCCGGTTCCCCATTTTTTTAGTTTTAAGGTTTAGGTTTTTAGGGGGTGGGGGGAGGGTTTAAGTTTTTGGGGGAGGAGGGTTTAGGTTTTTGGTGGGGGTTGGGGGGAAGGATTTAGGTTTTTTGAGGGGGCGTTCCCCAGATCCTCGTTTTTTTATTGTTCCCCAAAGAAACTTCCCCTATGCATACATATATATGTGTGTGTGTACAGTGTATATATATATAGAGAGAGAGATTTAGAGGGGCATACATTGCAATGATGGTAAAGAGGATGAGGAGAATAAGAGAGAGGGCATAAGCTAGTCTGGAATAGCCATACGGTTCTCGTGTACAACAACAGTAGCAGAGGCAAATAACTGATAAGCATAACCCAAAGAACACGAACCAGGCAGCAGCCACACCAAAGAATGGTACAGCAGTAAAAGCCACAGACTGCATTCAATATTTTTATAACCATTACAACAAGTTCAAAGAAAATATTAACATAAATATATACATGAGATTTTCCATAAATAGAGGTGGCAATTTCGACCCATTTATAGTCAAATAAAAAAAATCAGTCAGACGGGTCGAGAGTTGCCTGGTGTGTACTTTTAATGCATAAAAGCTTCTAATCGTTTTATGCATAAAATTTGACTAAAGTTGTAATATTATAATCTTTGTAATCAAATATAACACGCTTATCATTACATAAAGTTATAAAAATTAGACATAAAGTGTTTCTAGTCGACCCTACCCGACCTGTTTTTGACCCATTACCCAAATAGCCTACAACTTCAGTACTCTCTCTATCCCACAAGAGCAATTTTCTTTTTCCAATTTGTTTTTTTAATTTATAAAACCTCCTAATCATTTTATGCACATAATTAGACTAATACTTTAATATTCAAATCTTTGTAATCAAATTTAGCACATTTATTATTAACAAAAAGTTATAAACATCAGACAAGTTGTTTCTAGTCGACCCAACCCGGCCTGTTTTGACCCATTACCCAAACAGCCTCATTTTACCATTTCCAACCATAAAACTCCAGTACTCCTTGTATCCCACAGGATCAATTTCCTTTTCAATATGTTCCGTCACATTTGTAACAAAGTCAAATTACCTAATACGCTCTATAATGATCATCACACGTATATTTCTGAAGTCAAATATTAATTTTCAGATTTATGTCCCCTCAAGTTGAGATGTTGTATCATGAAAAATAAGTGCTTCCTATAAAGGGAGTCCAACTTTGCTTTTAAAACAAGGGCCCCCCTATTTTTTGTGAGAACTTTCCCGGTCATATTGATCTCAATTTGAAACTGATGTAGAAGATCAAAAAATAAGTAAATTTTTGAATCTCATTGTTTTACTTTCCAACAACTATGCTTAGAACCACTGATTATGAACTGAAAAGAGAATAACTGTTTCTTTTCCAATAAATGTTAAGTGGTAGCAAGTAGAATATATTCATGTGATTTTGGAAAAAAATATCATTGATTTAAATGATATTCAATCAATCTATCACAATTTTACATTATATTATGAAACAAAGATTCTTAGATAAACTTGATTATGCCACATGTTGGATTAAGAAAATATTATCAGTTTAATATTCAAAGATATGGACCAAAGTATCATATCTTGTCCTTTACTCAAACTCCTTTTCAGGTTGCCATATGCCAGCTAAAGACCATTTCAATAATACCATATTTGTTCCATACACTTTAAATTCAATGTTATTTTGACAAAAAATTGTTTTGGTATTAATATCATACTTTGTGTACAATTTTAAGTAGGTGTTAATAATTTCTCAAAAACTAAATATAACAATGAAATTTTGTAACATCCAGGATGTATCAATAATCAATCTTCTTTTGTTTTTATTCAAATGTTGACTTCTAAGATAAAAGGTTCTCCACATCACATACATTTTATATACATGTATATTGTATAAACTTGAAAATTAAAAAATGAAAGATAAGAAATCTTAAATAATCAATTAGGGTGGGATTCTTTTGACCTAATATCAATAATTAACACTCCACAAAAAAATAAAGTTTTAATATTCCTCTTTTCCAGAGATAAAATTCCCATCTTTAGCTATAGTGTTTAGTGATTACAAAAAAATGTTTTGGAATTGGGAAATGCTGCTGTGGGAAAAGGGTTAGTTTTTCAAAAAGAAAATGAAAAAGGTTTTACCTTTATTAACATTTTCTTTTCTGTAATGAGTGGGTGTCTAATATTCCCATTTGAAATTAGAGTTGAATGGATATTTTGAAATTAATTTGTGAATTTTTGAACAAATTAACTAAAACTACAAATTTGTCTAGGTCATGTGAAGGCTGAAGGGGTGTTTCACATGCCAATGCAGAGGGTTAGATTTACCATGGTCTCTAGATAAAAAAAAGTACATTTTGTAACTTTTAAAGGGTATAAACTGCCCCCAAAAATATAAGTTAAAACTGGCAGTTTTCAAAAATAGGAACTCTGTAATCCACATAGATGTACAACTTTCAAATTCAAAGAATGGACACAAGTCATTAAATCATATTTTGCCCTGCAAATTACTGATTAATTTATGATTTCTCATAATTTCTGAGACTTTTTTTTCCCAATCATATCAATTGGTTTTACTGTTAAAAGGTGATGAAGCCAAGCACTAGAAAAAGTTTAATTTAATTAAAAAAAAACAGATTAATGCAATTTTTGCAGATAATTTCTGGGTTTTCTTCACTTAATTTCTGAAGAAAAATGTAAAAAAAAAAGTATTGGAAACTTACAGCCCAATAATGGGTCTCACTGATGTTCCAGCCTCCCCTGTATTTGTTAAAACCATCAAGTGGATCTTTTCTTGTTGTTCTCTTTTGTGCCAACACAAGTGATGAATTCACATCAATTTGTTCATCAGCAAGTACCCTTTTGGCCCCCACTAACCCATCTGCCAAAAACAACATCACACACATTCAAAACCCTAGAACCAATTTCATCAAATTTACACAACTATTGCTGGATCAAAGGAAGTACCTGAAGTGGTTGAGAAATAGGGTTCTCCATTTGAGAAAACAAAGAACAGGGCAAGAAGAAGAAGAAGAAGAAAAGAAAATGGGGTGGTGGATTGCATTGTGATTTCACAAATTTTTGTTTTTTTTGGGTTTTTGAATAACTTTTCTAACACTTGGGTCACATGCAATCTTTTTGCAATCAGATTTTTGGGGGATTTGAAAATAATGGAAAAACGAGGGTGAGAGAGAGAGAGAGAGAGAGAGAGAGAGAGAGAGAGAGAATGGTTTGGATCAAGAACGGCCGGAAATGGTACTAAAAAGGTGGGTTTATGGTAAATTGATTAAACAAATGATTAATGATTAAAAGAGACTCATCCTTATGATTTTATAGAAGGCATATTTGGTGCATAATTAATTTTCTATAAAGAATAGTAAAAATCAACGAACTTCTGGTTGAGTGATAGCCCAATGATTTTTCAAATAGAAGGTAATAGACTTATGGGTTTGAGTCTCGCTTGAGACAAAACGTTTCAGTATGAGTCAAGGGGTTTACTCAGTTGTGGGTTTGCTCCTGGGTGATGTTGGGCCGGATCACCACGCTTCTGTTCTTCGGACGAAAGGATGATCCCGGGTGTCCGGGCCTATGCTGTTAAAAAAAATAAAGAATAGTAAAACATTTATGCTAACAATATATATTAAAAGATAAAAAAAATAAAGTGATTGATATATATTTTGGTGATTTCATAAAAAAATAACAAATTGTAACGGTGTTAGTCATGATTTAAATGGCAAGAAATAAAAACCGTTGACTATTATAAACAAAAGAAATTTAGACCGAAACCAAGGGATGAAAACTATAATTAAGTTAATAATATTTTATGAATCACAATTAAAACACTATGTTTGTATGTATGTATGTTTATAGGATTTTTGTAATCATTTATTTAAAATTATTTATGTATTAACAAACTATAATTTTTTAATGGTTAATTTGTTATATCCTTATTATAATAAATTAATAACTTTATCTATCACATGTCAACTTCTAGTAAAGTATAGGTTTTTGTTTCCCGCCTCTCACTCCTATTAAATAATAATTATTTAAATAATTAAATATCTTAATATTTTATTAAAGCTTACTAAATCATAAAAAGATTTCAATTATATCTTATCTTAAAATATAAATTTATAGTTTTTAAATCTTTACTATTTGTTATTTATAATTTTTAAATCTTTATTATTTATTATTTATAATTATTAAATTTTTATTATTTGTTATTTATAATTTTTAAATCTCTATTATTTCTTATTTCACCAATAACTGGTGACATTCAAATACAAATATTAATAGAAACAGTTGGTTCACAACAAGTTAATTAATTCAACCTGTGTAATACATTAGTTTCTAACCTAGTGTCTTATATGTAAATATATCACTGTTAATTAATAAAATATTATTTTTCTAAAAGTCAATATATAAAAACTTAATGGAAAAATTTTAACTTTTATATGATATCACCTGATACGTAAAAGGTAAGTTAAAATTAAAACTTACTAAATTAGAAATGATATATTCTCATGACAAGGTAAGAAGTAAAGGAAAGTTAACTTTAAATAACTTGCCGTTAAATCAGTTACTTGAATCATCCTTATGAATCTTAAAGACAAAAGGAAATTCTAATAATAGAATTTATGTTGGTTTTCATTTTATTATTACCATACATTTTTCTTTCCAAGTATATGTAATTTAAAGAACTTATAAAAAATCTTAGTTTATTTTAAACCATAAAACACTTTTATTTATTGTTAACCAGTGGTATAATACATGATCTAAAATAAAAATATTTAAGAAATAAAGTTTATAAGATGAGTCAAAATATAATTAATTCAAATTTGATTTTACTAATAATGTGTAGGTGCTACTAATCAATAGCCTTTGAAACTGAGTGACAAATGGTGACTTTTGGTTCAAACAATAGTTCGAATTAAAAAAAAGAAATAGACAGCACAATTTACATGACATCATCGTCTTTGACTAACATCAACAATACGTGTGCTTCACAAATAAGTTATTAATATATATTTTAAAATTATTTCATTGTTATGGTAAGATTTGAAACGATTATATAATATTCTTGTATTTTAAAATTACAGTGTTCAGGTGATACGGTGTGGTTTAAATGATAATTAGTTTTTATATGAAAATCATATCTCAATCATTGATTGAGATTAATCAATGGTTAATATACTCTAGTGATAAATCTGTAATTATCAAGATATTAAAATCATTTAAATTTAATTCAGAATGATAATTTAGATAAACCAAACACAAATTAATTTAGGTATTAAAAAATCCCTTGAAAACTTACACACTCTCTCTCTCCTATCAAACCATTTGATCGAATTCTCATTTATAGCAATTCTTTTTTTTTTTCAAATCAAAAACTCCAAAATTCTTCATATAGCTACAAATAAAAACTGATATGTATATATAACTACTGTTTGGGTCATAATTTTAGTTGTTAATGCCTACACTTATCATCTGTGTTTTTTTATATTGTATTTAATTGATTAGTAAATGGTTAATGTAGTGTATACTTTCAACACATACGTTGTGAAAATAATACTTCATCAAGTAAGTTAGTTATTTCATTTGTACAACATTGTAATATATACAAATAAACAGAATTTCATAATTTAAAAAAAAAGAACATGTGATAATACTTAATGTCGTAAAAAATGTATATATACGTAACGTTTGTGTTACATATACGTACCAACTGTGTTACATATACGTACCAAATTGATTTACATATGAACCAACCTGTGTTACATGTACGTCTAGAATTCTATTAAGAACCTGAAAACAAGGACAAGAAATCTGTCTTCTCCCCACGTCACTCCAAGGCTTGAATACATACCGAACCCTGAGTTTGTATGAAAAACAACCCTTCAAATCTTCCCACAGCCTACCATTCCAATTCCATAACACCTACACCACACACACACACATGGTTTCAAGTCACACCAAGCCAAACCCTAGAACGAGAGGGTTGATTGATACTGGCCTAACCTTTTTCCTCCTTTGCTCACTGTGAATCCACCCACACAAAACCCTAATTTTTGTAAGCAAGAACAACCCTCAAATCATTCGTGGCTTCCTGTTCCAATCCATGCACCATCCCACACACCCACGACTCAAAACGCACGCATACCGCCACTCTCCAGGCTAGTGCAGGTCCGATACTCCCTCTCCTCCTTCTGGTTCACGACAAGAACAAGAGTTACAAACCTCGGACGAGTTTACAAGTTCATCATAGAATCGGTTGAACACTGCAACAAACGGGGTTGGACATTACCTCAGTTAGTGTTTTGATCGGACACGACCTTGACTCCTTCCTCCTTGAGTCATGGTGAGTCTCCCTCAACCATGTTACACGAGTGGAGGAGGGCTTGAGGGTGATCTCTGGTGGTCACTTGCTGTTTGCCAATGAAGAGGGGTGCCGGAGCGCGCAACTTCGTGAAGCGGCATTATGGTTTCATTCATTTGTGGGAGGAAGCCGATAATAGGATTAGTATGGGTATGAGTTACACCTAGCCACCCCATGTTTAATCCTTGGTTCAAATGGGTTTTAAAGAGTTTGAGGTGGGGACAAGAAGACTTGAATTTAAAACTAGGGTTTGTTTAGGAACGTACTAAATGGTCCTTTCAGATTGACCATCTGTTTGAGGATGATATGCTATGCTTATGTTCAGTTTAGTACCCATCGCCCCGTGGTTCCAAAACCGCGAAGTGAACCGCGTATCCCTATCCGAAACAATAGACATCGATACTCCATGACGAGCCACAACTTCCTTTATGAACACCTCTGCTAATTATTTAGATGAAAACTTATCGCGTATCGGCAGGAAGTGAGCACTCTTCGTCAGTCGGTCCACGATCACCCAGATAGTGTCAAAACTTAGCTGTGTGGGGTAGCTTGGTAATGAAGTCCATCGTGATGTGTTCCCATTTCCACTCTAGTATCTTCAAAGGTTGGATCTTACGGCAGGGCTTCTGGTGCTCGGCCTTTGCTTGCAAACAAGTCAAGCACTTGCTTACATAGGAGGTTACATCATTCTTCAGGCCCGACCACCAATAATACTTCTTCGGGTCTTGATACATTTTTGTGGTACTTGTATGTATAGAATATCTAGATTTATGGGCTTCTTAAATGCTAACTGTTAAGGCTACATATACATGACATACTCGTGTAATCATTAACACATTACATCGGGATAACATTTGATTGTTATGCCCTACATCAGGATAACATGTGTTGTTATGCCCTACATTTACATCAGGATAACATGTGTTGTTATGCCCTACATTTACATCAGGATAACATGTGTTGTTATGCCCTACATTTACATTAGGATAACATGTGTTGTTATGCCCTTCAGTTACAAGGTTACATTTGTGCAACTAGCTTAACTTATATTTTCCATAAATGCTTTATAAACCATGTATCATATGATTTGTACACAAAACATTTGAACTTTACTTGTGGTGTCAAAACCTATGTATGCTCACCAACTATTTTTAGTTGACACTGTTTTCATCATGTTTCAGGTACTAGGGTATGATATCATATTGTAGGTCCCCGAGGTCTACGGATCACGTATATAAACTGACGAATCTACGCAACGAGTGCGGAATCCAAATCACGTAGACATGAACGATCGACTAGTAACACGCAAGATCTAAATAAACGCTTTGCATTACTATAATCCTTGATTACAACAGTTCTCTCCAAAACACACACTTACACCTTTTTCTTCTCTAGTGTTCTATGGAATATGAACTTGTAACTCCTATTTATAGTGAACATAAATGCCTCTTGAACCATAGGCTAACTTAACAAGTTCGTTCCGAAAGATGCTTAGGCGAACTTATACAGAATTTTATCAACAGTTACAAAACATGTCCTAACAGACTCCCCTAAATGTTGCTAACAATTCTATCAATTACAAGTCAAAGACTCTAAGACTAAGACATAATATCTTCAAGCTCGTTGTCACCATAATATGTTCCAACAGACTCCCCCTTGACAACAACTTTAGAAGATTGTCATCCGTCTTCATATATCATCAAACACACTGTAGTCTTCGTCTTGTTCATCTGCACTTTCTCTTTCTATCTAGAAAAAAACTTGGGAGAAGGACCCCTTGTCAACTTCTATCTGCAATTTTCAGTTTATGCAAAGGAGAACAACCAAGAATAACCAACAATTAAAATTTCCATGGAAGCTGGAAAAATAAAATCTTTTTGGTTTTTCAAACATAAGAAAGACAAAATCTTTTTGGTTTTTCTCTATATAAACTGAATTGTAAAATACAAAATCACATCTTTTTGGTCGAACATCACGAGTAAGAAGATCATATCAGTAAAAACAATGCATCAATCACACATTTTGGATAAACATCCCTAAACATTCTAAGGGTATCCTATCCAGATTCATCATTTCTTTATATCAGATAAGATCAAATCTTTTAAGCTTCAACCATAACATGTAATGATACGCGAAGAACTCCAAAGAAGATGGTATCAGATCATAACATGCTTATAATATAAATTACATACGAATTTGCAACACATAACATGTCAATCTAAGTTGTCAATATTATAAGAATTGAAACCATTAGTATCTTTGTCCCATGTTCTTGTGAATTAAGGTACCATTTATTTTGTAATACAACGTGTACCCCACAAATATGCTAACAGAAATTTAAATGTGCACTATCTTCAAGACATATAAGATCATTGCAAGATAATATTTGATCTCCAGGATGAATTATACCGATAAACACAGGAAAATATCAAGCAGAGAATCAGAATGATTCAGAATCAAATGATTCAAATGTCTTGGTTTGGATGAAGTATCAAGATTCATAGTAACAGAAAGATTGTATAGAATTCTTCAACATAAGATTGATCAAGGAATCGATTGATTCAATGACATAGGGTAGCGTGATCCAACTGTTATCTGGAATATTCAATGGAATCAAGATATTGATCCAAGGGCTAGTATATGTTCCAACAAATGTAGTCAGAAACATATCTTAGTTCAACATCATATTGCATGTTTTTCGGGCATGGGCAGTGAAGTGAACTGGAAAAATTGTGTTTAACGACATAACCGATACTGGTCTCATGAAGTACTTTAGATCTTATATTCTTTATCTGATAATGATCTTTTACACACACCCCTGGCATACCATGGGTTCAAATCACAGTTGTCACAAAGATCATTATGTTGACAATTCAGACTACATACTAGTATCCAAATTAAAATATAAGCATCAAGCATCAATTTTTGTTAAGCATAAGCAGTTATGAAGCTATCATTTCCCATACTATGTAGTCTAAGAAGTTCTGATCAAAACATTTATCACAAATATATTAGATAAGCATCATAAAGTCCAACTAAGGTTATGTGTGACTGGAACATCTACTGATGTACTATCATTTCTCCTTATAACTTCAAGTAATGTCGATTTTAACTTTTTCAATTTGTTTGGCTTTTTCAAAATCTTTTTCAAAGAAAGTAAAACAAACGAAAATAAACCTTCCATGAAAACATTTTATGAAAAACATTTTACTTGGTTTCATGGAATTAAGCAAGTCAATCAATTAAAAACTCAAACCGATGTAATCCTGTAATTGAATGCCTTTGCCTTTGTCACCAACACAAATTTGTACTCCCCCTATCCTGTAGACTCCCCCTCAACTAGTCAAATGGTTGCATCAACGACTTTATGCTCACCATTGTCATCCTAAGTTTTAGGTTATCATTTGGACTTTGTAAAACTCTTTCCAAAACATTGTGTGTGACATATTCTCCTCCTGAGCATCAAGTCGTTGAATCAAATAGACTCTCAGTTATCAACAACTGTATCATAATAGTGCTATGAACCACCACTATCAACAACCAAAATGGTATTAATAGTCCCTCTTGATTAATCCTACACATCTAACAAGAAACATTAATTTGAAATTGGGACCCAAGCCATGGTAGTCATGGGTCGTCCAGCTGTATCATAATAAAAGAATTCACTGTATTCACAATCAAATCTCTCATCGATTTTCGGTGATTGCTCCGACGAATCAGAAACAAAAACTTTAGATTTCCAAACATACTTCTGTTCATTAAGTTCTTTTTGCTTAAAATGTGAAGTGTTTGAACAATCTTGTTCATTTAAAAAATATTTAGATTGTGAAAACTCTTGTTGTTCTAAAATTTTTCTCAATCTTCTGTTTCTCCTCCGTCTTTGAGGTCTAGAAAGCCTAACCTCAGAATTTGAATTACCCTTCGGTGTATCACAAGGTTTAACCACATTTGGGTTAACATAAGGCTTACCAGGAGTTCTTACCTTTTCTGGAGTAACAAGTCGGTTACCTTTGGCATTGTGAGGACAATTGATCTTAATCTGACCCACAAGACCACAGTAAAAGCAAGATCTCTTCTCACTATATTCTCTCATATAAGGAATCTTCACACGATAAGATGCACTTGAAGAAGATTCGCCTACATGCACTTCTTTTGGAATTTGAGAATGAATAAACGTTTTCTCAATAGGTTTTGATTCAGACTTCATCTTCTCAGGAACTACATGCTTCTTCCCTTTATTTTTGTAAGGACATTTCCCCACAATGTGTCCTATCTCATGAAAATGAAAACAGGTACGCATGTCTTTATAATCTCTGACATATGGAACTCTCCTTGAGTTTGAAGAACTTCCAAATGTATAATTTCCTATTGATTTAGAATCAACACATTTTTGGTTATGTTTCATAGATTTTTATTCTTCAATCTTAACATCTTTTGGTATCTCTTCAACCTTAGCTTCATCAAAAACTTCATCAGTACTATCATCAGGAATCTTAGTGTAATCTTCATTGAACTGAGAATGAACATAACCAAGACCACTAGTACTTCTATCTTGATCAACATTATTATTGAAGTAACCCATCAATATGGATGAATTTCCAAAACTCTCCAACTTTCTGTGTAATCTAATCACTTTTTCCTCTTTATCAGAAAGTTCTTTGTTTTTATCAGCAAGAATGACATTTCTCTTTTCAATCTCTGCATAGGCCATATCCAAATGATATGCCTGTTCTTTAAACTTCAACCCCAAGGAATTCAGATCTCTCTTAAGTGATTCAATCCTTTCAATACACAACTGTAACATCCCAAAATGTCGAGAAATAAAGTTAACGAGTTCAAGCGGGCCGAAGTCGGGCCGGGTCAGTCGCGAACCGGGCTTGGGGAGGTCTCCCCTATAAATAGCCAGGGTCACCACATGTTTCTCTCATTTGCAATTCTAGAGAGAGAAAACCGTAGAGAGAGAAAGTGTCGGAATCGCATAAGATTGCACCCGCTCGTGTCTCTTGCACTCGTGAGAAGAACCTCCGGATCAGAAGCTCGATTCAGGTAACGATCCGACCTAAATCTGAGTTTTAGTTCGTTTTTGGGTTTTTCGGGTTTTGGGTGAAAAGACAAGGTTTGAACGGATGAATCTGATAAATAATCATAGATTTGAGATCCCTAAGGGAAAACGAACGTTTTGAATGCAAAGGGGTTCGGGATCGTGACATGATCAGACCGAATGCGAAAGTTAGGGTTTTTCGCGAAGAACAGGTCGTGCGCACTTGCTAAGTGCGCACGGAGCAGGTCCTGCGCACTTGCTAAGTGCGCAGGAGGAAGGACCTGCGCACTTGCTAAGTGCGCAGGAGGCAGGGTCTGCGCACTTGCTAAGTGCGCAGGCAGCAGAGTCTGCGCACTTGCTAAGTGCGCAGACATCAGACTGGTTAAGTAAAGTTAGTATGTTTAAAAGGGTTAAACCGTTAGAGTCGGTAATGGTCTGATGTGTATGTAACTACTCAATTCAGATCGTACGTGAAGTCGTTGGACCTTCGTTTAGGACAACCGAGACTAGCTTATCAGGTGAGTTCTAGAAGCCCTCTTTTAAATGTTTTTATATAATGTTTTCGGGCTGGTGTGTACACGTATGAAATGTTGTTTTATAAAATGATGCTTATGAAACTACGTTTACGAAAGGAAATGATTTGGAATGAAGGGTTTATGGAAAGAAAGTTTATGAACGGAATGTTTACGAACGAATGTTATAAAGAAATGGTTTAATGAAAAAGTAAAGGGTTTTGAAAGTGAAGGAAAGGTTTAATGAAAAGAAAACAAAAAGGGGCAAAGGTTTTAAAGAAGTCATTACAAATCTAATCTGTCGAATGAATGGAATTGACGAATGAAGTCTGGGAATGTGATTCCCAGCCTTGTGGTAGATTATGGACAGCGAGTCATAGTTACCACAAGAACAACATGGGCAATGTCTCTGTGGCATGTCAATGGTTTTGATGTTGTACAACTGGTAAGGGAGTAACGACGGTTACTCGGGTGATGACGATCATCCTAAGCGAACGAGGTAATGGGAAATCAATGACGGCGATACGTAACGGTTGATTTCCAAAGGAAAGATGCGTGTTGGGCAATGACGGCGATACGTAACGGTTGACCCCACGCATTGAAGGGTTGGGCAATGACGGCGATACGTAACGGTTGACCCATGTAGTGTATGGTTGTGGCAATGACGGCGATACGTAACGGTTGCCCACAACATTAAAAGTTCCTACGGGGACATTGAGACGCGTAACGATACAGATTTTAGATAATAATGTATGACTTAAATGAATGTTAATGTTTTAAACAAATGATTGTGTTTAAATATGCGAAGGTTTATGAATGAAAGGCCCTGTTTTCTTATACGAATGTTAAACCCTATTGAATGTTTGAATGATGAACCATTTCTTAAAACGAACGAAAACTAGAACTCACCAGCGTAGCTGACGTTTTTAAGTGTACACATTCAGGTTAAGGCAGGTTATGAGGATGGACGGTGATGCTTGGCTAGAGATGATGAGTTATCCGACTGCTTTTGAAGACTGGCATCCCGTTATGTTTAGTTATGATGTAAATATGTTTTAAACTATGTTTACGCTTCCGCATGTATGAACAACGATTAAGTTATGTTTAAATGAAATTTTCCGCTGCGTTATCTGATATTCATGTTTAAGAACTGCTTGTGAATGAGTAAATCCAATAAGTGAGGCCTCCCAGGTTTGGGGCCTTACAAGTTGGTATCAGAGCAATAGTTTGAGAGATTCGGACACTCCCAGTGTCTGAACTTAAACTTTGAATGGGACCGAAAGCGGATGCCAGTACGGGTAACTCGAGCCAAAGCATCAGGTATGTAAAGTAGAGTATGTGTATGTAGTATGCCTTAGAAAGGGTTAGGTAAGGACTTGTGTTCTGATGGAATCACAAAGGTGGTCAAATAGAAATCGAAAGGTAGTGTAATGGTTAATTACAGATGGCCAGTGTATATTAACATCTTACAATACTTATTGAATTTTATTTGTTAACTAGCGTGATGACATTAGATTTCTTGTCCTATAGAACGAAATGGCGAGAAGAGGGAACGGAAGGCGTGGTGGCCGTACCGGTGGTCGTACCGGCGGTCGTAATGGTGGGCGTGGCAGGATCCCTGCGCGCCAAGAGTATATTGAAGAAGGAAGTGTTCACACTGAACCGGCGGTTAGTGTGCATGAAGCCGAGCAGACACAGGTTGAAGAACAACCTTTCACTTTTGAACCAGAAGTGAGAGCAGCTATAGCTCGAGAATTCACAGAATTGATGAAGAATTCTCTGCCAGGTCTGTTGGCTGAAGCGTTGAAGCAGGTCAATGGGGCGGGTGGGTCTAGCGCGGCAATTGGTGCCCAAAATAATGAGACTGACAATGCACCGCCTGCTCGCGGATGTGATTATAAGTCCTTTAAGGCATGTGATCCGCCGATCCTGACTGGGAAGAAGGACGCGGTAGCTACTTTTGATTGGGTAATACGTATGGAAGCCGCCATCCGTCTGAGCGAGTGTCGAGCTAATCAAGTAGTGAAGTTTGCTGCTAACTCCTTGAGGGAGGAAGCATCCCACTGGTGGGAAGGTGTACGTCAGGCAAAAGGGAGCGAGATTGTGGATGCAATGATGTGGGCTGACTTGAAAACTTTAGTGATTAAGAATTTCTGCCCAAGGAACGAGATTGAGAAGGTGGAAAGGGAATTTCTGGGTTTGAAGGCCGGGAACATGACGCACCGGCAATACACAACCCGATTTAATGAACTGGCACGTCTGGTGCCACACCTCGCCACTACTGAAGAGAGAAAGATTGCCTGTTATATTCAAGGGTTGCCGGACCAGGTCCGCACCTATGTTAAGGCGAACGCCCCTACTACCTATGATTTGGCAGTAGAGCTAAGTGGCGTAGTATTTGACGATCTGGCACTGAATGTTGTTGCCGTTGAAGAGCAAAAGAAAAGACCGAGCTTCTCAAACAAGCGAACAGGGGGAAAGATGTTTGGGTCTCGTGATAAGAGGGCTCGGGTGGGTGAGCCGACTGTTTGTAAGAAGTGTGGAAGGGAGCATGTAGGTGAATGCAGACTGGGATCTAGCTTGTGCTATAAGTGTGGCAAGACCGGGCACTACTCTCGAGAATGCCCGCAAGGTTACAAATGCTACAATTGTGGGGAAAATGGTCATATGAGTAGGGACTGCCCGAAGCCCAGGATGGGGGAAACCGGGAAAGGAAAGGGCCCGGAAAAGAAGGGAGAAGGATCTCGTGCAAAGACTCGTGCGTACGCACTGACGCAAGAACAAGCCAGGGCGGATCCCGATGTGGCGTCAGGTACATTCGTCCTTGACAACACTCTTGTTTCTGTGTTATTTGATTCGGGTGCCGGTAAGAGTTTTATATCTGCGTCTTTTTGTAAACGAGTGAAGTACACTGTTAGTAAGTTAGAAAGCCTTTAGCGTAGAAACCGCAGATGGTAGAACTGCGAGAGTGACCGATGTAGTCGACAACTCCACGATAAAAATAGAAGGTCATAGGTTCCCTGTCAGATTGTTTGTTATGGTTTTGGGAGGGTTCGATGTGGTGTTGGGTATGGATTGGCTAACTTCCAATGAAGCGCAAATTATATGTAAACGAAAGATAATCCAACTCAAGGCTCCGGATGGTAGCAAAGTCGAAGTCTTTGGAGATCGTGACGCCCCGATGCCAAACGTCATCTCAATGATTAAGGCAACGAATTACTTGAGGCGCGGATGCGATATGTGATTGACAAGTGTAAGGAAGTGAAGGAACTAGACGATGTACCCGTGGTACGCGAGTACCCGGAGGTGTTTCCAGAGGATTTGCCTGGGATACCACGCGATAGAGAAATTGAGTTCCGAATTGACTTAGTACCAGATGCCCAGCCCGTGGCTAAGGCTCCATATCGACTAGCACCAGTGGAAATGAAGGAACTTATGGTCCAACTAGACGAGTTACTTGAGAAAGGATTTATCCAACCGAGCATCTCGCCGTGGGGTGCTCCGGTGTTGTTTGTAAAGAAGAAAGATGGTTCGATGAGAATGTGTATCGATTATCGCGAGTTGAATAAACGAACGGTAAAGAACAAGTACCCTTTACCAAGGATCGATGACCTGTTCGACCAGTTGCAAGGCGCAAGTTGGTTTTTGAAAATCGACCTTCGGTCCGGGTACCATCAGTTGAAGGTGAGGGAAGAAGACATATCGAAAACTGCATTTCGCACGCGTTATGGACATTTCGAGTTCCGCGTAATGTCTTTCGGATTGACGAACGCCCCCGCAGCGTTCATGGATTTAATAAATAGGGTGTGTCGACCGATGCTGTATCGATCGGTAATCGTGTTCATCGATGATATCCTTATCTACTCCAAGAATGAGGGTGATCACGCGTGTCACTTGAAGGAAGTATTGGAAGCTCTGAAGAAGGAGGAGTTGTATGCTAAGTTCTCCAAATGTGCGTTCTGGCTTAGGGAAGTCCAATTCCTAGGTCACGTCATTGGCCCGAACGGCATTATGGTTGACCCAGCAAAGATAGTAACGGTAAGTGAATGGGACATTCCTAAGACGCCAACTGAAATCCGCAGTTTCTTAGGATTGGCGGGCTACTATCGGAGATTCATCCAGGATTTCTCGAAAATAGCTTCGCCATTGACAAAGTTGACTCGGAAAGAAGTAAAGTACGAATGGGGTTCGACCCAAGATGAGGCGTTTAAGAAATTGAAAGAGAAGCTAACACAGGCTCCAGTCTTGGCCCTTCCAGAGGGCAGTGAAGACCTGGTGGTATACTCTGACGCGTCGGGTCAGGGATTAGGGTGTGTGTTGATGCAACGCGGTAGAGTGATTGCATATGCGTCGCGGCAGTTGAAAGTTCACGAAGTCAACTATCCGACTCATGATTTGGAACTTGCTGCTGTCGTATTTGCATTGAAAATCTGGAGACACTACCTGTACGGGGTAAAGTTTACTATTTAATCCGATCACAAAAGTTTGAAGTACTTCTTCGAACAAAAGGAGCTTAATATGAGGCAGAGGAGATGGTTGGAACTCCTGAAGGACTATGACTGTGAAATAATGTACCACCCTGGAAAGGCAAACGTAGTGGCTGATGCTCTAAGCCGAAAGGATGTGCCTACTCCTATTAGAGTGAAAGCTTGCCAGTTGGTGGTAACATCGGATGTGATGAGAGAAATCGAAAGAGCTCAAGATGAAGCTTTGAAGGAAGAAAATATAAAGAAAGAAAGGATGGTTGGCCAACGGGACAGGTTGGAATATAACACCCTCGGTGTTAGAACGCGTTATGGACGGGTATGGATACCTATGGGTGGCGAGCTTAGAACCAAAATCTTGGATGAGGCTCATAAGTCTCGTTACTCTATCCATCCTGGTACCAATAAAATGTACCAAGACCTGAAGAAGGAATACTGGTGGCCTGGAATGAAACGTGACGTGACGAAGTATGTAAGCAAGTGTTTGACTTGCTCGCAAGTAAAGGCCGAGCACCAGAAACCGTATGGAAAGATTCAACCACTTGACATACCAGAATGGAAGTGGGAACACATTACCTTGGACTTCATAACCAAGCTACCTCGCACAGCTAAAGGTCATGACGCCATTTGGGTAATCGTGGACCGTTTAACGAAGAGTGCTCATTTCCTACCTATTCGCGAGAAGTTCTCGTCGGAAAGGTTAGCAGAGGTATTTATCAACGAAGTAGTAGCGCGGCATGGGATGCCTCTAACGATTGTATCTGACCGGGACACACGATTCACATCGAGGTTCTGGAAAAGATTTCACGAGGCGATGGGTACGAGGCTTAATATCAGCACAGCATACCACCCGCAAACGGATGGTCAGTCCGAAAGGACTATTCAGACGTTGGAGGATATGCTCCGTGCTTGTATTATCGACTTCGGTGGCAGTTGGGACAGCCATCTGCCGTTAGCTGAATTCTCCTACAACAATAGTCATCACACGACGATAGGCATGCCGCCTTACGAAATGTTGTATGGTAGAAGATGCAGGACCCCGGTTTGTTGGGGTGAGATTGGACAGAAGGAATTGGGAAGTCTTGAAGTTATAAAAGAAACATCAGAAAGGTTTGATCAAATCAAAGCTCGAATGAAGGCCGCACAAGATCGTCAGAAATCCTACGCGGATAAACGACGAAGGCCTATTGAGTTTGATGTTGGGGACAGGGTAATGTTGAAAGTGTCCCCCTGGAAGGGAATCATTCGATTCAGAAAGAGAGGAAAGTTAAGTCCGAGGTTTGTCGGACCGTTCAGGATAATGGCACGGGTTGGTGAAGTCGCTTATCGGTTGGAGTTGCCTGATGAGTTAAGTGGGATTCATCCTACCTTCCATGTATCACACTTGCGAAAGTGTTTGGCGGATGAATCAGCTCACGTACCACTTACTGACCGAATGGAAAAGCGTTTGCGTAATAAAGTTATTCCATTGGTTAAAGTCCAATGGAGGCACCGAAAGGGATCGGAGGCTACATGGGAAACGGAGGCGGAGATGAGGGAGTCGTACCCTCAATTATTTGACTTATGATAGGTTTCGGGGACGAAACCTATTATAAGGGAGGTAGACTTGTAACATCCCAAAATGTCGAGAAATAAAGTTAACGAGTTCAAGCGGGCTGAAGTCGGGCCGGGTCAGTCGCGAACCGGGCTTGGGGAGGTCTCCCCTATAAATAGCCAGGGTCACCACATGTTTCTCTCATTTGCAATTCCAGAGAGAGAAAACCGTAGAGAGAGAAAACCGTAGAGAGAGAAAGTGTCGGAATCGCACGAGATTGCACCCGCTCGTGTCTCTTGCACTCGTGAGAAGAACCTCCGGATCAGAAGCTCGATTCAGGTAACGATCCGACCTAAATCTGAGTTTTAGTTCGTTTTTGGGTTTTTCGGGTTTTGGGTGAAAAGACAAGGTTTGAACGGATGAATCTGATAAATAATCATAGATTTGAGATCCCTAAGGGAAAACGAACGTTTTGAATGCAAAGGGGTTCGGGATCGTGACATGATCAGACCGAATGCGAAAGTTAGGGTTTTTTGCGAAGAACAGGTCGTGCGCACTTGCTAAGTGCGCACGGAGCAGGTCCTGCGCACTTGCTAAGTGCGCAGGAGGAGGGTCCTGCGCACTTGCTAAGTGCACAGGAGGAAGGACCTGCGCACTTGCTAAGTGCGCAGGAGGCAGGGTCTGCGCACTTGCTAAGTGCGCAGGCAGCAGAGTCTGCGCACTTGCTAAGTGCGCATACATCAGACTGGTTAAGTAAAGTTAGTATGTTTAGAAGGGTTAAACCGTTAGAGTCGGTAATGGTCTGATGTGTATGTAACTACTCAATTCAGATCGTACGTGAAGTCGTTGGACCTTCGTTTAGGACAACCGAGACTAGCTTATCAGGTGAGTTCTAGAAGCCCTCTTTTAAATGTTTTTATATAATGTTTTCGGGCTGGTGTGTACACGTATGAAATGTTGTTTTATAAAATGATGCTTATGAAACTACGTTTACGAAAGGAAATGATTTGGAACGAAGGGTTTATGGAAAGAAAGTTTATGAACGAAATGTTTACGAACGAATGTTATAAAGAAATGGTTTAATGAAAAAGTAAAGGGTTTTGAAAGTGAAGGAAAGGTTTTATGAAAAGAAAACAAAAAGGGGCAAAGGTTTTAAAGAAGTCATTACAAATCTAATCTGTCGAATGAATGGAATTGACGAATGAAGTCTGGGAATGTGATTCCCAGCCTTGTGGTAGATTATGGACAGCGAGTCATAGTTTCCACAAGAACAACATGGGCAATGTCTCTGTGGCATGTCAATGGTTTTGATGTTGTACAACTGGTAAGGGAGTAACGACGGTTACTCGGGTGATGACGATCATCCTAAGCGAACGAGGTAATGGGAAATCAATGACGGCGATACGTAACGGTTGATTTCCAAAGGAAAGATGCGTGTTGGGCAATGACGGCGATACGTAACGGTTGACCCCACGCATTGAAGGGTTGGGAAATGACGGCGATACGTAACGGTTGACCCACGTAGTGTATGGTTGTGGCAATGACGGCGATACGTAACGGTTGCCCACAACATTAAAAGTTCCTACGGGGACATTGAGACGCGTAACGATACAGATTTTAGATAATAATGTATGACTTAAATGAATGTTAATGTTTTAAACAAATGATTGTGTTTAAATATGCGAAGGTTTACGAATGAAAGGCCCTGTTTTCTTATACGAATGTTAAACCCTATTGAATGTTTGAATGATGAACTATTTCTTAAAACGAACGAAAACTAGAACTCACCAGCGTAGCTGACGTTTTTAAGTGTACACATTCAGGTTAAGGCAGGTTATGAGGATGGATGGTGATGCTTGGCTAGAGATGATGAGTTATCCGACTGCTTTTGAAGACTGGCATCCCGTTATGTTTAGTTATGATGTAAATATGTTTTAAACTATGTTTACGCTTCCGCATGTATGAACAACGATTAAGTTATGTTTAAATGAAATTTTCCGCTGCGTTATCTGATATTCATGTTTAAGAACTGCTTGTGAATGAGTAAATCCAATAAGTGAGGCCTCCCGGGTTTGGGGCCTTACAACAACTTATCATTATCCTTTAATTTCTGATTTACCGTGTGCATGGATTTCATATCACAAATGAGGTTTACATTGTCATCCATAACCCTCATCATTTTATCCTTCACTGAAACACAGTTAGAACAAAACGTTTCAGAGTTAGAAACTACCGTATCCTTTTCTTCTGAAGAAGATGCACCCGAAGCCATGAATACGTCATCATCAGCTTCACTCTTTTGATCAACAATGACAGACTCCGCATCAATTTCTGATACACTCTGATCATCTTTAACTATCTGGAAGCTTTCTTCAGTCTCCCCATCACTCTCATTAGACTGATGATCGGTGTCGAAGGGACCGGTCAAAGATAAAGAAATAGGGTGTCCTAATCACCTTAAACTAGTTAGGGTAAGAAGGGTGTCGAACCACGAAGAGTTTGTGGTCGGTACTTAACTTCAATTAACAATGTGATTTATGAAGTTGCAATGGGTCTTTCTGACCAAACACAAGCAATGATTGAGGTGAAATTAACAAATCCAACAAGCAATGGTAATCAACTAGCAAAACGATCACGAGTAATCAAGTAGAAAATAAACGGTTTAAGTTGTAAACAATAATTAAAAAGGAATCACACCCGGGTTTCAAGTTCACAAGTAATTAGGGATTATCACACCAACATATGAGTTCAAACAATCAAATGGTTATCCAAATCAAATTAACCAAATCTAACCAAGAACATCAACATTCATACATCATCGGCAAATACTGTAAAACAATATTCATGAATGAAATCGAGACAAATGTATGTAGTATAAAATTAGATTAATCAATAGATTCAACACAAATCAAAGTTCATAGCAATTATCATCTAACGGGGTCAATGGTGCAAGAATTTATCGACTCCCGTGAGTTCATAACCATACTAAACACAAAGATTCAAGTATTTCAAACCAAACGATTACAAGAATTGTTTCTCAATGCTAGCACATGATAAAACCCTAAAAACTTACAAACAATCCACCAGGCAATGATTACCGGTGGATTAGCCGCTCATGGTTGTGGAATTCATCTTCGATTCTTCGATGATTCGATATCAATCTTCACAATCGATCTTGGAATGGTGTTTCCTAGCCTCCAATCGCCCCCAAATCGCCCAAGAAGTGTGTAGCCAAAGATGATTTCGAATTTGGGGAAGAAACCCCCAATTAAACACCAAAATCGGCTGTTTCTCGAAAATTCGCGTCCAGAAAACGTAACCAGCGTAAGCCTACGCTGGGTTGGCGTAAGCTTACGCCGCCACACTAGAAGCTGCTGTGAAAGAAATGTTCAGGCGTAGGCCTACGCTGGGCGGCGTAAGCCTACGCTGGGTGGCGTAGGCTTACGCCAGGTGGCGTAGGCTTACGCCAGGTCCTGAGTTTCTGCCCCGTTTTCTCCGTGTCTCTTCCGACTCTTGCATCTCTCACCTAGTATCTTCCAAAATCATACTTTAAGCTTTCAACACCTGCACATGCATAGCTACACAAAACTTTTGTATTCCACATGTTAATTTACATAAATATAACATGTTACACCCTTTAATGCATAAAACTTTGGTCGCTTATCACATCCCCACACATGAGTTTTGCTTGCCCTCAAGCAAAGTCTTTTGCTTCAAATCCACATTACAAATTCTCAAACAATTGTTTTAACTCAACATAAGTTAAGGTCCAAGGTCATGCCAGATTCATAAGAATTATACTCTCAATAGATTTACAATCCAACAAACAATTTATGACTTTTTAAACAAAAGGAAACACTTGAACGAGCTTAACTCATATCCAGTTATGGCTTTGAATGCACACACCCCTCACAATCAATCACTCCACTCGGTTTCATATATGGGCTAGCGATGATGTGCTAGTATTTTTCACTCGAAACCAAACAATGAACCACATTATCATAGGCTTGCATATTGATCACATCTCCACCTACTAACACAACTAAAACGCACAAATCAAAAGGTCTTTTAAGGGTTGTAATGTAGGCTAGGGTTACGGGTATGGATAAGGATTTTTAAAGTGGCTAAAGGTGAGTGGAATTCAACTAATGAAACTACAAATCAATCCTAAAACTTTCAAATCTCCACTATGGGTATAAATGACCCATCAACACTAAAATTCTTATTTCTTCAAACTATCAAATGAAACTTGGGTTAAATTGACCCAATAACATCTTTTATTATAATTCAAACTAATACTCAAAACCTTTGGGCACATGTTGACCCAATACTATTTTTGTATTTCTTTTTCATTCATTTTTTTTATGCAATTGCAACCGCAACTTCAATAATCTAAGTTAATTGAATTCCAACTCACGGGTTTAAAAAGAAAAGGCTAAAAAGGTGAATGGGCTAATGTTATGGGTTTTGTCAACAGAAAAGGTATAGGCTCAGAGTGGGCATCTAGTGGATATTAACGGGTAAGGGTATAAAAATGGCTAAAAATAAAAAGGTTTCTCCTAATGCCTTTATCATTTTTGTGCAATTAATTGGTTCAAGGTCTCAACATGTATCAATAATATGCAAGTTCTAAAATGTGAAACAAAGTGGCTAAACACTCAAGTAAGAGAATATTTATATCAATTTGGCTCAAAATCTCACAACATGGTGGAAAATAGGTTACTGACATGTGCATGCAAGCCGTCACCTTCAATTTTTTTTACTCGCAAATCCAACATTTCAAATTTTTTTTTTTTGTGAGAAAAACTTAATCAAGTAACTTAATGAATTAACCATGACCAAAGACCTCTACCAAACACTTTGTAAAACAATTATTCAAAAAATTTGTATGGTTTCCAAGATTTCCCACATACCTACACTTGAACCTTACATTGTCCCAATGTAAATAGTTATGAAATATAAAAGTGCGGTCAGTGGGTGCCAAACAAATCTAACACTCAACCTCCAAAATTTCAGAAGTAAATTCCCAGACCATAAACATCAACCCAAGCATCACCCAAGTTCTCACCAAAACAAACACAAAACAAAATAACAAAACAACCTAAAACACACAAAGCACACCAAAACAATTAATAAAATAGTTCAAATTTTTGCAAGAAAGAAGTAAAAGTACGTGGACCTGTTCGACATGCTCAACAACATCAGGCAGAGCTGTCTTGACTGTTCTGTTCCCCATCATCATCATCTTCCTCCTCATCATCATCTTCCTCATCATCATCGGCATCATCATTGCCTGGCTTGTACGGCCAGTATGCTTCCGGCCTAGCATCATATGGCTCCTGCTGTAACGGTTGACCAAAAACTGACTCATATAATGATCGAGTCATATCTCTCATATTATTCAGACCTCCTTGAGCCGCTCCACTCGCGCCTTGCCCACTTGCATCTGATGTCGGGTACGGCACCACCCGCTCAGAATGATGACTCTATGGGTAGCGCTGGTATGTATCACCCATGTCGTAAGGATTCAAAGCTTCCCAATCAGTAGGGGCTGGATGTGAAGAATATGGTACGCCCTGATGGTAATCATTGTAGTGGCACACTTGTTCGTTGTCCCTAAAATTCCTGTTTATTTCTTCCTCTTAGGCCCACATCATCCCCCTTCTAAATCTCCTATCTTCCTCCAGATTCTGTGTTTGCCTATCAAACATTATACGCGAGGCCTCCTCCCAATTAGGATAAGTTGTCGGGCGAGCCTACTCTATTACTTCCGTGAAGGGTTGATTGTAATCAGCACCATACCCAAATCCGTGCTCGAACCCATAACCTGCACCACTTGTCCCTATATTTGGTCCTGTGGGATCAATATCTTCATCTTCTAAGTTCATTTCTTCCTCCTCCGACACATCACTTCTCAGTTCCTCTAAAAACCTAGCAGTTGTGGTATCAGTCAACACATGAGTTGTTGCTGTCAACTCATATCGCCAACTTCCTTGTTGCAAAGATTTTATGGTGTAAGGTTTATGCTTAATTTTTAGCACCGCCGGTCTTCGTGGCAAAACCTTTGCCCATTTAAGGAACTTTGATAACAACGGACAATGAGAAATAACCATCCTTTCTCTTTCTTCAAGTGATTCCCAAATATTCCACATGATCAACTGTTTAGATGACATAACTGGGGAACCCGCCAATAGTGCATGTAGAACCATAACTTCATAAAAATGCACCTTGGTCTTATCCCCCGTTCTCGGGACCACGTTCAATGTTACAAATATCAATAACAACTTGGGAAGTGGCTTCAACATATCTCTTCTCAAAACTAACCGGAATATATCACAACCTTCTTCCACCACAAAAAGGGTTCGTATCATGTTTTCCCACATTGTTTCCTGGATCACGTGAGCCTTCAACTTATCATCAGAAATATATTCATAAGGTTCATTATTCTCTGCTCCAGAGTCAAAGTAGGCAATCTTGTCAATACTCTGAAATGACAGGTCTGCTTGTTTCCCATTCACTGTACCCCTCAAAATTGTCGTTTGGGGCGGGTTATTTCCTTCAATTCACTGAAGGGTCGCCATCCACTCCAGAATTGCTTCACCATACACATCATCAATTCCATCATAATGGAAAGCAAGACTCTCTTCCCAACCAAGCCGTCGAAAACAGTTAACAACTCTATATCTCTCAAAATCCGGCTCATAGATCTGCTTTTTACATGCAAATAATGATTCAAATCCACCAGCTGGGTTTTTCACCTTGTCCATATATAAATCCTTCTGCTGCGGATATGGGAAAGATGATAATCTCACCGGTTTCTTCCATGTTGTGGGTCCAAGTTCCTCTTCAGATTCATGGGCACTCTCTTCCTCACTTCTTTCGTGCAGAACAACAGTGTTTCGTGCCCTCTTTGACCTACTCCGTGATGATGACTCACCCACTTTTTCTTTACCCTTGTGAGACTCTTTCGTTCTGACCATTGTTCCTGCAATTTCACCAAGCACACATAAATTAAAGAATTCACCAAGAATCAAACTTGACAATTCTTCATTAATATTGCTAATTGAATTCACTCCATATTAACTTTTTATCATGTGAAAACAAAATTTCTGCTATTTTCATCAAAACAAGTTTACATGTTGTTTTAAAATTTCAAAATTTCTTCCAAAATCTTAATCAAGTCCTATTCAATTAGTCACTAACACAATTAGCACCAATGCTTCAACAATGGCATCATTCAATCTACGAATTAACTTAAATCATCCCTCCCAAAGTACACAACACAACTACAATGTAACCTCAATTCTTAATTGAAAATATACCTTTAAATAATCACGAATTGTAATACAAACGTACCTTTTGGGTTTAGATGATGAAATCTCAAAGGATGACGATTATTCCTTCCACTACACACAAAAGCCCCAAAAATTACGAAACCCTAGAATTTCGGGTCCCTCAAATATGGTTGATTCGTTGAATTCCGCTCGGTAGGGTTTACTCCTCTTGCAAAGTTATGCAAAAATCCTCAACCAATTTTTGATTTTTATGAAAAGATGGTAGATTAAGGAAGGAAGAAGATGAAGATGAATGGAGGTTTTTAGAGAAGAAGATGGAGTAGAAGGATGAAAGGTAGGGGATAATGAGGAAAGAGGAAAAAAAACGTTTTTCTATTACTTTTATTTATTTATTTATTTTTTTCGGACTTACCTGCTGTCGGAAAACTTTTTCACGCGAAATCCCGTTCCAGCGTAGGCTTACGCTGGAGGGGCGTAGCCTTACGCTGACTTGCTGATGGTTCTGTTTGCAACTTAACTTCGGCGTAGGCTTACGCTGTAGCAGCGTAGCCTTACGCTGCCTTGCTGATGGTTCTGTTTGCAGCTTAACTTCGGCGTAGGCTTACGCTGTAGCAGCGTAGCCTTACGCTGACTTGCTGATGGTTCTGTTTGCAGCTTAACTTCGGCGTAGGCTTATGCTGTAGCAGCGTAGCCTTACGCTGACTTGCTGATGGTTCTGTTTGCAGCTCCCCACTTGAATGTGTTTCGTCCCTGAAACACCGACATCCACCGTAACCTCATACTGTCCGCCTTCCTTTGATTCTTGCACAAAATTAAACTAAAATTAGCTAAACGAAGAAAAATAATAAAACATAATTTACTTAAAAACATCACATAAGCCGGGTTGCCTCCCGGTTAGCGCTAAGTTTATTGTCCTCAGCCCGACACTTCTTCATGGTGTTACTCCTGCTCATTCGTCACCAAGCTCAATAAGAATGCTTCTACTTGGTTTGTTGGCCCATTGATCTCGTTGAGTTCGAGGTATGGCTTTAATCGGTGACCATTCACAACTTGCCTCAAGTGATCCTCACAATCTTCAATCTCTATATCTCCATAGTTGCCAACTCGTGTGATAAAAAATGGCCCCGACCACTTGCTTTTCAATTTTCCTGGAAAGAACTTCAGCCTTGAATTATAAAGCCAGACTCTTTGACCCACTTCAAACTCCTTCTTCCGAAGCTTGGCATCATGAACCGCCTTCATTTTGTCCTTGTAAGCGGATGCACAATCATATGCCTCATTTCTCAATTCTTCTAATTCATTTAGACTTAACTTCCTTTCTTTTCCTGCAATATCATAATCCACATTAACCTCTTTGATAGCCCAAAACGCCCGGTGAGCCAACTCTACCGGTAAATGGCAATCTTTTCCATAAACCAACCGGTACGGGGTCGTGCCAATAGGGGTTTTATAAGCCGTTTGGTAAGCCCACAACGCATCTGTCAATTTGGTTGACCAATCCTTTCGGTCCGCTCGGACGGTTTTTTGTAAAATATCTTTTATTTTCCTATTAGACACTTCCATTTGTCCGCTTGTTTGTGGGTGGTAGGGAGTTGCTATTCTATGATCCACGCCATACCGTTTTAGTAATTTGCCAAATTTAAAGTTTTTGAAATGAGATCCTCCATCACTTATAATGACACGGGGGATACCAAATCTCGAGAAAATGTTTGTTTGGACAAAGTTACACACCACGGTATGGTCGTTCGTCTTAGTGGCTATCGCCTCGACCCATTTAGATACATAGTCGACTGCCACCAAGATATACAAATTGCCAAAAGAGTTTGGGAAAGGTCTCATGAAATCAATTCCCCAAACATCAAAGATGTCAAGGATGAGAATCAGTTTCATGGGCATTTCGTCTCTTTTGGAGATGCTCCCTAACTGTTGACATTTGATGCAATGTTTCGCAAACTCAAACGCATCCTTAAACAAAGTTGGCCAGAAAAGACCACATGAAAGAATTTTGTGTCCTGTCTTTTGGCCACTGAAATGGCCTCCACATGCATAAGAGTGCACATGTGCTAGCACACTTGGAATTTCTTCATTGGGCACACATCGTCTAATCATTTGATCTGTTCCCACTTTAAATAAATCTGGTTCTTCCCAAATGTATTGCTTTACTTGGGATAGAAAATGGGCCTTCTTCTTCTTTACCCAATAACTCGGGATTGCACCTGTCGCCAAAAAATTTATAATATTAGCAAACCAAGGTACAGATGAAACAGACATAATATACTCATCAGGGAATGATTCATTTATCACTGTCGTGGACTCTTCATCCTCAACCATGATCCTTGATAAGTGGTCGGCTACTACGTTCTCACTCCCCTTTTTATCACGGATCTCCACATCAAATTCTTGCAACAACAAGATCCACCTTATTAGTCTTGGTTTAGCATCCTTTTTCTCCATGAGGTACCTGACAGCACTGTGATCAGAATAGATAATAATTTTGCTTCCCCATATATAGGACCTAAACTTGTCTAACGCATATACTACCGCGAGTAATTCTTTTTTCGGTTGTGGTATAGTTCAGTTGAGCACCCGAAAGAGTTTTACTTGCATAATATATGGCAACGGGTTTCTTCTCAACCCGTTGTCCCAACACGGCCCCAACCGCATAGTCACTAGCATCACACATGATTTCAAAAGGAAGTGACCAATTTGGTGATTGTAAGATTAGGGCCTCTACCAATTTTTGTTTCAAAATGTTAAAAGCATGAATACACTCATCATAAAAAATAAACGGTGCATCTTTTAAAAGTAAGTTACATAATGGTTTCGTGATTGAGCTAAAACCCTTAATAAACCTCCTATAAAACCCTGCATGCCCCAAAAATGATCTAATGCCTTTAACATTCGTGGGATGAGGCAAAGTAGATATAACTTGAACTTTCGCATGATCTACCTCAATCCCTCGATTCGAAATCACATGACCCAAAACTATCCCTTCTTGGACCATAAAATGACTCTTCTCCCAACTCAAGACCAAATTTGTTTCAACACACCTTTTTAAAATTTTTTCCAATTGGTTCAAACATGAATCAAAAAATGTACCAAAAATGGAAAAATCATCCATAAAAATCTCTAAAGACTCGCCCACCATATCTGAAAAGATACTCATCATACACCTTTGGAAGGTGGCGGGGGCATTACATAGTCCAAACGGCATTCGCCTAAATGCGAAAGTACCATATGGACAAGTAAATGTTGTCTTATGTTGATCCTCAGGATGTATAGCAATTTGGTTGTAACCCGAATAACCATCAAGAAACAGTAATATTTCTGACCTGCGAGTTTTTCCACAATTTGATCAATGAACGGTAATGGGAAATGAGCTTTTGAAGTAGCTGCATTTAATTTCCTGTAATTGATACAAATCCGCCACCCGGTTACCGGCCGAGTGGCTACTTCCTCACCTGAGTCGTTCTTGACGACTTGAATGCCCGCCTTTTTGGGCACGGTTTGTGTTGGACTCACCCATGTACTATCAGAAATTGGGTAAACGATGCCGGCGTCCAACCATTTGAGCATTTCCTTCTTTACAACTTCCCGCATATTTGGATTTAACCGCCATTGTGCATCGTGAGATGGTGCAATAACTTGATCTGTGACAATCTTGTGCATAACAATCGAGGGACTAATACCCTTCAAATCAGCAATACTCCACCCAATTGCCACCTTATGGGCGGCTAACACCTTCATCATAGCCTCATCTTGTTCCTTTGTTAAATTTGATGCAATGATCACCGGGAGGGTGTCGTCTTCTCCTACAAAAGCATACTTTAGGTTCTTTGGAAACTCCTTCAACTCGACCTTTGGGGGTTGCTCCAAAGATGGCTTCAGCTTTTTGTCAATGTGTTCCGGCAAGCTTTCCACTTGGTGAGTCCACGGTGGTCTCCCATTCTTAATTGCCATTGCTTCAAGCCGTTTTTCTTCTTCTTCGAGTTCCCTGCTTGTCTCAACCTGTAACCTGTCACATGAAAAGCATGTCTCTGTGGTGCCATCCTCGTTTATAATAACATCGCAAAGAGGAATGTACCCGTCAACAATGTCCGCCATAAAGCATTCATCGTTGACCAGAGAGTTAGATATATGTGAAAAAACATTTAATCTCGACTTTCGGTTCCCAAATGTCATGTCAACCGTTCCACTTCGGCAATTAATTTGGGCATTTGCGGTTGCCAGAAATGGCCGACCAAGGATAACCGTAGGTTGTTTTGTTCTATCGGAAGAGACATAATCCAACACTAGAAAGTCCACTGGGAAATAAAACTCTTCCACCTTCACAATAACATCAGTCAATATTCCTCGGGGGAGGTTAGGAGTTAATTCGGCCAAAACCACGGTAGTGTCGGCCTTCATAAGAGGGCCAAAATCATATTGGTCATAAAGGCTCCCCGGAAGAATACTAACACTAGCTCCAAGATCTAGGAGTGCCCTTTTTATTTTGAAATCACCCACTTGAATAGATATAATGGGTGCCCCCGGATCTTGTAGTTTAGGTGGAAGAGCACCCAATAGAATAGCATTTACATTAGCGGTTACATCAAGTTTCTTTGGGAATTTATGATTCCGCTTTTGTGTACACAATTCCTTTAAGTACTTTGAGTAAGCTAGAATTTGTTTAATGGCATCCAAAAGAGGTATGTTAATTTTGACCTGTCTAAACATCTCCCACATTTCTTCTTGTTGTGGTCCTCTTTTATTTACCATTTTTGCTTTAAATGGTTCAACTAATGCCTTTGGGTAAGGGACGGAATCACCCGTCATATCGTTTCTTTTAGCAATAGGTGACTCATCTCTAAGAACCGGTTTAATTTTTTCAAGATTTTGAGTAATTGGTTTTTTATCATTAACAAATTCCGCTTCACCTTCACTTTCCTCACCCTCAATAACATCCTCCACCACCCCTTCAACCAATTGTGGTGGAGACTCGACTTTATTATCGATAACCTTACCATTACGAAGAACCGTAACTTTACTTACATTTGCATTGGTTGAACTCGATCCTTGATGTTGCGGGTTTAATGTAGTGTTACTCGGTAGCCTCCCCCCACCTTGCTTTAGCATAGATATTTCTTCGGCCATTTGCCCCACTTGTCTTTCCAATGCCACAAAAGACTTGTCTCTCACTTCATTCTCCTTCTTTGATTCTTTCATCATCTCCAATAATGCATCCAACTTTGAGCTAACCGCGTGATCACCCCCTGATGACCCATTTTGTTGTTGATGATCTTGATTGTAATTCCTTGGGGGTAATTTGTGTTCCGGTTATTGTTATAAGAGCCCCTTTGATAACTACCCGAATTGTAGTTTCCTTGTTGACGCAGTTGATATGAGGTTGACGAAGTGTTTTGATATACACCTTGAAAGTTGGGGTTCATTGCCGCGTTCCCATACTTGAAGTTGGGATGGTTTCTCCACCCCGGATGATAGTTGTTCGAGTTCATGTCATATTGCTTCCTCTCACCATACACTTGATTCACCTCTTCTTGTCTCCCTTCTTGAAATGGGCATTCTATTGTTTTGTGGCCTAAATCTCCACAATCTTCACAAACGCGAATCGAACTTTTACTCCCGCTACTTCTTTCTTTTCGCCTTTTCTCAACAATGCCAGTTCTCTCTCCATAGATGCTAACCTCTCCTTCGTTTCATAATCCGGGACGGACTTAGAAATTGCGTGTTTAGCTCTTCGGCTAGCCGATGCCTCAGCTTTAGAACTTTGGCTCATCCTTTCTAAGAAATCCCAATCATCTTCTTCGGGATTAGACAACAATGTCCCATTACTTGTGGACTTCAAATACTTCCTCTCCTCTTGAGTCAAACCATCCACAAAACACTTCACTAGTTCCCACAACTCGATTTGATGGTGGGGGCATTTCCTCAACAACTCTTTGAAGCGTGTAAAGGCTTCATGTAGAGGTTCACCCGTTTGTTGTTGAAAGGTCCGAATCTTAATTCGGGAGTCATCCGTCTTTGCAACCGAATAATACTCATCCAAGAAGACTTGCTGCATTTCATCCCATGTGTGGATGCTATTAGCCGGCAATGTGATGAACCATTGCTTTGCTCGATCCTTTAGGGAAAACTGGAAAAGTCTAAGCTTGACCTCGCTTTGATCGAAGTTCTCATCTCCAATTGTGCTACAGATGGCGGCAAACTCGGCTAAATGGGTGTATGGTTCTTCAGTAACCATGCCATGAAAATGTGGGAGAACGTTGATGTAATTCGGTCTTGACTTGAACCTCCTCATTCCCGGAATTGGTGGAACAATTGGAGAAGCATTCTCCGAAATAGCCGGTCGAAAGCGACCATTAACTCCACCCATAGGGGCTACCGGTTGTCTTCGGTTTTCATTATTGTAGCCCCCATTAAATCTCCTCCCTTCTTGTCTAGGAGGATAAACAGGTCTATCGGGTCTACCCGTTCGACCCATTGGTTGTCTCGGTCTTTGGTGAACATAATTCACCTCTTCTTCCTCTTCAAAGCCTTGCCCCTCATTGTATTCTCCAAATTGACTCCTCTCGCCATCTTCATATTCGTAATTTCCAAACCCATCACCATTCCCAACATCTTCATTATCATCATACCCAAAGTATTCACCATCGTCGTCCTCCCAACCATCGTTCTCATTTTCGTTTCTTGGTTGAGTTCCAAAGATGTTTCCAGGAGGGGTTTGATTTTGTTGTGGTCCCCTTCTACCTTGGTACGTGGGATTGGTTCGGATGTTAACGGGTCGGTTTTGTTGAACTGGACCTGATCCACGGGGTTGGTTGTTATTGATAGTTATAGATGGGGTTGGGGTTCCGTGAGGTGGAGTTGGTGGGCGGTTAGGGATAGGGCCTCTGTTTGGAGTTGGGCCACGGTTTCTCAAGCTAGATCCGGAATGACTGCTTCGACCATCCATAGATGATGGTTCCGATGAAATAGGTTGTAGATTTTGTTGTTGGGTTCGGTTTTGCCTTGCTATCTTCTCAATTTCTGGTTCAAAAACAAGTGGTGAAGTCCTCCCGGATGAACGGGTACGCATGCACTAATCTGTCACCTGCACACACAAACAAACACCACGCGTAACACAAAACTAGAAGAAGATTAACCAAACAAAACAAGTAACAAATAGTCGCACGAAATAATTAAAATAAAACACCAAGCGCACACACTCTCCGGCAACGGCGCCAAAATTTGATCGGTGTCGAAGGGACCGGTTAAAGATAAAGAAATAGAGTGTCCTAATCACCTTAAACTAGTTAGGGTAAGAAGGGTGTCGAACCACGAAGAGTTTGTGGTCGGTGGTTAACTTCAATTAACAATGTGATTTATGAAGTTGCAATGGGTCTTTCTGACCAAACACAAGCAATGATTGAGGTGAAATTAACAAATCCAACAAGCAATGGTAATCAACTAGCAAAACGATCATGAGTAATCAAGTAGAAAATAAACGGTTTAAGTTGTAAACAATAATTAAAAAGGAATCACACCCGGGTTTCAAGTTCACAAGTAATTAGGGATTATCACACCAACATATGAGTTCAAACAATCAAATGGTGATCCAAATCAAATTAACCAAATCTAACCAAGAACATCAACATTCATACATCATCGGCAAATACTGTAAAACAATATTCATGAATGAAATCGAGACAAATGTATGCAGTATAGAATTAGATTAATCAATAGATTCAACACAAATCAAAGTTCATAGCAATTATCATCTAACGGGGTCAATGGTGCAAGAATTTATCGACTCCCGTGAGTTCATAACCATACTAAACACAAAGATTCAAGTATTTCAAACCAAACGATTACAAGAATTTTTTCTCAATGCTAGCACATGATAAAACCCTAAAAACTTACAAACAATCCACCCGGGAATGATTACCGGTGGATTAGCCGCTCATGGTTGTGGAATTCATCTTCGATTCTTCGATGATTCGATATCAATCTTCACAATCGATCTTGGAATGGTGTTTCCTAGCCTCCAATCGCCCCCAAATCGCCCAAGAAGTGTGTAGCCAAAGATGATTTCGAATTTGGGGAAGAAACCTTCAATTAAACACCAAAATCAGCTGTTTCCCGAAAATTCGCGTCCAGAAAACGTAACCAGCGTAAGCCTACGCTGGGTTGGCGTAAGCTTACGCTGCCACACTAGAAGCTGCTGTGAAAGAAATGTTCAGGCGTAGGCCTACGCTGGGTGGCGTAGGCTTACGCCAGGTCCTGAGTTTCCGCCCCATTTTCTCCGTGTCTCTTCCGACTCTTGCATCTCTCACCTAGTATCTTCCAAAATCATACTTTAAGCTTTCAACACCTGCACATGCATAGCTACACAAAACTTTTGTATTCCACATGTTAATTTACATAAATATAACATGTTACACCCTTTAATGCATAAAACTTTGGTCGCTTATCAACTGAGTACTTTCACCTGAACGAATACTCTCACTATCACTTAAATCTGCAGAAGATCTTTCAGAGTCACTACTGTGCTTTACTATTTTTTCTCTGTTCAAGACCATAAACGCTTGAGTAGTTGCTTCACCCTTTTTTCTTCAAAGCTTCCCATAGATCTCTTGAAAATGGACACTTCCCGAGACTGTGAATGATTTCTTTTGGTAAAGACAATTTTAAAGTATTTTGCATCTTCATCTCTCTATCAAACATCTGCTTTTCAACTTTAGTAAGAGCTGTCACTGGTTTAGGAGCATCTTGACCCATGAATGAATAAGTAGGATGTTTATATCCTTCTGTTATTGGTCTCCAAAAATTTATATCGGACAAAGAAACATACTCCATAAACCGAGCTTTCCAGGTAGAATAATCCGCGAAAGATACGAGCCTAGGAGGTGACGAAGTTCCTAACATATTGTTGAACGACAACATGATTGTAACGCTTGATGGAATTAAAATCTTCAACAATTGAACTAACTTAGAGCACGTCCAAACCGATTTAAAATGAAGCCTAAACAATCTCGAACTTTCCTGTTCAACTAAAAATCACGTTCTAGTTTCACCAAAAATTATTTGATTCAACCAGAGACGTATTTATCACCCCGTAAATCACGATCAAAAATCCCAAAGAGTAATTTTTAGAAAATATGAACACTTTCTTTTCGCACTTTAAGACCAACCGAAACAACTTTAAACGAGTTCTGAATGAACCGAATATTTTCCAAACAACTAGAAGTCGTGCTCGAGTCTCTAGAAAACCAAGTCGTATTTCCCGGAAACAACGATAAACCACCGAAATCCGTGTTCGAAAAACTCAAAAAATCACTTGTATGCTTCAATTACACGTTTTTAAGCTATTCGAAACAGCTCAAAGCGAGTTCGAAATCTTTCAAAATTTTCCCGAACCAATGCGCATCACATCCAAGATACTTGATATCACTTCCGTTTTCCCGAACATACACGTTAACATCCCGAAAATTAGGCCTAAAAACAACGAAAAAACATCCGCAAAATAGTTATATGAATATCAAATTATGAGTTGTTCAAGTGCATTTAAGGTCTGCTAGCATATATGATTAGATCAAGCGAACTTAATCTTGCTCAGGCGAATTTGAAGCTAGCGAACTTAATTTTTGTTCAAGCGAACTTATTCATTTATCCTATTCATTGTTTGAGTGAACTTAAAGAGCGAACTTCCAGAATATTTTAGCGAACTTGTGATTTCAGATCAAGGATTTCTGATTAGAATTTTGTGTGTTTGTAGGTCCACATGACTCATCTTAGATCGGTCTCATGACAGGACGTATCGTTAACGCGGAGTGCGGAATCCTACCATATTAACGTATGTATATCAATTGACAATAGAAACAGCAGGTAAATAAACTTTCTCTTTTATATCACCTAACAGACTCTACAAACTCTATATTTATAGACACATGTTCTGCAATAAGCGAACTTAACTTAACAAGTTCGCTTCAAAGATTCTTAGGCGAACTTAACAAGTTCACCTCTAATAGACCAGACGAACTTATCAAGTTCGCCTCTAGCAGAACTTGTATTTATACTTAGACAAATCTAAAAAATTACATACTTTTGTCATTCAATCTATGTCCTAACAGACTCCCCCTTGACAATAGCTTGATCTTCTGTCTTCAGTCTTTATGAAGAACTCTTCCAGTTGTCTGGTAATCTGCTTCCTGCATGCACTCCATATCTTTGACATATCTCCAACACTCTTTTATACTGCAATCCTTGTTCTCTCCATTCATCAGTGAACATGATCTCATTCTTTCTTAACGTCCTCTGATCTTTCTTTGAGAAATTAATAAGATTCATTGCATCATTGAAACTAACAATGACCTTATTATCTTTATCATCAATCCTAGCTTCACCAGTATTCACATCTACATACCACCATTTCATATTCCCCAGAAAATCTTGTGGAATTTTCTTCAATGGTATCTTCTGTTCAGCACGTACTGGCTTGAACTTATACTTCCAAGTCACATTCTTAGTCTTTTGATCTATGATCTTCACTCTTCTTCCCTTCTGTGGTTTTAACCTTTCATACTTCCCTGATCCACCTTCTCTCTTTATCAAATTGGCAATCACATCAGCTAATCCACACTTAGATCTATTAATCAATGATTTCGTAGCTAGACCATTCATTTCACACCTTGGCAAGGTATTGAAATACTTGATCCTAGGCTTTAAGTATTGAACAACATCAGATCTTTTAAGAGCAAACATCTTAGTTTCATCATCATAAAAACAACTTATGATCTTTCTAATACACCTCTCTTTATTCACATATCTTTCTTTCTTAGCAGGTTGTATAGGTGACTTTGGTAGTACCGTCATCCAACTATTAACGACTTCTCTCCATTATTCTCTAGTCATACCTGTATTTCTCAAATTTGACTTTTTCATTCTTTAAAGTACCCTGACCAGTTATGTACCCGCCTTTATTACCAGCAAAAGCGACATAACCACCATCAATATTAATCACATCTTCCAACAAATGAATATTCCCTGTCATATGTCGAGAACAACCACTATCCACATACCACGTATTGTTGATAGTCCTCCTTGGTTGTCCCTACATAAACAAAGAAAATCAGTTAGAAATTGGAACCCAAGCCATTGTGGTCTTGGGTCGTCCAGATGGATCAAAATAAACAACTTCAAGCAACTCACAATCAACATTGTCATCAACCTTTGGAACATAAGATTTATGATTAGACCTTTTCAAAGAAGACATAGTATGATTTGTTGGAAAAACATTATTAGATTTATGATTATCATATTCAGGTATTTCCAAAAATTTCTTTAGTTTTCTGTTACGTCTTCTGCGTTGTGGTCTAGATAGTTTGACCTCAGGTTGAGACTCTTTTGGAATTCCAACATGTGGAATCTCAAACTTCTTTTGAAAAACAACAGGTTTAAAAATTCGCTTATCATGTTGCTTAAATCCCGAAGATTTAGCAAATGATTGACAAGGCATATTCTTTTCAACACTAGACGTAGGCTTTTCCCCAGTTTGTCTTTTCAGAATTGTCACTGCTTGTTTTTGTGAGGGATCACACTTTAATTTTCCTTGATTCTTATAAGGACAGTGAATCAGAATATTACCAGCCACATTACAATGAAAACAAACTCTTCTATTTTGATGATTTCTGATATAAGGAGTTTTTCTTGAATTTGATGACCTGTCTGATGAATAAGCTTCAGAAGATTTTTCTGAACAGTAGACTGGCTTCTTTGGAACAAAAACTTGTTTAGTCACCGTCGATGATTTCTTCTTCTGATAACCAGCAACAACAAAACCACTTGATTGTAGCATTTTTGAAAGATTAGGTTGAACAACTTTCACCTCATCTGGTTCTGTTAAAATGCATCTATCACGGGTAACATTCTTCACTACTTTTGGTTCATCAATTTGCACTTCCTTTGGAATGCCTTCAACCTTATTATCATCAAACACCTCATCCTCAGAATCAGAATCATAGATCATATCTTCACCAGTTATTGGATTCACCTTCAACACTGTCTTTGGATCAATTTCCTCTTCATGAATAATCTCTGGTTCAACCACATAATTTGCATTGAATGGTAGAGGGAACAAATCCAATTCCAGCAACCCTCTTAGTAGGATCAGCATTAGCATTAAAGTAATCCAATACTACAGATGAATTTTCAAAGTTTTTCAGCTTTCTATGTAATTTGATCACCTCAGATTCTTTATCAGAAATTTCTTTGTTCTTCTAAGCGACAATTTCATTTCGCTTCTCAATCTCAGCATAAGCCATATCCAGATGATATGCTTATTCCTTATATTTCAATCCCAAAGAGTTCAAATCTCTTTTCAAAGACTCAATTCTATCTATACACAATTTATCATTATCTTTCAATTTTTGATTAACTGAATGCATCGATTTCATATCACAAATTAAATTTGTGTTATCATCCATTACTTTTTGCATTTTATCTTTTATACTTATGTAATTTGAGCAATAAATGTGGCAGACATAATCTTTTACCTTTGAAGGATCTGGCATATCTGCCATGAAGACTTTTTCAATCGGGATATTTTCAGAATCAACACCATCAGAAGAATTTTGAATTAAAACAATATCATCTTCAGATACACCAGATGCAATCTCAGTCTCACCATTTTGAACTTGATCACTTTCTTCATCAGCACTTGGCAAACTCTCACCATCACTTGAGCTATCATCATCAGTTGACTCTTTAGATTTAGTAGAATGAATCTCAGCTACAAACGCTTGACTTACCGAACCAACCAAATCTTCAAGATGAATACCCCAGTCATAATTTTCATCATTCTGAGCAACCAAAGCAGATGATGCAGATGCATGATTAGAATTTCCAGAATTAGAAGAACTATGTGACTGATTACGATTGTTCTGAAAGTTATTAGGCTTCTTCTGAGAATCAAATTCAACTTTCGGCTTCACACATTCTTTGGCAAAATGACCATACTCTTGACAATTATAACAACGAACTTTGGTTTTATCAAATCCCATGCGTGAACGACTGCTAGACCCAATATACTTTCTTCCAGTCTTCTTCAAAAAATCCTTTGCTTGTCGCATCAGCATAGCCATGTTCCATTGTATGTTCATCTCTTCTAGATCAATAGGATCAATCTGTCTGAAATCCTCTTCAATAACCTCTGAATCATGAATCTTTCCTCCAATAAAATTTTCATAAGAAGCCATAAAGGAAGAAAACATAGCTAAATAATCATCAGCAACCCTTTGATTCATATTATGTGTTCCAGACGATGAAGAAGTTGTATTTGCAGAGAAACCTAAATGACTTGAAACCCCAGAACAATGATCATGAGAAACATCTTGAGTATCACCAGAAAATAACGCAACCCCTGCACCAGTTTTACCAAAAGACTTAGCAAAATACATTGAAGGATCTTGAATATGCTCCATATTGGTTTCCTTCTTCTTCATATTCAAATCATGTGATTGAATCTTGCCAAGAACCTCTTCAAGAGACATAGTTTTATACTTGATATTCTCTTTGATCAAAACCGTATACACATCAAATTTAGATGGTAATGTCTCCAAAAACTTATCATTTATCTCTTCAGTCTCATAAACCACTAAAGCATTTGACAACTCACTCAGCAAATGATAGAATCTCTTTACAAGATCATTTAAAGATTCATTTTGAAAGTGCTTGAATACTAAGAATTGCTTCTTCAGTAATTCTTTTCGGCTTTTCTTAACATCCAAACTACCTTCACACCTCTTTTGTAACGCCTCCCACAATTGTTGAGAAGTTCTGAATTGTTTAAAGCTATAATAAATTTCTTTAGGAAGAGACATTGAGATACTGGCCATTGCCTTCTTTTCTCTATCAAACAATATTTTTTCTTCTGTGGTTAATGCAGATACTGATTTAGAAACATCATCCTTTCCCATCCAAGTATATGTCAGATGCGTATAACCCTCCAAAATTGGAATCCATAAGCTTGTATCAGTAAAAGATACGAACTGATCAAACCGATCTTTCCAGTTGGAATAATCTGCAGGACTTAACAATTTGGGCGGTTTCTGAGATGTACCAATCTCGTTGTCGTAATTTAACATATTAGTCACTTGCACCATATTTGCCATTTTCTGAAAAAATTTCCAAGTGTTGAACACAAAACTCCCTTAGGCGAAGATAATAAGTTCGCTTCAGCCAAACAAAAGAATTTGAATATCAAGCGAACTTGATAAGTTCGCTTACCCAAGAAATCAAATAAGTTCGCTTACTGATAAGTTCGCCTACTAAGTTTGCTTAAACTGAGAGAAGCGAACTTAATAAGTTCGCTTGCTAAGTTCGCCTGCAACAACTTTCAGCAAGTTCACCTAAAACAGCTGAAACAAACTCAGCAAAAACTTTAACCCAAACACGAACAAACAACACCAAAAATCATCATTTCTCACAGATTAGAAGGAATTTGAAGAAATTGGACCGTAGGATTCAGTATTTCATGAATTAGAACACTTCTATCGGATCAATTTCACCAAAATCAACCTCAAATTCATGAATTCAGCAGTAAAATCAGTTTCAAGAACTTGAAAACTCCATGGATACAAAAAATGCTTAATTTCTTGTCAAATTGTACACAAAAACGTCTCTAATCACCAAGAATCAAACGCAAATCAAGAGCAAAAGCTCTGATACCACTTGTAGGTCCACATGACTCATCTTAGATCGATCTCATGACAGGACGTATCGTTAACGCGGAGTGCGAAATCCTACCGTATTAACGTATGTATATCAATTGACAATAGAAACAGCAGGTAAATAAATTTTCTCTTTTATATCACCAAACATAGTTTACAGAATACTTGATCATTCAATCTATCTCACGCGTGTGTTCAGAACAGACTCTTCAAACTCTATATTTATAGACACATGTTCTACAATAGGCGAACTTAACAAGTTCGCTTCAAAGATGCTTAGGAGAACTTAACAAGTTCGCCTCTAATAGACCAGGCGAACTTATCAAGTTCGCCTCTAGTAGAACTTGTATTTATAATTAGTCAAATCTAAACAATTACATACAAAACATAAAGACAATAAGATCTAAACTATTACAAAGCTTTTGTCATTCAATCTATGTCCTAACACATATGCAAGATACTATATATAGGATTTGGACTTAGTAAACAAAGAAATTGAACATGTTGACGTATTTGATTTTGGTTGTTGATTTGAACTATTGTAATGAAATCTTGATGTAATTAATATATGAAACTTTAATTGATCATGAGCTTATGAACAGTCCACACGTCCGCCCCGACGTATTCCGCCATCGGTTGGGGTGTGACATTAGTCGCGCTAACTCGATTGGAGGTTGAACGGGTGTAATATTGACCTAAACACGTCACCATTGTTGATAGACATGGTGGAAAACATGCAAACATTACAAACAGTCAGCTTCGGTTGCGAGCGCTTTAGTAAACAAGAACATAGGTTAGCTACCTATTGATATATATATATATATATATATATATATATTGAATGTACATGATCTGGCAAACATTATTACAAACTGAAACTTGTGAACTCACAACATAGTGTTGACACTTTTTCTTACATGTTCTCTCAGGTCGCTAAGCACAGGTGCACATTTAGGACATGAATTGGAGTCCTTTAACATTTGAACAATTTATCTGCTTTTATTTCATTGACTTTGGGCGCGTTTGTTTTTTCGCATTAAATACTTTGTTTATCAGGCTTTCGCATTTACTCTAAACATTAATGTTTTGTTTAAACTCATATAGTGTCGTTTGATGTAACTAATGTCTGAGATCCTGGTTTGTCACACGCCTTGCGGTAAAACTCCGTTAGTGGATTTTGGGGGTGTGACAGGCGACTCTCCTTAGTGCCATGCATATGCATGGCGACACAACTTAGTGTCATCAAACTAGCGTCACTGATTGGAATGACACGTGTTCCAATCATTGGAAACCTTAGGGACGACATCACACATTAGTGTCGCCACACATTTAGTGTCGTCCCATCAGGCTTCATCTTCGTCAAGTGGCCGCGACTAGTGCCGCCTGAAGAAATAGTGTCACCTATTAGTGTCGCCACTTGAAGATCTTCATTTTCATCCCCGTGTTTACCCCAAGTTCGTAAATTTTTATGTCCAAATCGTTTGTTTAACTCCCATAAGGTCAGATCTGGGCTTTATACCCCATTTCATATGTAAAAACCTTGTCTTTTAAGATCAAAACCCTAGTTTTACCCCAAAATCCATTTATACTAAAAACAGAGGAATTAGGTTGGATTCTTACCTTAATGACAATGTTTTCTTCTTCTGATCTTGCTTATAAACACTAGAGAAGTAGTCTGTAGCAAATCTTTGAGCTTTTCTCCACTTTCTTTCTCTAGAACCTCCCTTTCTCTCTTGACGATTTGAATGCAAGTGATGGAATGAGGACTGGTTAGGGCTGTAGTAGGGTTAAGGGATGTCCATATGGGCCAATCCCATCATCCCCGAGACCATCTTCACTTTTCTTTCTTTGTTCCATCCTCTCGACCCAATTACACATGTCAGGTTTTCCGGATATTACAACATTAAATACTTTTTTAGATATCTCCTCGTCCGTTGTAGATTGGAATATGATATTAGAAATAAATGATTACTTTTTTAGGCCCAACCTTTAATTGAACTAAAACCTATTGGGAATTTGTCTAACCGAACCGAATTTAGAACGAAATAAGTACTTAATTACAGTATCGATTTCGTAATATGTATGCTTTATGGTAATTGCTATTAAACGAACCACACTCCATCGTATATGTTAGGAGTCCATTGATGAGAAGGGTCTAGGAAAGCTGTAGTGTTTGGGGCCTTGATATTTTTTTGGAATGGAATGTGAACGAGTTATTTAGTTCAATAATAGGTTGGGTCCAAGGTCAAGGAAGTTGTGACTTGATGAAAAGGGATACGGTGAACAACGACATCTTTATTGTATTAGAACATGAGAATAGCAGATATAGTCATAATTCAACGGGCCAAATCCACTTATTTTTATGTGTTTAATTCTATATGGGTAGTAGACCCGACTAGTATTATTAAAATAACCAGGGAAGCAAAACCAAATCAAGATGATACAGATCAACCCCATTTTTTGCGCCAAAGATATTATGTTTATTTTAATATTTTAAATATTAATATTCTAAAATTATAAATCAATAACGTGACACTTGTCAAAATATCAATCCCAAATTATGCAAATTAAACTAGAAGGACTAGAAGTGTAATTAAACCAAACCCCGAGGACCAAAACTAAAAATTGGGAAAAACAGACAGTAACGGACCGTCACCAGGCATAACGGTCTGTTACGGACCATGAAGTAACCTTTGCGGTAGAGACACGTGTCCCAATGACACATCTTTGTTTTCTAACGCGTGTTAACTCTATGACGGACCGTCACATGCCATAACGGTCCGTTACGAGGTTGCAAGCCCAGAGAATGACACGTATCACAATGGTTTTGACGTGTGGACAGGATTCTGACGCGTGTCTTGCTGACTCGCAATCAACAAGACGGTGACAGACCGTCACCCCCTGTAATGGTCCGTCACGAAGTTGAAATATGCCTATAAGTAGATGGAGCAAAGGCAATGTTATTCACACAAAATCCACATCATATTTCACTCTCAAAATTCGAATTCGTACCCGTAAGTCTGATACTCGTGTTCCGTTTCCAAGCTCGTTTAAGCACGGCGTGATATTCCAAGCATTGTTGAGGTTCTGTCCAACTTAGGATTCATCTAAGAGGCTTTTATAAGCCGTTGTCTTGCCAAACTTATATCAGGTGAATACATTTAAGTGATTTCAAAACCATGAAATGATTTATGGTCTAACAAAAAGAATTCTAAAACCATTTGATTGCATAAGGTTGTTTATGTGATAGCATTCAGACCATAAGTTCACGTATGATTGGATCCAATTTATACACGTGTTACAGATGAAACACAGTAATGGGGCTAGTAACATGCTCGGTTGTAGGCATACATAAAACAGGATCATCCAAGTATAGTACTAGTGTGTTTAGTGGTTATACCTTTCGGTGAAACAGTCCTACTAAGTGTCTAAACTACTAATTCAAATATAGTCAAATTGTTTTACTATTTCAATTTAGTCAGAGAAAATAGTATGAATTAAGTATTCACCGGCCCTTTGCTGGTGTATTTTAAAACATTTTACAGGTAATCAGGAATAAATGATTATATGGGTTTTTATGTTGAATGGATATTGACTCCATAGGTAGCCTATAGCAAGGATTAGATGCCGAAGGGATGACGACTCCTTAGACATCACTAGAACATGTTGGCTCTGAAATATTATAAATCCTTATTTATCCATGTACAAATTATGTTTTGAAATCTTTAGGGTGTTAATCCTTGTTTTGAAATGAAAGTATGTTTTGCGTTATTTTAACTCTTTAAACTAACCATTTATTTCTGTTGCGTATAAAATTCAATCAAATGAATAAACCAGTAAAAAGGTACTAAACGTTGGTTGCACGCCCGGGGTCCGAAAAACCGAGGTGTGACAGGTTGGTATCAGAGCCAAATGTTTTAACGAATTAAATACTTGTTTAGTATCTAGGATTTAACCAAGAGTAAGTCAATGCCTGTATAAGTTATGATGCTTATAGACAAAATAGGTATATACAAGTACTAAATATTATTATACATGACGTATGATAGCTACTACACAAACTTTTTTTACAACGAACAAATGGTAAATAATGAATCTCGAGAAATACCTTATTTCCCTGGAACACGGTAACGTCTGATAAAACATGTTGGGACTAGTTTGAGAATGATGTTATCAAATCAAGCGATCATGAGAAGTTTAGATTCGTGTATGAAAATTGGCCTGAGAGTCGCTAGCGACATTCTGAGAGTCGCTAGGTTGGCTTCAGCCGACACTCACTGAGTGTTGGCTATGCAGATCCCCGACTCTCAGAGATTCTGGTCAGAGAGTCACTAGCGACACTATGAGAGTTGCTAGGTAAGTGTCAGCCGACTCTCAGAGTGTCAGCCATGCACATAGCCGACTCGCTCAGGTTTCCTATATATATATATACCTGACCATTTTCATAGAATTTGAGATCTCTTTTCATAGTTTTTGCCATTGTAATTTCTTCTGTTTAGCTTGGTTGAGAGGTTATTGGTTTTTGTTTGATCCATCACCCCGGGGAAGCTCACCCAGGGTGGATGGTGGTTGATCATTGTAATCGTTTCATGTCCAGGATCTTATTGTATTCATCAAAGTGGACTGTTAATGATATCATGGTGTTTTTGTTCTTATTTTTGTGCTCTTTTTCTTACATTTCTGTTGATTCCTCATTAAACAGCCCGTCTATAGTTGATTTGTTGATCAGATCCTGTCTAGAATCATTATAGCATGGATATCCATATGTTCAAGACCTACAAAACTATCCATTGATGATTCCAGCGATGTTTACCTTTATGACCACTATGAGGAGAATTGGGGAATGGAAGTAGATAGCCACATGATAAAAGAAGAGTGCAATCTCTCGGGATATCAAGCAGACTCGGAATTAAGCAATTGGCGATTTGATACACCACCACCACCACCACAGGTAAATTCATTGTATGTAGAAACCAGTGGTGCAACCCAGTGGTTCCAGAAAACCACGAATGAGTGTACGAGCCCCAAATAAAAAGATGCAGATGACGACTATAGAATAATTAGAAGCTATCTACGAGGAAATTAAGATGGAGAATTCCTCAGATGAAGAACCACCCTAATACCCTAGTAACTTAACACGTCCTGTAGAATTATGGCGTGGCCAGCCAACTCTATTTACCATGACCTAATGATGGGACATAGGGAACCACCACCACTGCATGGTAATCCTTCTGTTAAATCCACCTCGGCTATCGAATACCTAGACCGAGCATTAAGGGAAACTGATGAAACCAAGAAGATTCTAATGATAGCCAAGGAAAAGAAAAAAAAAGCTAGAGGAAAATTTTTAAAACTAGGAGAAAAGATTAAGAATTTGGGGGAGAAGCTTCTAAAGGGCTAGAGTAACTGAATATAAGATATTATATTGTATATTATATAATATGTAATATGTTCCAGTTTTATGATATTTGTTTATTTAAGTATTAGGTTTAGAATTATGACATTCCTCTTTATTTTATATTATAGCATGTCCAAGCAAGTAGAAAAAAGTGGACCCTCAAATAACACCAGGGGAAGAAGGAAAAAGATCGTGGAGATCAATGATAATATTGAACAAACAACTCAAAAAGCCGAGCTTTAGAAACTGATAGCCCAATGAATAAAAGAAACCATTTCAACAATTTTAGTACCTATAAAAAAAGATAATTCCGCTAGCCATAATAAAACAAACCCTAAATAAAAAAGAACCAATGACGATCGCCACATCTCAAATGGTGATAATTCCAAGAATAACGACGAACCTAAGGGAAAGAAAAACAAACAGGAGGGATGTATGTATCATACATTCCAGGCCTACAAACCAATTGATTTTGCTGGTAATGAGGGAGCAGTAGCAGCCCTGCATTGGTTGGAGAAAATAGAGTATGTCTTAGCCATCAGCAAATGCGCTGATGAGGATATGGTGTTATATAATTTATTTAAAGAGAAAGCGTTAGAATGGTGAAATTGTATGGTACAAGCAAGAGGGAGGAAAAAGACGTATGCATTAGATTGGGAAGAGTTCCGTGAACTAGTAGTGCAAAAGTTTTGTCCCATGAATGAAAGGGAGCAAATAGGGAATACAATTTTAAATCACCGAATGGTCAGTGCAAATCATCGAGAGTATGCTTCAAAGCTCTTTGAATATGCTCGTTTAGTCCCACACTTATCCACTCCAGAATCAAGCCTGATCAGTCGCTACATTTGGGACTTGTAAGTGAAATTAGAGATATGGTTAAGATTGTATTGCCTATAACCATTGAGTCCACCGTAGAGTTGGGAGGACTACTGACGGATGGTATGGTGAGAACAAAAGAGGAAAACAGAATAAAAGAAGCTACAAAAAAAAGTGGGAGAGAATTTGAAAAATAATAATAAATGGAAAAAAGGAAACACGCCAGAAAGGAGAGAGTTTATTCTAGACATTTTGGGAAATGCATATATGAAAAATCTTCTTTCTGTGACTTTTGCAAAATATCGGGACACCCAACCGAGAATTGCAACAGGAAGAAGAATATTGTTTGCTTCAACTGCGGAGAAAAGGGACATTTCAAAACAATGTGCCCAAATTTAAATCAAAATGGTGATAGTGGAGTAAAGACTAACGAGGGAGCAAAGAAAAACATGAGAGCATTTGTGTTACATACTCACGAAGTAGCTCGGATACCAGACGTTGTCACCAGTACTCTACTCGTTAATAATATCTATGCTAGAGTTTTATTTGATTGTGGTGCAAATCAAACTTTCATAGATTATAAATTCTATAGTCTATTGAACGAGCCCTTAGTTAAACTAGACCAAATTTACGAAGTCAAAACAACATAAGGGAATCTAACCAAAATATCTGAATCATTAGAGAATTGTAAGATTACTCTTTTAGGACATGTCATACTAGCACGGTTAATGGCAATAAAAATGGCAGGCTTTGACATTGTTCTTGATATAGACTGGTTAGCCACCAACCAAACATGTATCACCTGTAATAAAAAAGCCATTGAACTCCATACACCATTAGGAAAAACGATAACAATTTATGGAGACAAGTAGATGAACCAAGTTGGAATTATATCAATAATTAAAGCCGCTAAATGCTTTGTAGGGTTATGAAAATTTGATTAAGCTAATGTTCAATGTAACTTTGTTCAAGTCTTTTGTAATCGTAAGTGTACTTGTGATTGAGTTTATAAAAATCGATAGTATACCTCAATCGTAAGTCTAGTTCCCATAGCAACCATGGTTACCATTGTAAGTAACACTACAAAATGTTATGGTTGCGATTAACTAGTATAGGACTATAAATAGAATAGTTTGCAGTTTTAGGGTGTGCGTGTTGAGAGGTTTTAACCCTAATCGTTTGCAAACATTTTCAATGATTCTTGTCCCGGTTCTTACTGTATATTTGTGTTCTTGATCTGTTTGTTACACCGCACCCAATCTTTCATTGTGTTTGATTTGAGCTATTACACCACCACACACTGATTCCGCTAGTGTGTGTGTGTGAATATTGATCCCTGGTTCTGAGACTGGCTTGGACCTACATATTCACTAAGTCATTTGATTCTCCTAGATTCGAATGCTTGATGGAAATGCTCGGAATGATTAACTTTGAGTAATGATAATTTAGTTTGATAATAATTTGGATTATTGTTTATCTTTAAAAAACCAAAAAGATTTTCTTTTGTATGAGAAAAGAAAATTGTAAAAAGATTTTCCATTTTGACTTGTTAATTGGGAAGATTTACAAAAAGATTCTCCTTTATTTTACAGTTATTTCCAATACAAGGGGTCTCCGCAAATAAATCTTTTGGGGGAGAAAGAAAAGAAAAGGAAAAAGAGTCGTTTGTGAATATTTGAAGTTTTTATTAGCATGTTTTAAGCTAAGTTTTCGTCGGCATGAGAATATGAGAAAATGAGATCTAACCTTGTGAGAAGTGATTGAGTCTAAGCTAAGTTTTCTTGAGCATGGACCGGATCATAGATGATGGTTCTTACTTTATGACTAGCCGATAGGCCCGACATTCATTGAAAATAAAGAGTAGTGTGAAAAGTAATATATTCTATGACACATGTGTTTGAATCCATCTTTAAAAACATCTAAACCATTTTCTATTAATAAATCAATTCTATTAGATGTAGTTTACACGATGAATTTTGATACACGCATCAAAAGACCGTTATAATAAGGAATAGTCAGCACCGATGACCTCTTATGTTTTGTTTACACAAAGATTTAGAGTGCTTATATTTTTCCCATCCTTTACACACATTTTGATGGGATTTTTACTCACCATCATTTTCATTTGCTCTCATCGTCCATTAATCACACACATACATCATCATCATCTCCCCTTAATTCCGATCAGGTATATGGTCTCATTATTCAGTCCCTTTGGTTCAATGGTACATTACAGTGTACACCTAGGTTTTGATTGTGTAGGTTTGGGTGATAACTTGTAAATATTTTGCTTATTTATTCATAAGCGCTTGTTTAGGATGATGTTGGTATAAATTTTATGCATTTTGGTCAAGCTTTGCAAAACCTGTTGAGGAAGACAACTACTTACGATCGTAAGTAGTGGTTACGATTGGATCTCTCAATCGCAAGGACTAACAGTTACGATCATAGTACACTTAACAAAATTTCTAAATCAAAATGCTTCAATCGCAATATGACTATCATAATTGTTAACCCTATCGTAACTACCATAGTTACGACTGAGTTATTTCCATCGCAATTATAGTTGCGATCGCAAGTGTAGTTGCGATAACAAGTTTTCTGAAATTTTGCGAAGTGTTTGGAATTTTGACTAATGTTTGACCTTTGATCTCTTTTTTTGGCAGAAATGGCTTTATAATTTGTAAACAAGCATAAATTTTGTGCTTACCTGAATAGAGATTATTCAAAGGAGCCAATTTTCATCAAGTGATTGACTTCTTGACAAATTCTCAGATTCACAGAGCCATATCTTCCAACCCAGTCATATTTAAGAATACCATTAGGGAATTTTGTAATACTGCACATACAGAGATAGTACAAGTAGAAGATCATACCGAGGAGCAGTTGCACCTACAGTATATGGTCAGAATGTTGTAATCTATAAAGCAGTAGTAAGAAAAGTGTTGGGATTCAAAGTTCAGCCAAATTTCCCAACTAAATACACATCTTACTTCATAAAAGATGGCTACAAGAGAATGGGTAATGCTGTTGACTTAAAGAGTGGTCAAGTGATAAAGACTTTGTTATATCACAACTGGAGATACATTGTCAATATCTTCATCCACTGTATATCTATAAGTAAAGGAGGTTGGGATTCAACCTATGCCTCTATGGCATTTGCTGCTTTGGGACTAACCAAGGGAAGAAACTACAACTTCTCGAGGATGATATTCCAAGGAATGATTGACAATGTCACTAGGAAAACCAAGGACAAGTTTCTTGCCTATCCCAGATTCCCACAAATGATCATCAATGCACAACTGCAAAATCTGCCACAAGCTGGCAACACACTAGTACTGGTATGAAGAACCTTGTTTTTGCCTTTATGAAGGGAAGAACCTTGTTTTTGCCTTTATGAAGGGAGGACATAAGAAAAGCAAGTGGGATGGTGTAATTGTCCCTTTATTTGGGAACATTATTGGAGAACTAGACCCAGAGATTCCTGATAAGGACCCAGATCTTGTAAATGTAGACTCTAATGAAGAAGAGGAAGAACAAGTGTGAAATCCCTGGTTTCTATTTCATCTAGAACTTGCTACTTATGGTAACTTTGGATGCCCTAGATTCTATCTTAACCTAAGTTATTAAAGTCTGAAACTTTATTAAACCATAGTAAAATTTAAAGGACTAAAGTTACACATATGTAAACTTAGGCTTTCTTATGTAACATCTTTAAAACCATGGATAATTAATGTTTTATTTATTTGATTTCATATTATTATATATAGTTTCAAAATTTATTAGTAAATAATTATATTATTATTAAAACCTTTAAAAAACATTAAACTTATCTTAATTAATAAAAACTATTATTTTATTCAAGCCTATCCTAATCTAAATCAAACTACCCACTAATTAACCATCCTTATCCCATTCTTGTATTTAATCCTAGTTAATTATTAATTCGTTAATTACCATTATAAACCATGGAGTATTCTAGATGCCATCCTATATAATTTGAATTTTTATATAAAAATTATAAGATATTATTAAACCATATTTATCTTGTTGCAATCCTAGTCAAACCTAACTAAATAAACTCTCATTCACCCTCAATTCCCCAATTCTCTCTTAAACTTATCCTATAAATAGACCCTCATTCACCCTCAATTCTACACACCTCAAACGATTCTCTATGGCTCTCTAGCTACTAAAGATCGTTCCTCTCCTCCCTTGGAAGATTCTAGTTCATATCTTTTCGTTCTAAATAAGTTCCTTCTTATGCTCTTCATAGTTCATACTTCTTTTTCAAAATCCTTCATAACTAGCTTAGATCTATGACTCCCTAACATGTTTATGTTATAATCATAGATCTAATTCAAGATCAAAAGCTAAATCAAGCCTTGTTTAATCAAAACTTTCATTATGATCATCAAACATCAAAATTCGTATTTTAACAGATTCACTGATCTGACTTCGGAAGGCCATATCTGCCTCAAAACGAAACCTTTTTTAGTAATTCTTTTTTGTTTACAATCAAGTTCAGTCTCTTGTGATTCCAACCATATAAAGAACTTCTCTAAGTTTTTGACCCCCAAACAGCCAAAACAAAATCATTGCGCAAGGCTGATATGAATCTGTCCAAATTTATCTTTTGCAATTCTTTTCACCTATTTATGATTTTGTTAGAAAGCAACGATTTTTATTATAATTTACTTGATATATTCATGATTATCATGTTAAAATCATAGATCTTAAATAATTTTATAAACCCTTCAAACTTATCTAAACTCTTCATAAACATTTTGACTTTGATCTTTCTAGTTACTTTCAACTTCTAAAATCATGTTTCTAGTAAAACTCTATATTTTCAAATTGAACCCCTCTAGTATTCAATTTATTCATTTCTATCTCTACTAAATTTATATTTTCACTTTCAACCCTTATCTTTTCCAACCTTACAAAACATACCCTAAACTTGGTTTCGTTTACAAATAGAGTAACTTTCAAACCAATATGTAGCTATCTGACAAAGAAGAGGGTTCTGGCTAGGAAAGATGGGGTTCTGATCCAACCAACTCTTTCCTGGAAACTTTTCTGTCAGAGGTACTACTCTGGAATGATAACCACTTCTCATATACAATAACCACTTTCAACTATTTACAATAACAACCCCTCAACTATTCTAAACTTGTTTATAACTTAACAAACTTACTTAGGGAATCTTTAAGGCATATTTCTAATCCAAGTTACTACAAGTGCAAGTTCAACCCTCTAACTTTGCACGGTAAGTTCATAACCCCTCTTTTACTTTCTATATTTGGGATGGAAAACATGCTCGTATTCAAACTCTATATCCATACTATTATCATACTACAAGGTTTTCATACTATTTCAATAAGAACTTTCTATACTTGTAAAATTAAACAAGTTCATACACACTCTCTATCACACCATTAACTTTTTAGCCAGTGGGAGTAAGTAAATAGATCTATTGGCCTGACAAGCCCATCTAGTGCTCAAGTTAATGTATTCTTTTTAACATCTCGTGTTGACTTATTCTTTTCAACTCGAGGTAGCTAGATGACAGAACTGCATACTATAACAACACTTTAGGTCTGAGGTGTTCAGACGAAGAAACTATTCTAGTCACTAGGGTTGGTTGTGGACCTCGATGTATGAAAGCTTAATTTAATTGTATTGAAACTGTTTATGAAGTCTACACTATTATTTTATGCTATATCTATGTATCTACTTAAACATATGTTCTCACCAACTTTTTAGTTGACCTATTTTAGCATGTTTTTCAAGTGAAGCTAACTAGGATGTTGATATGCTCATGCTAGGATCAAGGACTATGCTTTAGTGGACTTAGATAGACATTAACAAAAAAAGACTTATTTGTTCTACTTGTTTTGTTTGACTCTTATAATCAATGTAATCAACTATTTGATTAATATGCTAAGCCAAGCAGATGCCTGAAGCACAATTTCACCAAGATGAACCTTTGTTTGAAACCGCTAGTGAAGGCAGTAGAAGTGAAGAAGAGGGTGATTACTCTTCTGAAACTGATTCAGAAGACCCGGACGAGCACCGCATCCTATATTACACTGGTCTTGCACCTGGCAAGAAAAGGAAGCTTGGTGGTCCTCCTCCACCATCTTCCTCTAAGAGATAAGTTAGTGATAGTGATTTAGACTATTAAACCAAGATTCCTTTTAAGAAAAAGAAAACAAGTCTTGGAGCAGGCATCACTATTGGAAGCCACACACAACCATCATCTCCTCTTGTAACACAACTTTTACCCCCAAGACAATCTACTGAACAACCAGAGACTCCAAGTCCTCAATTAAGGTTAAAGACGCTGAGCTTGGAAGTTCATACCTTGAAGAATCAAATAGCTGAGAAAGACAAAGAAATCGACTCTATGAAGACTAAGATTGGATAGTTAAAGAATCAGTTGGCTACACAACAAAAGGCTCTTTCTAATGTTATGAAGATTGTGGATCAGCTGGCTAAGTACTCCGCCCTGAACTTTGAGATGCCAACCTCCACTGGGTTTCATGATGCTTCAACCCAGAGAGAACTCAATGTCAGTGTGCATTATTATGGCATTCCCAATCCGGACCAACAAGCAGATGACTCACCAATGAAGGAAGCTCAGGCTCAGGGGAAGAGAGTGGACTCTCCTGTAAATGAATCCACAACTCCATCTTCACCTAAATTTAGAGCTGATCTTGAATCTGTTATTGTCTTGTATACAGGTTTAACTGCATCTGCTAGTCCCACACAGTTAATCAAGGTGAAGGTTAAGGATTTTGATGTAGAATCAAGTATGAGAGCTGCAAGCAGAACTGATAAAGGCAAAGCTAAGATATCTAAGTCTGAGATTGAGGTGATAGAATTGGATGAGAGTGATGTTGATATTGATGATGACCTTGCTGACTTACTTGATCAGATTGAAAACTTTGGATATATTAAAGACCATCCAGAGATACTTTTCCATGAAGAAGAACCAATTGAGAAGATTGTGTATACAAATTAAGCAGGTCAACAGTTTGAAGGAATATCTGACAATGCTGAGGAGGTTGATATAGACACAGTTGAGTCAGCAACTACACATTTAACTGAACCTCAAGCTTCTACTAAGGGTGCACCTCTAACTGCAAGTGTACACAGAGACATCTCTCAGATTTCACATGAAGAAAGAAGAACAGGGTTTAGAAAGCCTACTGGGACTAGGGCTGACACAATACAGTCTTATGAATGGAGAGCTGAGTACAGAGAGCTACAACAACCGCCTATTGGTTGGAAGTATGATGCATAGAGAAAGTTGTACATTGTCAAGAGATGCAGATGAAGTGTTCAAAACTTTCAAACCCCAAATGATTTCAATACTATGCCCAAGTATGACTTAAGGGCTCTTGGCAAGTTACAATTGCAAAATCTTGCTATTGACAGTGAAGCAAGAGACTTTGAACGCATTATGAGAAATCAATGAGAATCAAACTTCAAAGTTATTATGCCAATTAAACCCTTGCAAAATATTGCTAATAACAGTGAAGCCAGAGACTTTGAACGCATTATGAGAAATCAATGTGAATTAAACTTCAAAGTTATTATGCCAATCAAACCCAGATACAAAAAGTCAAAGACTAAGTTACATCAATTTACTTAGAGGCCTCTGATTCGTCTAAGATACAATCCTCCCATAACTGTCAGGACCGTAACTTTGCCAAAGACGGTGCATGTCTAGTTGAAAGATTTCATCAAAGGATTTTATGATCCAGATATAGGAAATGATGTGATCCAATGCAAGGACAAAGAAGACATCAAGATTTTTGAACCCATGGAACTGCTCAAATTGCAACTTGAAGATCTGGAATTGTTATTCTAGAATCCCATTCAGATTGCTGGTAGGGATTATGAGGCTGATGCCAAAGCATTCCAGTGGGTTGTGACACTACATGTGAGGCCATTTTTTAGCATTCCTGAAGACATTGAAGCAATAGCTTTGTAACATCCTAAAAATCTAAAATGAATAAAATAAGGGTTTTAATAAATTCCTATAAGAGGAAGGACTCTTTGTGTAAACATCTAAAAATGGGAAACACCCTACCTAACCTAAACCACCCGCAGCGTAAATCTCACCATTTCATACCTGCAAGTTTACGCTAAAGCTGTGTGGGTTTTCGGGGAAGTTCTCAGCCAAAGTGAAAGGGAAGAAACGATTCGGGTGGCTTCACTAGGGGAAGAAGATACAACAATTTGGCACACTTTTGGGGTAAGAATCTGCCTTATAGCTTCTATTTTCATTCACGTGAGGGGTATTAGAGTAAAAAGGGTTTTAATCCAAAAAAGGAAGGGCTTTTATGTATGAAATGAAATAAAGCTTATAGATTTGATGTTACAGATGTTAAACAAACACTTTCAACGTATAAAGTTTGAAACTTGACGTAAAAACAGCCTAGATCTAGATCAGGCAAAAAACTAGGGTTTTTGGGAGAAATATCATAGTTCTCGCACAAAGTATGCGTTCATAATTCTCGTGCATGAACTATGAAGTTCACACACACAAGACTTAAGCAATATTTGAAGTGTATGCAAACCTAAGATGAACATATACTTGGGGTATACACATGGACACCCTGTGCGAGTACTTAAAGTTCACACATGTATGCTTGCATGTGTGTACTTGAAGTTCTCGTAGTAGGAAAGTGAGCAATTACGTGTATAGATACTTACGTATGTGTTTAAGGTTCACATAATGTACTGTTGCAGGTTAGCATAGTCCATTGAGACCTCAAAGTTCACCCGAGCTAAGTACTCATACCAAATACCACATATGAATTTCTAGATGCCCTTTTTAAAGAAGTTTTATACGTTTTGGGCTGAGATGCATACTTAAGTGACTTATGATATTCTTATATAATGAAAACCAATGGCTATGTCCATATTATGAAAAGTTGAATGTTAAATGAATGATTGCCCTATGTGCTTATATGTACGTGTTAATAGTTCCCTTTGTGGAAAACGGACGACCAGACGAATACTTATGCAGACGGTACGTTTACGGCTACTTCGATGGACGGTATGTTTTACGGTTGCATATGTGGACAGTAGGTGCTTATTCGATGCTACGACTACTTCGGTAGATGGTTGGTGCTTTTCGATGCACGACTACATAATGTAAACGAATGGGAACCGGCTACTTCGATAGATGGTTTTACGGCTACTTAGGTAGACGGTATGTTTACGGCTACTTTGTGTAGACAGTATGTTTATGGCTGCACCAGTGCACGGTAAGATTGCCTCCACTTGGTGTAGACGGTAGGTGCTACTTCGACTACTTTGGTAGACGATGCGACGTACGGCTACTTATGCAGACGGTATGTTTTACAGCTACTATGTGTAGACGATAGGTGCTTATTCGATGCACGACTGCATAAAGTAGTAGGCACGATTACGGTTGTCTATGTGACACCGTTATTATACGAGAAGCTTTTCCCCATGTATGTTAAGATAATTTGTATGTTACATGTTCATGAGCCATGATTCAATTTGATGAATGACCACGAGTTATGACTCGATATGATATATGACTGGGAGCTACGACTCTATATGATGTATGTTTAGGAGCTACAACTCCATATGCTAAGTAGTTATATATATAGGATTATATATATACATATGCTATGTGAATGATGTAAATGGCTGATTGCTTAAACTAGAACTCACCAGCGTGAGCTGACTTTTAGTATGCACTTCAGGTAAGTGATAGATAAAGAAGGATTGCTTAGGGATGTACTGGACCAGGACTTGATGGCTATCCGACCCAAGACTGACATCCCGTTTCTATGTTTAATAAAGACAATGTTATTTAATGTTTTATGATGCATGTTCTATGACAATGTTTTCGCTTTTTAATGAATGAATTTTAGTTATTAAACTATGTTATGAATGAGTAAATCCAACGCGTGAGGTCACCCGGGAACGGGGCCTTACAAGTTGGTATCAGAGCCATAGTTTGAAAGATTCAGACTTCCCAAGTGTCTGAACTCAAACTGAGAGCGAGACCAAGTCAAGGATGTCAGTACGGGTAGCCAAAGACCAATAATGTTTTAATGTAGAATATAAATGCCTTTAAACATAGGATAGATGCCTTAGTGATCAATGCTATGATTGAAGAAATGAGTTTAGAACCCGAAAGGTAAAGTAAATTATTAATAACATTACCGGTCACTGTCATTAACAATTTACCTTGCTCGTAATGTTCTGAACTATGACCTGAAGGAATGACATTGGTAAATCCCCTTACTTATAGGACTATAATTATGGCTGGAAGAGGGAATGTAGGATAACGAGGAGGTTGAACTGGCCGCCGTGGCCGACCACTCGGTAACCGAAGGCAAGTTAAAGAAGAAAATGTTCACGCCAACTCCGGCCATGAAACTGTGAGGAATCCTACTATGGAGAACTATGAAGAACAAACCCAACTGGATCCCGAGGTCAGGGAGGCCATATCTCGCGAATTCGGGCATGTACTGAAAAACACCTTACCTGGAATCATACATGTGGCTTTGAAGCCTAAATTGAGAGAGGAAAACCACACTGATGCTAGAGTTTCGGACAGTGATGAGAAGGAAGCGAGGTTTGTTAATGGATGTTCTTATAAGTCATTCCGTGGCTGTGATCCACCAATTCTGATCGGGAAGGATGATGTTATTGCAACCTTTGAATGGGTAAGCCGTATGGAAAGGACCACCAATATGAGTGAGTGTCGTGATAACCAAGCAGTGAAGTTCACTGTGAATTCATTTAGGAACGAGGCCCTGCACTGGTGGGAAACTGTGAGACAGTCCAAAGGTGATAGGGCAATGAAATAGATGAAGTGGGAAAGCTTCAAGGCACTAGTGATCAAGAAGTTCTGTCCTCAGAATGAGATTATCGGGTAGAAAGGGAATTTCTTAGATTACAGGCTGGCAACATGACCCATCGCCAGTACACCTCTCGATTTAATGAACTGGCATGATAGGTTCCTCATCTGTTGACTACAGAGGAAAAATGGATTAAGTATTATGTTCAAAGACTGCCACAGAAAGTCCGTACTCATGATAAGTCCAACACCCCTAAAACGTTTGAATCTGTGGTCGAACTGAGTGTGATCGTGTACGACGATATTTCTGTGCAGGATGTGATACTAGAGGCAGCGAAGAGGAAATGGGATAAGTGTTTCAAGAAGACTGAACGGGATAATTCTGGTATAACAGTGAAGAAAGCAAGGCTGGAGGAGAATGGTTCATGTAAGACTTGTTGGAAGAGACACTATGAGAGTGTCGTATGGGTTCCAACATGTGCTTCCTGTTGGTACATGTTTTGTATCAATAGCTTGTAGGTTTCAGACTGATCGTCTTTGTAAGTTTGTAATCGTTTTTTCTAGTTTCTCTTGTAGTGTTTTAGCGATCCTAGGTAATTTCGCCAGGGCGAAACTAACTAGTGACACTAGTCGTTTCGCCTGTAGCGAAACTGACTAGTTTCTCTTATGTTGTTTGGTTTTCTATATATAGGTAGCTTGTTTGACTTTTTACATACATTTTTTTTCTAAACAGATCTGATTGTAACAAGTGTTTTACCTATGCAATAGAAAAGCCTTTGTATTTACTATTGTTGTTTGATCCGTGATTGCTTGCATCTACACGATCATCGTTTCACTAGGATTCCACACTAGTGATCGGTTGACTACATGTTCGTCTTGTGAGATCCGTTTTAGATTGTTACGAGGCCTACAAGTGGTATCAGAGTGATAAGCTCTTGATTTGGAGTTGAGACAACGTGTTTTCGTGGAGCTTTGTATTGCTATCACATATTACTCAATAGGATGAAGATTTTTCATTTTGTTGGAGCTTTTGGAGTGTTTTTCACTTGAGGATTGATCATTTCTCGTTGTTTCTTCATTCTATCTGATTACATTTATCCAAATTCATCTAGAAATGATGATTTCATGAAGATCAGAGGTGTTTGGAGTGTTTGATTGAGTTTTCCCTCCAAATTTGCGTTTTTCGGATCTGATAAGGGATTCTAGCGAAACTAGTCTAGGCGAAACTATCCAAGTGACTCTACTTGATTCACTTGTTTCTGTTATTCTGATACATTCGCTAATCTGCTTAGTGAATCTATCTAGTTTTGCATGTGGTTCAAGCGATACTGCTTAATTTCGCCAGTGTATTTCAAGCGAATCTATACATGTTCTTTTTTCTCAAGATTTTTCCGTGTATTTTCATCATGTCGTCGAATTCGCAGCAGATTACTACTATACTTGGGTATGATAATGAAATTGGTACACCCATCAAGCCGTCGAGGCTTATGTCATTGTCAGACTATGCAAATTGGAAATATAGATTTGAGGATTTCGTTTCACATGTGGATAGTAGTATGATGATTCCGATCATTGAAGGATATACACATCCTACATATACTTTCATGGGAAGAGCTGACACACCCAAACCTATTTCTCAATTGACTAATGAAGAAAGAAAGATTTATGATAGAGAAAAGAAGGCTCATGCTTCATTATCAATGTGTTTACCAAAAGATATCTTTCATAGTTTTCATAAGTTCAAGATTTCCAGAGAGTTGGGGGAAGCTTTGCAGAAGAGAGGCGAAGGAAATTTTGATTTGAAGAAGAGTCGAAAAAATTTGTTAAATAACAGTTTGTGGTGTTCAAGTATCTTGAAGGAGAGACAGTGGATGATATTGTGCCTAAATATTATTACTTGTTAATACTTGTTAAGTGAACTGGTTAGATATTTTCACACCCCAACCGATGGCGGAATACGTCGGGACGGGACATGTAGACTGTTCATGAGCACAAGGTTGACTAGATTGCAATATTTTAATCATCAAATTTCATTTCAAACAAATCCAACACAACCAAATTTAAACAAGTACGTAAATGAAATACATAATATTCTTTATTTAAATTTGACTAAGTCCAAAGCCTATGTGTAGCATGTGTTAATCAAACTCACACATTAGCACCTGAAACATGAATAAAATAAAGTCAACTAAAAAGTTGGTGAGCATACACAGGTTTATACATAGATGGTGTATATATGTAAATAATCAAATCCTTACATAACATGATAAAATAAGGCATTTACGGGGTGTAACTATTGTGTAACCAAAGTACAATCAAACCTTTGTAACTAGCATGCAAATTGTGTTGTCGGTAACAATCACCCCAATCTGGGTGGGTTTGTCAGACTCAATAGATCTATCATTGTTAACCGTCGGCTTGAATAGTTAATGATTGCACATAAATTGCACATAAACAGTTAACATGCCTAGCATTCAAACATAAAGCTCAAATTTTGTATACATGAATGTAAAGAGGATTTGTGTTTGTGTAGTTTGTGTAAATGTAAGCAATTGTGTGTATAGAGTTCATGTTTCACCCCAAAAAGTGTAAAAGAGTAAAATGGGCTATGTAATACTCACCTGTATCAAAGATGTTGACAGCTCAAGAGACCAGGTATCAAAGTGATCCTTGCAACTCACAACGTTAACCTAGAGTGTATTGTATATGAATCTAGATTAATAATATGCACAATAGTCTATGGCCAAGTCTAGGATTGAAATGGATGTGTGTACAAAGGGTTTGAGTTGTAGTATGTAAAGGAGTGTGTTGGTGATTGTGGTTTGTACTTGAATGGGTGTTTTATAAAATGAAAAATTGAAATGAATAGTTTTAAAATATTTTAATTAGTGTTTGGGTTTGAATAACTAAATAAATTAAATAATTATTATTTATTTATTTAGTTACAAAAAAAATATTGTGAGAAATATATTTATTCAAATATAATTTAAACAAATATCTTTATTTTATTTATTTATAAAAGTGTGTGTAAATAAATTTAAGAACTAATGAAAATTATATTTTAAAATCCAAAGTGTAGGTTATATAAACAATAAATAAATTTATTTATGTATTTACTATTTAAAATAGTTATGATTTAAAAAGGATTTTTATTAGTTTTAAATAAAGTCTAAAATTTAATAAGGCTTTATAAATTTTGCTTTCAAGGGAAGACAATTTTTTTTATATAAAATCTTGTGACAACAAGTATTTAATTTGGTAATCAATTTCTTTTAATTATTTAAAATCTATATTTTTGTTTTAAATAATAAATATACGATTTTAATAATAAAATTCATAATAAAATGAGTTTATATTGAAAATTGACAAATTTGGTTTCATTCTGTTCAAAATATTGTACGGTTTATAAAAATAATTTTTATATAAAATTTGGAGCTTTAAAAACGATTTAAAAAAAATAAACAGGTCACGGGGACTCGAACCCGGGTCTACTCTGGGAAACCGAGATGAACAAACCACTGGGCCAAGGCCTGTGCTTCTGATGTATGACCAGTTTGAAATCGTTTTAACATGAGATTGGGATTGGGTTTAACATAAGCACAAAAAGGGCCGGACCGGTGGGTTTCGCACCTACGCCACCTGGTTCGACGGCGCAGTGACTTACCGGGCGGACCAGGTGGTTTCGCTGGTTGTTTTAGCATTCCAATTAGTTAAAACGTGAGATTAAAACAACCCAAATTTGAATACGTACCAACCCACCAAGAACCCTAATCTCAATCGACCTCGATACCCTCTGCCATCACGAATTGGCAGAGGACTTTTGATAAATATGGAATTACGAATCGAATGGTGAAATCCTTACTTGAAATGATTGGGGCACGAATGCAGATGGCTTCGAGTTTGATACGACTATTCTTGGGGGTCGATAGGAATCCAGAAGCGATATGCGGCTCGTCTACAGGCTGGGAGAGTTTGTGTGCACGTATACGAGAGTGGGTGAGGGATTTAATTCGATTAACTTCACGCGGATTAGCTGCTTTGATTTTAATTTGACCGAAATGGACGGGGAGGCAAGAATACGCGTAAATTCACTGAATTGAGAGTGAATCGGGTCCTGTTAATGGTCTAGGCACATACGTGATTGACCTGCGAGTGATTTGCGGGATTGGGACGCATTAATTTAGTGAATTGAATGCTGGTTTGATTTTGATTAGTCAAACTGTTTCAATTTGTTTGAATTTCAAATTCCACCGCTAAGATTGTCAAATTGTTATGGTTAATGGGTCTGGAAACGATCGATAAACGTTTAGGCATGGATGGAAAGTTCAAAGCAGTCGTGCTTGATCGAATTACACGTTACATTGTGAGATGTTTGAGGCTTTTGACTTTTTTTTAAAGTCAAAGGGGCGGTTTTCTTTGGGGTTCAAACTAGAAAAGGTTCAAAATGTAGAAGGGGTTCAAGACTACTTTCTTTAAATATATAAAACATCTGGTTTTATTTATAGAATTTATAACATCTTAATTATTGTTTGATTAATTACATATATAAAGAATTGTATTTTGTTTTTCATAAGAATTTCAATTACTTAAATAGTTTAACATAATATATATATATTTACATATTCATAAAAAAAAATATATGTAAGTGAAGGGTTTGAACTTTGAATTGATGTACGTCTAAATAATAAATAATGTGACATAAGGCATTGAACAAATGCGGGGGGGGGTTGTTTTTATAGAATGAAGAAACAAAAAATATGGTCTGAAAATCATGGATGTTACAGATATGGGGTGATTTATGAGAATGAAGAGGTTAATGAGAAGTTTTTGGAAGCTCTTCCACCACAATTTGAGATGTAAACGATTTTGATTAAAGAAAGTGAAGGGTTTGATGAAATGTCTTTAGAAGATGTTATCGGGAAGATATAAGCCTATGACATGAATCTGCAGAAGAAAGCTACTAGTTTTCAAGGAGTTCAAGACCCAGCAATGTACTATGGTAATACTTCTGGTACTAAACCAGGAGTGGGAGTTGCTTTATTTTCTGGAACTACAAATGGAGGTTCATCGGAAGGTAGCTCATCAGGGGGTTCAGGTCAGATGTGGCAGAATTATTCGGGATGCTCAGGAGAGGGTTCTGGTTCATCTACAAAAGTTGCTTCAACAACTCAGTTCAAAGATCTTAAGATTGCAGATGAACACTTTGCTCTTTTGTCAGGAATTATCAATTCTTATGAGAATTTGATTTCTGGAAAAATTGGTCAAGCTGATTTGATTGAGGAAGATTATGAGCAATTGGATCCAGATGATTTAGAAGATATGGAACTTCAGTGGAATTTTGCTATGTTAACAAGGAGAGCAAAGCGGATTTTAAGCAGAACAGGAAGGAAGCAGATTGGTGGAAATAGCAAGAGTCGTATTGGTTTTGATAAATCAAAGGTAAGTGTTACAACTATCAAAACTATGGACATTTTGCAAAGAGTGTGAGAAGACAAAGAATCCTGCTTCGGGATTTAGTAAGCCTAGCAACAGAAGTCAAGGAAAATCTCAGGGTGAAGGTTTTGTTCCTACTTCAACAGCTCTAGTCTCTCAGAAAGACGAATCATTTGATTGGAGTATTCATCTTGAAGAGGCAATTGTTGTTCAAGCTTTCATGGCTAAGATTATGGATGACAAGGAATGGAGAATCCAGGGGTTGCAATACCAAGGTGAAGTGGCTCTGTGTGTGAAGCAGAAAGTATGTGTAGGTAGTCGTTTACCGTGCAAGTGGAAAGATGCTGATCAAGATCGCTAGGGATCGAAGGCTTTTGATTCTAGTTAAGGGGGAGTTTGTTGGTACATGTTTTGTATCAATAGCTTGTAGGCTTCAGACTGGTCGTCTTTGTAAGTTTCTAATCATTTTTGTCTAGTTTCTGTAGTAGTGTTTTAGCGATCCTAGGTAGTTTTGCCATGGCGAAACTAACTAGTGACACTAGTAGTTTCACATGTAGCGAAACTGACTAGTTTCTATTGTGTTGTTTGGTTTTCTATATATAGGGAGCTTGTTTGATTTTTTACATATGGTTTTGCTGAACAGATCTGATTATAACAAGCGTTTTACCTATGCAATATAAAAGCCTTTGTATTTACTATTTTTGTTTGATCCGTGATTGCTTGCATCTACACGATCATCGTTTCACTAGGATTCCGCACTAGTGATCGGTTGACTACACGTTCGTCTTGTGAGATCTGTTTTAGATTGATACGAGGCCTACAAGGTGTGGGAAAGCGGGGCACTACTCATGTGATTGCAAAGTTGTGATAAAATGCCAGAACTATGGGAGTGAAGGCGATGCAACAAAGGATTGTCGGAAGTCAAGACCTAGTGGATCTGGAAATGGAAAGGGGAATGGATCGAAAGAATGTGACAAACCAAGTGCAAGAACTAGAGGATACACCTTTACCTAGGAGGAGGCTAGGGGAAACTCTGACATCGTGTCAGGTGCGTTTCTCGCCAATAACCATTATGCTTCAGTTCTATTTGATTCTATTGCAAGTAAGAGTTTCATTGCCATAACATTTGTTAATCGACTATAGAGCACAATTAAAACCATAACACGGACTTTTGAAATAGAAACTTCTATTGGTAGAATCACAAAAGTAACAAAAGCTGTATATGACTGCCTGATAGGGATCGAAGGCCATAGATTTCCTGCTAGGTTATTCCTTATTACCTTAGGAGGATTCGATATCATACTAGGTATGGATTAGGTAGCTACCAATGAAGCGCGGATAATATGTAAACGGAAGATGATTCATCTCAAGGCCCCATATGGTAGTATAATCACGGTACATGGAGATAGAGATTGCATGATGTCGAACGTCATTTCAATGATCAAAGCTGAAAGTTACATGAGGTGCGGTTACGAGGCCTACCTTGCATACCTTATGGATGATTGAGTGAAGGTTAAAGAATTGAAGGATGTACCTATGGTGTGCAACTTTCCAGAGGTGTTCCCTGAGGACGTACATGGAATTCCACCGGATCAGGAAATTAAATTTCAAATAGACTTAATGCCAAGCGTCCAGCCCATCGCCAAGTCACCATACCGATTAGCTCCAGCAGAAATGAAAGAGCTGATGACTCAGTTGGGAGAATTAATGGACAAAGGTATCAACAGGCCGAGCATTTCACCTTGGGGTGCTCCGGTGCTATTTGTTAATAAGAAAGATGGTAGCATGCGTATGTGCATTGACTACAGGGAATTGAATAAGCGCACAATGAAGAATAAATACCCGCTACCGAGAATAGACGATTTGTTCGACCAATTGCATGGTTCTCGAAGATCCATCTTAGATCGGGGTATCATCAACTGAAGGTCAGAGAGGAAGATGTTCTGAAGATGACATTCTGAACACGTTATGGACGTTACAAGTTTCTTATGATGTTATTCGGATTAATAAATGCCCCCGTGACATTTATGGACCTTATGAATAGAGTATGTCATCCCAAGCTAGACCGATCAATGATAGTTTTCATAGATGACATCCTCATCTACTCCAAGAGCGAGGGTGATCATGCTTGTCACCTCAGAGACGTATTGGAGATTCTGAATAAGGAAAAGTTATACGCCAAGTTCTCTAAATGCGTGTTCTGACGTAGGGAAGTCCAATTCCTAGCTCATGTCATTAACCTAGACGACATTATCATTGACCCGACAAAGATAGAAACAGTAAAGGAATGGAACATTCTGAAAACACCAACTAAAATTCGGAGTTTCATGAGATTGGCAGGCTACTATCAGAGGTTTATTCAGGATTTCTCGATAATAGCCTCGCCCTTAACAAAGTTGACACGGAAAGAGGTAAAGTACGAATGGGGTCCAACCAAGAATAAAGTTTTTAAAGAATTGAAGGAGAAGCTAACCCAAGCTCTAGTCTTGGCTCTGCCTGAGGGAAATGAGGACCTAGTAGTTTAGTCTGACGCTTCTGGTCAGGGACTGGGATGTGTTCTAATGAAGAGAGGAAGGGTGATTGCATACGCGTCATGATAGCTAAAGACCCATGAAGCCAATTACCCAACTCATACCTTGGAACTCGCTATCGTAGTGTTTGCATTGAATATCTGGAGACATTATCTCTACGAGTTAAGTGTACGATATACTCCGACCAGAAGAGCTTCAAATACCTCTTCGAAAAAAAAGAATTGAATACGAGGCAAAGGCGATGGTTAGAACTACCAAAGGATTATGATTGTGAAATCCTATACCATCCTGGAAAGGCGAACATGGTGGCTGATTCCCTAAGTCGAAAGGAGGGATCAACTCCTATTAGGGTGAAAGCATGCCAACTGGTGGTAAAACCGGATCTTATGACAAAATTTGAGAAGGCACAAACTGAAGCTCTCAAAGAAGAAAATATAAAGAAAGAAAGAAAGGATGGTGGGTCAACAGGGAAAGTTGGAATATAACACTCTCGGTGTAAGGATACGGTTTGGACAGATATGGATACCTATAGGTAGTGAACTTAGAGTCAAAGTCCTTGATGAGGCTCATCAGTACCACTACTCTATCCATCCCGGAGCCACTAAGATGTACCAAGACTTGAAGAAAGAATATTGGTGGCCGGGTATAAAAAATGACGTGAAAAAATATGTGGGAAAATGTCTTACATGCTCACAAGTGAAGGCTAAACTCTAGAAAGCATATGGTAAGATCCAACCTCTGGAAATACCAGAATGGAAGTGGGAACGCATTACCATGGACTTCATAACCAAGCTACCTCACATAGCTAAAGGTCATGATACCATATGGGTAATTATGGACAGCTTGACAAAGAGTGCTCATTTCTTACCGATTCGTGAAACGTTCTAATAGGAAAGGTTGGCTGAGGTATTCATCAATGAGATAGTTGTATGACACAGAGTGCCATTGTCAATTGTATCTGCCCTGGACACGCGATTCACATCAATGTTCTGGAAAAGATTACATGAAGCAATGAGCAAGAGGTTAAATATTAGTACGGCGTATTGATGTGTCGTTTATAAATATATTAATATATATATATATATATATATTAATAGATTATATTTTCACAAGATCAGGTTTTAAATTTATAAAGTAAAATGATAAATACTTTAACTTAAAAACACACACAATAGGCAAGTGTGCCTATCACAGCGTAATATAGTTTTTGTAAGAACCAAGTATCGAACCAATAGACACGGTCGAGTTCCAATACTCAACGTTTGTTATCGTTTAGCCAGTTTAATTAGTGAGTGGGTTTTGTGTGCTTGTGAATCAGAAAAGTAAATGACGGTAAGTAAATAAAATAAATTGTAAAATGTGCGTGAAGTGTGTAACAGAAATGTAAATAACAGAATAGTAAATAACAGAAATGTAAATAGCTCGAGAATAATCAGATCACAACGAGTATTGCTTTGGACTTTGAATCCGCTTGGTATATGATAATGTTATGTTAACTAATCCGATGGTATGACTAATACAAATGTGTGAATGGTACACCGCTAGAGTCGTATTCTCACAACATTTGGTTCACGAATTAAGTTCCTTAATAATAAAATAGTAAGACTCCCAGTCAGGGACATCATTACCCTTAAGTCTTTAGTAGATCCGTACATTCGTATGCTTAAGATCTACCTCCGAGTTGGTTTAAGACATCAAACTTAAATACCTTTATTTTTATTAAAAGGGTGATTAGACTTTGTTCGCCGGTGATGTCGCCCAGACGGTCTATAAAAACTACTAAATAAAACTTAATCTAGAATCCTAAGTAATAATTGGAGTACCTATGAACTAAACCGCACTGACAGGCAAGTGAACCTATCGAGTGTAACACATCTTAATGGTAAACCGGATTGTCCCTAGAGACACTACTATAGCTAAACTAGACTCTGACTCGGACTAAAGATGATTGATTGGGGGTTATCTACACTACTGATTTAACTAATAATGCAGAATCCTAAAGATCGACTCTAACTAAACAAGGACTTCGGGAAATAACAGGAATGGAAAGAATACCACCTAGGCCGGAATCCTACTTGCAAAGCATTGACTTCTACCGGTTATTGAAACTATGATGGATCTGGGTATCTAAGGATAACAGCTCTAGAAAACCTAGTGGATCCCTAATCATTCTCAGGGTGTCACCAACTAAGAGACTCTAAAGATGCAGTAAACTCACCAGATAGTCAGACTACCTTTCAGTCTCTCCAACAATGACAATGTACCCAAAAAACAAATCACCACTCGGTCTCAATGTCCACAATACATCAAAGATGCACGGGGTAATCTCAGATCAACAAGCTATGACTCGGACTAGCAACAATCACTAAGAACCTAAGGGAACCTCCTCTCAGACAGTTCACACTCAGAAACCCTAATGACGAAGACTAACCGATTACCTCTCACCTTTTGGGTATCGAGATAAGATGAACACTCAGATCTATTGAACTCTTAGCTACAGCTCCTATGGCTACTACGTCTAGCAAACCATACAAACAACCACAAACACACAATATATGATTTGGATACGCTATTTAAACTGGAATACATCCACAAATAACATACGACAATTATAATCAATTGCAAAACAGATCTAAACATGCATATTCACCATAATAATCAATCCAAGATTGTTAAAAAATCATTCATCCAAACATTCGAATCCAAAAACCGATAAATATTAAGACTTTAACACATATTCATCAATGACCCAAGAAGTACTAAAGTTTTAGCCTAGAATCATATATAAATCATTCAAACAGAAGTAAATAAGCATAAACATGGGTTCAAACACAGAAAATAAAGATAAAGATTCGAACTTTGAAACCAAATACACTAATCTAACGAACCCGAGATCCAAAGTCTTCAACTTTAGCCTTCAATCCACCTTCAAACTCCCAAAATCGCCTCTAAGAACTACTCTGACGGCTGAATGATCGAACTCCCTGAATAATGGCATCACAATTCGATTTAAACGCTAATTAGGGCTTTTTGCTAATTTTCTAGGCCCTCGCGTACCGCGAAGGGTTAGCATGGGTTCCTCGCGTACCGCGAGGAACAAAATAGTCTCGGATTTGGCTTCCTTCGCGTACCGCGAAGATTTGTCTCTCCCTTCTTGCGTACCGCGAGAGATTGATTTTCCACATTTTTTACTTTAATTTCTTGGGACTTTCTCTCTTGCTCGGTTTCTTCAGGATTTGACTTGTATTGCACACGAGCTCCTGTAAACCTGACATTGACTCTAAATAAAGCAAAAGCAAGTAAAAATGTACACAAAACTATCTAAAAACACACTCAAACAATGGAATAAAGATGTGTGCTTTGCTCTACATCAAACATCCCCACACTTAACCTTTTTTCGTCCTCGAAAAAGTCTGCAATGGAATCATAACAGGACATAGCTTAACAATCTCAATTATTCAATCATACTCACGCATTAAAAAACAATAAGCATTATTTCTATCCGATTAAACCCAACCACCAACTTTCAAGCCCCTGCTTTGTGTTCTAATACATATTACCAAGCATATCAATCTATCTATGGTACTCACACTCAAAAGTTACAACTCTACCTAATCCCGTCTCACGGTCATGTCTAGGCCAGGATTAAACCATATAGATTTCACCCAGCACGTTAAACTAAGATTTAAAGGTTTTAGAAATCAAGATGATCGATGAAAGAATGGGTGAACTGAGCATTAAATTAAACAGATGAACTTTTGTCTAGAGGCGTTTCAACCAAGTCACTATTCCGGAGGGTAACACATAGACTACAGTTCTAAACAGTGAAGCACATAAGAATCTAACCCAGTGGTGTTTCAATCAGGCTGGAACCCGACGTGTGACACGTAGGAAAAACTTAGATTTCTAGTTAATTAAGCTCAAGTATATGGAATATGGATTGTGGGCGCCACCTAAACTCGGATTTATTCTCATAAAAAGAGAGTGGTGTGCGATGAAATTTTCAAAAACATGTAAATTTTAACTTAACATGGTACCTATCATCCTATGTTGACAGTTTCAGTATTACCGACAAGATATCATGAATTAAATCAATTAATTATCTAATCAACACAAACATGATATTTAAGCTCTACTACTTGGCTAGATCTACCAAAACATCACTAATTAGAAGCGTTTTCTATCATTTATTTCATTTAAAACTCAACAAGCAGAACCAGTTGTACTATCATTTTTCATTTATGATGCAAAAACTTTTGATTCCAAGGACATTTTTTCAAAAAATTTTAATTTTTTTTTGTATTTTTATAAAAGAAAAACAAACATAGACAAACTAGACTCAAGAAGTCTCCCATCCTCACACTTGAAACAAACATTGTCCCCAATGTGAACCAAGAAACAACTAAAAATAAAAATAACAAAAATAAAACATGAAGACTTAGCTGATAATGTATGCATTGAAGTGTATCCAGCGTTGCTCTTCCACGTGTGCACCGTATAGAATTTCGGTCGCGGTTGCACAATCGACTGTCGGGTTGCCTTTACAAGAATTATAAGATCAGAAATTGACTCCGCCCGAATGGAGATTGAGTACGGATGGAGCGATCAATACCTACACAGATAAGCTCACAACAAACACACAAAATTAAACTGACTCAAGTTGCAGACTCAAATATAAAACAAAAGACTCAACTGACTCAATAAAACTCAAGATAGATTACACAAACACGTACCCGGCGATGACAAACACATAGACATGAGTGCCACAAGCAAGGTGAAACATCGGTCACGAACGGTTCTTATGTTTCCCATGGTAGTGGTAGTGATCGGTGAATGATATGATACGGATATTTAATGATGATGGATGATGGATGATGGATGGTAGTGATGGTATGATATGGTAGATGATAGAAGTGGTGAATAGGTGGAATTATGTAATGGTGGTGATGGATGATGATGATGTGATGGAGGGTGGTGTTATGGATAGTAATGACGGTAATGGAGGATAATGGTGGTATGATATGGTAGTGAGATGATGGATGATGGATGGTAGCGGGTACAGGAAACCATGGGAAACAAAGGAAGGAGGCGGATTCCAGGAATCCCTCGCGTACCGCGATGCACATGGCAGCACTCCTCGTGTACCGCGAGGAAGCAAGTTTTAATCCGGCCCCAACTTTTGTCTCTCGCGTACCGCGAGAGATGGACATACTGGCTTCGTATACCGCGAGAGAGTACTGGTAACAGAAAGTTTTGAGGGATTTTTTTATACTTGGCCAAATTTTCACCCCTCAAAACGTTTTTCACCCAAATCCTCTAAAAATCCGTTCCAACTATAAAAACCAAAGTAAAAATACCTGGAACTTCATTCCTGATGATTATCCTCACCGAATTAAGTGTGAATCCCTGCAAAACAAGACACACACATCGAAAAACACAAAATAGACACGCAAATAAACCAAGAAATTCGTACAAACTCTACATTCCGGGCAGTTGCCTGAGGCTCAAACAAGCTTATCATGAGGCTTCTCCTTGATTCTTACCGGAACCGCCTTCATTCTGCCCGGTATCCCGACTCTCCACAGCACCAACAAACAATAACCAACCACTAGACCTCTATTACATCTATCATTCGGGTCCTTCCACCAACACTTAAACCTACCCGGTCCGAAGATAACACGGTTCAAGTACCTCAGCAAGACGTCATCCATAAATATCCCCACACTTGGGGTTTGCACTATCCTTAAATCACATGAATCACTAAACTCTCGGGTTCTCTTACGGGGCGGCCTAGACCTAGGGGGTGACTCAATCTCACTCCCCTTAAAACGAACAACAATAATAAGCAAAGGCTCATAAAGGGTTATATCCAATGGCATGGCCTCTCTACTCTCACTCGGATCATCAGGATCCTCTACTTCCTCCATTATCCCCGTACTTGGGGTTTTTCCTATCATCTCCTCCAGCTCTGCCATCATCTCATGCAGATCACTGGGCACCTCATCGTCGTATTCATCCAGCTCATTCAGCAGCTCTTCTAACTCCACCGCCCAATCAGATGGTTCTCCTAAACCAGGTGAAACACACCACTTTTAAAAACAAACTTTAACGCGCGGAAGTCTTAAACCCAGAATTTTTTTTTTCCTGTCGCGTACCGCGACTAATACGTGCCACCCCCAGTCGCGGCCCGCGAGGGGACCTTTTTCACAGAAAGTTTCAGTTTTTTTCTGCAGGTTTCAGCACTTAACCATTTTTCCAACTTTTTCCATTTTTCAAGACACTAAAAATTCCCAACACTTGGGTTTTGACCAAAAACACATCAACAACAAGTAAATACACTAAAACATCATTTGTGTATCAAATTTACATCCATCTACGGGGGTTTTCCCCAAAAATCCCCAAATTACCAAAATGCATACGAGAACCCTTCACGCCTTGGACTTGACTTGGACTACTTCGGAGCCTTTCCTACAACCATATAAACATATCACCATTAGTAATGAAGATAAATTCATAACAAACAAGTAAATTTCTACTTGTTTCACCCATTTGACCCGTTTCCACCCAAATTGTCATTTAGGCTACATATTCTTGCACCCTTACTACAAGTTTCAATTATGATCAACACATGATCCATTTCCATTATGGCACAAAGGCCATAACTCCGTTTCGTTTATGATCAACACATGATCCGATCAACCCATGATCCTTTTCCATTATGGTACAAGGCCATAACTCCGTTTCGTTTATGATCAACACATGATCCGATCAACCCATGATCCTTTTCCATTATGGTACAAGGACATAACTCCGTTTCGTTTATGATCAACACATGATCCGATCAACCCATGATCCTTTTCCATTATGGTACAAGGCCATAACTCCGTTTCGTTTATGATCAACACATGATCCGATCAACCCATGATCCTTTACCATTATAGGTTAACACTATAACTACATTCATTCATTGTACATACTAAATCATTCATAATTTATCATATCACAAGTATGCACACAATCACATAACACATAGTCCACAAAATTCACAACTTGTTTTCACACCTTTCACCCATTTGACCCGTTAACACCCATTTGGTCAATTAAGGATTTCATACACTTGTATATCACCTACAAGTTACTTTCATCATTTATAATTCCGTTTCATTTATGATCAACACATGATCCATTTCCATTATGACACGTAGGCCATAACTTCGTATCCCAAAGGATACGAGATCGTAACTCCATAACCAATCTATCCATTATAGTATAAATACTATAACTACATTCCTTCAATTATGCATACAATTTTATGCTCATTCATACCACATAACAAATTATGCAACTTTACACATTATACATACAACATTGCATAAAACTCATTTATCATCATAACTAAGTAAGTGCAAAAGCACTTACCTTTCGGGTTAGAAGATCCCGCTCCGCCTTCTAGACCCACAATTTGATTACCTAAACATACACACCTAGTTTAGTAATCTAACATATACCAAAATTTCATTACAATTGAGTTCACAACTCAATTTCCCCAATTCCAACCCAAATTGACCCGTTTGGGTTATCCTCATAACCAAACACCCTCTTTCACCACAAACTCACCTACTTGAGTTTCGTTAACTTAATCTTAACACTAATTCTTCTTTCAAAAATTATCATTAAGTTAATTTGGTGTTTGTTCAAGTGTCTAACATCTTAAAAACACTTAATCTTCATTAATTCAACATTCTAGCATTATGATCCAAACACCCCCAATTTTCACCATATGAACCCTAACTTCTCATAATCAAAATCAAAGGGTTCTAAGATGTTAATCATCATTCTTTAACTTTAGTTTAGCTAGATTATCAATAATCTAACACTAATTATCAACATGCAACATAAATTTCGGATTTCTACAAAACCCACCAATTAACACATCAATGGTGAAATCAAAAGAATGATTAACACTTACTTGATGTTAGAAGGATGATGTGCAAGCCAACACCTTCACAATCCAAACTTCAATTGCACGATTTTGACTTCAACACCTTTTTCTCCCTTTTTTCCCTTGAGAGCATCAACCCACACACAAAATGAGAGAAATCTGAATTTTGACTTCTTTTAGTCAAATATGGCAGATTTGCCATTTTACACTTTCAGTCCCTCAACTTCCATATCACCCATTTTCATTCCAAAATTAGTTAAAAACTAATATAACCCCAATACTAACTTGAAAACCACTTGTTTCAACTTATTTCTAAAATATTATTTTCACCATAATATTAATTAGAAATATTTATTTATTTGAAAACGAAACCCGGATTTTGGTTCGTTACACCAGGGGTGGGTTCACCATCATCTATCTCTCCAAGATCAGAGTCCCGAGGATCGTCCATAAAGGCATCAATCATGCACACGGAGTGGCTTTGCTCACCAGCCTCCTTCATGGACTCTGCAGCATCGAAAGTAACAGACTCATCCCCCACACGAAGTGTGATCTTCCTATCGAAGACATCGATCAATGCCTTGGCAGTGCGTAGAAACGGGCGCCCGAGGATGAGTGGGAATCTATCATCCACATCCATGTCCAGAATGACAAAATCCATAAGGAAGACGAATTTGTCTATCTTAACTAGCAAGTTTTCCACAATTCCCCATGGATACTTGACTGAACGGTCAGCCAAGGATATGCTCATGCGCGTTGGCCTAGGATCTCCTAGGTCTAGGTGCTTGTATATAGAATAAGGCATCATATTGATGCTAGCACCCAAGTCAGCCAACGCGTGGTTCAAGGGCAAACTTCCAAGCAGACACGGGATCGTGAAGTGACTCGGATCTGCCAGTTTCTCTGGGAGTTTGTTCTGAGCCACTGCAGAACATCGCTCACTAAGTGAGACTTCCTCCAGCTTCTTCTTGTTGGAAAGAAGATCTTTTAGGAACTTGCCATACTTAGGCATATGTTGGAGGACCTCTATGAACGGGAGATTGACTTTGAGTTGTTTGAACATGTTTAGGAAGTTACCGAATTCCCTAGCATACTTATGTGGCAGCAAGCGTATTGGGTAGGGAACACGACTCAAGTCAATCTCGAGGGTCTTCATCTCCACCCCCTTCTTCTTCTCCTCTGCCTTATCGACAGGCTTCTCGACCACTATCTCCTCATCCACCGGCGGCTGCTCTCTCTCCTCTACTCTTTGACTCCTAGTCGACACGGCCATCACTGAAGCATTAGGGCCTGAAGACGGACCTCTTTGTCTATCCTTCAAGCTCTTAGCGATGTCTCCTACCGTGCGTTGCAGATCTTGGAACGCAGAATGCTGATTTTTCAGTAAGGTGTCGTGCGCATCCAATCGCTGCTGAGTATCCTTATCCCCCTGCACTAAATGAGCGAGCATCTGAGTCTGGTTCTCCAGCATCTCTTCAGTCTTCTTATCCCTAGCACTGTTCCCAGAACTCGCTCCTGCTTCACCTCCTCCATGCTGATTAGGACGGGAATTAAACCCAGGCGGGTTGTTTCCAGATCTCCATCCCGAGCCATAAGGATTGTTATAGTTATTATTGTACCCTCGGTTCTGGTTACCCAAGAAATCAACATGCTCCTGCTGACTGACGAGGCAGTCCCTGGTGTCGTGGCCTCCCATGCACACCTCACACCTTTGAGCATTCAGCTTTAGCTCTTTAATCTCATTCGCCGTCGCCACGAATGCAGCAGCCACGCTAGTATCAGGGTTGACTTGATGCATACCTCCACGAGAAGAGGCGGGTGCCATAGCACTAGGAATGGAAGTCCTAGTAGATGGCCGCTGTTGCTAAGTGAGAGAGAAGCTCTCAAACATCTCCTCGCATTCAGTAGGCTCCAGTTTATCCATGATAACATTTGCTGCTTCTTGAAGGTAAGGCCATTAGAGAACTTCTCCATAATCGCCCAGTCAGACAGACCTTGCTGGGGACATCGGCTCAACAGCACGTTGAACCGCTCCCAGGCCATGTGATAAGGCTCGTCAGGGTCCATTCGGAAGGAGTGGATTTGGTCCTTAAGGCGAGCGGACCTGGAAGGTGGATAGTACTTTTTAAGGAACTAGGCATGAAGATCCTCCTAAGTGGTGATGGAATTGTCAGGAAGGGTGTCAAGCCAAGTGGAAGCACGCCCAGAGAGCGAGAATGGAAAGAGACGCAAGTAGATTGCGTCCTTAGATACACCCATGATACTTAAGGTATCACATATGCGCGCGAAGCGGGACAGATGTCCGGGTGCATCCTCATCCTCGAGGCATTGGAATTAAGTAGCATGAGTGATCGTGCTCATGACATGTGATGGGATCTGCCAAGTATTGGTATTAGAAATAGCGGGGCGGGCGATCGAAGATCGCGCCCTTGTGGCCCCATCACTGGCTCTCTGGTGTACGGTACGTCTCGCTGGTGGGTTAGCGTCGCCCATATTAGGAAAAGGAACTAGGCTAGTGGAACGTACCTGGTTTGTGCACAACGTTTTCAAACGCTCCCGGAAGTCGCGGGTGCGCTCATGAAGCTCTCGTTCGGGCTCTTCGTAAGCTGAATACTGTGTCGATCCCTATGAACGAGTACGTTGCATAAACTGAAAGACGCAAAGAAAAATAAGAAAGACTCAAAACACAGAAAGACTCGAACCTAAATTAGACACATAAGTAACAGATAGGACAAAGCACACAATTAAGACTCAAAATAAAAAGAAAGAAAGAAAAGTAACCAAAAATCACATAAAGAACTAGTCAAAGCTAATGTTGCTATTGCCAAGTGTCCCCGACAACGGCTCCAAAAACTTAATGTCGCCCAGATGGTCTATAAAAACTACTAAATAAAACCTAATCTAGACTCCTAAGTAATAATTGGAGTACATATGAACTAAACCGCACTGACAGGCAAGTGAACCTATCGAGTGTGGTAAACCGGATTATCGAACCCTAGAGACACTACTATAGCTAAACTAGACTCTGACTCGGACTAAAGATGATTGGTTGGGCGTTTTCTACACTACTGATTTAACTAATACTGCATAATACTAAAGGTCGACTCTAACTATCAAACAAGGACTTCGGGAAATAGCAGGAATGGGAAGAATTCCACCTAGGTCGGAATCCTACTTGCAAAGCATAGACTTCTACCGGTTATTGAAACTATGATGGCTCTGGGTATCTAAGGATAACAGCTCTAGAAATCCTAGTGGATCCCTAATCACTCTCAGGGTGTCACCAACTAAGAGACTCTAAAGATGCAGTAAACTCACCAGATAGTTGGATTACCTTTCAGTCTCTCCAACAATGATAATGTACCCAAAAGACAAATCACCTCTCGGTCTCAAAGTCCACAATACATCAAAGATGCACGGTGTAATCTCAGATCAACAAGCTATGACTCGGACTAGCAACAATCACTAAGAACCTAAGGGAACCTCCTCTCAGACAGTTCACACTCAGAAACCCTAATGACGAAGACTAACCGATTACCTCTCACCTTTCGGGCATCGAGATAAGATGAACACTCAGATCTACTGAACTCTCAACTACAGCTCCTATGGCTACTACGTCTAGCAAACCATACAAACAACCACAAACACACAGTATATGATCTAGATACGCTATTCAAGCTGGAAGACATCCACAAATAACATACGGCACTTATAATCAATTGCAAAACAGATCTAAACATGTACATTCACCATAATAATCAATCTAAGATTGTTACAAAATCATTAATCCAAACATTCGAATCTAAAAACCAATAAATATCAAGACTTTAACACGTATTCATCAATGACCCAGGCGGTATTAAAGTTTTAGCCTAGAATCATACTTAAATCATTCAAACAAAAGTAAATAAGCATAAACATATGTTCAAACATAGAAAACAAAGATAAAGATTCGAACTTTGAAACCAAATACACTAATCTAACGAACCCAGGATCCAAAGTCTTCAACTTTAGCCTTCAATCCACCTTCAAACTCCCAAAATTGCCTCTAAGAACTACTCTGACGGTTGAATGATCGAACTCCCTGAATAATGGCATCACAATTTGATTTAAACGCTAATTAGGGCTTTTTTGAGGATTTTCTAGGCCCTTGCGTACCGCGAAGGGTTAGCATGGGTTCCTCGCGTACCACAAAGATTTGTCTCTCCCTTCTCGCGTACCGCGAGAGATTGATTTTCCACATTTTTTACTTTAATTTCTTGGGACTTTCTCTCTTGCTTGGTTTCTTCGGGATTTTACTTGTATTACACATGAGCTCTTGTAAACCTGACATTGACTCAAAACAAAGCAAAAGCAAGTAAAAACATACACAAAACTATCTAAAAACACACTCAAACAACGGAATAAAGATGTGTGCTTTGCACTACATCGGCCAGGATGCGATGCAACAATGGGACTATGTATGAAGACGTACTGCTCCCAACATGAGTTCACCAACTCTTGGTTTCATGACACAACTCGTATAAAGACGTACGATTCTATCAATATTAATCAAGTGTTGGCTTATAAAAATCTGCTTCTATAAAGATGTACATGTTTTAAGAGAAGTTTTATTAAAAATGTTTTACGATCTTACACTTTAAATCAAGAACACTAAAAAGTGTAAAACATCAATTGCAAGGCTTTTATTTAATTAGTACCATAATATGGGGATTATTATGCATACAAAACCTGTATAATTTAGGACATATCATAATACCCCACACTTAGACTTTGTTTATCCTCAAGCAAACTCATGTATGATCAGACCCATAACTAAAAACTTAAGAAAAGAAAAGAAGTTCCAAGTAAATGGAGACTTCGGAAAACATATAAGTCGCTTACTCTATTTTTGTATTTTTCTATTTTTAGGATGATGGAATCCATGACAAGCCTACTAGCGCTTCAATTATGCATATTCTTTCCCTCCTCATAATGTTCACTTAACTCTCAGGTTATATATGTGGATAATGTAAGTCAAGCTGAACACTTAAGTTCGAATCGAATTATGCAATGGTTATAAGCTTGTACGCAAATCAAGTCTCCACCAACTAATTAAGCAATATGCATGAATCAAGAGTGCTTAAAAGGGTTGTAATGTGGCTAAAAATAAAATAAAGGGTGAAAATGAAAATCCTTTTGGGTTTTTAGAGGTTTAAAAGGTTTAAAGGGGTTTTAAAGGGTTGCAGCTAACGTAGGACACACAGCTAAGGCTTCTTGGTTTAAAATTTCAAAAATACTAGTGGGTCCCTCTACAGTACTTGGATAATTAGGGTATAACTAATCTGAGGGCTCGTTTATGGTCAGATTACCAAGACCGATACTTCTTATCATATTCAACTCTTCCCTTACTGCATGATTCACATTACTGCCTTTCTGTATGGTTCTTTCGGCTTGTAACCTAACAGCACCCACTTTGACCAGATGCGTATACTAATGTTGGGAATATGTTTGATTCTTGCTGCACTTTCCATCGTGGCTCCCGTTGCCACATTTTACACATTTGCCATATCTTTTGGATCTTCTTTTAGGGGCGCTTTTTGACAAGCCACAGAATGGTGGTAATTGTTCTTGCTTGTGCCATCGTTTTCTTACATCGAATGTTGCTTCAAAAACTTTTTCTCGGAGTTCGGGCGGTAATCCAGGCTTTGTGAAATGAATACAACAAAGCAAGTGAAAATCAAAATAATGCGTTCCAGCTGTTTAAGGACTAACCGGTAAAAGACCAACTTCTATCTCTTTTTTTTTAACATAAACATGACATCAAGACTGATCCTTCAATAATTCCAATTCCTCAATTGAAATATTTTTTAATATCTTCCTGTAGATCGTTCGGCTGTTTCTTTCCGAATTGTCTTAACGGTTGCATACTTGAAATAACGAAACAAGATAAACTAATTATTCTTTGTCTTGAAGACAACTAGACAATAACTGGTGTTTACGAAGGCTGGTTTGGGTATAAATGGGTAATGAGAAGTAGAAAAGAAAAGGCTAAGGCTTAGAGCGCTATCTAGGTGGATACTTTTAGTATTTGGTTTTGATTAAGGATAGTAAAAGGGTACTAAAGTACCAGGTGCCTCAATCATTTTCATGTAATTAGTAGTTCTTGGATTTGATATGCATAAGTCATACAAGTTCTAATTATGCATAAAATTCGATCGAAAAACACTCAATATACCAGACGAAAGAGAATGCGATAATATGATAGTAATACTCGTGAAAGGATCAGATTATTCTCACATGAAAAACGGATAGATATGGTTTAGTGATTTGTTATGCATAATATTCAATTGTTTCTACTTGCCATGTTTCCATTTATTCTGGTTAGTTTATTTAAGCGTGAACTTAAAGAGGTTTATATTATTTTTAAGGTTTTTCAAAATTTTTAGGGTTTTTAAGGAAAACAAGTTTAGGTAAAAATAAAGTTTTAATCAAATGGGTAGAAAATCACAAGTTTAGTTTTACTACTTTGAGGAAACAAGTTTGTTCTGAATCTCAATTTCCCACCCACACTTAAAATTGTACATTGCCCTTAATGTACAAATGCATGTAATGGAGTGCTAACCAGATATCCCTTAGAAACTACACTAAAGGGGAACTGTTAAGTACAGACGATGCCTAGAAATGATAGTAATAGGGTCCTCGAAATACCAAATCCCAGCTTAAATCCAAAGGCCTACACTTTAATTAGGAACAGAAAGGCCCGCGAAATAACCGCGTTGCTCAATCACTGAAACCAGAGTGATGGTCTTCTGGGACGAGACATTCGTAATGGATCCATCAGATACATTCTTTTAGATGGTTCTAATTGTGGTGATAGTATTCAACTAGGGGGATCCAGAGTTTCTGAAATCTATACTAGTTTGCCCTATAATGTTGTGGCTGCAATGCGTAGGCCGTCGTTCTCTGATCCATTCTTTAGGTGAGAGGAAACCTTCTCTTTCAAAATGAATGGAAGATAAAAAGGAACTTCCTGTATGAATCTTTTTCCGATAGTAAAGAAGTAGCCTATAAGGAATCTTATCCTCTATTTTTTCTTTTTGAATAAGGAAGGGCAAACTGTTTGCTTTTCCCGTGCTTTTCAAGTCAAAATTAAAACCAACTTCAGTGATATATCCGGGACTTTAGCCATGATTTGAAGGGCCTTTTCTCTGTCTGGGCACCACAAATCAAGATCTAATTTTTCCTCTTTTTCTTGTATAAATAAGAAATGGTCTTTGTTAAAAAGTGTGCTGACAAAAATGGAAAAAAAAATCTTTGACAAGTATAATAGGTGCTACATAGAAGCACCTTTTGGGTATGTTAGGAGAGATTTTGCCAATATTATAAACTTTTTGGGCAACCTACATGGTGTGTCAGGAAGATGCCTCATCCTCTTGTCATTTTGACCTGACCAAAAATAGTTTCATTTTGACCTGACCCAAAAATATCATGGCATTTATACTTAGGTGACTGTGACAACACATAAAGAGATAGGACACTCTTGCTTTGACATATTTGTTGAACCCTTTTTTTAAACAAATCTCCTAACTTGAACAAGGAATGAATGACTTTCATATTTATGAGATGCATGAAAAATGAAGCAACGTTGTCAGCCACTCCAGAAACGCAATGATAAGAAAAGGGTGATCTTTGCATGTGAGGGTGAGGGAAGGTAGATATGGCCGTTTACAAAGGAACATGGAATGTTAGGGAAAATAGATCTGACCGTTTCTAAAAGAACATGGGAAGGTAAGGGAAGCTAGATCTGATCGAGCAGTACAGGAACATGGAGATGTGGATCTGATCGATTGCAACATACAAACAATACAGATCTGGAACACAAGTAGCTTTGCTCGTGATCAACAGTGGCTACCACTTGTTTTTACAAAGCAAACCAGGTCGGACGTTGTCATCGGGTTGGTCTGTGTCCAACACTTCTAAGCTTGGAACCTAACTACAGTAACAAAGAAGAAATACGTTAGAGGGACTGGGGGGTAACCCCGAGTGCACTCTAATGCTCAAGTCAGTAATCTTGAAGAGATAAACATGTATATAAGTTAAACATAAGGATAAGAGATAGAGATTGAGAATGAGGTTGTCCAAGAAGGACAAAAGGAGAAGAGGATGATGGGTGACAACATGAGGGAAGGAAAAGGTTGGTATAAAGAAGGAGAAGCATGGTCTCTAAAGAGAGAAAAGGATAAGATGCTAAGTGAAGGTTTATCACTTGCAAATGGGGTAATTTAGAAGTGGAGGGTGGTCCTCTATTTATAGAAGGAGAACCATCGAACCCTAATGAGTTTACTCAATATCGACTGGTTTTGGCCTAACGGGCCCACTCTATGTTTTATTGGGTCTACAGATTATGTCAGGCTAAGCATCTTGATGTTCAGTTATGAAGAACGTCCTAAAGTTAGGCCATGTTGAACGTCTTGTAATTTGGTTAGATGTTTATCGTTGGTCTTGCATCATCAGATAAGCACCTCGATGTTAGGTAAGGACAAATGTTTCAATGTTAAGCGAATTTGGGCGTTGGATACGGCCTTGAGGCTACTCCCGTCATCAACTACTATAGTAGCATTGATAATTGCTTCCTATAAAAATGGTGTAGATTCAAATCCTACGAATATAGGTTTACGTGATATTTAGAGAAAAGATTGTTGTAAAAAAAAAGCTATAGTGACTCTCGCCGGTTCATTAAAGACAGTTGTGATGTATAGTGAATCCTTTGCATTGGTCTACGTGTTTTTTTTTCAATTTCAGTTTTAAAGATTTTTTTCAATTTATGTTTTACCCCTTCTATTGTATATAATATACGTTTTAACCAGCTTGATTTTTTATTACTATCGTTTTTCTATAATAGCTTTCGTTAGTTTTTTTAAATGGAATGCGTGGTTGATTTTAGTTTTTTTAACGTTCCCGTATAATGTTTTTTAAAACGGAGCGGTGTTCATAATCGAGAATATTTTTTTGTGTTATACGCTATTGTAGGAACCTATTTTATGATTAAGCTTGTGTTTGGTTAGTTTGGTGTAACCATGAACCATGGGTTCACGGGTTAGGTGTTATTGAACCGGCCTTGGGCCGAGTATATGTATTGGGGGCCTATACTTGTATAGACTAGGTATATATACATGAATACCTAACCGAGTACGGTTAGCGGTTTTTTAGTGGTTTTTCTTTGTAATTCTCGAGTGCAATATACGGGTTTTACATTGACATTTGTGTTCTTGAATCACCATACTTGATAGTTTCCTCTTATCAAGTGTGAGAATTGATATCGTCTGTGTGTTTATTAGAAGATCCATAGAGTTTGAGACTTACAATTGGTATCAGAGCCATTGAAGTCATTCAAGGCTCGGTTGTTCATATAAACGATTCAAGACCTAAAGATTTAAGGTATTTTTTTGTTTTCGGTTAGTTTTTGTTACTAATCAATGTTTTGTGGTAGATGTTCATCGTTTTTCTACTGGGATTAAAAGTTTTATTCTGAAATCCTTGGTATTTTGCTGCTGTGAGAGTAATCGTTGGTGGAATAGTCATAAAATCTTCTTCGGGTTTGATTTGGAATTCAAATTTTGAATTCCATAAATCTCGGGATTATTTTTGGAAACAGGATCAAGTCAGAATTGAGTTCACAGATTTGCTAATCGGCTGAGGTTCACGGGTGGATTTCACGGTTCACATATCACGGCTTCTCTACTCGGGTTCAGAGTTCACGACGTGTCCACTCGGGTTAAGGATTCACGGCTTGTTTGTTTTCTAAGGTTACAAGTTCATGGGGTTTCTGTGTTCACGGTTTGAGCTTACTTCACGGCTTGATTTAAGTTCACGGGATTTCTGTGTTCACGGCTCGTTTGGTGCTCACGGGTTGAATTTGGTTCACGACTATAGTCTATTTCACGGCTGTCTTGTGTTCAAGGCTTGATTCTTGTTCACGGCTGGCTACAGGTTCACGGATGAACTTGTTTTCACATGTTCTTTTGGTTTTAATTCAAGTCTTTTACATGTTAGATCAAAGACCTAGTACTCTGATCAAAATGAATCCTCAGTAGACATTGAATCTCAACAGCATGATAGACCTTCAGATTGGTACTAGCACCAAACCACCAAGACTTACATCTGCTGAATATTTTGTTGACTAGAAGTATAGATACCAGAACTATGTCTTGCTTTCAGAAGCCAAAATGTGGAGAAGCATCATTAAGGGACCTCAGATTCCTATGTATGACAAAGCGGATGGTACAAAGGCACCAAAGCAAATTAAGAACTATACTGATGAAGACTTTGATCTTGTTGAACGGGATCTAAAAGCTTTGGCCTCTCTAACTATGGCATTATCACATGATATTGCCCATAGCTTTAAAGAGTGTACTTCTGCAAAACAACTTTGGGAGTCCCTGGAGAAAGTGTTTAAACGAAATGATGATATGAAAGCAAGCAGTAAAGAGATGATTTTGCAGAAGTTCAACACGTTCAATCACATTCTGGGAGAAGATAGAAGAGCAACTGCACAGGTTCATTAAGTTAGTTACTGATATGAGAGGTGCTCAGATTGAACTGAGCTCTGGAGATTTGAACATAAAGCTGTTGAATGGACTCCCACAAAGCTGGGACATGAATGTTGCTCTGCTGAAAAGAACCAAAGACCTAAATGCTACCTCTTTGAATGATTTGATTTCAATCATCAAATCCTAAGATCTTGATGACAGACAGAGGAAGATAAATCATGTAAACACTCTAAACTCAGCAAGGGCACAAGGCAGCAACAGTGCATTTTTGTCAAATGTATCTCAAGGAGCTTCTGGATCTGGTGAAGCTGCCACTGGTAAATCTGCAGTTACCAAATTTACTGTACCAGATCAGTAAACATATTCTGCACATCATGCAAATTTAATTGAAGCCAATAGTTCTCTGTGCACTGGAATTATGAACTACTACACAGCTTTTGCCTCTGGAAATTTGTCACCTTCAGAGATATTCACAGCTGAGTTAAATCAAATTCACCCTGAAGATGTGGAGGAGCTGGATATTTCTTGGCAATTGGCTATGGCTGTTTTTAGAGCAAAGAACTTCATCAAAAAAACTAGAAAGTTCAGATGGAGCGAAGATACTGGAAAGAAGATTGGATTCAACAAGTCAAATCTTCGATGCTACAACTGTCATGAACCAGGTCACTTTTCCAGAGAATGCACTAAGCCCAAAAACCAGAAGGGAAATGATGCTGGTCAAGTTGCTGGAGGCAAGGTTGTGGATAACTCTAAAGCCTTAATTAGCCAGCAAATAGGCGGTTATGATTGGGTAGATCAGCTAAAGGAGATCAACCTAAACCATGCTTTTATGGCTGATATTGTTGAAGGATCTTCTTCTGTCTCATCTTCTGCTACTCCACCTGAGATAACCGTTAATCTATGCTCTAAATTATGTATTGATAAGGTAGAGTTATACAGAAAACATAATGCTAATTTGATTTTTAAAATTGAAAATCTCAAGTACCACAAAAATAAATTTTCCAAGACTGAAAAAGCATTGAAAGATGTGATAGAAGCAAATAAAAAGTATATATAATTGCTTAAATCTCAACTCAGTGAGAAGTGTTGTGTGCTTACTGATGCTAAGCAAGAAATTACTAAATTGACTACTGAATTAGAACAAGCAAAATCAAACATTGCTGAGGCTAAATTTAAAGTGGAGTTCTTTGGTCAATCTAGTAAAGTAGTTGATATGATGGAAAATCAACTCCATAAACCTAGAAACATGTCTAAAGGAGTTGGGTATAATAACATGCCTCCTCCGTTCAATGGAAACTTTACCACTGTTCCTCCATCTGTAGAGGAACTAGTAAAGGATTTTAAAGTGTTATCTTCTGGAAATCTATCAAACACTGATGAGTCCAAATCATCATTATCCTTAACTTCAAATATTCAATGTGTAAACAACTCTAATGCCTCTACATCATGTGCAGAAAAAGTAGGAATACATGATTGGTCAAGTGAGGATGATGAAGTTGATGAGCCACACATTAGTAAAAACAATGCTTTTGTCAGTTCGGTTTTTAAAGGAAACAAATCTTATGTGCGCGATTTTGTTGGTTTGAATAATTCTAGTACTAAATCATCTGCTTTGAAACATGTTGGGTAAAAGTACAACTTTTGTAACACCTGTTGTGAATGGTAAGGTTAAAAAACATGTTTTTAAGAAACCCAAACCTGTGATAAAGCAAACGACCTATGTTCAAACCTCAAATGTTTCACCTAAGCATTATACAAAGGATCGGTTTTATTCTAAATATGATCATCGTCATAAGAGGTTTGAACAAAGCCATGCTCATCAACACAGAAAACCTGAGCAGGCCTTCAATCACAAACAGGGTGGTTCGTCTCATCAGTGGTCATACAAGTCAAGCTTTGCACCATATGCAAAGAAGAGGTCGTGTTATACTTGTGGAAAATCTAGTCATTTGGCAAGAAACTGTGTTCATCGTCCATATGTGCCTTATTATGAGCAAAGTCAGAAGACTACACATAGGAAATTCACTCACTCTAAGCAAGTGAAGGCTACACAGCCCAAGGCAATGAAGAGTCAATCATCCTATGTTAAGCCTTCTGATGGTGATTGGAATGCTGCCAAGCGAAACAGACAGGCTTACTTTGAAAGACAAAAACTAAAGCAGAATAAACAAAATGAGAAACCTAAATCTCTTGTTTCACCAGAAAGAAAAGCTTATGTTCCATCCAAGCCTGTCTGGAAAGCTAAAGAAAAGGTTGAAATAACATCCAAACCTGAATCCAACAATGATATGTGTCTGCAGGAGGTGTCATATATTGATGATTTGGGAATACCCAGATTTACTATGGCCTGGGTACCAATTACTAATTAATATCCCACTTTGTGTAGGAATAACCAAAGAGGACTGTCAATAACCTTTGGTACGTTGATAGTGGTTGTTCCAGACATATGACAGGAGACATATCTGTACTTCATGATTTGCAAAATTTCAATGGAGGTTATGTTTCTTTTGCGGGAGGTAAAGGTGGAAAAATTAGTATGAAAGGTACTGTGGTTAATGGTTCATTAAGTTTTCATGACGTAAGCTATGTCTCTGAGCTAAATCATAGCTTGCTAAGTGTTTCCAAAATTTGTGATAAAGACTTTTCAGCACATTTCACAATAAGGAATGCTTGATTTTAAAACCGGGCTTCGTGGTGCCCGAGGAATGGATTTTATTAAGGATACCCCGTAAGAGAAACTCATATGTTATTGATATGAACAGTAAACATGTTTATGAAAATACATGTCTTTTTTTTCAAAATCAGCTGAATTTGATGCTATGATGTGGAATCGTCGTCTTGGCCAAGTTAATCTAAAAAATCTTAATCGAATTGCAAAAGGTAATCATGTCCATGATTTACCTATAAAAGAATTCTTTTCTATTGAGAAATGTGTTGCATGTACCAAAGGGAAACAACACAGGAAGCCCCATAAGTCAAAGTTGATAAATTCAATTGACTGAATTCTCAATCCACTTCATATGGATCTCTTCTATCCAGTAAATGTGATGAGTATCGGGCAAAAGTCTTATTATTTAGTTATTACTGATGATTACTCACGTTTTTCATGGGTTTTCTTTTTGGCTAACAAAAGTGAGACTGCAGAGTTGATTAAGAATTTCATCATTCTGGTGGAAAATCAAAGGGATGTGAAAGTTAAGGCTATTCGATGTGACAACGGAACTGAATTCAAGAATGTAGTCTTGAATCAATTCTGCACTGAAAAAGGGATAGCCAGACAATACAGTGCAGCTAGTACACCTCAACAAAATGGTGTAGCAAAGAGAAAGAATAGAACTCTAATTGAAGCTGCTAGGACTATGCTCTCTGAATCCAAGTTGCCCTTATTCTTCTGGGTTGAGGCTGTTAACACAGCTTACTACATGCTGAATCGGGTTCTTCTCAACAAACGTCTACAGCTGACTCCGTATGAGATTCTCTACAGTGAGAAGCCCAGGGTTGGATACTTCAGAGCTTTTGATGTCCGTGTACTGTCTTACACACGGAATCCACTCCAAAGTTCAATGAAAAGGCTGATGAATGCTACTTTGTGGGTTATGGTTCAAACACCACAGCCTATAGAGTTTACAACAAGGTTACCAAAGAAATCAGAGAGTCAACATATGTTGACTGGCAAGAGCAAAATCCAACTGATGCAGAATGTGGTCCATCATGGTTATTTGACTATAACTCTCTTTTTAAATCATTTAACGTTTGCACTGATGTAATTGCAGGGGCTGATTATGATTCATTTGAATTGAGTGACGATGATGATGGTCCATACACCGGACCAATGCTGACTGCTGATCCACCAGAAGTTCTAAGACAGAATAATGCGGCTGCTTCTTCGTCTACTCAGAAGCTGGTTCCTGATGTAACAAATGTCTCTGAGGGTTCACCAGTAAATGAAGAGGACTCTACGTATGTAGTCAATGAAGGTACTTCTACACCTAAGACTTCAGATGCCTCTCAATTCCAGGAGCCTATTCCTGATGAAAGTATGGTCGAGAAGCCGATTTTCGACAACAATGATGAATCCAATGAAGAGACACAAGAGAATATGACCAATTCGCCTTTGACAGTTCAAGTTCCTGCAACTCCATCTCATCGAATTAATAAAGATCATCCGGTGGATAGAATTATTGGGTCGTTGACTGACGGTGTCAAGACTAAAAGTACTGCTGGAGATATCAACAGATGTCTGTATTCGTGTTTCATCTCTCAAATCGAATTTTGACTTGTATGCTTTTTCTGACAGTGACTATGGAGGGTGTCAACTAGACAGGAAATCTACAAGCGGGGGATGTCAATTTCTGGGGGATAGGCTCATCTCATGGCAGTGCAAGAAGCAACACACGGTCTCTACCTCCACTTCTGAGGCTGAATACGTTGATGCATCGGCTTGTTGCTCACAAGTCATCTGGATGCAACACCAATTGTTGGATTACAGTTTGACCTTTCTAAATACTTTATTTTCTGTGATAATGAGGCTGCCGTGCTTATTGTGAAAACCCCGGTGCAACATTCAAAAATCAAGCATATTGATATCAAGGTGCATTTTATCCGAGACTGTTTTGAGAGAAAATCTCATATGTCTTGAAGGTGTTGATACTGACAACAATGCTGCCGATACCTTCATACAAGCATTTGATACATCTTGATTCAATGTGCTTATAGAGTCCCTGCAAATAATTGGTTTTAAAGATTGAACACGTCACAAAAGATTTTTCTTTGTAGTTTAAATTTGTATTTTTTATTTTATTATTTTTATGCACAAATTTAGGGGGAGAAAATGGAAAAGTACAAAAATATTTTGTCGATTGTTTTGAGTCTGCCTATAGTTGTTCAATTGAGTCTGCTTTCATTTTTTAGAGTCAAGAAAATAACAAAAAGAGTCTGCTTTCAATTTCAATTTTTAGTGTCAAGAAAAATACAAAAAGATTGTGTTTTTGAGTTGGTTGTTTGCAAATAAATGGGAAGTGATATGAATGCTCGTTTCTTAAGGCTAGGATCAACACATGTAAGGCACTAAATTGAAATGACTAGGATCAGTGTTGGATATATTGATAGGCTCTACATGTGATACACTTGAACAAAATATTCTTATGGCCTTAGTGGGGAACATCTCATAGATTAGTGTAATATGCTATTCCTGTTAATAATAGAAAACTTAAACATAAAGATTGATGAACTATGGATAACCTTGCTCTATTAGGATTAGACTAACCAAGACCCTTCACAAAGGGGTTGCGAGCTGACTTGTTACAAGTTTGTTTATAATATATATATATATATATATATAGTTAAAAGACATGCATTGACATGCAATAGGTGAAAAGACACTCAATGATAGTGCAAAGCTTATCTACAAAGTAGAATTCTAAGCAAAAAGACACGCAATGTTAATGTCGTGCATTAGGAACAAATTTGAAGATATGTGTAAAGGTGTACATATAAATATACTTGTATATATTTTTTTTGGGCCATGGTGACTAAGATAAAAGGTCTTTGACGAATTCAGGATACGTAAGTCCGTCGTGCTGTATTCCTGGGCAAAATTTTGATATTCCCAAAATCAGTTCACAAACCCGTGCTAGTTATGCTCAATTAGTTATCAGTTAGGTGCTCAAAAGATCATGAGAAAGGAATGTTTACCTGATAAGCTGTGGGGTTTATTAAAGTTCATCAAGAATTCACAGACTAATAATTACAGGTTTCTAAGATATGAGTGTGGGACCTATTGAGTCATAAATAATTCTACCATAACATGATAACTGAAATCACAGAGAAAAAAAAACTTACGTTTGAAGCTAAAGCATGAGTTTAGAAGGATCTGAATATTGGCAATCCACTTGACATGTTTGAGTAAAATACATGCTGAAAAATGTTCCTTGGTATGCCTATAGAACGATATGATCCCATTACAAACTTCCTAAAAGCTCATTGTTGGTTAGTGTGTATAGATATAGGAATGTTTATAATTATCTAACCGAGTCAAGTTTTTTGTTTTTGTTTTATTTATTTATTTTTACTTTTATAAAATGACCTTGTTCTATTTTAAAAAGGAAATCATCTAAGGGATTAAAAGTTTATTTTGTGTATTCGGTAATGGGGATGGCCCAAATGTGTTCACGGTGGGCTCCCATTAACTGAATCCGTATCCTTTTAAGGCTGAATCAAACCCCAATGTATGTTTACCCCTTCACGGCTCTCATTTTTCTCTAAAGAACTTTCCTCCCAACGATTTTCTCTCAAATATGAGGTTAACCTCTTGCTTATTGCTTAGTAACAAGAATCCTTCAAGTACAGGTACATCTCATGACTCTCTGAGCATCTTATTGAACTGTCGAAACTCTTGGCTGACCGTAAACCCACTCATATGAGCATTCACAATAAAAGCGATCGAATTTGATGGTAAAAGATGAAATTGAAGGAGTGTTTCTGGTCGAAAATGGTCGGCGACCATATATGGCAGAAATGAGATTTGTTCCTGATCACAATATATGTGTGTTGACTATGGACCCACCTGAGGAGTATGAGTATTTCAAGTCTATGGTTGTGGGATTGACACTTTCCCCCATCAAATTTGTTGTCATGGAGAATCCAGTAATCTACAAAAGTCATATTCAAGAATTCTGGTCAACTGCATCTATTCATCCTAATGATAATGGAGAGGAATGCATAATTGGAACGGTTTAGACTAAGAGAATCAGAGTTTCAGAAGCCATAATCAGATAAGCACTACAGTTTGGTGACGAACCTGCTTATCCAACAAAGTTAGATGCAAATATTGTCACTCATGTTCTGCTAAGGATGGGCTATGAAAAAAATTACCCACCTGTTTACAAGAAGTTGCTGCATCCGTATTGGAGATATCTTGCACACGTGTGGATGAACTACTTATTAGGAAGAAAGGGTGGTTTTGATTAGATAAATGCTACCATCTCTTCAGCTATGGCTGCCCTGACCATGAGCTGGAATTACAATTTTTCAAAGATGGTGTTTGGGGAATTAAAAAGCAATCTGAAAGGAAGCAAGAAGGATATTTTTCTGATGTATCCTAGGTTTCTTCAGATCATCTACAACAAAAACCATGCAGATCTGGAACCTACAATTGAGACTTTGGACCTGAAGGCTATGGGCCCAATGATCTTCAAATTTATGAACGTCAACAAGCAAGGCAAAAGAGTATATCAGGGGCTGCATCCCCTTGAGAAATTTGGCAGATTCACTGCCTTAGTTGATGAAGAAGTTAAAGAACCGGTTGTCCAAGTTAAAGACGAGGTTGCTGAGGAACAACAAATACCTCCTCAACCACAGAAAGAGCAACATATTGAACCACAACCACAAGATCCAGTTGTGCCCGAGTTAGAAGATACTGAAGTTATATCTTCTTCTGACAGTGAAGGCACACCGGAAGGACCATCAGTACCGATCAATCAGTTTGTCAGGGAAATGGAAAGCAAACGACGTCGAGTTGAGAATCCTCCTCTTACCTCTTCGTCAAACTAAGCTAACACCGATCCTGAATACACACCGGATCATGATCTTCAATCTAGAACAAGAAAACGAAGAGATCCTAGAATAGTAAGAATGCCACCTACACCAACATCAACTCCAACACCTTCCTTATCCTCTCAGATACCACATTCACCACCACCCACCTCAACCATACCTCAGTCATCATCCCAGGTGAGCCCTTCTACAAATTCTTTTGACACTGATCAATTCTTTGTGTCATCGGTTGAAGCATACATAGCCGAGAAAGCTAAGGGTAAGAGTCCTGTAGATTCCTCCACACCTGCTCCTATAGATCCACATATTCTACAAGAGAGGGTGTTAATACTTGAATAGCATGTGGCAGCTAAAAATGCCAATATAATGTCCTTGGAAGCTAATCAAGGCTATCTGACAGCTCTTGTGTTTGAACTAAAGAAGAAATTGGAGGACTTAGAGTCTAAGGACAGTGAGAAGCAAGATACTGGAGGAAATAATGATGATGATGATATTGACTATGGAGGTGGAGATACCGGGGGAAGTAATCAGGGAAATCAAAATGAAGACAATCAAGATGATGATCTTTATAATTTTGATTTTGAAGGGAATGTTGATGATAATCAAGACGATTTACCTCATGATGACTTAGATAAAGACAAAGACACAAGCCCCGTCGATGCACCTACAGTTGAAATGTTTGAAAGTTCTTCTGATTCTGAGTTAGAGCGAGTGAATCAAGTCATTGATGATGAAGTCAATCTAGTTAGCTCCACAAACGAAGCTAATGAATCATCAAGTGTAGAAGCAAAGACAAGAAAAGAACGTCCTTCATGGATATTACCACCTGGTCCACCTTCTGAAACTCATGTTACTACAAATATAGATGGTTATTATTCAAAGAGAGGTGACAGGTCGGGGATTGCTTCCTGGCAATTTGATCAAGAGAAGAACATGTTTGTGGTAAAGAGGAACAGTGGGAGGCTAGAATACTACAAGCATGCTAATGATTTTAGTTCCTGTACCAAGCCAGATCTCCGGAAGTTAAATGATGCACATTTTGTCAACAGAGGAAACGTTACAATGGTATACATGTTCTATAAGTTCCTTAATCAACAATGTCTGACCAACTTTGCCGGTATGAAAACTGCTGAATCAAAATTGAAGAAATCAAAGGGTGTGAAAGACCCTCGTACTGGTAAAAGTATATATAACGTTATCTGGCCAGCTACCAAGATTACTAAGAAAGTGTCTATTCACAATAAGATGCCTGTTAACTCACTAAAGGACTTTCAGTTCTGGGCTTATGATTCAGTTTCTATTGAAGCTATGATTGTGACTAGAACTATCGAGTTCAGAATTATTGATCCATTTGATTTGTCTAAGTTTGATGAACAAGACATCAATGTATTGGCAAGAAGTCAGATCAGAAGTGAGCAGCTATTTGAACAACAAGCTAAAGTTTTTACAAGAGCAGTTGCCGATATCGTGAGCAAGAAACTTTATGCTGGAAGTTGAAGCCACAATGAAGACATCAACTTCTGATGAATCATTTATAGCTTAATCCTAGGGGGAGATTGTAGGAACCTAGTTTATGATTAAGCTTGTATTTGGTTAGTTTGGTGTAACCATGAACCAAGGGTTCACGGGTTAGGTGTTATTGGACCGGCCTTGGGCCGAGTATATGTATTGGGGGCCTAGACTTGTATAGACTAGGTATATATACATGTATACCTAACCGAGTAGAGTTAGCGGTTTTTGAGTGGTTTTTCTTTGTAATTCTCGAGTGCAATATACGGGTTTTACATTGACATTTGGGTTCTTGAATCACCATACTTGATAGTTTCCGCCTATCAAGTGTGAGAATTGATATTGTGTGTGTGTTTATTCGAATATCCATAGAGTTTGGGACTTACAGCTATAGCGAGCGACGTTACATGTGGTGCCGTGAGAAACCCAAACGCTTATGAGAGGAAAACATCGTTGTCGGTCTTTTTTAACCCGTTTGATTTTCTGTTAGTTTCGTTTTACTATAATAACTTTCGTTACCTTTTAAAACAAATTGAATTCACGTCTGACTTTATTATTTTTTTGTAAATGTTCCCGTATAATTTTTTTTTAAAGGAATTGTATTCAAAATCGAGTACATTTTTTGTAATGTAGGCTATAGTGAGCGACGTTAACGTTGCGTAAGCGTGAAACCTCAACCGCTTATGAGCGAACAATATCGTTGCCGATTTTTTGGTATTGTTGTAACCGATATCGGTGACCGCTTTTATGGTTTTTAACGAGGCGAACCGATAACGACCAAACTCTTGCCGCGTAGTACGGCAAAAAACGAACATGCTATGAGCGAACAATATCGTTGCCGATGTTTTGATATTATTGTAACCAATAATGGTGATCGCTTTTATGGTTTTCAACAAGACGAACTAATAACGACCAAACTTCTACCGTATAGTACAGCAAAAAACGAACACGCTCCCGCAGCGAAATACGGATAGAATTACTAGTTGCCTTGAATATCCGTTGTAAGCAGGAAACTCAGTGCGCGAGTGGTCCCACAAACATCTGTCGGTATTTGGAACTTCTACCCCACCGCTACGTTTATATCGGCTTCACACTTCCCGCCACACCTATCAGCTTTGAATTCTATATATTTGTTTTTTTCTTAAATAAATTAGTGAATCTGTTAAAAAAATAAATAAATTAGTAGACTCATCTCCAAAGTAGTTAACTAATATCACAAAATAATCAAACGTTATATACTCTATTAAAAATGCAAGTTCATGAACAATAACCATCTCTTTTAGTTATTTTTTGTTTATGTAATACTAGCTTAAAACCCGTGTGTACACATGAGGTGAAAAATATCAATACATAAATTCTTAAATCTTTATGTATATATTTTACAGGTGTAAAAATGTATTACATATTCTAAGGATAGAAAACAAAATTCAAAATATGTAAAAATTAATATATAATTGGGTTTCGAAAATACGTTAATTACTGTTTAATATAATTTTACTTTCATTTACTATTTGATTGAAAATAAAAGTTACATAGTTAGATTTCAAATTTTCTTATAATAAAGAATAATTTAAAATAAATGTGTTTTATTAGTATAATTAGTATTTTTTTAAAAATATATTATTATTAAAAGATAGAGGTGTATTTAATAAGAGAGAGATGCGAAAAAAAATGACGAAAATGAATATGGAGCGACACGTGGCATGAAAAAAGCTTTATTTATTATATAGTATAGATTAGTGCTCCTTAACTTAACAATAATTTTAGTTATTTTTTGTTTATGTAATATTAGTGGTGCTTAACTTAACAATAAGAGACCAGCGCAACTTGTAAGCACCTTTGTCTCCGTAGAGGCGGTCGGGGTTCGATCCCCCCTCTATATTAATTTTAATTAAAACCGAGCCGTCGCAGCGCGCTCGCATAAACCGATAATATCTTATATTTTACTAAAAGTGCAAGTTGATGGACTAATAACTCGAGCGAATCAACGTTTGACATGTCCCGGCGTTTGCTTGGTTTTTTTATTTTCAATCTTCTCGGTTTACTTTAAACTGAGACACTTTGAAAGCTTGGTCTAGTGGTAAGCATGCAGTTGGGTCACTAAACAGGTGAGAGTTCGATCCCGACGCCCACTTCCTTGCGGTTCATTTGCTTTTAAGGCTTTGGTTGTGTTTTTTATTTATTTTTTTTTCTTTTCTTTCCTTGCATTTTTGTTTTAGTTTTTCTTTTTAGCTTTTTTTTTTCTCTTTCCTTTTCTTGAGTTTTTTTCTTTTTTTTTATATTTTTAGCTTTTATTTGCACTTATTTTTTACCTGATTTTTGAAAAAACAATTTACGCTTTTATACATTTATAATAGTATATTCTTAAATTTTCAAATGTAGTACATTTTTACCTCTTTTCTTTATAAATTTGGTTTCATGACGTGTTTAATTTTATCGACGTTTCCATATAAATTTCGACCCACCGCGAAGTATGAGTTTAACCAGATAGTTATTAGTTAATATACTAAGTTCTGTAAATATTTATAGTACACTCAGTTTAACAAATAGTTATTTTATGCAGAAATTCGATAAATAATATCAGAAATTGACAATTTTTTTATAACAAAATAAAATTAATAGAAAGACAATTATTTTAAGACCACGACTTTATAAATCTATTTATCTTTTTAAATTCCGTAAATAGTAATATATTAAATTAGGGAGTTTTAAAACCCGTGCGTGGTACATAGGTGAGAGGAAGTCGCTCGCGTGTTACAACGGGATGTTAAAATTTCCAACGCTCGATCTCTTATAAAGTTATTTATCTTTTTAAGTTCCGTAAATAGTAATATATAAAATTAGGGAGTTTTAAAACCCGTGCGTGGTACAGAGGCGAGAGGAAGTAGCTCGCGTGTTGCAACGGGGTGTTAAAATTTCCAACGCTCGGTCTCGAAAATCTGTATTTAAAAGTTAAAGCCCAAAACTAAATATAAAAAAAATATTAAGGATTTAAAAAAATATTAGTAAGGAATTAGAAATATTTTTAAAAAAGTAAAAAAAAAAGTATTTTTTTAAACAGGCTGACGTCAGCAAAGCCTTTGCTGACATCAGAGGTTAAACCGGAAAAGGGTAGGGGGCGTGGATCAAACCCGCGTCTTGCACTGTAGGTGTGGGTGGCGAACCACCATGTGAAATAATCAATATATATATATATATATATCAGCGTAAAAAATGGCCTACGGCCACACAAAAAACGTGTGACTGTAGGCCTTTCGCTACACTTTTTTCCAGCTCAAGTGTAACCAAAGCTCGAGTCATCGTAGGTATCATACGGCCACACATGATTTTTAGTGGCCGTAGCAGCTTAAAAGTGTGGCTAAAGGATATCAACATTTCTTACTGGAATCAAGCATTCCCTTCATTAAGTGTGGCTAAAGGGTAGCAACAGTCACATGACTTTACTTTAAGTGTGGCTAACGGGTCGCAACGGCCACATGAATTTACTAAAAAGTTTGTTTTAGCCACACTTATTTAATAAAACCGTGGCGAAAGGGTTGTTGTGATCAATCATTTTGTCCCAATAAGTGTGGTTAAATGGTAACAACGACCACATGAATTTACTGTAAGTTTGCCCGTTTATATTATATATTCACATGAATTTATTGTAAGAGTGGCTAAAATCTTTTACTTGACACACAAAAAATTATTGTAATTTTAAGTGTGACTATTGTCTAATATTTGGTCACACATAATTGTTTTTTTTTTCATGACGTTTGGTATCATTCTGTTACACAAACAAAAAACAAAGTGACTATGGTGTGGCTAATGGTTAATTTATAGCCACACGAATTTTGTAATTTTAAGTGTGACTATTATCTTACCTTTGGTCACACATATTTTTTCCCCATGGCGTTTGCTATCATTTCGTCACACAAACAAAAAAACAAAGTGACTATGATGTGGCTAATGGTTATTTATAGCCACACGGAATTTTAGAATTTTAAGTGTGGCTATTGTCTTACCTTTGGTCGTACATAAAGTTTTTTCTCATGACGTTTGCTATCATTCAGTCACACTAACAAAAAACAAAGTGACTATGGTGTGACTAATGGTTATATATAGTCACACGAAAGTTTGTAATTATAAGTGTGACTATTGTCTAACCTTTGGTCACACATATTTTTTTTTCCCATGACGTTTGGTAGCATTCCGTCACATAAGCAAAAAACAAAGCTACTTTGGTGTAGCTAATGGTCATTTATAGCCACACGAATTTTTATAATTTTAAGTGTGGCTATTGTCTTACCTTTGGTCACACATATAGTTTTTTTACCATGATGTTTGCTATCATTCCGTCACATAAACATAAAACAAAGTAACTATAGTGTGGCTAATGGTTATTTATAGCCACACGAAATTTTTTAATTTTAAGTGTGACTATTGTCTTACTTTTGGTCACACATATTTACTGGGGTTCTATGTGACCATTTTTGTGTAATTTGTTATTTTATTTTCATTTTTTTTGTATATAATAATTAAAAATAGCAGTAAACATGCATGAGAAAACCAAAAAACCAAATTATATTAAGAATAATAAACCAAAATCTATACAGAAGTTTTTAACCTAAATACTAAAGAATGTCTATTTGTTTGTTGCTGGTTTTCTTCTTGTTCCTTGCTGTTTTTCATATCTTCTATCGTTGTAAAAGTTTTCTTTTCCTTCTTAGCAACTTTAGTTGTAGTGTTTTGTGTTTGATTGGATGGTGGATCTGGTAGCTGGAGCAACAAAACATGAAAACAAATATTAAAACATGTTTTAGTTGCATTTAATCAAATATTAATTAAGGAACAAACCTGCTGGTCACTTTTGACAAGAAATTCTGGGCAAGGAACAAAAGAACCGACTGCGTCCTTAACTGTTTAGAACTCACTAGTTTCTACTGGTAGAAATGTTGCCCCCTTTATAGATTCATCAATATAAACTCTATAGCAATCATCTTGTAGTGGAACTGCATGCATGGTTTGTGATTTCGTTGACCAATGAATTGTACCATGTGCCACGCGGTTGGTTAAATTTAGAGAAAACAGGCTATACTTAAATGTCTACAAAAATTTGTGGGATATATTAACATGGTAAAGTTAAAGTCAATATATATGTGCATTTCACGCAATACATGCCTGTGAGACATCTTTTGATTCCAAATGAGATGGGACATATACTTGTAATACATCAACTTTCCTTTTCCTGTTTTTTAGTGATGTTTTTTGCACCCTTTTAGATAAGTTACTTTGAGAAGTGACTTATATTTGCAATGTTGTTTTGTCAAGTTTGGTCTCCGTAGAATTGGCTTACAATTCAATTAATTAAGTCATGGAAAATTAGCAATCACATGAAAAATTATACAAAAAAAGAATGAAATTGTCAAATACTAACCTGAGGGGTGACTTCTATTTGCACTACTTTACATGACCCGTTAGATGGGGTAGCATTAGTATTGTCCTTAGAGCCAAGATTGTTGTCCGCAGAATTGACCTACAATTCAAGTAATTAGGTAATGGAAATTTATAAAAAAATGAAATTGTCAAATACTTACTGGTGTTACCATTTTCTTTTGCATTAGTTTATATGTGGTAGCATTAGTACTTTGGTTAGATCCAACATAATTGTTCAAAGAATTCACCTACAAAATGTAACGACAGAGGGGCAAATGTTAAAACATTAACTAATTTGTCAATAAAATAAGCCACTTTTACTTGTGTTGGTAACAACGGCACTCCTTGTGTAGCCGAATGTTGTAGAACTTGATTAAGTTTGTTTTGTGTTTCTTCCATCTGGATGGACAGGGTGTTAATCTTTTCATATTTTTTGTATAGTTGACACTCAAGTAGTGCAATTCGTTCTTTTGATGATCCTTTTGTTCGAGGAACATGCCAATACATACTGGAAGTCAATCCCTTTTAAAAATCCACATCTTTCCTTGCCAAGTACTAATGTGAGTGCATATGTGCCCGGTTCAAGGTTCAGGGTTCCATCCATGATTTGTGTTTCACTGTCGATCTGCAAAAAAAATGTCAAAAGAATGTAGTGAGATGTTTTTTTAACAAAGTAAACATGTATTACAGTAAATTGTTGGATCCTGAAAAGAACTGCTGATTCTAAAAGCCGAAACTCTAGGCGTTGACCAGAACTTTACAGAAGAATAGGGTTTTGACTTTACAAAGAGCAAACTGCTGATTCCCTACAAGCATAGAACATCTGGCTATACTGCTAGTTACATGAACTCCTGTTGAAGTTGTTCACCAGCAGTTCCCCGAACCAACAGTTTTGTCAATTCCAGTTGTTTACATGTTCCAGCAATTTTATTAAGAGCTGAGAAACAAGCTTGTTAGCCTACTTAGATGTCACAATAAGGGTGATGTAACCAGTAATTCTTACTAATGTATAAATAGAATCAAGTTTGTTAGCCTAGTTAGATGTCACTATGAGTTACCGGCTTTAAGTTTAAAACATTGATCCTGGCTAATCACAGTTTTAATTACTCTTCAGTCTTATCTCACAACTCCAACTCTATTAACTGAGTTTGACAATGATTTTTCTTTAACATAATTTCCAAAATTTTGAAGTTAAACTTACTAATTTATCTGCCATGACTTTGACATCAACATTCTTGTATTCTCCCTTTTTGTCTTCCATTGCTTTCCTCCACATCAAAGCACGGGAGGGGATTTCATCGGGTGCAATTTCGTTGTTTTGTACCTTGTAATATATTCAATAGAAAGCAGCAGACACTCACACATCAGACATACAACAGAAAAACACACTTGAATTAGAGAATAAAGTTACCAATTTATCTCTTAGATAAGTATATCCTCCTCGTCCCAGGTGATGATCATAAACATACTTTGATCGTGCTTCTTTTCTTGTTTTCGACAGATTCTTCCAACACACATTTTAATTATTTCATTAGAGTTTAAAAGAGAAATATTAAAAATATAATTAGAGTAAATGATTAAAACCTTGAATTCTTCTGATTGTGTATATGTAACGAACTTGTCCCAATCTGTTTGCTTCACCAATGTACGATACTGCTTAGGAATTATCTTAAGTTTCACCGGTTTACCTAAGTTGGGTACTATGTATCCCACATACACTTTTCTTCTAAAATTTCGAAGAAGGTGACCAAGCTGATTCATCACAATACGCCTATGACATGCATCAATCTCATAATATTTCTGCAATATATAACATAGGCTAGTTTGTTAGTATTAATTAGAGTTTGCTAGAGTTGTTGAGTTAATTAGCTTGTATAGATAGGTAGGTGTGATCAGGGGTGGCTCTACAGCACAAGCAACTAAAGCAACCGCTTTAGGCCCCCAAGTTTGAAGGGCCCCATAAATTGAAAAACTATTTTAATTTGTATTCTCAAGTTTTGTGTTTTCAGAAAGAAATGATAATTTCACAACTTTTATGTCAACATTATACGTTTTGGCGTTCCATTAAATTACATTTTAAATTTTTTATATATTTACAAAACTTTCACAGAAGGCCTCAATTTCAACGTTCGCTTTAAGCCATATTTCGTTTGTGTTAAGCATAGACAACTCCTGTCCAAAAGCAGTCCGTTAAACGTATGTTCGTCTGACATATGTAGTACTCACAACTCGTACTAATCGTGTAATCATTGGTAGCTACTTCCTCAATTCGAAACAAACAAGTGTTGAGTTCCTCAAATTCTACTTAATCGGTGTCGCCGTTCGCGGGTTTCCATGCAGAGCAATCTTCTCATACTAATTCTCTTCTAGTGCAATCTTCCAATTCTTTGTCCTTACTTGATTTACTACTTTCATCATTGTTGCATCAGGTTCACGACCAGGTTTCTTCAATCCTTCTAAACTTGTTTCTTAGTGTCACTTATCTCCAGCAACTTCATTTAGAGTTTCACTCCTTCTCATTCCACCTTTAGTATGCAGCTGTTGCCATCATTCGTCTTGCTAATTCGTTACCATCATCATTACTTAAGTGACTAATCTCATAGTCCCGCTTAGAGTGATTTAATTGTTTTCGGTGACATGTGTATTAATCCACACGATAAGGTTCATCATTATGCACGAGCACCTGTAAATTCACAATTAAATGGATCCTGACGTAATCGCCAACTTACCTTACTCGTGAAATCCTGACTCGTCTTATAATGCTTTATAATATGAATGTCTTCTATAAGCAGCGTCTAGTCCATGAATTCTTCTTCCCTTTTCAAACTCCTAGTTGACGGGAGTCGCTCATGACTGTCCGTTACTGATATACTTGGACAGTTGATAATCCGTCATCTTTCTTTCTTTGTGGTTTATCAAACTTCTACTCGTTTATGATTCACCTCACATGAATCGCACCGTTCTTATAATTTATGAGTCATTCGTAGTACTATGCTAACATCTCTTTCACTCTTTGTGACGAGTACATACGACGGATGACAAATCGGGACACACTTACACAACAAAAGCTTAATAACATTAGCTACGTGTTATTAACCAATTACTGTACTTATGTGCTCAAATCGTCTACCATCGTATGTCCTATGTGTAACTATTCATATTGGCACTACATTGATATCTAAGGCATGTGTTCTACGTTAAGGCATTATCCTGTGCTATAGGTATTTATTTTCTACTTTACATACCTTGTTGACGTTGGCTACCCGTACTGACACCCTTTGCTTTGGTCCCATTTTCAGTCTGAGTCCAGACATTAAGGGGTGTCTGAATCTCTGGAACTATTGCTCTGATACCAACTTGTAAGGCCTTAAACCCGGGAGGCCTCACCTGTTGAATTTACTCATAAACATAGTGATGAAAAATGTATAGACTATAACTTTTAAAACATAGCGGAAGCGTACATCATTCTATTACATACAGCGGAAGCCTTACTCATTGGAAACATTGTCTAATACATAATCTTAAACTTGAACATAAAAGGGGATGTCAGTCTTGTAGCCGGGCAGCCTTCACGCCTTATCCTTAACCTTAACCTTCGTTTTTGCTACCTAAAGTGCATACTAAAAGTCAGCTAATGCCAGCGAGTTATAGTTTAAAGCAATTTAGGTATAACATCATTCATTTGTTTGTACACATTTGTATTTATATATATATATATATATATATATACACACACACATATACTAGTAGGGAACCCGCGCGATGTTGCGACGGCAACAAATTAATATTTTGTATAAATATTTGCTTAATTAAACGAATACATTTATTGTTTTAAGGGTCTCTGATTTCTTCATATACCAAACATAACAAAACATATATGCATGAAGAAAAGTAGCAAGGTTCCTATATCAAATAGTAGGCACATGATTTGGAATCAATTTTCTTTTAAAACTAATCATAACATTTAAAATTTATAATAGTAGCATAGTATGATTCTTATCACTTGGAATCAACATTCTTTCAAAAACCAACCGTTCACATTTCAAATAGTAGTGGCATAGTATTAAGTCCAAAGAATCAACAACATAGTTTACTTAAAACACAAAAAGTCATTGCTTAAGCATACCATCATATGCTTCTCAAGCTGCCATCCCTAATGTCAGATCTTCAATTCACTTGCTTCTAGTTTATTCTTAGGAGTTTGCAAAACATTAGTTACATTTGTAGCCTGTATCCAAAGATCAGGAGTAAGTACAAAAAACTATGTAGAACACAGATTTCATATCCACAGGAACGATTGAATACATGATTTCATAGAAACTTGCTTAACATTAAGAACGATCTTGATAAACAATGAATTCTTCAATTTAGGGTTAGTTTTCCCAAATGGTTACAATGCGTATATATAAACCTAGAGAGGAAACGACGTGTTTCTTATGAACCGTCGTGTCCTATACAATTTTATCAAATCTACATCTAGATCCCTAGACTCCTTGATAATACAATTTTGATACCAAACTAACTATAAATAAATTACATAATTGACCCTCTAACTTTAGTATCAAACTTGATTAACAATTAGTCTAACAAACTAATATATATATAATATATGTATATTAGAAGGAAAGAAAAAAATTACAGCATCTGAAACCAAGAGAGAAAAAATGTGGACAAATTAAGAGAACAGTTTATATAAACTAAAATGCCACCAAAGGTTAGTTCTATTAACTTATTTCTCTGCTCACTTGATTGAAGCTACTTTTGCAGGCCACCTTAAAGACTAAAGTGCCCCCAAAAGTCCCCTAAAGCAAAGGAACAATAGATTCAAAATCAAGTGACTATCTTTATATAATCAGATCTCAAAACCAAAATGTGAGAAAAACCTCTTACCTTACGTTGCGTACTGATTGTTCTCGTAACCTTTAAATGCAAGAGAAGAACTCCAACCTGCAAAACCATAGCATTTTATGCAGATATTCTATCAAATGCTCAAACTAAAGTAAGCAAATAATCCAAGCAGTTTTTATTTTACATTTTCCTAAGTTAGCTCTTGTAATCATACTTCATCTTAATTTATAAAACAATGTTGAAATTGGACAAAAAGGTGGTTACGGGTCACCCCAACCCGTACCAACAATTTACATGGTTCCAATTAAATTAAATAAATAACCATTAAGGGTGACCAAACATGGCATGAAAAAATAGCCGATTTTAACCCGAAACGATTCTGACCCAATGACCTGTTACCCAACCTATCCGATGCACCCATTTGACACTTCTAAGTTTTGGGTCTGACCCTGTCAACCGAGGTTGTATGTGAAGGCTAACTGACGATAAGGATAACGTGTATCCATAATTGTTAGGAAACATAATTGTTGTATAGCGTTAGTTAAGAGGAAAGTAGATTATTAAATACCATGAGATCTTCAAACTGAAGAAGATACCAGGCTCGAACTATGTACTCAACTCTCTTGCAGAGCTTCAAGAATTATGCGCGGTCACAGAACTGTGTTATGCAATACTGAACCTTATTTAAAGGCTTAGAAAGTTGAATTGAAAAGGTAGAAAACTATAATAAATACCGCGTTATATGCCAGACTACTTGGGATGAAATTTCTTCTTTTTGGGGCTCACTAAATCACTTATCTCGGAACTCTTATCGTATGTAATCTCAATATCAGTTAACACCAATATGCAAAAAAACAATTGTTTCTTATATTTCCCCAAGATTGACATAATCTAAAGTAGCCTATGCCATTGATCTTTCCAACATCAATCCACATTGATTTTTCAGTCTCATCTCTAAAAACGATACCGATTAACTGAAAACAGATCAGTTAAGGTTGTCCAATAACTGAAAACTTCGGTTTCCTAGTTAAAAGAAAAAGTAAAAGAGCTGTAAAAATTTAGGAAATTAATTGATATATAAACAAAACTAAATTGATTGAACATTGACATTGAGAAGCAAAACCTTTACCTCTGCTAAATCAAGATCTTGGGTGTCCTCACCCTCGATTTCCCTAGATAATCTTAAGGCTTCTTTTTTCTAATTCTCTTGTTTGAGGACCCCTACCAGCGTACAGAAGGCCACCTAGATAAAGGTACTCTCTAAGTCTTCCAACATGGCATCTCCTGAGAAACAAGCAAACGCAATCGCAGTCCCCATGAACGCGCTCACCAAAATGCTGCAAAACCAACAAAATTACATAAAAAAACTGTTTCCCTGGCCAGCATAAACATACAAGAAAAAAGACCTACCTTGGTTTAAAATCAAAGGATCAACTGATGCTCCTTGGAAAAGGGATGAAGCCATTAAAAGTGAAACCCTTTTTTGTTATATTGTCAAAACATGATAAATCAAACAATTCAAAACTCATGAAGAATAAAATCAAGAAAATAAATAAAAAAGTGAAGTAAAAGACATCTAAACCTACCTCTTCATTTGGAGGAATGGCGAGTAGCCATGAAATGCATCCCAAGGTTGCAAAGGTGGGCAAGAGACCACCAATGTTCCATAGGATGTGAAGATAAGCCCCCACAGCAGATGCCACAAGAGCATAACATAGAGACTATTAAACCTGAAATTACATTATAGGAAGACACTGATTAGTAATTATAATTCAATGGAGGTCAGGAGACCACCCAAGTTACATTGCCTAACCTTAAGCTGCAAGAAAGTCAACTCATGTGATGTTTATGATTTTCTTCTTTAACCTCTTCGTTTACAAGCAAAATATGTTAGAATTCATCTCTTTTTCTTTTGTGATTGATATCATGGTGTAATTTGGGGATAATTTTACAACAAGAAATTCATCATGATTCATGTTAAGTAACCTTAACATCAAGAGACCGAACATGTATTAATCAACTAGATGATTTATTATGAAATCAGTATGTATACTACAACAAAATAGCAATTACACAAGCACAAGCACTCCGGAAAGAAAACCGATTATTCAACTCATCAAAAAAAAAAGAGTGTGATTAGAATAGAAAAGAAAAGAAAATTTGATTGAAAAAGATATGTATTGTCTCCGCTTCTACATAACTGTTATTGTGAGAAATGATAGTTGAACTGACATACTTGACCACTGTTTAAATAGGATCGAAAGGAGGAAGCGGTTATACTGAAGGACATGTTGGTAGGCTCAGCATTCAAACAAATAGGCTACAACTTTGTGACAAAGATAATGACTGCTGAAAAGTGTATACCCATCTTGTCCAGGTCTGCACATAACCATAGTCCCGTCACAAAGGGGTTGCGAGTCCTTATTACTAAATATATATATATACAAAAGAAAAGCAAAAGCTCAAAAAGACACGCAATGACGTGCATTAGGTAAATAAAAGGCACGATGTGCCGTGCATCTACAAAAGTCACCAATGTTGTGCATCTTAGTATTGAATCGATCTGCAAAGCAAATACTCCTGAGCAAAAGACACGCAATGTTAATGTCGTGCAATATGAAACAAATCAAAAATGTTAGTGTGTACATATATATAATATATATTTTTCTTTTTTGGGATCCTGTGACTGTGAGGGGATTTTCTTGACAAAAACATGGCATGTAAGTCCGACGTGCAAGTAAGTCCAGCTTATTTCAATAATCAAAACATGTAAGTCCGTTGCGCCGTGTTTCTTAACCAAAAATATTTTTAAAGATTCTCTGAACTGTTCACAAACCCGTGCTAGTTATGCTCTATTAGCTATCTTAGGATTCTTGATGATCAACTTCTCTGATTATTCGTTGGCATAGACCTAAAGCTCTCATCATCGCACTCAAAAGCCCATGGGGATGGGTAGGTTATACCTGACAAGTGTGAGGAACACTGACTTCATCTTAATTCTACCAAAACATGATAAACATTCACTAGTCGTATGTTGAAAGAATGGTGCATGGGCTTAATTGGACAGACATACCAACAGTCGTTTGTAGGCCGTGGACATCCGAATGCAATAAGTAATGGTTGAGTGACAAGTTATATCGGTATGATTCCACATGATCAGGTTTGCACTTTCTATATCTTTGTTTGGAATGTTTCATCTTGTTTAGCCTCGTATTTTGTCTCTTTGTTTTCTCAAAAGGCTTATTTGGTGCGTATGTATCCTTGTATAAAGTTTCATGGGTCGTTATCAAAAATCGATTTGTTTTGGTCAAATGTTCAAAATTTTTCATTCTTATTTTTGCCTTAGCGACTCTCTAGGCCGATTGTCAAGAGTCGGCCCCGCGAAATTCTTGGAGTATATAAGTGTTTGAAAATGGGGAATATTCATTCAAAACCCTAGGTTTTTATCTTCTTCTCTGGGGATTTTATTCTCAGACCTATAACCCCCTTCTTCTTCTTCTTGCTTAAGCTAGTTCGTGTAGTGTTTTGCTCGATTTTGAGGTAATGTTTGGCTCACGTTACATTTGTGAATGAAATTTTATCTGAAACAGGATCTGGAATGATTAACTTCACCGGCATTTGAAGATCTGAGAATGTTCATCTCTGCAACTTCGCCAGCCGACTGTCACTAAGAATAAGATGACAAGAGTCGGCTCAGCACATCAAAACCTTCCATATAGATCATGGTCAACTCTTGTACTTATAATCATTGGCCGATTATTCGCCATTTGAACATAACTTCATATCGTGCCCGACTCTTAAAGATTCACCTAGGGGGCCGACTTTCCAGACTTATTCCCTTGCAAAACTACCGACTGTCTCCCTTTGGGCTGCCTGTCACAACTATAAATCGGGCGACACTTTCACTAGGAAGGGCAAACTCTTGCCCTAGGACCGTTGACTCTCTCATTGTCTTAGGTCGATTATCTTGGGTCGACTGTCTTTTCGAGCCGACTGTCACATCTGTTCTCGGCCGACTATCGTCGGGTCGTTTGTTAGAATTCACATGCAATTTCTATTTGTTTTTGCATATTATACTTAATATCAATAAGTGTCACACCCCCAAATTTCACTAACGGAGTTTTACCGTTTGGCGTGTGACAAACCAGGATCTCAATCATTAGTTACATCAAACGACACTATGTGGGACTTAAAATGTCATAACATAAAAGTTCAGAGTTAATGCGGAATCATAAACGTTAATATGAAATCAAAAGTAATTACACGCAACGAGCGTCAATCGGTGTAAATAAGTAAACTGTTTAAAATGAATGATATGACAGTAGGACTCCATGCATGTCCTAAGTGTGCAACCTGTACCAAAGCGACCTGAGAAACATGTAAGAAAAAGTGTCAACACAAGGTTGGTGAGTTCATAGGTTTCAATAAAAAAGTAAAGCGTTTCAGATTATGTACATTCCAATATGCATATCTATAGGTAGCTAACCTAAGTTCCTGTCTTGCTAAAGCGTTCGTAACCGAAGCTTACATGAGTTTGTTTGTTTGCTTCCAGCCAGGTCTATCAACTCTGACTAATGTGATTAAGCTAATATTTCACCTGTTCGACCTCCAATCGAGTTAGCGCGACTAACGCGGGTGGGGCTTGTCAAGCATCAGTAGTACTACTAAACATTACCACGCTAAGATCCATATTAACGGTACGATGTGAGTGTGAGGACTTTCAATGATAGTTGCAATACGCTTAGCCCCAACAGTAATATCATATGAAGTACCATAATCAAAATAGTTTGCATCATGTTTTCTCCCCAAACGGGAAAAACATGTAAAATGATGTTTGTTTGCGTACCTATTTCTCCCCCACGGGGAAAACAAGTAAAAATATGATGGTTTGTGTACATGTTTTCCCCCAACAGGAAAACGAGTAAAAAGGGGCCGTGAAACTCACCTGAGTTGTGTACGAGCAGTAGATAGCACCACACAAGGATGCAAGTAGGAAACACAAGAGTTTGCCTATGAACTGCTTACGTATGCCCTAAAATTATAAGCATAATAGTTAGGGATACAATGGGGTTTTGTGACGACGACACGGAATATTTGAATGTCCTAGAACATACTTAGGATCAACGAGTAGACGAACTTGTCCACGGGAATAAGGATTTCTTAATATAATAATTAAGATAAATACGTTACGTGTCGAACGTTAATAACGAATAATAAATAAATTCGTACGATAAAGTCGTTTACAAAAGTTAGGAAAATAATATAATCTAATATATTATTTTTAGGTTCGTAGGATTATCTAAATAATCATTTGTGTGAAAAATAATAAGTATATTATTTTTAATCGAGTAAATTAACGGGAGTAAATAATATAACTAATTATATTATTAATTAGTTTCAAACGTTGCACACGGTTATAAAACAATACGAAATAATATAAAAATATATATTATTTAGTAACATAAGTTCACGGGTTGAAAATAATATAACCATATTATTTTATACAAAGTTACGGTTTGAAAAATAATATAAATTTATTATTTTTAAAAGTGGAAATAATAATAAAAATGGGTTATAATTTGAAAACCGAGCCCACGGGTCGTTTCCTAGGCTAAAACACTTTAATATATTAATATAATAACGTGGGGTTGGGTTTTGATATCAAAATAATTGTTTAAGATAATAAAACTAAAAACAGGGGGGAGGGAGACTCGAACCCGGGTCTCCTCCCTACTAGTCACACGCTCTACCGGTCCTGCCCACTAGGGAATCACAAATAAAACCGGATCCAATTAGTTTTATCAAAGAGTTCCAGTGTTCATCCCTCCCATAACACCTGCGATCGAATCCGAGTCCAATCCTGGCGATTTCGGTTATGATCGAACAAAACAACATAGGGGTTTTATAAATCGAGTCTTGGCGAGTCTGTAGCTAGTTTTAATTGCAAGATTAACGAGTTTAAGATCGTTAGATTATAGAAAAATGGGTCGAAACCCTGGCTATAAACATAGGCTTAATTGGATCGATTTCAATAATAGAATCAGTTGAAATCATAGGGCTTTTATATATTTGAGTGTTACGAAACTGTTGGAATAGTTTAATTGGATTGAGGTTAAGTCTAAGATTAAAACCCCCAAATCCGATTATGAACAAACCCTAGTTTACGGATCATGAAAAATTCGATGTTGTTTAATTAAATAAACATGGGGCTTTCATTATACAGATGGTTACAAGTCTAATGGTATAAGTTAATTGGATTTAAATAGATTGTAAGGTAGAGTTCGATCCAACCGAATATCCATGAACCCTAGAATCTGGGTTTCGATTGAATTGATGTTATGAGCCCCAATTAGCATAGGGCTTTCATTCAATGGATAAAAACGAAGCTATAGATGCAAGTATTTACCAGAATAGATGACGAATTAAGTGTGGGCGACTAAAATTGATGCCGAAGGCGGCTGGTTTGGTTCCCGGCGATTTCTGCTGGGACTCCGGTGGAATTGACGCGTCTAATTGCTTCACAGGGTCTCGTTTAATGTGAGCAGGTGATCAATTGTGGAATGACAGACGAATTCGAGCTTAATTTGATTATAGTCGAGGAGGGTGTCGACGGTTACGACTTAATTAGGCATAAAGAGGATTAATTCAAATAATTGTCGGGTTTATTGAGTTAGTAATGGCCGTTAATGATTATAATTGCTCAGTTTCAGTTACAACTCCAACTGGAAACGATCATAGGATTCGAATTTGGATGAAATCGCGAGTTTGACTTTAGAAAGTCAAACATAAATCGGATTTGAGTTTATTACCGAATTGGTCCCTCTGTTTTCTGTGTTGAAGTTTAGAACTTGGCAGAAATAACCCTTGTGGTTTGAATTGAGGTAAGACACTAGGTTAGTTGACTTTCAGAAGTCAACAGAGACAAACACATTGAATTTTGACTTTCAAAGTCAACTAGAATTGAGTTTAGGTAAATTACATAACTAGTCCTTGTAGTTTAGGTTTGAAAAGTAGGCAGAATTAGTCCCTAGGGTTTGAGATAAGGTTAAATAGGTTAGGATTTAACTGGTTTGCTAACTAAGTTAACAGGAAAAGTCCGGATTGTCACATCATGCCCTAGTTGAAAGAATTTCCGTCCCGAAAATTAAAAAAAAATAAAAAAATTTCTGGGGTGTCACATCATCCCCTAGTTGAAAGAATTTTCGTCCCGAAAATTAGAATAGTACCTTAAGAGTTTGACGTGGATTGCTTGAATAGATGAGGATACTTGCGCATCATCTGGTCCTCGCGCTCTCAAGTGAATTCCGGTCCGCGTTTCGAGTTCCAACGAACTCTGACAATAGGGATTTTACTACATTTCAGCGTTTTGATTTCCCTATCCACGATTTCTACCGGTTCTTCAACAAACCGCAGTTGTTCATCGATGTGCAGTTCCTCAAGAGGAACCACGAGTGTTTCGTCTGCTAGACATTTCTTCAAGTTCGAGACATGAAAGACATCGTGTACACCACTAAGTCCTTCCGGTAGGTCCAGCTGATACGCTACTGGGCCCAATTCTCTTCACTGTTTTGAACGGTCCAACATAACGAGGATTCAGTTTTCCTCGTTTCCTGAAGCGAATTACACCTTTCCAAGGTGAGACTTTCAGAAGGACCATGTCGCCTACTTGAAACTCTAACGGTTTACGACGCTTGTCGGCATAGCTTTTTTGACGATCACGAGCTGCCGCCATACGGTTTCAAATTTGAACGATCTTTTCAGAGGTTTCGAATACGAGTTCGAGACCTGTAAGTTGGCTATCCCCAACTTCAGCCCAACATATAGGAGATCGGCATTTACATCCGTACAATGCCTCAAATGGGGATGCCTTGATACTAGTGTGATAACTGTTGTTGTAGGAGAACTCCACTAAAGGTAAGTGAGACTCCCAAGTGTTACCGAAATCGATCACACAAGCTCGTAGCATGTCCTCTAAGGTTTGGATGGTACATTTCGTTTGATCATCGGTTTGCGGATGATATGTTGTACTTATGTCTAGACGTGTACCTAGGGCTTTCTGTAGTGACTGCCAGAATCGATAGGTGAATCGAGCGTCTCGATCTGAAATGATAGAGATTGGCACACCGTGCCGAGAGACTACTTCCTTCAAGTAAATGCGAGTGAGTTTTTCCATTTTGTCAGTTTCTTTAATTGCAAGGAAGTGTGTAGATTTTTTCAAGCGATCTACGATCACCCAGATGGTATCGCATTCGCTAGGAGTTCGGGGCAATTTGGTTATGAAATCCGTAGAAATTTGTTCCCATTTCCACATTGGGATTTTTGACTGTTGAAGTAGACCAGAAGGCTTTTGGTATTCCACTTTGACCTTTGAGCAGGTCAGGCACTTGCTCACGTAGGTGGCTATATCGACCTTCATCTTCGGCCACCAATATAACACCTTAAGGTCATGATACATTTTGTCGGCACCTGGATGAATAGAGTATCGAGATTTGTGAGCTTCATGCATAACCAGTTCTGTTAAGTTCCCACACACTGGAACCCATATTCGCTCTGCCAGGAAGCGAATTCCATCTGATCTGACCTCCAGTTGTTCTTCCATACCGCGTATAGCTTCCAGCGGTAGGTTTTCCTCTTGAAGGGCTTCAAGTTAAGCAGTTCGGATTTTGTCAGGTAATCCGGTGTGAATAGTAAGTTGTAATGCTCGAACTCGTTTAGGTTTGGTGTCCTTATGGCTTAGGGCATCGGCTACCATATTAGCCTTCCCTGGATGATATCTGATTGCACTGTCATAGTCATTTAAGAGTTCGACTCAACGACGCTGTCGCATGTTCAACTCTTTCTGCTCAAAGATGTGCTGAAAACTCTTGTGATCGGTGTAGATGGTGCATTTGGTAACGTACAAGTAATGTCTCCATATCTTTAGTGCAAATACCACGGCTCCTAAATCTAAGTCGTGAGTCGTGTAGTTCTTCTCGTGGATTTTCAGTTGACTAGAAGCGTGTAATATCTGTACTTTTTCCGTTTACAATTTCCGGCCAATTGGCATTTATTGTAAACCCTAATTATCCATATTTAATAATATGTGAAAATTCTTAAATGAATTACTCAAACTATGTATTAGGGCTAATATTCATGGTATTTGAATAAAGTCCCTAAACTATATAAAATAAATCTCATAAATTATCTAAGTGTAAAAAAAAAAAAAAAAAAAAATTGTACTTAATTAATTTGGAAAAAATCTTAATTGTGTCTTATTCAATTAAAACACAAATTATATAAATTAAAAAAATGATTTTTATAAAATTATTATGAATTTTTAAGAAATAATAAGATTTATTCCTAAATAAATCAAATAAATAAAGTTTAATTAAATAAATATTTTTAAAATAAAGTTTTATAAAAATATGTCATTTTATATCATTTTTATAGAAATAAACAATTCTTTTATAATTTAAATGTAATTTATACATTTAAATATCAAATATATCAAATTAATTAACTAAAAACCCTATATAACCTAACTAACTTAGTTTTTGGTTAAAACTTAACTACAAGGGCTAAACTGCCTTTCCTCAAACTTATTTTCAAGTTTAAGTTGACCGGAGTCAACTTAACAAACCTCAGGGACCAAAGTTGTAATTTTCTGTTTTAAAACCCACCCAAAAGGGATCGTGGGTTCGAAACAAGGGGAACCCGGTTTTGGGTTCTGATTATTCGAAAACGCGTTTTAAGGATTCGAATTCGAAAACTTGTAACTGCTATTCGTTTATTATCATTAAACGAGTATGATGAACTCGTTAATTCGAGGAATTGAACTCGTAACAGTTGAAAACGGCTAAAACTTTAAACCGTCTTAAACCCGTAATCAAAACTCAATAATTCACGCATTAATTGACGAATTGATGTTATAGAAACCTCGACGACACCTAATGCGTCCATTTGAAACAAATCACAACTCCTAATACCATCTAATTCTCTCTCTCGGAATCTCAGTTCAGACGAACTGAACATCGAGTCCAGAACTTCGATCAGTTGATCTTACAGGTAATTTGATACGTCATTAAACTCGGAATTGAATGTATAACAAAAGCCCTATGGTTAATTGAGTTCCTATTATACGGATTCGTCGAATTCGAACAAACTCAGATTAGGGTTCTTACGTTCAAACGGATTTGGGATTTTAAATTCGAAAACGTTGTTAAAAGGAACCTCTCTCCGTTTGTTTACGGGTTAGTCACTTGGCCGAGATGGCCGGGTGCGCGTATTACGAGCGAGAGGTCACGGGTTTGAGCCCGGCTAAGGCCCTCACCCGTGAACCTTTTTGGCTTAAACGAACACAAACCGGACCCAAGATCCGGGTTAAATATAACCCAAATGCACTTATAACCAGGTTAGCCACTTGGCCCAACGGTCAGGTGCACTGCCGCTGAGCCAAGTAGCCCAGGTTCGATCCGCCTTTGTGGCCGGTTCGCCCATTTTTCAACATTTTCCTATTTTTGATTTTTATTAATTAAATCTTTAATCTTTAAAAATTCATAACTTTTTATTTACAACTTGAAAATGTACAAATAAATAGTCCAAATTTTTGTAATAAAATTCTCTACTGTTTTATAAAATAAAAACAGAAAACTTTCTGAGTTTATAAAATTAATTATTTAAAAGTCTAAATTTAAAACTTGGATTATTTATTTAAAATTAGTAAATCTATTCCAAAAATTATACAAAAATTACAGAAACTTAATCTATATATTTTTAACAAAATATTAAGTTTCTGGAACTTTTAGACATTTTTACTAATTTTTACTAATTTTGTTTTGTAATTAAATCAATGGAATTATTGATTTAATTAAACTAAAAATAAGTAAATTTTATAAAAATTTACTTATTAACAGAAAATATTTATAAAATTTATAATTTAAATTATATTTATATTCTTACTATCTTTTTGACATATTTAGTTAATTAAACACATTTATTAACTAAATTACTAAATAAGTAATTAATTAAATAATCACTTAAAATATTTTATAAAATCTGAAATTATATTTAAATTACTAAACATAATAATTTAGTAATTTAAATACTTGCACACCTTAAACTATAACCAAATTACTTTTCAAACCTTAAACTTTCCAAAATCCTAATTTCCCAAATTCGAGAACACGAACAAACCTTAGCTTATTCCTTTAAACTAAATGACTAAACTACAACTATAATAGGTTAATTGTGACCTACTTTGGATTATATCTTTGGATCAAACTTAGCTTGGAAACTACTTACAAACCAGGTGAGTTTTCATGCCCCTCTTTATACATTTTATCACTTTTGGGGTGAAACATGTTCCTATATAATTACACTTACACTATTGACAAATCTCACAACTTGAAACAAATTCCCTTATGTTAGACTTGTTTAATTGCATTATGTGGCTTATTTGTTGATTACACTAGTTCATATTATTAACTGTTTCGACAGCCTATGAATGGAATTAGTGGTACCATGTGGGTTAGCTACCCCATGCATTTCTTTGATCTAGGATGCATGTAATGAATTCTGAAACTGAAAAACTGTTAACTATATGTTGGACAATCTGAATTGGATAAATCTTAAAAGGAAGGTTTAATTTGGACTGTGTGTATATACAATAAGACTATAATGTATTACTTGTCTTAGCATGGAATTTGTACTTTATCTAAACTACTATATCCATATCTACCATGATTGCTCACCAACAATTCATTTTGTTGATAACTCTTATTTTAAACATGTTTCAGGTGCACCAAGTTCAAGCAACGCTTGATTTATGTTCAACACTTAGGCTTGGACTTAGAAATTTGAAATCTGATTTTATCTTGTTTGGAACTATGTTTTGTCTTGTTTATTTGAACTATTTGTAGCCTTTGAGGCACTTTTAATATTATTGAATAAAATTATGAAATTTTAATAGTTCCAAGTGCTACGAGCAATCTGGTCACAATTCGGGTCATACTCCGACGTGTTCCGCCGCCCGGTTGGGGTGTGACAGATTGGTATCAGAGCCTTGGTTATAGGGATTTAGGTTATTAGAAATCTTTAACCTAGACTATAACTTTAGGACCCTCTTTTAGTCTTGCATGATTAGGAACTTATGTGTTTATTTGTCAAATTCTAAATCTTTAACACAAATCTTACAAATCCTCAAAATTCTAAGACTTTACCTTATATTTCCATCAATATTCTTTTATATGAAATTCTTCAATGTTTTAAAATATTTTATAAAACCCCCTAGACTTTGTAAGTCTATCCAAAATCTCGTTAAGGTTTAAGACTTTGACAATGTTCAGAAACTCGTGCAATCTGGAAGGGTGAATGCCTGTATTCTGAGTTTCCTGTCTAGGCAAGCGTATTCGTACAAATCCAAATTACTGGACCTGTTACGCTTACCTGGGGATTCTCGGGATGAGTGTTCACTTATAGGCTAAAGCATGACTTTCTCAAATATTGTTGAAATCTTATTAACCTTGATATGTCCTAAGTAATTATGAGGTAAAACCCAATCAACACAATTACTAACTATGTGTTTAAACTTAAGCCTATCTTTACTTTCAAAGCTAACTCTTGAATATTATTATTCATCTCAAACTTGCATTTTACTTTATTTTCTTATAGAATGTCTGATCCCGTTGATACAAATCCGGCACTCACACAACAAATTGTTGATCGGATTGCTGCAATACTACCAGCTCTGTTTCAACATCGTGATCAAAGCTCTTCTAATAACAACAACAACAATGCTTGCAACTTCAAATACTTTAATTCGTGTTCACCACCAAAGTATTCGGGTCATGAAGGAGCCACTGGACTACTCCAATGGTTTGAGGGCATTGAGAACACCTTCCTTAATGCTGGTGTTCCCGAGGCACTCAAGGTTCAATATGGCTCAAGCGTCTTTCAAAAGCGTGCACTAACTTGGTGGAACGGCGAGAAAACTACTCGCACCGTTCTTGTTGCTATGGCTCTTCCTTGGGCTGAATTCAAGGAACTCATGATCAATGAGTTCTGTCCTCGAAACGAAATGATGAAGATCGAGGAGGAATTTTGGACTCTCTCCCAAGATAGTGGTGACAATTCTGCTTATGTCACTCGTTTTTATGAGCTTTGTCTACTCGTTCCTCACCTAGTCGACACCTTGGCTAGGAAGATTGAGAAATTCTGCAAGGGACTCCCAATTCAAATCAGGAGTGCTGTTCTTAGTAGTAGACCTGCTACTATCGAAGAAGCTGTTCGTCTTTCAGCCACACTTACCGACACTTATGTCGATGCGGGAATCCTTCACCGCAAAGGAGGGAAGAAACCTGCTGTGGTTGCTGCTGTGACTTCTAAACCTGAACCTACTGGTAGAAACAGGAAGAGAAAGTCCAATCATAAACAAAATTATGGGACTGTTACACCTGCTCAACCTGTGAGCCAAGTAGCACCTGCTACTACTACTACCTTCAGTCCAACCAAGAAGGCTTATTCGGGGAGTTATCCTTAATGTGATATTTGCAAGTCTCACCATCTTCCCAATGCACCATGTTGGGTTTGCACAAAGTGCAAAAGATTGGGACATACTCAAGATCGTTGCCGAACCCCAAGCAACACTCAATCTCAAGTGCAAGGCCATAACGTGATACAAAACACACCATCCTTAACTGTTAAGGCTTGTTTCCAATGTGGAGATCCAAGTCACTTCAAGGATAAGTGTCCATTACTGGCCAATGCAATAAAAGCTTCAATCTCTGCTTCCAAAGGCCGAGTCTACACCATTACTGCTAGTCAAGCTCAAGCCGACAACGATGTTGTCAATGGTACGTATCTGATCAATAATCAATATGCTACTATTTTGTTTGATTCTGGTGCGGATAAAAGTTTCGTGTCCTTTGACTTTGAACCAATGCTTGCTAAGACTAGAACCCAACTAGACAAAACTTATAATGTAGAAGTAGCTAACGGGAAATCCGTTAAAGTTGACTCAATCATTGCAAACAATCAACTACAACTTAACGAACATACTTTCTCTATTGACTTAACTCCTATGCAACTTGGGAGTTTCGACGTGATCGTCGGCATGGATTGGTTATCCAAACATCGTGCTGAGATCGTTTGTGCCGACAAATTCATAAAGATTCCTCTGCCGTCTGGTGAAGTACTACACGTGTATGGAGAGAAACAACCCAAAGGCTTAAAACTGATGACTATAACAAAAGCTCAGAAGTACCTCAACAAGAATTATCCAGCTTTTCTAGCTCACGTTGTGAAAGAGAAGGACAAGGGTAAACTTATGGCTGATATTCCTGTGATTAAGGACTTTGCTGAAGTATTTCCGGAAGACCTACCGGGAATTGCCCCTATACGACAAGTCGAGTTTCGTATCGACCTTGTGCCTGGTGCAACTCCTGTGGCAAGAGCACCATATCGTCTTGCACCATCTGAAATGCAAGAACTTGCTAGTCAACTTCAAGAACTCTCTGATAAAGGATTCATACGTCCTAGTTCCTCACCATGGGGAGCACCTGTCTTATTCGTCAAGAAGAAAGATGGATCTTTTAGGATGTGTATCGACTATCGGGAACTCAACAAATTGACTGTCAAGAATCGATACCCACTTCCAAGGATTGACGATTTATTTGATCAACTCCAAGGAGCTTCTATTTTCTCAAAGATCGATCTTCGTTCGGGTTATCACCAACTACGTGTTAAGGAGGAAGACATTCCCAAAACAGCTTTTAGAACTCGCTATGGACACTACGAGTTTGTTGTCATGCCATTCGGTTTGACTAACGCACCTGCCGTGTTCATAGATTTGATGAATCGTGTTTGTCGACCTTATTTGGATAAATTCGTCATTGTCTTCGTTGACGATATTCTTATCTACTCAAAATCTAAGCAAGAACATGAAGAACATCTTCGCTTAGTACTTGATCTTCTTAAACAGGAACAACTTTATGCTAAATTCTCCAAATGTGAATTCTGGCTAAAGGAAGTCCAATTCCTAGGTCATGTTATTAACGAGACTGGGATTCATGTTGATCCTGCTAAAATTGAAGCTGTAAAGAATTGGATTGCTCCTAAAACACCAACAGAAATCCGTTCTTTTCTTGGACTAGCAGGATATTATCGACGCTTTATTTCTAACTTTTCCAAGATTGCTGTTCCTCTCACTGCCCTAACTCATAAGGGTAGGATCTTTGAATGGGGACAAGAGTAAGAAGAAGCGTTCCAAACTCTTAAAGAAAAATTGTGCCATGCTCCAGTCCTATCTCTTCCCGATGGCAGCGACGACTTCGTTGTTTTCTGTGATGCTTCAAAGCAAGGACTTGGATGCGTTCTCATGCAAAGGGGTAAGGTGATTGCTTATGCCTCAAGACAACTTAAGGTTCATGAAGATAACTACACCACTCACGACCTCGAACTTGGTGCGGTCGTGTTTGCTCTCAAAATTTGGAGACATTATCTCTATGGAACCAAATGTGAAATCTTTACCGATCACAAGAGTTTGCAACATATATTCAACCAAAAAGACTTAAACATGAGACAACGTCGTTGGATGGAACTGTTAAATGATTATGATTGCGAAATCAAATATCATCCAGGGAAAGCTAACGTGGTGGCTGATGCGTTAAGTCGGAAAGAATATCCTAACATATGTTGTGCTCTTATTCAATCGGATATCGAGACCAAAATTCTTAAAGCTCAACAAACGGTTCTTTCCGAGGGCAACATGCAAAAAGAATTGGGTTGTGGAGTTGAAAAACAATTGGAGACTCGACCCAATGGGTTGCTACACTTCTTAAACCGCTTATGGGTTCCGGATCGGGATGATCTTCGTACTTTAATTTTTGACGAGTCTCACAAAACTCGTTATTCTATACACCCAGGAGCCGATAAAATGTACAAAGGCCTTCGCCAACACTATTGGTGGCCCGGCATGAAGAAAGATGTTGCCGTGTACGTTTCAAAATGTCTTACTTGTTCTAAGGTCAAGATTGAACATCAACGACCTTCGGGTTTGCTTGAACAACCCGAGATTCCAATGTGGAAATGGGAGTGTATTTCCATGGATTTTATCACCAAACTTCCAAGAACACCTCGAGGATTTGATAGCATTTGGGTAATCGTGGACCGACTCACGAAATCAGCTCATTTTCTCGCAATTCGTGATTATTGGGGAGCTGAGAAGTTGGCTCAAGTTTATTTGGATGAGATCGTTCGTCTACATGGTGTTCCTCTTAATATCATATCTGATCGTGATAGTCGTTTCACTTCCCGTTTTTGGGGATCTCTACAATCGTTCATGGGTACTCAATTGAGTACAGCTTACCATCCCCAAACTGATGGTCAAACGGAAAGAACGATTCAAACTCTTGAAGATATGTTACGTGCTTGCGTCCTTGACTTTGGAGGCAATTGGGACAAATATCTTCCACTAGCTGAGTTTTCGTATAACAACAGCTACCATGCTAGTATCGAGATGGCACCCTTCAAAGCTTTATATGGTCGCCATTGTCGTTCTCCTCTTGGCTGGGATGAGGTCGGTGAAGCAAAAATCACTGGTTCCGCTCTAGTCCAAGACACCACTGATCGAATCATCCAAGTTCGCGACAATCTTCGTTTGGCTCGGGAGAGACAAAAGTAGAATGCTGATATTCGTAGAAGACCTCTTGAATTCCAAGTTGGTGACATGGTTCTTTTAAAGGTATCACCTTGGAAAGGCGTTGTCCGGTTTGGGAAGAAAGGGAAATTCACACCGCGATACGTTGGACCTTTCAAAATCATCAAACGTATCGGGAAAGTTGCTTACGAGTTGGAATTACCCGACAAGCTTAGCAATGTACATCCCACGTTTCATGTATCTAACCTCAAGAAGTGTCTTGCCAAGGGAAACCTCCAAGTTCCTCTTGACAAAGTTCACATTGACGAGTCGATGCACTTCGTGGAAAAGCCTATTGAAATCGTGGATCGAGAGATCAAACAACTTAAAAGAAGCTGAATTCCGATTGTGAAAGTACGTTGGCAATCTAAACGAGGACCCGAGTTCACTTGGGAACGTGAAGATCAAATGAAGGCCAAGTACCCACACCTGTTCACAAACTCCACTACTTAATTTCGGGACGAAATTTCCTAAAGTAGGGGAGACTGTAATATCTGTACTTTTTCCGTTTACAATTTCCGGCCAATTGGCATTTATTGTAAACCCTAATTATCCATATTTAATAATATGTGAAAATTCTTAAATGAATTACTCAAACTATGTATTAGGGCTAATATTCATGGTATTTGAATAAAGTCCCTAAACTATATAAAATAAATCTCATAAATTATCTAAGTGTAAAAAAAAAAAAAAAATTGTACTTAATTAATTTGGAAAAAATCTTAATTGTGTCTTATTCAATTAAAACACAAATTATATAAATTAAAAAAATGATTTTTATAAAATTATTATGAATTTTTAAGAAATAATAAGATTTATTCCTAAATAAATCAAATAAATAAAGTTTAATTAAATAAATATTTTTAAAATAAAGTTTTATAAAAATATGTCATTTTATATCATTTTTATAGAAATAAACAATTCTTTTATAATTTAAATGTAATTTATACATTTAAATATCAAATATATCAAATTAATTAACTAAAAACCCTATATAACCTAACTAACTTAGTTTTTGGTTAAAACTTAACTACAAGGGCTAAACTGCCTTTCCTCAAACTTATTTTCAAGTTTAAGTTGACCGGAGTCAACTTAACAAACCTCAGGGACCAAAGTTGTAATTTTCTGTTTTAAAACCCACCCAAAAGGGATCGTGGGTTCGAAACAAGGGGAACCCGGTTTTGGGTTCTGATTATTCGAAAACGCGTTTTAAGGATTCGAATTCGAAAACTTGTAACTGCTATTCGTTTATTATCATTAAACGAGTATGATGAACTCGTTAATTCGAGGAATTGAACTCGTAACAGTTGAAAACGGCTAAAACTTTAAACCGTCTTAAACCCGTAATCAAAACTCAATAATTCACGCATTAATTGACGAATTGATGTTATAGAAACCTCGACGACACCTAATGCGTCCATTTGAAACAAATCACAACTCCTAACACCCTCTAATTCTCTCTCTCGGAATCTCAGTTCAGACGAACTGAACATCGAGTCCAGAACTTCGATCAGTTGATCTTACAGGTAATTTGATACGTCATTAAACTCGGAATTGAACGTATAACAAAAGCCCTATGGTTAATTGAGTTCCTATTATACGGATTCGTCGAATTCGAACAAACTCAGATTAGAGTTCTTGCGTTCAAACGGATTTGGGATTTTAAATTCGAAAACGTTGTTAAAAGGAACCTCTCTCCGTTTGTTTACGGGTTAGTCACTTGGCCGAGATGGCCGGGTGCGCGTATTACGAGCGAGAGGTCACGGGTTTGAGCCCGGTTAAGGCCCTCACCCGTGAACCTTTTTGGCTTAAACGAACACAAACCGGACCCAAGATCCGGGTTAAATATAACCCAAATGCACTTATAACCAGGTTAGCCACTTGGCCCAACGGTCAGGTGCACTGCCGCTGAGCCAAGTAGCCCAGGTTCGATCCGCCTTTGTGGCCGGTTCGCCCATTTTTCAACATTTTCCTATTTTTGATTTTTATTAATTAAATCTTTAATCTTTAAAAATTCATAACTTTTTATTTACAACTTGAAAATGTACAAATAAATAGTCCAAATTTTTGTAATAAAATTCTCTACTGTTTTATAAAATAAAAACAGAAAACTTTCTGAGTTTATAAAATTAATTATTTAAAAGTCTAAATTTAAAACTTGGATTATTTATTTAAAATTAGTAAATCTATTCCAAAAATTATACAAAAATTACAGAAACTTAATCTATATATTTTTAACAAAATATTAAGTTTCTGGAACTTTTAGACATTTTTACTAATTTTTACTAATTTTGTTTTGTAATTAAATCAATGGAATTATTGATTTAATTAAACTAAAAATAAGTAAATTTTATAAAAATTTACTTATTAACAGAAAATATTTATAAAATTTATAATTTAAATTATATTTATATTCTTACTATCTTTTTGACATATTTAGTTAATTAAACACATTTATTAACTAAATTACTAAATAAGTAATTAATTAAATAATCACTTAAAATATTTTATAAAATCTGAAATTATATTTAAATTACTAAACATAATAATTTAGTAATTTAAATACTTGCACACCTTAAACTATAACCAAATTACTTTTCAAACCTTAAACTTTCCAAAATCCTAATTTCCCAAATTCGAGAACACGAACAAACCTTAGCTTATTCCTTTAAACTAAATGACTAAACTACAACTATAATAGGTTAATTGTGACCTACTTTGGATTATATCTTTGGATCAAACTTAGCTTGGAAACTACTTACAAACCAGGTGAGTTTTCATGCCCCTCTTTATACATTTTATCACTTTTGGGGTGAAACATGTTCCTATATAATTACACTTACACTATTGACAAATCTCACAACTTGAAACAAATTCCCTTATGTTAGACTTGTTTAATTGCATTATGTGGCTTATTTGTTGATTACACTAGTTCATATTATTAACTGTTTCGACAGCCTATGAATGGAATTAGTGGTACCATGTGGGTTAGCTACCCCATGCATTTCTTTGATCTAGGATGCATGTAATGAATTCTGAAACTGAAAAACTGTTAACTATATGTTGGACAATCTGAATTGGATAAATCTTAAAAGGAAGGTTTAATTTGGACTGTGTGTATATACAATAAGACTATAATGTATTACTTGTCTTAGCATGGAATTTGTACTTTATCTAAACTACTATATCCATATCTACCATGATTGCTCACCAACAATTCATTTTGTTGATAACTCTTATTTTAAACATGTTTCAGGTGCACCAAGTTCAAGCAACGCTTGATTTATGTTCAACACTTAGGCTTGGACTTAGAAATTTGAAATCTGATTTTATCTTGTTTGGAACTATGTTTTGTCTTGTTTATTTGAACTATTTGTAGCCTTTGAGGCACTTTTAATATTATTGAATAAAATTATGAAATTTTAATAGTTCCAAGTGCTACGAGCAATCTGGTCACAATTCGGGTCATACTCCGACGTGTTCCGCCGCCCGGTTGGGGTGTGACAAAGCGTAAGCGATGACCTTCTCGCGTTGCATCAGTACACAACCAAGACCTTGAACGGATGCATCGCAGTACACTACAAAGTCATCCGTTCCCTCTGGGAGAGATAGGATAGGTGCACTGCAGAGTTTCTGTTTAAGCAGTTGAAAAGCTGACTCTTGGGTGTCACCCCAGTTATAGGGTTTACCCTTTTGAGTTAGGGTAGTGAGGGGTTGAGCAATCTTGGAAAATCCTTCGATGAAACGACGGTAATACCCTGCCATTCCCAGAAATTGTCGCACCTCCGTCGGGGTTGTCGGTGCCGCCCAATTCTTAATGTCTTATATTTTGGATGGATCGACATGTATTCCGTTCTCATTGACTACATGTCCTTAGAATTTCACTTCGTGAATCCAAAATTCGCACTTGGAAAGTTTTGCATACAATTGTTCTTGTTTCAGCAATTCTAGAATCAAACGAAGATGTTCCTCATGTTCATCCCTATTCTTGGAATAGATAAGGATGTCATCAATGAAAACGATGATGAACTGGTCGAGGTACGGTTTACACACACGGTTCATGAGATCCATGAATACCGCGGGTGCATTGGTCAGTCCGAAAGGCATGACCATAAACTCGTAATGGCCGTACCTAGTCCTGGATGTAGCCTTTGAAATGTCCTCGTCTCGGACTCTCAACTGATGATAACCGTATCTAAGATCTATTTTGGAATAGAAGTTTGATCCTTGGAGTTGGTCAAATAGATCGTCGATGCGGGGTAGCGGATAACAATTCTTGATCGACACTTTGTTCAGCTCACGGTAATCAATGCACATGCGGAAGGTCCCGTCCTTCTTCTTAACAAATAGGACTGGAGCTCCCCATGTCGAGTTAGATCGGATGAAACCTTTATCCAACAACTCTTGCAGTTGTGTAGATAGTTTTTGTAATTCAGTGGGTGCAAGTCTGTAGGGTGCCCGAGCAATAGGCGCTGCTCCGGGTGCTAGATCAAATTGGAATTCGACCTGACGATGCGGCGGAAGACCAGGAAAGTCTTTGGGAAATACTTCCGGATAGTCACGTACGATGGGAATGTCTTCAATCTTCTTCTCCTCAGATGACTGCTCGGCGACAAGAGCCAGAATGGTAGTATGACCTTTATGTAGACATTTCTACAATTTCATGAAGGATATGATGCCTTTGACTGCACCACTCCTTTTGCCTTAGACAGAAAGGGTTTCTCCTTTCGGGAGAGGAAGGCGAACAATTTTATCATGGCAGATAATCTCAGCTTGGTTCTTAGATAACCAATTTATACCGGAAATTATGTCAAACCTGCCAAGTGTAATTGGCATGAGGTCAATGTCAAACTTATGACCAGTCAATCTTAGTTTACATCTCTAAAGGTTTTGAGTTGCTTCTATAGTGCACTAAATATCCAATAGAGTTGGTGTACGACTTTACCAGTAGAAAATTTGTGAGGTCATGATGAGACTTCTAGTGAGACCCGTGCTTATGAGGTAAGCATTGGTCAACACAAAGGCTAAGAGGTTCACTTGTAGGAAAGATTTTAATGAGATATAGATATCAGGAGTACAAGGGATAGGACGTCTGTTTAAGTATTCGCGTTCAACTAATGACCAGTTAGATGAAATCCTTGTTTTTTAATGTCATTAGAACAACTGGATCGTTTTGTGAAAGAAGAAGCCCGTTTACAGAGTTGGATACCCTGGGTATAAATCAAATTAATCTGAGGATTAGTCACCGGATAATGCATTATGGTCAAATGGAATTTATTGTTGGAGTGTAAGGAATAACGTGTTAGCAGGAAGTAATTCTTCCAATTCCGCTTACATACTTGGAGTCGATGGGTTTACCAGGAGATTCTACTAGAGTTTCAATCGAGTTGGTTTCTGTGGTCATGTTTGGATGAGAGTCTTAATTTCACTAAGACTCTTACACGAGTGAGATAAAATGATGAATTCCATTAATGATAGTTCAGTATGTCCGTAAACACCTTCAACCTGATAGTCGCGTCTATCAATTGTTGAACGGGTTTAACTATACCAATTAGTCGTTGAGTGGGTTACAAGAACTTCTTCTGACAGTGGAAGTTTAAGTTTGTAGATCACTGATTAGGACCATTTATCCACACACTAGGTTTCACCAGGACTTACATGTGCCTCAAATTACTATTACGTGTGCACCCGTGATGATAATTTGCTTTGCATGCTCACCCTGGCTTCTTCCTGCCCTATGTCAAAATGTCCTTTAGTTTGTATTGCCGAGTACTGTGTGTTGTCAGATATGATAAGTCATCGAAAGTCTTAGTCATAAACCATATGTTGATTAACTAGGACTCATATCAGGATGAGTAGCCGGAAATTGTTTGATCCGAGTATTCACTCGAGTTGAAATACACTACGAGGGTCCAATCCAGCGGATTTTAGATGGGATCATGTACGCAAAATGCGACTTCGAGAAGTGAAACTAGTTCATGGATATGTGTTACTGGAAGAGGCAAAGTAGCCGTCCTTCCAACTGAGTCAGGGTAGGGTTTGAGTATTCAATGAGCAAGGCGTTCTCAACCTTGTGGTCAATCTTTCTTCAACAGAATATCGACCAAAGCGCAAGCCCACTGCTCGGGAAAGTGTTGACATCTACATGTCAATGGATTCTGCAATGATGCGTGCAACAGTCTACCTTCACACGGCGTATTGTTGCTAGTAGGTACAGTAGGGACTCGCCTCCGACGATCCCAACTCTCAAAGAGACATGTGCTACTGCTGAGTGTCGTCCATAACATGGACATGGGAAAGCCCACCATACCCGACAGATGATGGTGGTGTGAGAGATACCTCCGAAGGCTCCGTCTTGCTGCCTACGGACGGGAGTGGATGTTGTTCTAATGATTCCCCGAGTGTCACCACTAGGAACGATGATGCAATGCTAACGACTTGATCCTCGTCAGTAGAGGGTGATATGAAAGATGTCAACATGCCTGCAATGCAATGTATGTGTAGATGCTACGTGTAGCATGTATGAGTGTCTATGTCGTGTAACTAATGTGTGTGGGTCATAGTCTAGTATGCAATCCTAGTTCTCTATAACCAATGGCTCTGATACCAATCTGTCACACCCCTCAAATTCCACTAACGGAGTTTTACCGTTTGGCGTGTGACAAACCAGGATCTCAGTCATTAGTTACATCAAACGACACTATATGGGACTTAAAATGTGATAACACAAAAGTTCATAGTTAATGCGAAAGCGTAAACATTAATATGAAATCAAAAGTAATTACACGCAACGAGCGTCAATCGGTGTAAATAAGTAAACTGTTTAAAATGTTTGAAATGAATGATATGACAATAGGACTCCATGCATGTCCTAAGTGTGCAACCTGTGCCAAAGCGACCTGAGAAACATGTAAGAAAAAGTGTCAACACAAGGTTGGTGAGTTCACAGGTTTCAATAAAAAAGTAAAGCGTTTGCAGATTATGTACATTCCAATATGCATATCTATAGGTAGCTAACCTACGTTCCTATCTTGCTAAAGCGTTCATAACCGAGGCTGACATGAGTTTGTTTGTTTGCCTCCAGCCAGGTCTATCAACTCTGACTAATGTGATTAGGTTAATATTTCACTTGTTCGGCCTCCAATCGAGTTAGCGGGTGGGGCTTGTCAAGCACCAGTAGTACTACTAAACATTACCATGCTAAGATCCATATTAACGGTACGATGTGAGTGTGAGGACTTTCAATGATAGTTGCAATACGCTTAGCCCCAACAGTGATATTATATGAAGTACCAAAATCAAAATAGATTGCGTCATGTTTTCTCCCCTAACGGGAAAAACATGTAAAATGATGTTTGTTTGCGTACCTGTTTCTCCCCCATGAGGAAAACACGTAAAAGTATGATGGTTTGTGTACATGTTTCTCCCCCAACAGGAAAACGAGTAAAAAAGGGCCGTGAAACTCATCTGAGTTGTGTACGAGCAGTAGATAGCACCACACAAGGATGCAAGTAGGAAACACAAGAGTTTGCCTGTGAACTGCTTACGTATGCCCTAAAATTATAAACATAATAGTTAGGGATACAATGGGGTTTTGTGACGACGACACGGAAGATTTGAATGTCCTAGAACATACATAGGATCAACGAGTAGACGAACTTGTCCACGAGAATAAGGATTTCTTAATATAATAATTAAGATAAATACGTTACGTGTCGAACGTTAATAACGAATAATAATTAAATAAATAAATAAATTCGTACGATAAAGTCGCTTACAAAAGTTAGGAAAATAATATAATCTAATATATTATTTTTAGGTTCGTAGGATTATCTAAATAATCATTTGTGTGAAAAATAATAAGTATATTATTTTTAATCGAGTAAATAAACGCGAGTAAATAATATAACTAATTATATTATTAATTAGTTTCAAACGTTGCACACGGTTATAAAACAATACGAAATAATATAAAAATATATATTATTTAGTAACATAAGTTCACGGGTTGAAAATAATATAACCATATTATTTTATACAAAGTTACGGCTTGAAAAATAATATAAATTTATTATTTTTAAAAGTGGAAATAATAATAAAAATGGGTTATAATTTGAAAACCGAGCCCACGGGTCGTTTCCTGGGCTAAAACACTTTAATATATTAATATAATAACATGGGGTTGGGTTTTAATATCAAAATAATTGTTTAAGATAATAAAACTAAAAACAGGGGGGAGGGAGACTCGAACCCGGGTCTCCTCCCTACTAGTCACACGCTCTACCGGTCCTGCCCACTAGGGAATCACAAATAAAACCGGATCCAATTAGTTTTATCAAAGAGTTCTAGTGTTCATCCCTCCCATAACACCTGCGATCGAATCCGAGTCCAATCCTGGCGATTTCGGTTATGATCGAACAAAACAACATAGGGGTTTTATAAATCGAGTCTTGGCGAGTCTGTAGCTAGTTTTAATTGCAAGATTAACGAGTTTAAGATCGCTAGATTATAGAAAAACGGGTCGAAACCCTGGCTATAAACACATGCTTAATTGGATTGATTTCGATAATAGAATCTGTTGAAATCATAGGGCTTTTATATATTAGAGTGTTGCGAAATTGTTGGAATAGTTTAATTGGATTGAGGTTAAGTCTAAGATTAAAACCCCCAAATCCGATTATGAACAAACCCTAGTTTACGGATCATGAAAAATTCGATGTTGTTTGATTCAATAAACATGGGGCTTTCATTATGCAGATGGTTACAAGTCTAATGGTATAAGTTAATTGGATTTAAATAGATTGTAAGGTAGAGTTCGATCAAACCGAATATCTATGAACCCTAGAATCTGGGTTTCGATTGAATTGATGTTATGAGCCCCAATTAGCATAGGGCTTTCATTCAATAGATAAAAACGAAGCTATAGATGCAAGTATTTACCAGAATAGATGACGAATTGAGTGTGGTCGACTAAAACTGATGCCGACGGCGGCTGGTTTGGTTCCCGGCGATTTCAGCTGGGACTCCGGTGGAATTGACGCGTCTAATTGCTTCGCAGGGTCTCGTTCAATGTGAGCAGGTGATCAATTGTGGAATGACAGTCGAATTCGAGCTTAATTTGATTATAGTCGAGGAGGGTGTCGACGGTTACGACTTAATTAGGCATAAAGATGATTAAGTCAAATAATTGTCGGGTTTATTGAGTTAGTAATGGTCGTTAATGATTATAATTGTTCAGTTTCAATTACAACTCCAACAGGAAACGATCATAGGATACGAATTTGGATGAAATCACGAGTTTGACTTTAGAAAGTCAAACAGAAATCGGATTCAAACAGAAATCGGATTTGAGTTAATTACAGAATTGGTACCTCTGTTTTCTGTGTTGAAGTTTAGAACTTGGCAGAAATAACCCTTTTGGTTTGAATTGAGGTAAGAAAATGGGTTAGTTGACTTTCAGAAGTCAACAGAGACAAACACATTGAATTTGGAATTTCAAAGTCAACTGGAATTGAGTTTAGGTAAATTACATAACTAGTCCTTGTAGTTTAGGTTTGAAAAGTAGGCAGAATCAATCCCTAGGGTTTGAGATAGGGTTAAATAGGTTAGGATTTAACTGGTTTGCTAACTAAGTTAATAGGAAAAGTCCGGATTATCACAATAAGTTTTACTTACACATTAAAAACTACTGATGGTTGTGTTCCCTTTGTGCACAGGCAATGGCAGCAGAAAGACTCGTAAGTGACAATCGTCACAATATGGCTATCAGCTTTCCTTATCCCATTCTAGAAGAATTCAATACTTTTATCAACTGGCTATTACAGAGCAGGATCTCTTATGCCATTTCTTGGAACGAAAATGTCTACAGATATCTTATTGAAGAATTTTAGGTGAATGTTGAAGTCTCATCACACTCAATTACTAATGATCTTCTAATCAAATCTACTGTTATTGGCCAAAAGGTGTCTATCACTGAAAACAAAGTTAGAAATGCATTGAGGTTAGGAGATAATTCTTCTAAAATATACACTATTGACAAGGAGGAAGTTAAAAGACGGTTTGTTGAGGAACTTGGCTATGAAGGACCTTTCAAGAAAAGTGAAATCATGAAGCGTGGTGTGTCCAGGGACTGGAAAGCAATCATGTATGCCCTAGGAATGAAATGGGGAGGAATTATGTTGAAACTCTTCAATAGTGAATCCTGAAATGTTTCTCATCACATCTTCGATTACATGTGCAGCAATGAAAGAGAGAACAAATGGTTATTATACCCTCGCTTCATTCAAATGATTCTCAATCTCTCTCTAAAGAACTCATCTCCGAAAGGAATCTCATTGACTTTTGCCAAAATTGATTCCCATTTCTACACAGATCTACTAAGAAACCATCAAAATTTCTCTAGAAAAGTGACTCCGCTCTTTGAGAAAATGCGTAAAAAGAAAGTTATTCCTGAAGTTCAAAGTTCATCAGATGAAAGCTACAATATAATGAAGAAAAGGATCGAAGGAGAAGCTGCCTCCGCTAATGGATAATCAAAAGAAAAGGTACCAGAAAAGGAAAGTAAGAGAGAAACTGAAAAGAGAAAATCCAAAGGAAAGGAAATTGAGATTGATGGTGGAAAGAAGAAGAAAAGAGCTTTGGTGAAAATCCGTGGTGAAGGATTGGTGAGGTCAGCCAGATTGGCCTATCAAAAGGAATTAGAAAGAAACCGTCCGAATGATTCTATTTCCCCTTTCCTCTCAGATGAAATCATTGAAGTTGATTTTATAGTCAGTCTAACTCTAAATGCATTAAGGCATCCTCCGCCTATGCAAATAGAAGGAACTTCTAGAATCCGCCCCTCTCCTATAAAGATACATTTCCCACTCCTATCGGTGATACAAAACAATAAAAAACTGTAGCCAGAAAAGGCTCTGTTAAATCAAGGAAAGATGCTCCTCCTCCTCCTCAAAAGAAGCCAACAAACCAAGAGGATCTTGAGAATGAAATTGTTGAAGCACTTTCCTGTGACAAACACTCTGGAGAGATTCTGGATAGATAGAGTCTTAGTTTAGTACTTTCATGTATGTATTTGTCTTTGTTTGTAAGTGTCTGTATGTATTAGTTATCGAGTTGTATTTACTTTTACATATTGACTGTTGCAGATTTCTCTAAGTGTTTTGCGCACTTGTATGTGCGCAGGAAGTAGTTCCTGCGTACTTAGCAAGTACGCAAGAATACCTATGCGTACTTTCTAAGTACGCATGAGCAAATTGCCTTGCGCACTTGCTAAGTGCACAGGCATCAGGTCATGTATAAATAGGAGTGGTTGACAGTAGATAAGAACGCAATCATAGGCATTCAGATTAGCAAATACGCAGAACTTTGTAATCTCATAACTTCTCTCTGTAACCTTCAAGTGTTTATAATAGACGAACGTTTATAATGATTATCTTGTCGGTTTACATTGTTTCGTAAGACTCTCCACCTAGTCACGGGTATTCCGCACCCGGTCCGACTAGTAGACCCACTTGCATGTTACGATCCGCCACACCCGAGGGACCTACAAGTGGTATCAGAGCCTCGGTGATTTGTGTTCCAGTTTTGATTTTTTAGGGTTTCGAGCAATTCGTACTTTTTGACCTAAAATCCTTAAAATCGAGTTTGTTATCACTTCATTTGGTGTTTGGAAGGCTAAGGGTTTGTTAGATGATGATTTCTAAGCTTTTGGAAGCATCAATTTCTCAGATCCATCACTTTTCGAGCATTCTCCTCAAGATCCGTCAAGAACGCTGTTACTTTTTTATAAGTACGCAAATTCAGCTTTTCAGCGTACTTACTAAGTACGCATGGGTTTTGTCCTGCATACTTACTAAGTAGGCAAGAGAAGTTGGCCTGCGTACTTGTTAAGTACGCATGAGTATTTGACTCTGCGTACTTAGCATGTACGCATGGGCATTTTGGCTTTGCGAACTTATCAAATACGCATGAACACTTGGCTTTGCGTATTTACTAAATAGGCATGAGCACCCTTTATGTGCGTATTTACTAAGTACGCATGAACTAGCATCCGGGATACTTATTTAATAGGGTATGAATGCTGAACTAATGGGAGCAATTGGGTAGTCATCAGCTAAAGGTCTCGTTCTATTTGTGAAGATGTGGCTGCTTTGGGTCTTTTGGTAAGAGAATCATCTTGTTTAGGTATTCAAACCTGAATATGTAGGCTACGAGTATCCGGGATACTTTATTAATAGGGGATGAATACTGGAACAACTTGAACCCAATGATTTGCTGTTTTGGATCTTTGCAAAGGAATAAAAGAATAAAATCCTGGAGTTGGCTAGTTGTGCTTTTTGAGGATTTGAGTGAAGTGATGATGAAGCTGGTCATAGTTTACAGAGAAATGAAGGGGATAAAAATAAATGTATCATCAACCGTGATTTCTCGTGTAAACTATATTTTTCGTGCTCATTGGTCAAGCCTGTGTTCAAGATTTGATGTGATTCAATTATGATGGGATTTCTCATTTGGGATCTGGGCGGAATCCAGATAGACAACCTAGTTATGGAACTTCACCGCGTGAACGTATACAGATTAGGAGGTGTAAACCAGGAATGAAGATCTAATTGAAGAATGTTGGACTTTGGATATAAAGTGATCACTGCTGAGCATGATTTTGTGTTTGATTATATCAAGTGTTTTCAAGATGAAGTTGGATATCCGTTGGATTATTAGTTGAAGATGAAACCTTTTATCATTGGCCGATGGGATAGGAAACATACCCTTGTTTCTGGTCTAGTCAGATGGAGCTTAAACTGAAAGGGGATATTAGAAATGAACATCTTCGGGAATTTGGTTGACTCATGAAGATACAGGATGGAGTTGGACACATCTGGTTGAAGACTTAAGTTTATCTTACTGGAATTCCTATGGGAGCTGATTAGTTTGATATAGGTTATTGGAAATTCAAACTCTCTATCATATGCCAACTGATTTGGAGGAATTCTAAGTCGGGGTGGAGGTTGCTACTGTTGAGAGGATGAACTACAATGAGTTGTGTTGGGTTAGTTGGTTCCTATTGAAGCACTTGGTTTGGTCTACAATGAAAGCTATAGTTATGAGGGAGTCGTGTGCATCACTCGGCAACTAAAGACTGAAGTTTGAAGATTTGAAGATCTCAAGTGGAATGCCAGAAGATCAAGTCTCGCCAGAAGACACGTGATGTCATTAGTTTAGAGGGAGTCTGTTAGGACATTCTTTGTAAACTGATGTGTATCAGTGTTAGAGATAGAAAGAATTTGATGCTATAGTTAAGAGGGAGTTTGTAGAAGCATTTTTTGTAACTATAGATTAAATTTTATGTATCGGTGTACTAGGCTAGTACACAGGAGGGTGTTCCTGAGTATTTAGCTTATTCACCAGTTTGGTCCTGCGTACTTAGTAAGTATGCAAGGTTTTTACCTTGCGTACTTGTCAAGTACGCATGACCAAACCCTACGTACTTAGACAAGTACGCAGGTAATGTTCCTTCCCCTATAAATAGAAGACTTGTCTTCATTTGTAGGTGGAACTCTGGAACTAGGTTGAGAGGTGTTCGGGTCGGGACGAGCTCTCCCGATCCCTGGACCGTGAGCTTAGATGAGAGATGTGTGCTCCTTCGGTATGTAGTCTGTAATACGGGATGACTTCTATGTTATGGATTACGTTTCGTTTCATTGTCTTTTGTCTTTGTTCGTGTTTTCTCTGTCTCGTTTCTTGGTTCCCACACAAATCACAGAACAGTTCCGTGTAAATCCGCTGCGAGACGAGGCTCCCCGGACCTACAAAAATTCATGCGTTGAGAAAATCTCATGAGAAACAATGCAAGAGATACTGGGTTTGAAGCTTCAGGTAAAGAAGCAGAAAAGGTGGAATGAAGTCCATAGGAAGAATATGAATGATGTTGCCAAGGCACTGGAAGTAATGAGAAAAGGTGTTGATGCTATCTTGAAGGAGCTTAACCGTATAAGGACCGGAAACAGTGAAGAACCGATGACTTTCAATGATGTATACAACCCTGCCAACATTTAAGAAGAAGATGTTTTTGGTGAAGATGAAGATAAAGTTGATAGTGAGTCCGAGGAATTCTGAGGAGGAGAGGCCCGAGAAGACTAAAGAGTCAGGAGTGCAACGGTTTCGGGGGAAATTGTTGGAACCTAAGAAACCGTTGTATTCTTGATAACTATAGGGGCTAGATTGTATCTTTTGTAATTTCTAGGTTTTGGTGTCGCTAGGTCGGTTGCCAGCAGACTCTTGAGAGTCGGCTATCTTCATGGCGAGTCTTGCTATCTTTCTATAAATAGCAGACCAGAAACCTAGTAAAGTGGCTCTAAGATCATACGTCGTTACTATAGTCAATTTGTGAGCCGGTAGGAGGGTTTTGGTTGTAATCTTTGTATTCCAGGTGCTTATTTGTAACCGTTTAGTACTGGATGTTATTGAATCAATCCTGTTTATGTTCTTATTGTGTTTGCTATTCATCTTGAGTTTCTTAGTTTCATTAACAATCAGCTATTTGTTGGAACCTAAGAAACCGTTGTATTCCTGATAACTGCAGGGGCTAGATTGTATCTTTTGTAATTTCTAGGTTTTGGTCAAGAGTCGCTAGGTCGGTTGCCAGCCGACTCTTGAGAGTCGGCTATCTTCATGGCGACTCTTGCTATCTTTCTATAAATAGCAGACCAAAAACCTAGTAAAGTGTTTCTAAGATCATACGTCGTTACTATAGTCAATTTGTGAGCCGGTAGGAGGGTTTTGGTTGTAATCTTTGTATTCCAGGTGCTTATTTGTAATCATTTATCAGTGGATGTTATTGATTCAATCTTGTTTATGTTCTTATTGTGTTTTCTCTTCATCTTGAGTTTCTTAGTTTCATTAACAATCAGCTTCATAATAGTTGATTTGTTGATTGTCTCCTGACTAGAATCATTGTAGCACAGGGACCCTATCTTGAGGACCTACACTATAGATGACCAGTTTTGGAGTGATGACGAGATTGGAGAAGAGTGGGAGTTCGCTGACTACACCACAACTTTGATTGAGGACGTTGTTGATAAGGATGAAAGGTTGGAAGAGGAAACTCAAGAAATTGGCATATCAGAACCAGAGACGATAATGGACACAGCAGTCCCACCTCTAGTTCAGCAGGACGTTAAGCCCCGTCGGTCTCCCACGTCATGGATTTGTGGAACCGAGCCTACAGATGCTGATTTATTTAGTGATGATGAAGGAACTCTAGAAGAAGTAGAGTTGATTGATGTTCCTCAAACCCTAAGTGAAGACGACTTTGTTGAAGAGGGATTAGCAAGTTTATTCGAGATGAAGGGTATTAGTGAGTTACAGCCCAACGAGCCACCATTGGAGGGTGCAGAGGAGGAGCATGCACCATCTTGGGAGGATGAGTTTGGTGATGAGTTAGTTGGTTTGCCAACTCTTGAAAAAGTAGAATTTGACCCTGTTAGTGAGCTTGAATATTTAGAAGCATTACTTGTGGGGAAGCCAAGAATGGAGATCAAACATGCACCAAAGAAAGAAGAGGAAGTGGTCATGGAGCAGGAACAACCACTAAGGATAAATGAATCATCAATCCAACCTGAGGATCAATGTTTTCAAACCTGGACTGGATCAGCCGGTTCGGCCAGGAACCGCTAACTACAACGGTCCGGTTTGCGTGTTCTAAACGGTCGGTAAGTGAACCGGCCGGTTTTGTTTAAACCGGATTAACCGGTGAACCGTTTTAAAGGTCGGACCGGAATTTTTCCTATTAATTCTTGTCATGGCTTTCATTCTTTTATAGAGAGGTGACAAGATTTCTCTTTTCTTATGGAACCGATGTGGGACTTCTTCATATCATAGAAAGGAGAGTGAGGTGGGTTTTCACCCTCTTCTCGATGTGGGACGAATTTTTTTAATTGATCATTTTAGGTAGATGAATGAAAAATTAAACATAGATTATGAATGGCCACAAGTTTCGAACTAGTGACGGCAATAAAGAATTTTGAAAATGTTTGATATTTTGCCAACTCATCTATGTAAAGGTTGGTGTTTTATATGTGCTTATATGAGAAGTATAGTAATATTTTTACATTATGATGAATTGTTTATTAAAATTATGTTTTTTAAAATCTATATTTATTAAAGTAACTTTTAATTACAAAAAAAATATTGATTCTATAATTGAATCATACCAAAAAACACTATTAAAACACACTATTTTTAATATGTTTTATAAATTGACATCAAACTAAACCATCTTTTGCTATAAAAACATTATTTATTTTTTTTTAAATTTTGAGATGATTGTGATGTCATCCGGTTCTTAAATCCGGTCCAACCAGTGAACCGATAAGACGACCGGTTCGATGTCCGGTCCGGTTATGAAAACATTGCTGAAGATAGCCGACATGAGAAGAATTTAAGGTTGATTGAAGTGAAGAAGGATGACTGGCCTGTGTAGTTAGTAGATGGTGGATCGTCACCCAAATCAACAAAGCCATGAAAGAGGGACTGGAGACATATGGACTGGAGTATGAAGAGGATGCACATTGCTTTTAGAGGCAACATATTCCTACACTACATGTCCCGCATACAGTTTGGTCCAGGGAAGTATAAAGATTGGTGGGCTTAAACGACTACATCCCTTGGAGCTTTGATAGGTTTTACCATTAGATTCTTCCCGAACAATGGTAGAAGAAAGAAACTGACTCAAAACAGTGGGAAGATGATAAAGGAAAAGCTTCCTGATAAAGGATAAGTCTGGGGATGGTAGGTGTAGGATAGTGTAGAGTTTGCATAGGTTTATGTGATTTTATTTGTATATTTTTTTTTGTTTTTTGGTGTGGTTTGTTTTCTTTTGTTTTTCAGGGAATTCGCAAGCTTTTCGGAGAGGAAAAATCATTAAGAACTCATTTCCAGGTTCAGATCGATCCGCTCGTTTTCAATTTCAAGTGTGGGGATGATCTGGAGTTTATCTAGATGTTAAGGAACACATCAACGTGTGTTTTGGATACGATCGCGAATGGAATGCTATACGGTCATACGACTTTGGCTTGGAAGACACTGAAGAACTTATAAAGTTTACTGCAAATTAACCGGCTAAGTCTATTCCATGTTTGTGCATTTATTTTTATTTTTATTTTTGTATATTTCTTTTTAATTTTAGTCGTCTTTCATCCTACATTGGGGACAATGTAGAATTGAAGTGTAGGGATGGGAGACAGTCGTTTATGTTTTGTAATTTGAGTCTATTTTTGTATTTTTAGGTAGAATTTGAAAAAATTAAAAAACAATCCAAAAAAAATTAAAAAATTTGAGAAATAAAAAAAAATGTTCTTGAAAGTTTTGCAAATTAAATGGAAAATGATAGTATAATTGGGATTTGGTTTTTAAAATAAATCTAATTAAAAGATAATAAAAAAGATCGAAAATGCATCTGATTTGGGATGTGTTGGTAGGCCCAACCGGCTTTGAAAGGTTTTACCCTAAAATGTAATTAAAATACTTAATAAATCATGAAATCGGGTTGTCTTTGGTATTAGGTTTATGTTTTTGTGCTTGTGAACATGACTGTTGGCTAAACATTAGCTACTACCTAGGTGACAATGAATAATTGTGTTTGATCGACTTTCTTTTGGTTTTGGTTACTATTTGATGGATTAATATTTGAGCAAAGAATCTGTTTACAATTGGTTTGATGTGCATGCGTATTTAGATCTGTTTTATGATTAATTATTGTTCCATATGTGTCTTTGTGAACGTCTTTCATGTATAGATGCATATTAGGTTGCTTACTGTGTGTTTGTGACTAGTTTGTGGTTTTTGATCGATCGAATCCACATGAACGATAGTTGAGAGTTTAGAGGGTTTAAGTATTCTACTTACTTCAATAGCTGAGAGGTGCGAAGTAGTCGGGTTGTCTTTGGTATTAGGTTTTTAGGTGTAAAGGCTCTGAGAGGAGGTTTCCCTAGAATCCTTAGTGTTATTTGCTATCCCGTGTCTTATCAAGAATTTACAGGTTACTCCTTGCACTCTAGGGTGTAATGAGATAGGGAGACTGAGAGGTAAACTATCTTGTGAGTACTTAAGTATTGTGGAAATAGCTGAGAGGTGATCCACTAACCAGTGCACTTTAAACACCCATTAGGGTTTCCTTTTAGGTCATACCCGGAGAATGATCCTGGTTCCTTTTAGGTCACACCCGGAGAATCATCCACTAGGTTGTCTAAGGGTGTATTATTTTAAGATCCTGGTTCCATCAGAGTTTCCATTACCAAGAGAGAGTCATGGTTCACATTTAGGATTCTAAACCTGGGTAGTGTTTCCCAATCATTGACTTCATCTAAGTGTCTTAAGCGTTGTGTGGAAATTAGCGGTCTAAGTTCTATTTAGTTTGTTAGATTAAGAATCACAAAACAAAACCCCCTAGTATAAATCAATCAGTTACTTGAGTCAGAGTCTAGTTAAGTGTCGCTAGTGTCTCGTGGGTTCGATATCCGGACTTCCATTAGGCTTTACTGCAGTAGATAGGTACACTTTCCTATTTTGTGGTCTAGTATTTAAGAAAGTCTAGAGTTTAACTAGAGTGTCTAGGTTAGGTTAAATTAGGTAAATTTTATAGACCATATTTAGCACATCAGGTACCGATAGATTTGGTACGGTATCCGGTATCCACTTTTTCAGAAACTCGGTTTCGATATTTTCGGTACCGGTACTTGTATCGTACCATATAGAGATGAGCATTTTGTAACGAGTACCGGTACCGTACAGATACCGTATCGATAGATTCAGTACGGTATTCAATACCCACTTTTATAGAAATTCGGTATCGGTATTTTTGGTACCGGTACGGTACCGCTCTCATCCCTATAAATATTTCACTAAACTTGGAGAAGAAGTTCATGGAAATAAAACCCTAAACCAGCCTCCATTGTAGTTTTTCTCTCGAGTTTCTAAGAGACGAATCATTCAGCTAAACATTTAACTATTTTTGTATGATTATGATTCGTTCTTGGGGTTCGATGGTTCGTATTCGATTATAAATATGTGTGTGACGATGATCGACAAAAGCCGATGGTGGTCTCGGCCTAGTAGACGGCAATGATGAGGATAATGGTGTGATGATGGCGATCGGTGGCTTCAAGTAGCCGATGGAGATGAAGGCGACGACTCATGGTAGTGATAGCAGCCAATGATGGTGTTGGCGACTCACGACTGTAGTGGTGATGGCGGCTGGACTAGCTTGTTCACGTCAGCTTAGTAGCGGCCATGGACCAGAAGGTTTGGAGTTAGGTGCAATGGTTTTCACATTGAAGATATGAAGACATTATCTTTATGGAACAAAGTGCATGATTTATACTAATCATAAAAGTTTGAGACACATATTTGGTTAGAAGACGTTGAACATGAGGCAAAGGAGGTGTATTGAACTGCCGAACGATTATGACTATGAAATTCAATATCATCTGGGAAAGGCTAACGTAGTGGCAGACGTGTTGAGTCGAAAGGAAAAGCCTAAACCGATTAAAGTAAAGACATTGTGAACGGATACGATGGTTGATTTGTTGGATTTGATTAAGGAAACTCAAGTAAAAGCTTTGCAAGAAGGAGGAATAAAAAAGGAGGGGATAGTAGGGAAAGTGAAGCTACTATCCACATGAGAGGAGGGTAAGGAAAGTGAAGCTACTATCCAAAGGAGAGGATTGAATTATATGATTTGAGGGTCGTATATAGATTCCAAAGTTTAGAGAAATCCAATAGATAGTACTAGACAAGGCTCACAAGTCCAAGTTAACTATGCATCCGGGAACAACCTGAGAAGTCACTATTAGTGGCTAGGAATGAAGAAGTTAGTAGCGAGCTATATGGAGAGATGCTTGACTTGTATTTAAGTTAAGGCAGAGCATCAGAAGCCGTCGGGATGTTTGCAGCAGATGGGATACCAGAATGGTAGTGGGATAGGGTGACAATCGATTTTGTCACTGGACTCCCGTAATGCAGAAGAAGCATGATACCATATGGGTCATAATGGACATGTTGGTTAAGTTAGCACATTTATTGCTGATAAGTAAGTCCTATTTGATGGACAGATCGGCTCGTTTGTATGTCAATGAGATAGTGACAAATCATGGAGTACCACTTTCTATAGTATTAGATAGAGATAGCATATTTACATCGAGATTCTGGACAATCTTTCAGAAAGAGATGTAGACTAGGTTGAATCTAAGCACGACTTATCATCCTTAGATTGTTGGTCTAAATGAAAGGACTATACAAACACATGAGGATATGCTCATATCTTGTGTGATAGACTTTGGAGGCACTTGGCATCGCCATTTGCCATTGTTATAGTTTGCATATAACAACAGTTACCATGCTAGCATTAATGTAGCACCCTTTGAATCATTGTATGGTAGGAAATATGGAATGTATGAATGTTAGGCAAAGGTATGTGAGAATCAGTTGACTAGTCCAGACATTGTTCAGGAGACAACTGAGAAGGGCATTCAGATAAAAGAAAGATTGAAAGTTGAATAAGATAGATAGAAAAGCTATGTAGATAAGCAAAGGAAACCGTTGGATTTTCATGCTGGTGACTTTGTTTGGTTGAAAGTTTCACCATGGAAAGGATTCATAAGGTTTGGTAAAAAGGGAAACTTGGACCCTAGATACAAAGGACCTTTCGAGATAGTTGCAAGACTGGGAGCGGTAGCTTACAAGTTGAAGTTATCTAAAGCTTTAAGTGGAGTTCATGATACGTTTCACGTATCCAACTTGAGAAAGTGTTCAGCACATCCAACACAACCAGTACTGTTGGAAGACATTCACGTGAATGACAAGTTGAAATATACATAGGAACCAAAAAGGAACCTAGACAAGCGTGAGAAGACTAGAACACACGGACGATACTGTTGATTTGAGTTTAATGGACAAGTCAGAAAGGACTTGAACAAACATGGGAGTTAGCTGAGGAAATGATGGAGAAGTATCCACATTTGTTCCAGCAGTAATGCAATTTCGATGACGAATTTCTCTTTAAGGAGGGTGGGGTTGTAGCACCCAAAGTTCTAGGTTTATATTTTAAAGTGTGTGGATATAGTAGAATCAAAGTACGAGGGGAATTAGTGATAGTCCTCCAGATCTTGATTCCAGCTTTGTTTTTTATAGAAAAGTGTAGAGACGGGTTATTATGAGCCAAACAATCAAACATAAACACGATAGAAACATAAAAGCTACTAATTTCATTGATTTTGAACAAGAAATACATAACTTTCATCCACCCAAGTGACCTTCCCCGGGGTGGTGGCTCACAGAAAAACCAACACTGACAAATGAGACCAAATACCCTATTTATAAACACCTGAGCCTTGTTCTCCAAGTCAGCCACCTCTGCTTGAGAAACCCTTATTAGTGTTGCCAAAGCACACCGGAGACACTGACTAGTGTTGCCTGGGAGCATGGAGACACTATTAGTGTCGCCAGCTAGTGTCACCGGACATTAAAAACTTCATTTTCCGTCTGGATCGTTCGATTGATAACATCATTCAATTATTTATACCCAACAATCTCCCCCTAGAATAATACTATCAATATCTTCTGACTTTGTCTTGCATCTTCATGAATACACTGATAACCCGATGTCTTTCATTGTTATTCTTCCCCGCAGATGTAGATCCTCATATCTTGTAAGTAAAAGATAGGGCTTGACTTCCGACTATTAACATCAAATAACCGGCTTTAACACAAAGGTGTTTAACTCTGTCAGTGTGTCTTGATATGATCCAACGATTCTTCAGATCCTGCTATTCAAAGATCAACTCTGTCACACGTCTTCACGTATAACTAACAATCCAATACTTTTCACTATGATTCTCCCCCTCAAGTGTAAATCCTCCTAACTTATAGGCAAAAGATAAAGGTTTGAACTTCCACTAATCAGTACTAATATGTCAGGTCTTTAAAAGATGACAAAACCCTAAATCCATACCATGAACCCTAAATCTTTAACTACTTGTCACCCTATTAAAGAAGGATACTAGATGCTCGTAGCCTACATTTTCAGGATCCAAATACTCTCAGATGTCACATCCATGTCATACAAATAAAGTCTTGGACAATTGTGAAGATCTTCGAATATCCCTGGATCCACTACTTCCACATAAACAAAATTTTTGAAAACCCAAAAAACGTTGTCTTCAAGTTTTTGGACAACGATCCTCCTTTTCTTTGTAATATTGTGACAACCCTGAAGTTAGGGTCAATAACCTCAGATGACTTACGTACCATAAACGGGCTTGGCCCACTAACCGCCCAATTAAAGGCCCGATAGGGATTGAAGCCCCTTAAAGGCCCGGTTATAGGCCTAATAGGAAAACCAAATCTTTAACTTTGCTTGATGAATCACCGGATGATTCGAGATAACGTGTTATAAATATATAGTGTATACGCAGCCTCACCACTTACGGTTAAATGAATTAACGCGTACGCGGTTGGTAACCGACACACAACGTGATACTAGACTACTAATATTTAAGGTTAATAATAATTCTTAATATTTACTTCAGACAATTATTTGGAGATTAACACGCGAGTTATACGATGTGAACACGCGATCCTGACAAACACCGGTGTAAATGAAATCCAGATGTTTATCACCCGGAATAAATAAAGAATATAAACAATTAGTAATTGTATGTTATCACTATTGATCTACTATCATCACAACTACTATTATCATTATTATTAAAGTAGTAATAATATCATTAGAATGCAAAACGTTTAAACAAAAGGATGCGTTAGTCATGCAGTATCAGTCTACTCCCCTACCCACTCAAAACCCTAATTATAAAAACAACACATCTTCATCACCTCCTCATTTTACGCAAACACACACACACATGGTGAAAGAGAGAGGGGGGCCTCTTCTCCACCCGTTTTCCACCGGAACCACCATAGCTGGGGGAATCACCGGTGACCCGGTCGCAGCCCACGCCTCCCTCACCTTCACCATCCTTGAATCTAGCCCAAAACCAAAGAAACAGACGAGCGAGATTTCACCTTCCGACGGCTTCTAAGGTTGCACCTACGGTGGAACTCGGCCGCTCCACGGCTTCGGGCCAACTTGACGGTGGCGGTGTGTTGTGTGGCGTTTGACCACCGATGGCGGCGGTAAGAAGTAGATCCGGCTGCAGGCAATGGTTTGAGTCCAGATCTGAGTGGATCCATCTCTTTGGCAAACCGAGGCGACGACGACCTGAGGAGGGTCATCAATTCTCCGACCACCCATCTAGGGTTACGCTATAACAGGCGGCAACGACAGCGGGTTGGTTCAACCAACAATGGTGGTGGTGGAAACCATCACTAGCTGCGGCAAAGACGGGGAGGGAGGAGTCGGGCAGCGGCGATGGTGGTGGTATTCACGGCAGTGTCAAGCCCCGGTGAACAAGCTCACTTTTCCGCCTCTAGGTCCCATTTTTCGGCAAAGCCTAACTTTCCTATTAGTTCATTTTCCAGTTTTTGTGTCATTTCGCGGAGTAGATCTTTGCACTTTCACCATTTTGTTGTCCTGTTTAAGCTCCGACGAGTTCTTCCGGTTGACTTATGGTCGGGTTGCATTCCCGGGTGATTACGTGAACTTTAGACAGGTTATGGTGAAGATCGAACATCGCCCGGAAAGGCGGGACTAGTCGGGTCGTTCCCGATAGCCCCAGGTTTTGGTCAACAAAAGTCAACGGTGGTCAAACTCAGGTCAACGACAGTCAACCATGATCGAATACGTACACGTCGGTTGAGAGCGGAACACACGGAAGGTAAAAACTCATGCTAAACGTTTTACGTTTAATATTTCGAAAGTTAAACACGCGTGTAGGTAAATTGCGTTGAGCCAAAACGATTGGGTAAAGATAAAAATAAATATTAACTTAATAATTACTATTAACGGACTGCAAACACGAATAGTTGATCTAGAGAGTTCGTTCCAGCTAAAATATATAATTATTAATAAACGAGAATCTTAAACGGGATTAACGAATGGTACGCATGATTGGTAAATATTATTACGTGAACATAAAAATAATTATATTATAATTGCGATATAAAACGGTTTATACAACTTACACACGATTGGAATAACGGTAACATCAAGGATTTTGTACAAACGTATATATATCTATTTGACAGTTTGTTTGAATGGTAAATAAATGTATAACTCGAAGGAATAAACTATGTTTGACAAGTAACGAACGTCGATACAACTATATTTTTCATAAATATAACATACCACATAGATATATACACCTATATATATAAATATATATATATATATACGAATATAAATATTCACATGTTAAATATAAATATTCACACGATTATTATGAAACATGATATTTATTTCTTGAACATATACATGTATTTTCGTATAATGTAAAGTAAATAAACGTATCATTGAAACTTGATGAATATGTTTCGAATAAATATGAAAACGTAGACTTTTATAAACTCGGATAAATATTTTGTCACGTATATATATATCGTATTTATATTTAAGCGTATAGTTATAAATGCTTATATTTTCTACAAACCATTGAATATTATACAACACGACGCTTAATTGCAAACACATACGCACAAACATACATACACACACGTATATATATATATATATATATATATATATATATATATATAAATACATATATATATATATATATTGATATTGACAAACGAACTTAAGTACACCTTGCATGAACCTGAATGTCTACTCACACATTCAATTAAAAGTCACACGAGCAAGCATTGTGATCATTAATTATAAGTGGATATGGACATGCACAACCGTGTACTTGACAGACTAACACTTATAAACGTGACTAATGAAACACGATCAATATTCAGTAATCAGGATCTAAGCGTCCACCATTAATAACATATACAAGATAGGTATTGTAACATAGTGAATCAACATGGCTCAGCTGCACACGCGATAACTTAACACTAGTATCAGAAATTGATAATATATTTGTAATTAGGGCTATGATGGTGATTACCTGCACACCGTTGGATTGCTCGCAACATTGGTACATCTATGTCTATTAAACAGTCAAAGGTGAGTTCACTGCCCCCTTTTAACTTTTAAATGTTTTAGAAACATCAGGGGAGAAACATACTTACTTTACACGTTTGAAAACATGGAACATCATTGCTTGATACATTTGAGAAAACATGAAACATACTTACAAACATTTTCATACAGTAACAAGAAAACAAGACTCGACTTTGATGTTTACATGAGTTGGCACGCGTGGAGTCATAAAGTCCCCTACATTACGTAATTTATAACCATTAGCTATAGATTAACCTGAGGCCATATGAATAATACTATTGGGATTGACACACCCATATCATGGTTAGTCGCGCTAACCGACGATCCACATGATCGCATGGCCGCATAGTGTCTACACACGGGTTCGTTTGGTACGAGCAAGGGCAAAAACAAGTGTTTGGGTTTAGTTATACCTCATGTATGAACATATATTCGTATTCCTTGCTAGTTTACGAAAGGGCACACATTGCTTGTTTGGTTTATCATATACATGGAATCGTTTTCATGCATATGGATCTGCCAATCATTATAGTGCAAATTGGTTTTGCCAATCGTTTAATTACAAATTGTTTTGTCATTCGTTTATGTACAAATGTTTTTGTCAATGTTTTTAAGGAAAACAGGTTCATATTATGGCCATGTACACGTCATCACATGTTTTCATTGGGAAAATGACTCATTTTATGACTGTGAAGTTATCACATGTTTTCGGGAAAACGGTTTCATACTATGGCCACGTATATATCATCAAGGTTTTCAAGGAAAACTACTTTTCATTGCGACATTCAAACCTGTGAACTCACCGACATTGCGTTGACATTTTTAAGTATGTTTTTAAGGTAATACATAGCTATGGCACGATTGAAATAGGTTAACCATTCGGTTTAAAACCTTAGAAGATGAAGATGCATGACAGTCAAACCTCAAGTCGCTTTTGAACTATATGATTCTAGGACAATGTACCATTTCATTTTAGTATGTAATGGTGTTCGACACCGTAAAAGTCTTTATTTTAGCTTCCGCTGTTATGTAATGTTACCAATCGTTACAACCTTAATTTATTTATTTATTAACTAAGTAAATAGATTTGGGGGTGTGACAGGTTGGTATCAGAGCCAACGGTTTCAGCGAATTAGGTTTCCTTAATGGCGCCTAGGCTCTAACCAGACTTATTTAGGGACAAATATTTCTAAGACTTGCATCACACAAAGAACAACCAACACTTGAGTCTAGAACTTTCAACCGTTGCTGAACAACTTGAGTTGACCATTAGTGTATGTAGTTACAGTAGGGTATTACTAGCTATATTAATACTAAATACAGTTACGTGACATACGTAACAAACATTTAATACGTACAACAATGTGGAAATAATAAACACGTACAACATGACCCAACAGAGTATCACTGTTCGGATTACGAATCAAGGATGACGTATACTTAGCACACAGTAACCCTAGAAGATCGAGTTACGAGCTGGGCTCGGGTGACAATGATAGTGATCGCCAATTACCGATCTTGGTATCACAACAGGCTAAACACGTCCCTGAATATGTACCTGTAGCTGCATCATACCTGCAATTACCCCAACTATGTAGTCAGTTCTCCTTTCTGACATGTGTTGTCCTCAGTTGGTGCGGTATATATACTCTCCTTCATGATCTATTGGATTGAATGACTAAAAATTTTGCCATAAGATATGGCAGACAGAACTACCCTAGCAGAAGAGAACCTAAGGTGGAGAAGTAGGACTAAACGGGAGAGAACTCTAAGGGTCAGGAGACCCATAGACTCATTGGTATCAAGTGGATCCGCAAGTACATACAAACTTGGAGCATGATTTGCTCGACACTGATTTGAGGATCTCTGCCCTAATATAGTGTCTGACTTCCACCACACACATCTTGTTAATAGAGGACACCGGTTGTACCTCTCCACCATTATCTCCATCCAGCAACAGCCTGAGATGACAGATTCACAAGTATTGGTACACATGATTGAGAGTAATCCGATAAAACATATACAATGTATGCGAGAGTGCAACACGATGACACGATCTAACGAACATTTTAACTTCTTTTTTTTGCTGAGAGATTGTAATAGAGGAAACACTAGAGGGACCATGCAATGTAAATTATCATTACGGGTGCACACGTAATCATAGTTTTCAACGCATGAGAAGTCTAGTGAGTCTTACTATCTGAGCTAATGTTCATGATTAATCTGTATTCCGAATTTCAATTTCCAGTCACTCGATTAATGATCGAAATTACCATAATCAAAGGGTAAAGCCAAAAGAGCATCATATGATGCGATGGGATATCACAAGTGACGTGGAAATGTACATCATCTCCTAATCCTAATGGATCTAAAACTCTCAATGAGACTTCATTGGCATGACAATTCTGACCGAAACACTGAAAATGTCTTTTCTCAATTGATTTGACCTAAGTATTTAGACCGAATCTGGAAATTCTCTGTAAAGTACTACTTCAACTTTTGAGATTCAGCTATAGATTTTCTCTTTTCGATTTCGTTACCTAACTACCGAAGCATGAGACTGATATACAAACTCATAAACGTGCCCAGAGAAGGTATAAATCTCTAACACTTAACACTCATTACCTCAATCTTATGGCTTAAGCCTTTGTGCTAAGGACTCAAAGGCTATAACTGATATAGGTGAAATACGAAATGGTAAGTCATGATAATACTATTCGAAAGCAAAGGAAATTGCAGGCATACTGAACTACCAGCCGTTGACAAATAATTAATTCGACCCTTTTCAACGCTAGACCACGAGACAAATTCCGGAAGTTACATTCGATTCATGTCCATTTTCTAACACCTACCAAAGAGAGTTAAGCCCCATATTAAATTGAAAATGATATTAGATCAAGTCTACCAATTCAATGGTTGGTAAACCCAGAAATCTGCTTCAAGAGACACTATTTCTATGAGGCTACTTCTACGATGCGACTGCTTACCTTCTCATCTAGACGAACCGCGGTTTAGAATTTCTTAAGACTTACCTACCTCGTGGACATGATAGTCAAGTCATGAGTTCACAAATCAAGAAATTACAACCTAAACGCCAGACTGCAGTAGAAGTGCAGTGCAAACAATGATTAACGAGGTATTGAACTCAATCTTCGCCAGTGAAAGCATACGCGAAATATTGAATCCTTTAATCCATTGCGGCCAATGTTAATGGAAAATTTTCATATGGCACAGAACCTAATATGAGAGTATAATTTTAATGTTCCCAGAAAACGCTTTCGAGAAGTATAAGGTAACGATCATAACGTTTCATTTCTGTGTTCAGTCATTGCTATCCGAATACAAGAAAGTGATGGATATGCAGTTAGAAAATGAATATAAGTGAAACTATAACCCTTAGTAACTGGTTTAAGAGCCATTCTCACTTTTCTTTGAACCCCATAGAGATTCATTTATCTCTAGCAATTGTTAAGCCGAATCAACTAGACTAACCTCAAATACTTTAACTTCCTCTTTCTTCTTCGTCTAGATTCACCCTCGTCTATAGATAAATCATAGAAATCCTAACGATTCAAAGTCTGAGTAATTCAATGTCATTGAAATATTTCGTTGCCTCGAGTTTATTGTTGGACATCCATTTCATTAATATTTCTATCTAAAACAGTCCAACTCCTAATATGAGAGTATAATTTTAATGTTCCCAGAAAACGTTATCGAGAAGTATAAGGGAACGATCATAACGTTTCATTTATGTGTTCTGTCATTGCTATCTGAGTACAAGAAAGTGATGGATATGCAGCTAGAAAACGAATATAAGTGAAACTATATCACTAACCCTTAGTAACTTTTCTTTGAACCCCATAGAGATTCATTTATCTCTAGCAATTGTTGAGCCGAATCAACTAGACTAACCTCAAATACTTTGACTTCCTCTTTCTTCTTCATCTAGATTCACCCATCATCTATAGATAAATCATAGAAATCTTGACGATTCAAAGTCTGAGTAATTCAATGTCATTGAAATTTTTCGTTGCCTCGGGTTTATTGTTGGACATCCATTTCGTTAATATTTCTATCTAAAACGGTCCAACTCCTTTGTGAGAAATTATATATGATGATATTATTTCCTAGAACTTAATCGAATCAGTTTAACCTGTATACTGATTAGACCGATCAAACATCAGTTAAAATCTTTTGTTCGAATAAGATAGAACGCATTAAGGCATTAACTCATTGCGACGAACAGTCAATTACCGTGAAAATTTCACCGGAACTACTCGACATATCTTTATGGAACTTGCGATAAGTTTTTCGTTGGATTCTATCATGGTTTGTTTTCATGAGAGAAAATCAAGCATGAATCAAGTACATGTATTCTTATACTTTCAGAAATCCATGTGCATGAATGCATTTTCGTCATTCATTACTAATGATAAAGATCATACAGTTACACTATGATGATAATCATCTCGTAAAGAAATTCTTTGACATCTGAACTTTGAAGGTTTACTCTGGTGTGTGAGTTGTTTACTTGATTCGGGAAAACACGCTATTTTAATTCACACCGAGTAAACATTCCTTTAATGACTTACTCATTTTATGAAAAGGACCCCACTGATTGTAATCCCTATTGTTCATGGGATTCCAAGGATGACTTTATCACTTTAGGGTAAAGCCAACGTCGTTTCTTTGTCTATATATTCAAAGAACTTTTCTACATCCGCTCGTTTGATATACTAAATGTTCTATAATACCGTTGCACTTTTACATGATACTACGATATCTCAAATACTTACGCGTCCAAATATCATTAGTCAATGAGGTATTCTCTTTACCTTCGAATACCGACTACTAAGTAGATTTAGCTAAAATTCTCCCTATAAACTAGGAATGAAAAATGTTCACGAAACTCTCATCTAATTAAATCAAGACAATCCTAGAGGCTAACTTGAAACAAGTTTCAAGGACGAAACTTCTTTAACAAGGGGAGAATAAGACAACCCTGAAGTTAGGGTCAATAACCTAGGATGACTTACGTACCATAAACGGGCTTGGCCCACTAGCTGCCCAATAGGGATTGAAGCCCCTTAACGGCCCAGTTATAGGCCCAGTTATAGGCCCAATAGGTAAACCAAATTCTTAACTTTGCTTGACGAATCACGGGATGATTTGAGATATCGTGTTATAAATACATAGTGTATACGTAGCCTCACCGCTTACGGTTAAACGAATTAACGCGTACACGGTTGGTAACCGACACACAATCGGATACCAGACTACTATTGTTAAATCTTAATAATAATTATTAATATTTACTTCAGACAATGATTTGGAGATTAACATGTGAGTTATACGATATGAAACACACGATATTGACAAACATCGGTGTAAATGAAATGCAGATATTTATTACCCGGAATAGTTAAAGAAAATAAATAATTATTAATTTTATGTTATCACTATTGATATACTATTATCACTACTACTATTATTATTATTAAAAAAGTAGAAATAATGTCATTAGAATGCAAAACGACGAAAGGACACGTTAGTCATGCGATATTAGCGCGTACCGGCCTGGCAACGGACAGAGCGGAATTTAAGAAATCAAATATTTAGATAATATTAATAATAGCATTATTTAATTATATAACTAGCTTAGACCCCGTGTAATACACACGGGTGAAAAATATAAATACATAAATTTCTTAAATTTTATTCATTAATTTTACAAATGTAAAAATGTATTACTATACATATACTAAGAATATAAAACTAAATTCAAAATATGTAAAAAATAGTATATAATTGGGTTTCGGAAATACGTCAATTACTATTTAATGTAATTTGACTTTCATTACTATTTGATTGAAAATAAAAATTACATAATCAGATTTCAAAGTTTTTTTATAATAAAGGATAATTTAAAATAAATATGTTTTATTAGTATAATTAGTAATTTATTAAAAGATATGTTGTATTTAATAAGAGAGAGAGACGGGAAAAAATTGATGAGATTGAATATGGTGACGACACGTGGCATACAAAAACCTTTATTTATTATATAGTATAGATTCCCGAGGTAACGTATCAAAGACGAGAACGCGATAATATTTCAGGTTTCATATGCGGTATCAGTCCACTCCCCTAACCACTCAAAACCCTAACTATAAAAACAAAACATCTTCATCACCTCCTCATTTTCCCCAAACAAGCACACACATATGGTGAGAGAGAGAGAGAGATAGAGGGAGCCTCTCCTCCACCCATTTTTCGGCGGAACCATTGGCGTCACCGGCGACCCGGTCGCAGCCCACGCCGACCTCACCTTCACCATCCTTGAATCTAGCCCTAAACCAAGATACGGACGAGCCAGGGGAGCCCATTTCACCTTTCAACAGCTTATAAGGTTACACCTACTGTGGAACAAGGTTCCACCTACGGTGGAACTCGGCCGCTCCACGGCTTCGGGTCAACTTAACGGCGGCGGCGTGTTATGTGGCGTATGACCAACGATGGTAGCGGAGAGAAGTAGATCCGGCTGCAGGCGACAGTTTGAGTCCAGATCTGAGTGGATCCGTCTCTCCGGCAAGCCGCGGCGACGACAAACTGAGGAGGGTCATCACTTCTCTGGCCACCCATCTAGGGTTATGCTATATCAGGCGGCAACGACAGCGGGTTGGTTCAACCAACAATGGTAGTGGCGGAAACCATCACTAGCAGCGGCGAAGACGGGGAGGGAGGAGTCTGACGTCGGCGATGGTGGTGGTATTCACGGAAATGTCAAGCCCCGGTGAACAAGCTCACTGTTCCGCCTCCGGGTCTCGTTTTCCAGCAAAGCCTAACTTTCTCGTAAGTTAATTTTCCAATTTTTGTGTCATTTCGCGGAGTCGATCTTTGCACTTTCACCATTTTGTTGTCCTGTTTAAGTTCCGACGAGTTCTTCAGGTTGACTTATGGTCGGATTTCATTCTCGGGTGATTACGTGAATTTTGGACAGGTTATGATGAAGATCGGACGTCGCCCGGAAAGGCGGGACTACTCGGGTCGTTCCCGATAGCCGCGGGTTTCAGTCAACAAAATTCAACGCCGGTCAAACCCAGTCAAACTCGGGTCAAAGATGGTCAACCATGATCGAATACGTAATCCGTGAGATTTAGAACGCGTCGGTTGAGAGCGGATCCCACGGAAGGTAAAAACGCACGCTAAACGTTTTACGTTTAATATTTCGAAAGTTAAACGTGCGTGCGGTCAAATTGTGTTGATCCTAATGATAAAAATAAATATTAACTTAATAATTACTATTATCGGACTGTAAACACGAATAGTTGATATAGAGAGTTCGTTCCGGCTAAAATATATAATTATTAACAAACGATAATCTTAAACGTGATTAACGAATGGTACGCATGATTGGTAAATATTATTATATATATATATGTATATATCTATTTGACAGTTTGTTTGAATGGTAGATAAATGTATAACTCGAAGGACTAAACTATGTTTGACAAGTAACGAATGGCGATACAACTATATTTTTCATAAATATAACTGATGTCGCTCGGATGGTCTATAAAAACTAAATATAAACATAACCTAGACACTCTAGTAATACCCTAGACACTCTACTAAATAAAAACCTAACCTGGTTTCTGGGACTGTATATGCCATGCTTGTACGTTGATAAATCCTGAAGTGGCATAATTTAGCCGACTGGCGTAAATTATGTAGGGTCAGAATGAAATTTGAGATTTTGAGTCATGGGATGAATGTTTTGGCTAGATATCATCTTATAATTTGGTTGTTTGATTACTCTATGTTCTTGTATATTTATATTATTAACTTGTAGTGTTATAACACCTTAGGTAGGGTTCAAGGAAGGGGCAATTCGAGGTCGGAACTCAAACTATGGGTTTATGTGTCGAAGATCAAGGTTCTCATAGCGGCTTTTGGATAGACATCTTCTTGTTGTATTCTCAATGTAAATAGATTAAGCCTTTACATTTATAATTTGTTAACTAATACATAGATAAATGTAAAGAATTAATCTGTTGAAATTCCGTCAAAGGAGATACGGCTGGTCCATGCAAGACGTCGTACATATTTCTGAAGAAACCAAATTTTTAAAAAACCCGAAAACGTTGTTTCCCAGTTTTTGGACAATGATCCTTCTTTTCTTTGCAATATCCACTCAAAAATTCTTCCATCAGGCGACACTAACAAGTGTCGCCAGTAGTGAAGACATGGCATCAGTGATGATTATCGCCAATAGTGTCGCCAGTGAACTTGCGTTCAAGATTTTAGTGTCGCTAACCACTAGTGTCGCTGGATGAATATGAGTGTCTCCAGATGAAGATGAGTGTCGCCATATGAATGATCAGCGTCGTCCGATGAACTACCCATCCCAGAAAAACGCGAAAAACTGGCAAAAACACCCAAAATCTTCGGATCTGGCCTCGTTTAACATCTCTGGCGGGTTTCTGATGTAGATCCGATCAATAACAAGCCGTAATCAGTAACCTTGGGCTATGATACCAATTGTGGTTCCTCCATATCTTGATTCTAGCCTCGTTCTTGATAGAAAATAGTAGAGACGGGTGGTTGATAGCCAAACAAACAATCAAACAAGATAATAAAAAGATAGAAAATCCAAAAGGCTAGAAATTTAATTGATTTTGTACAAAGAACAACATAGATCTACACCAGGTGAGCTCCCCTGGGGCGGTGGCTCACAGAAAAACCAACAATGACAAATGAACACAAATGCCTTATTTATAAGCTCCTGAGCCTTGCTCCCCAAGCCAGCCGCCACTGGCCTGAGAAACCCTAGTAAGTGTCGTCATTCACCACGGCGACACACTCAGAATGTCGCCATGTTCAGGGGCGACACTCTGAGTGTCGCCTGAAGTGTCGCGGGACACTAAAACTCCGTTTTTTGTCTGGATCGTTTGATTGATATTATCATTCTATTATTTAGACCCAACACCTTTGCCCCTTTCTTTTCATAAAATGTTTCGTTCATTCCTAAAACCCTTTCATTCCTTTAAAACCATTCCTTTATAAACCTTTCGTTTCATAGCATTCCTTTCATAAATCTTTCCTTACTTCAACATTCTTATTTCAAACATCATTCCTTCGTAAATCATTCATTCATAAACATTTAATTTCATTCGTTTGTCATTTCATAAACCTTTTTATAAACATTTGTTAAGTATGCACATCACCCTAGAAACAAGTAAATAGGGATTCTTGACTCACCTGATCGTTCGTAATTAAACACGAGTCAGACGTCTAGTTGGTGCTAACGTGCTAACCGATCTGCATATAAGTCAACATGCTCTATCATTTAACTAGTGTCGCCGGGACAAGATCAGTGTCACCAGGCTTAGTGTCTTCGGCACATAATCAGTGTCACCAGAACTTTCGTTCTGGACTTAGTATCGTGAGATTTAGTGCCGTCCCTATAGAGTCGCCCACATTTTAGTGTCGCCAACTGACATGGTGACGCTACTAGTGTCGTCAGGAATGACACACGTCCTAATCATTGGAAACCTTAGGGATGACGCCACCACGGTTGTCTTCCCTGATTAGTGTCACTTGAAGAAATAGTGTCGCCACTTGAAAATCTTCTCTTTCAGGCCCGTTTTTAACCCAAGTTCATAACTTTTTACGTACAAAACGTTTGTTTAACTCCCATAAGCTCAGATCAGGGCTTTATACCCCATTTCATACGTAAAAACCTTGTCTTTTAAGATCAAAACCCTAGTTTTACCCCAAAACCTATTTAAACTGAAAACAGAGGTTTTAGGTTGGATTCTTACCTCAAAGACGACGTTTTCTTCTTCACAAACACCGGAGAGAGAGCAAAATATCCAACTTCTTGACTTTCTCTCTAGTATTCTCTCTCTCCAGACGATTTTGTGTGCAAGTATGGAATGAGGGCTGATTAGGGTTTATCCCTCCCACATGAATCTTCTTGGGCCAAGCCCATCCCTTCACAAGCTCACTCTCCTTTTCTTTGTTTCCCCCAACCCATTTTACAATTGTCGGGTTTTCCGGATGTTACAAAGGCTTCTGGCATGCAAAAAATAATTAAAAACGATTAGAATGTCATTTATGATTACAAAAACTACATTATTTAAATAACAATATGACCTTTTGAATAAAATGATTACGAGTTTTTGTTCATTAAAAATACATTTGTGGCGACTTTTGACCCATTTAACAACATTTCATTTTTAGTTATCTTTTTTTAACCCATTTGACTTGTTAAGAGATAAAAAAAATATTGAATCGACCCATTAGTTATTAAATTGGTTGAAATTGCCACCTCTACTTTTATGTATGTTTCAGTTACCTGCTGGCCTACCCTTTGTAAATATCCAGGGCTTTGATAGCTTCTTGTTATATAAGAAAATGTTAACGATAAAATAAAATAAAATAAATTCTAGTTTATGTTCTATATGTAAATAGTAATAGTTTACCTTATCAATAAGATTGATATTTCATCATTCACAATACAATAAATTTTAAAACTCTCTTTAACTACCAAAAGTAGGGCATATTGTATCAAATAATTGCCAATAGTTGCACCCTCAGGCTACACAAGACAAAGAAAAGAGAAATTTAACTTGTTAAAATGAAATTAAATAAAACATGTCAAGTTTGTTGTATATGTTAAAGAGTATATAAATAGATAGATGCGAGGGCAACGGAATTCAAATCCCAAAATCATTGGTGTTTATCCGCAGAAAGATACATGATTATTCATAGCTAAAGGGATTTGGTCAATGGTTTCATGAAGTAAGGAAGGAAGTCAAAAATTGATTCAAAATACACAGAAAGATAATGTGGACAAATTTAAATACATTGATTTTATTTCATTTAAATTTCTTTTCATCGTTCCCTTTTGAATCTAAATCAAATATTGATTCAAAATACACGAAAGATAATGTTTATCATTTATATTCAAAACCTTTGGAATTTAGCGCAAAATATTATTAATATTATTTGTTTGTATTTATTATTATTAAATTACAATCAAGTAAAGAGTTGGGAATATGAATCGGCGATGGCATCATTAAATAATGAAGGGATATAAAACGTTTATAACATCACATCATAAATCAACCACACCTTTCATCTCGATTCACCTAGAAAAAAAAAAATCCAAAATCTACTTTCTTCTCCAAATATTTACAATCTTTTCTTTGTTTCAGTGATATCTAGCAACAGTCATTATGATGTACCATCTACTTCGGGTTCTTTGGGAGGGATATGTCACACCCCGATAAAGACGGAACCACGAGACGAGTGTCGTGCATCGAACACTTAGGTACAAAAGATACTAAAGGAAAAGATTGCATATTACATTGAACCATTAAACAATACAAAGAGAAACTTGTACCATTACCAAAAGCATAATAAAGTGTGTAAAGTATCAAACTACCAATAAGTGCATAAACCAAAAGTATACAATAACAATTCTTCCCTAAAGCAAGCCGTTTAAAGCTCGTGATCCTCATAACTATTTACCTGAAAAACATGTTTCGAAAATAGTCAACTATATAAATAGTTGGTGAGTCCGCAGGTTTTGCGACTCTATAAAAAGTTTACATTCAAAATCCAAGTGATCAAAATCTGTTAATCGAGTACACGATGTATTAAAAAACATAATCACCATGAGCCACAATCAAACCCTTGACAAAACCAAAAGATCGCCCCTACAGATGTCTAATGCAAACATCCCCAAAAGTATTGGCTAACTCTGGGCCCAAGTGACCCTACAAGTCTGGTTGGCGCGACCAACCATGAGTGGGGGTGTCAACCCAAGTAGTACTACCCAAAATTTTCAACGGCTACGCTCAGCTAATTGATTGTCCAAAGTGGAGACTTAATGCATTATCAAAAAGTAAACTCATGTAATCTATTTCTCATGTAACATATGCAAAGAGTGAAACAGTTTTTCCCCATAAAACAGTAAAAAGTAAAGTGGGCCGCGAACCTCACCTGAAAGTGGTGTCACTAAAATACAGCAAAGTACGGCTAATAACCAAATGCTACCAAAATATGGCTAATAGCCAAATGTTCCCAAAGTGTGGCTAGCAACTAAATGCTACCAAAGTACGACTAGCAGCCAAATATTCCCAAAGTGTGACTAACAACCAAGTGATACCAAAACAAGTATCCTACTCGGGTCCTACTAATCAACTAGACACGAAAAATGCATTTAGGACTACCTAAGTATGTAATCGAGTCTACGACTCAAATGTAGCTATGCAATCTATTGCATACCAGAAACCCGTGCATACGCGTTTCGAATCGTTTATCATTATAAAAACCGACTTATATATTCGTGACTTTAAAAATTATAAGTTTAGAAACTTATTAGAGTATATATATATATATATATATATATATAGGGAGAAGATCATAAGAAAACTCATTTTAATGAGAGAACTAAAGAACTCCTCATTAAAGGCCAAAAAATCATAACTCGAAATATAAATCAAAAACTAAAAAAGTGGTTCGGAGACCATGTTTCCCACGTCGTCCTCGTTCAAAAATAAACGCAAAAATGTCCTGTTTAGCTTTAGGGTTTAGTTTAGCTTTTAGGGTTAGGTTTTTGGGTTTAGCTTTTAGAGTTAAGTTTTTAAGGGTAGGGGTGGGTGGGGTGGGTGAGGGGTTTAGGTTTTTTGGTGGTGGGGTGGGTGGGGTTAGGTTTTTGGGTGGGGGTGGGGTTAGGTTTTTGGGTGGGGGTGGGGTGGGGGGTTTAGGTTTTAGGGGTGAGTTAGGTTTTTGGGGTGGTACTACACATATGCAGTATTGCATTTTTTTTAACGAGGACGATGTGGGAAACATGGTATCCGAACCACTTGTTTAGTTTTTGATTTATATTTTGAGTTATGATTTTTTTATTATTTTTTTGAATTTTTTTTCCCTTTAATGAGGAGTTTTCTAATTCTCTCATTAAAGTTAGTTCTCTTATGAACCCAACCCTATATATATATATATAATTTGGTAAATACTTTTTTCACGAGTTCGTTAGTTCAAAAATACCGTTTCGCGTGTAAAGTCTGGTTACGGATATAAACGTCTGTTTCGTTTAGAATTAACGTTTAAGCATGATCTTACCTTCCAATAAACAAAGTCCAATATGTGGTTTAAAATATGTAAACATTATGTTAAAAACATTTTGGAGAGTTTAAAAATAATTTTTATATAAAAAGTTCATAAAATGCTCATTTTTATAAACTTTAAATGACCCATAATTCCAAAATTATATCAAAACATATTATTAATGCTTGAAATTTTATCCTAAACCGGTATTAGTAAGAAATAATTTCTTTGAAAGTTTCATATTTTTCTAACATCCAGAATATTTAATATGATTATTTTAAGCTTATAAATTATTAAATTTAGAAAAAATATTAAAACATATTTAAAATTTATGAAATTTTTAACAAATAAGTTTAGACCATTACAATGTTCCGGTAAAATTTTCAAGTCCAACAAATATCTAGAAACGTATTCCCATTTTTCCTTGGTTAAATCTTAACAAACATTTAATAAACATCAAAACTGCTTAAAAAAATTCTAAATTTTTAGTGGATCTATTAATCATCAAAACCAAGCTTCTGTAAAATTTTGGGATTTTTCCATGACTCGTAGGTATTTATCCCAATTTCCTCCCAGTAAAACACATTAAAACTTACATAAATTCTAGTAAATAAACCATTTCGAGTTAGAAGCTCAAATTTATCACGTCTTCATATGAAAATATACCACATGGTTTAAAAATAATATTGGAATCTAGATCATACTACAAAAAAAATCCACCAAGAACATCCTTATTCTTGGTTCTCAAGAACATGAACAACAAATCAAAACCAAGATGTACCTCACAAATCAGCCTTTGATGATGTTATAGGGTACTAAACCTCTGTGATTTCTTGCTAACCCAACCTACAATCAAATGATGGTTCCAAAATATGTACAAGATCAAAATCAAAGTTTAAAAATCAAGATGAACACTTATGAAGAACACATGGTGTTCTTGAGCTTTTTCTTCAACTTTTTGAAAGATTATTCCATGAAAACTCATCATGGATAATTATAAATGAAAATCGTCCATGAATCCTTGTTTAAAACGAAAGATTCTGCCCACAACCGGATACATCTCATAGTTGGCACAAAACATAATAGCATGGTTCTTAAACCATAAATCAGAATCTATTACAGCGGAAATCTTGTTTCAAACATTGGCAAATTCATAAACAATAATAAAACACTGTTCATTCATAAACTATCGAGAACAAGAAATGTCAGTCTTCAGCACAACAACCCGATGTCAATGCTATCCAGCCCTCACAACTCCTTTACTTTACTTTCTCTTTACCTTTTGTACCTGTCATGCATACTAAAAGTCAACTAAAGCTGGTGAGTTCTATCTTTACTTTAAACTGAAAACTTTCTTTTAGGTAGCTTAGTTTTATAAAAATAAAATAAGCTTTTCTTTCTCTATCTTTAAAACACTTTATCTTTACTTTAAAACTTTACAACGTTATAATTATAAAACTGTTACGTTACTGTCTTTCATAAAACTTTAGCTTTGAGGAAACCTGCTAGGGTGTCCTCCTGTACTCTGTCTGACTATCATTTCACTTGTTCAAGACATGTGACTTTAACATACTTTATCTATTACATATGGATCATGGTCCGAGAACTAGATCCCTTTCTCGCTTACACCTCAGGGTAAGACTTTTACTTTAGCGCTGCTCACACCTCAGGGTGAGACTTTCTTTCTTGCTTACACTTCTGTGCAAGACTCCTTTAGAATTACCCATACCTCAGGGTAGGACTTTCTCGCTTACACCAAAGTGTAAGACTCCTTTAGCATTGCTTACATTGAAGTGTAAGACTCCTTTAGCATTGCTTACACCGAAGTGTAAGACTCCTTTAGCATTGCTCACACCTCAGGGTGAGACTTCTACTTTAGCATGCCTGCAGGACTTTCTACTATGAAATGCAATTACACTCCCGAAGGTGACAAGCATGATTGCCTTCACTCTTCAAATAGATAAGTATATCATCCATAAATACTGTCACCGACATGTCCAGCATCGGTCTACACACCTGGTTCATCATACTCATGAATGCTGCAGGAGCATTTGTCAAGCCGAAAGACGTCACGCTAAATTCTTAATGCCCATACCGCGTGCGAAACACCGTCTTTTGTATGTCCTCTTCTCTTACTTTTAATTGATTATATCCCGACCGCAGATCGATCTTGGAGAACCATTTCGCGCATTGCAGCTGGTCGAACAGATCATCGATCCTTGGTAGCGGATATTTGTTCTTTACTGTATGCTTGTTCAACTCTCTGTAATCGATGCACATTCTCATGGCACCATCTTTCTTCTTTACAAATAGAACTGGAGCACCCCAAGGAGAAATGCTCAGTCTGATAAAACCTCTATCCAAAATTTCTTCCAATTGTATCATTAGCTCTTTCATCTCCAGAGGCGCAAGTCGGTACGGTGCTTTAGCCACGGGCTGGGCACCTGGCACTAAATCTATCTGGAACTATGTCTCCCGATCGGGTGGTAATCCAGGCAGTTCCTCAGGAAATACCTTCGAAAAATTACACACCACGGGTACATCTTTCAACTCTTTCACTTTTACATCATTGTCTATCACATAGGCCAGGTAGGCCTTGCATCCGGGCCTTATATACTTATCTGCCTTTATCATTGATATGACGTTCATTAACGAGCCGTCGCAATCCCCGTAAACCAAAACCTCGCTACCGTCTGGAGCTTTGAGCTGAACTATCTTTCGTCTGCATACTATCCGGGCTTCGTTGGCAGCTAACCAATCCACAACCAAAACTATATCGAATCCTCCCAAGGTCATAACATACAACCTAACTGGGAATCTATGACCATGTATCTTTATCATGCAACTATCCACTAGTTCTATTACCCATGTGATTTTACCCACATCAGTCTCTACAGTGAAAGCCTGTTCTACCTTAGTAACTTTGCATTTCATTCTTTTAACTATAGAGGATGATATAAAACTCCTACCGGCACCCAAAGCAAACAGTACAGAGACAAAGGTATGATCAAGGAAGAACGTACCTGACAACACATCTGGGTCACCTCTAGCTTCCTCTTATGTCAGTGCATACACTCGGGTCCTTGCCTTTGGCTTTTCGGCCTCTTTTCCGTTCTCAGTGCCAGCAGCTTTGGGTTTGTGACAGTCCTTGGCCATGTGACCATGTATTCTGCAGTTATAACAAGACTGTGCCCCGGGACACTCTCGAGAGTAGTGCCCGGTCTTTCCGCACCTATAGCAAATATTCAAACCAACTCGGCACTATCCAGAGTGCTTCCTGCCACACCTAGCACAATCAACCCCATCCTCAAACCTCAGCTTCTTCATCTCCGGTCCCGCCCACTCTTTAGCTGGCCGTTTAACGACATTTTCCATCTTCTTCTCAGTAGGCAATCAGTCTTTCGAAGTCATCGTATACTATCCTAGCAAGTGATACCACAGACTCAAAGCTTGTAGGAGCATTTTCTTTTACGTGCACATGAATCCTCTATGGCAAGCCCTTGATGTAATACTTGATTATTTTTTCTTCAGTGTCCACTAGATGTGGAACCAACTGAGCTAGCTCATGGTACTTGGAGGTGTACTGGCGATGAGTCATACTACCAGCACAGAGCCCCAGAAACACTCTCTCAACTCTGTCAATCTCGTTCTGTGAGCAGAACTTGGTGATTAGCAGCTTTTTCATGTCATCCCATTTCATCTTTTTCATATCAGTAGAAGACTTGATCCTCTCAATGGACCTCCACCAACTCAATGCCTCATTAGTGAATGAGTGAGCAGCAAACTTGATCGCTTGGTCATCACAGTACTCACTAATGTTGATCACACCGTTCATCCTCTCTATCCACTCAAAAGTGGCAACAACATCTTTTCGTCCATCATACTTCGGCGGGTCACACCCCCGAAAGGACTTATAGTTACAACCTCGAGTTTCCATTTCATAATCAGAATCGTTACTATCAGTGACTTCAGTTCTCTTGCTACTTTCCTCTTTCTTCACTTTCCTCCCTATATCAAACATTCTTTAAGATTGAAGTAACCTCTGCCGCGATAGCTTCTTTCACATTCGGTTCCAACTCAAGATCCTTGTTACGAGCATCGTCATGAACCGACACATGCTTCCCACTGTCATTATGCTCCACGTGCACCGATTCAATCTCGTTGCGGGAGTGTTCACTTTCCTTAAATCGTGTTTGGTTACCTGGTGGCCGGTATTAACAACCTGTACGACCACCTGTACGCCCACCGGTACGACCACCTCTCTTTCCTCTAGCCATTAGTATCTAACTGCGAACAAAGAACACTCGTGTTATCATGATAGGTAATAATTTAGAACACCTCGAGTAAGGTAAATTACTAATTACAGAGACCGGTATGAAATTACTAATTTACTCTTACTACTCGGGTTCTGAACATTTCCTTTCAAGGTAACATTCGCATTCGAGTTCAGAGTTCCTACTGTAAGGCACATACTGTCTATTGTCTACTGTCTATGCTAAAGCACGTACTATGTACTATATATGCTAAAGCATTTCCTGTCTACTATCTGTACTAAGGCATTATTGTATATGTTCTATGTTAGGACATTGACTACCTTCTGTCTACTATCTTTCCATGGACGGGCTGCTCTAACTGACATACCTTTCCTTTCTCCCATTCTCAGTTTAAGTTCAGACATTATCGCAAATGTCTGAATCTCTCAAACTATGGCTCTGATACCAACTTGAAACACCCACAACCGGGTACATCTCATAGTTGGCACAAAACATAATAGCATAGTTCTTAAACCATAAATCAGAATCTATTACAGCGGAAGTCTTGTTTCAAACATTGGCAAATTTATAAACAATAATAAAACATTGTTCATTCATAAACTATCGGGAACAGGAAATGTCAGTCTTCAGCACAGCAACCCGATGTCCATGCTATCCAGCCCTCACGGCTCCTTGTTTGTTTTCATCATAGTTGGCACAAAACATAATCACATGTTCTTCTGGCGTCTATTGAGCATCAACAGATTTAGGCTTAGTGATATCTTCATCAGAGTCCATTGATTCAGCTATTCCTTTTGAAGTTTCTTCAGGAATAACATCATCACGGATGAAATCAAACAACACATTTAGACCACCACTGCCTTCATAAGTAAGCGTTGTTGTATCTTTCTCTATTTCCAACTCCACTATCTCCCCTTCCTCTATTTCAGAATCATCCTCATCTAATTCATCAATCAAGTCATCTAATCCAGATAAGCATTCCAGTTTATCAGCTTCATCTAGATCAGAATCATCTTGAAAGAATTCCAACATCAACAAGTCTTCAGCTTCTCCTATTTTGTTCTTTCCACCAGATGTATCATCTTGATCTGATGACAACTCCCCCTGAAATTGAGATATCGGAGTAATGTCAGCGTATTGACGATCACCCTTGTCTCCATTAGGATCATTGTCTTCATCATCATTTCTATGTATAGCATCGGTGTGACAAGCTTCATTTACTGCCACCGGTTTCTCCCCCTGAGCGTCAATGCGCTCTATCAATTGAGATAACAAAATTTATATTTCAGCTATTTGTTTGTTTTGGGACCGGAGAACCTGTTCTCTTTGATAATCAATGGCTAGTAAAACATCTACTTGTCCCTGAAGACCCACAACTTGAGCTTCTAAGCAAGAGACTTTTCCCTCTAAGGCAATAACCTTGGCACTCTTCGATGTTGTTGAAGGATCAGCCTTAGGTTTAGTAGGAGTAGGAGCAGATGGAGTAGCATGGGGTGTTGTAGTCTGAGACGGTAGTGGTGATATGATCAGTGAATCCACAAACTCTTTGTCATCAGCTACTTGTGTACTTGCAGCAGCCATTGAAGCAGCCATTAACTTCTTTGACTTAGGAGAAGGAACGTACTCTGAATCAGATGATTCATCACGTAAAGTCCTTTTGCCAAGTACTGCACCAGGAGAAGGACCCCTAGCAGACTTTCTCCTCGGTAATTTAACCTTTTTCTTGCTTACCGAATTTTGTCTTTTACCAGCATTAGCTACAGGAACCTTTGCCAATCATTCATAATGATCGGAATCAAAATCTTTAGTGGCTTCAGAATCAGAACTAGCATTTGAAGCAGAACTAGTGCTTGTATCTTCAACTTGACTTTCTTCACCTTGTGGATGAGATTGTACATGATGCACTTGTTCTTCTCCTTCATAGTCATCTACTTCCACATTCTGATCATCTTGATTCTTAACTTCAATTTCAATATCAGCCTCTACATTAGGCTCAATCACATTTTCCTGAACTTGTTCTTGAACAGGTTGTTGAATAACGGGTTGTTGTGGTTGCTGCTGTGGTTACTTTTGTTGTTGTGCTAACAATTCTTCAGGATGAATCTAGTTATCATTTAGAGGAGCCACATAATCAGGATTGATAATGTGCCCGAATAAATGTGTAGGAACTGCAATAAAATCTGGATTCTGCTTCTTGACATTGTTGCAGTCAGTAAAGATTCTCTTGGTCATCGGTGTAAGAGTAAGACAATGTGGCAACTGAGGTAGGTTAGGAATAAGATGGTTAAGAATCATTTGAATGAAGCGAGGGTACATAAGAAACCCTTGTCCTTCTGGAGGAGTTATCTGGGCAACTATCTCCTTCTATATGTAGTGAGCAAAATCGAAACCTCTATTCAAAGTAAGTGCGACCATTGCAGATTGTAAAGAGGACTTCAAACCATCTGTACCAGCCTTCCTTGGAGATAAGCATTGAATGATAACGTGCATAAAGTACCTCCATTGACCAACTAGCCCACCCTTTCTAGCTTGAGTATCATTTGCTCTTCCTTTGTATCCCATCCTTTGAAAACAACCCATAATCAAAGTAATAGGTAACATCAATGGTTCATCATTATCACCTTCCAGAGCCAAAGCAGTCCTTATTGTATCCATAGAGATTGCAACTTGAACATTATTCACGGTAGCTCTAATCACATTTGGATCAACTATGCAATCATGTTCCACGGAATCCTAGAATTGTTGAATATAGTTCAGACTGATGTACGGATTAGCAGACAATGCAACACGTAGCCTTGATCTATTCAGAAAATTGATTATCTCACGGTAGTTAACAACTTCTGACATATTCGGATCCAACAACGCCACCTGGTTATGTTTGTACTCCACACGGCGATCCATCTGTATATAAGAAAGTTAGACCAACAATTTTCAAGTAAAAAATAACAAAAAAAATCAAACAACAAAAAAAATCACAACACTTGGAAAAAAAATGCTAAGTCCAATCACTACTGCTCCCTGAGGCGAACTTAATAAGTTCGCTTCTGAGCAAGTTCGCTCAAAGCTTCATAACACAGATCATAAAACCAAGTCATGAATTAGATGAAATCTGAAGCAAATAAACATGCAAATCAATAGTACAACTACCGATAAACAGTTTAACATCATCAATTTCAGTTTAGAACCACAAACAAACACCGTTTAATGATTTAACAGATATATCGTGATGAAACCCTAGTTTATTCAATGAAAATTGATCAAAAATAGTAGAGGTCTAAAACATGTGATTCTACCTTCTTTTGAATCACAACAGCTTCAACAACACAAAACTAGTTCACAACAACAACTTAACAATCACATAAACACAAAATGATTAAGTTCGCTAGACTGCTCAATAGTTCACTCAAAAAGTTCGCTTGTTCAGAAATTTGGGATAAAATGACTAAGTTCGCCTGAAACAGATATATATACTCAGCCATTAAGTTCGCTTATTCAGGCGAACTTGGTAAGTTCGCTTACCGGCGAACATATTAATTTTGCTTAAACTCCCATACATGGAGAAAAAAATGAAATTTTCAACATGTCACTGTTCAACACCCAAGAACCGATCTTTTCCTCTTCCACCTGAAACCTGTATCCGATCCAATCCCGAATAATTTTAACTAAAAATTTTGGAATTCTCATGGAAGCACGAAATAAAATATTTTTGGATTTTTGAATGAATTTGGAAAAGACTTTTAAAACATATAAACGAACAAGAATGCACATATTTTTGGGTTTTATCTGTACAAATTGAAACACATATTTTTGGATTTTCTAATATAAGAAACATAAAATCTTTTTCATTTTTCTTTAAACTAATTTGAAATTCAAGAACCAAATCACATATTTTTGTTCGAACATCATGAGTAAGAAGATCATATCGGTATATATGATTAGTCCATCACACATCCTAATCAACTCTAAGGGTAACCTATGATACTTCTTATCATATATCAACCTATTCAGGCCATTCAAAACTATACACATTTCTTTTTGATATTTTTCACTTTGACCACATCAAACTTGATAATCCACATACTCTTTTGATACCAATTGTAATGCACTTTATCACTTATAAATCTTTTCAAAATTTTCCAGATCATATCTTTTTCAACTCTGACAAAATGTACATGAAATGATATAAACTTCAAAGTAAACAAGATCAGATCATAAAATGCTCAAGTGTTCATACCGAATTTGCAATATACATCATGTAAACCTAGATTATCAGTATTATAGAATTTGAAACTACAAGCGTTTTTTCTCCCAAGTTCTTGTGAGTTAGTAGCATTTAGATGAAAAACATCATGTACCCCACATATATGGCAACAGAAACATAAAATTTCACTATCTTCAAGACATATAAGACTTTGTGCAAAAGAATGTATATATTAATCTCTAGGATGAAACTATTTCAATTAGCACAGGAAAAGAATCAGATCCCGAAGGATATAAAGAATCAGAATGATTCGGAATCGAATGATTCATATGCTTTGTTTTGGATGTAATATCATGATTGATTATAACAAAGGAACTCTTCAGCAGAAAGATTGATTAAGGAATCGATTGATTCAATAATACAAGGTTACGTGGTCCAACTGTTATCTGGATATTCAATGGAATCAAGATATTGATCCAAGGGCAAGTATATGCTCTAACATATGTTGTTAGAAACATATCTTAGTTTAGTATCACATTGCATGTTTTTCAGGGCATGGGTAGTGAAGTGAACTGAAAAATTGTGCTAATCAATATAGTCCGATACTGGTCTCATGAAATTCTTAAAGCCTCATATTCTATATCTGATAATGATCTTTTAACTCACACACCCGACAAAATATGGGTTCAAATCAAAGATGTTGTCATAAAACATTTAGTTTTCACATGGTCCAAAAAATGCTTCTAGTCTACTGACAATCTAAATTACAAACACATATCCAAATTAAACATAATATAGTTTTTCAAGATTAGAGCATTTATGACACTATCATTTTTAAGAAGACTCTGAAGTTTAGATCAAATCAACAAACACAAACACAGATTATCATAACAAATCAGTAGGTCATCTATGGTCATGTGTGATAGATTATCAATTGATGTTCTATCATTTCTTCTCTAATTTTAAATGATGTTCTTTTTCATTTTGTTTCGTATTTTTATAAATAACAACTTTTTGACAAGAAAATAAATGCAGAAATGTAAGAAAGCAGTAAAAAATAAAAAATAAAACTTTCATGAAAATTATTTTGAAAAACATTTATTCGGGATTGATCATACCAATCATTTTTACCAGAAATTTGAACCTAGTTCGATCAAATGCCTTGGTGAAGAGGTCTGCAAAATTGTCATCAATATGTACCTTCACCAGCCCAATTAATCTTTTATCTACACAATCACGAATAAAATGATATCTGATTTAAATGTGCTTAGTTTTATTATACTTTACTGGGTTATTAGTTACGGACATTGTGGCATTGTTATCTATGAACATAGGGGTGCAAGTGAAATTCAAACCATAGTCTCTTAATTCTTGCTGGATCCATAATATTTGGGAACAACAACTTGAAGCTGCGATGTATTCTGCTTCACATGTTGAGATTGAAACTGTGGTTTGCTTTTTACACTGCCACAAAACAAGCCGATTACCCAGAAATTGGCAACCTCCTGTTGTAGACTTCATGTCCAAACAAAAAACTCCAAAATCTGAGTCAGTATAAGCATTAAATTCAAAATTATAATCATGCGGAAACCATAATCCTAATCTCGGTTTCCCTTTCAGGTACCGAAAAATACTTTTGACTGCAATCAGATGTGATTCCTTTGGTTTTGCTTGAAATCTGGAACAGAGACACACGGAAAACATTATATATGGCCTTGATGTTGTTAAATACATGAGAGATCCAATCATTGCCATGTACAAGCAGTTGTCAATATCCTTTCCTTCCGGATTTGGATTTAACTTTGTGATTGACAGGAATCGGAGTGTCAAATGGGGTACAGTCTTCCATCTTGAACCGGCTCAAGATGTCTTTCACGTATTTAGACTGGTGAATAAAGAATCCATCCTCTTTTTTATTAACTTGCAATCCTAAGAAGAACGACAGCTCTCCCATAGCGGACATTTCGAACTTCGATTTCATGACGCTATCAAATTCTTTGCATAACACTTCATTTGTTGAACCAAATATAATATCGTCCACGTAGATCTGAACCATCAGGTAATCTCCCCTTGCTTTCCTGATGAACAAGGTTGAATCAATTTGACCACGATCGAAACCATTGTCCAGGAGATGCTACGACAATGTTTCATACCACGCACGGGGCGCTTGATGAAGACCATAAAGAGCCTTGTCTAGCTTAAACACTATTGAAGGATATAAAGGATCTTCAAAACCCAGTGGTTGACACACATACACTTCTTCTTTAACCTTGCCATACAAGAAAGCACTTTTGACATCCAATTGATAAACCTTAAATCCTTTCAACGACGCAAATGCCAGAAACAAACGAATTGCATCCAACCATGTAACAGGTGCGTACACCTCAGTGTAATCAATGCCTTCTTGTTGACTGAACCCCTGAATGAGTAATCTTGCTTTGTTCCTCACCATGACACCACCATCATCCTTTTTACATTTAAAGACCCATTTGGTGCCAATAGGATACACGCCCTTTGGAAGATCAACCAAATTCCACACCTGCTCCTTTATCTTCAAGGTCAAAGAGTTAATGACTCTTTTGAGTGATTTAATTCTTTCAATACACAGTTTATCATTATCTTTTAATTTCTGATTTATCGTGTGCATCGATTTCATATCACATATTAAATTTGTGTTATCGTCCATGAATCTCATCATTTTGTCCTTCACCAAAACACAGTTTGAACAATATATATTATAGATAACATCTTTTACCTTTGATGGATCAGACATGTCAGCCATGAAGACTTTTGCAGTAGGAATATCTTCAGTTATCTCAAATACTCTTTTAGTCAACAGAATCTCATCTTCTAATACACTTGTAGTAGAATCTTTATCATCAGAATGAACCTCATCATCAATAATATTTTCTTCAGAAACATCTTCTACAGTAATATTCTCAGAAACTTCATCATCCTGACTATCCACTTCACTACCTGAACTTTCATCATCACTTGAACTACTCGAATCATCATCTTCTAATGTAACATCAGTTTGAATCTCAGCCACAAACGCTTGACTAACTACACCAACCAGATCCTCTAAATGAATTCCCCCGTCATAGTTATCATCTCCTTGAGTAACCAAAGCGGATGATGTAGAAGTTGAAACATTTGCTAAACTTCCAGAACCACCAGTGTAGGTCCCCGGGTGTCTCGGATCATTACGTGCAAGTGTGTGACTAGTAGAACAAGGTGCGGAATACCCGTGACTAGTTGGAGTATCTAACAACACAAGGGTAAACCGAAAACAAACACAAGATACTTTTAAACTTTGTCTATTGATAATCACAGCCGGTTACAAATGAGTTGAAATGAATGTGTACATAAGACTGTCACTAACTTGCTATATATACTAAGACCTGTTGCCTGCGCACTTGCTAAGTGCGCATGGCTTTGTTCCTGCGTACTTAGCAAGTACGCAGACAATTGTTCTTGCGTACTTGCTAAGTACGAAGGTTATACAACCTGCGCACTTGTTAAGTGCGCACAACACTTTACAAAAGACAACCAAGTACAAGTACCTACATACGTGTTTACAACTCGATAAACCAATACATATAGATACTAAAATACAAGTACAAGAAGTAAAGATACAAAAGCATAGACAGCATCCAGAGTGTTTGTCACACAAACGTGCTCCAACAAACTCCCCTTTAACAATAGCTCTGGATTGTCTTCGGTCTTCAAACTCCACCAGTTTTAGCTTCCCATCTTCAGCTTGTAGTCAAGACAAAACTCGATCAACTTGTTGTATCTTGATGCTTGAAGCTTCGTCCACTCGTCCGTGTAGATGCAGTATTTATCATTTAGGGCCGTCAGATCTTTCACAGAGAAATTAATGAAAATTATTTCATCGAAGACTCTAATCAGTTCCATTGGCACCAAGCTTCCACTTTCGGACCTAATCTTTCCCATCACCACTGCCTCACCCATCTTTGGGTCCATGTACCAGTACCACATGTTACCAAGGATATCCTGAGATAACTTGCTCAGGGGAATCCTGGTTTCACACAACACTGGCTTGTAAACCAGCTTCTTTATACTTCGGTTTGTCATAGGATGTTTGACATTCTTGTCCCGGACTCTCTTGGGCATCTGAGGCTTGAACATCTCGAAGTTCCCCGATCTTCCCTCTTTCTGTAGTGCTCCCCACAAACCCTTCGCTACTGCATCACTTGTGTCACCCAGCAGTTCATGATTTGCTAAGTTCACTAGATCGTACTTCGGCAATGAGCTGAATGCCTCACTGGTTGGCTTCAAGTATTGAACCCCACCAGCTCGTTTGATGGCAAACAACTTCTTGTCGTCGTCGAACTTGACAGACAAGATCATACCTGTGGCTCCGTGTTTGTTTATGATAGATGTCTTTTGCCAGACTGGAGCTTGATCCTTAGTAAATCATCCGCAATGATATTTACTCTTCCATGCTTCAGGATCAAAAGGTTCGGGATTGGTGGGAGTGGCTTCAGTTGAGGTTGCTGTACCACTAGCCTCAGCAACAATTTCAGGCTCGACTGAACCTATGTTTAAAGCAGCTTCAAAGGCTGGAGCCTTAAAAATCTCTCCATCCTCAAGCTCATATACTCCTTCACCGTCTCCTTTGGGAATCTCCACCACAACATCCTCATCCTCCACATCCCACTCATCATCAGACTCGATCTCTCCTTCTTCCAGATTACTAAGAGCATCGATCTGAGCTTCTTTGGAATAGTCTGGCTCAATCATTAGAATGACCTCATCAGATAGGTCGTATAGCACATCAGCCGCAGACTTTCCTTTATCACCTCCACTACCAGAAGCATCACCTTCACCTTCATGCTGAGCAGACTCCCCCTCAGCCATAGACACAGTAGAAATGGGAAAAATCGCTAACGCTTGTTGGTCACTTCCACTAGGAGCGGCTTCAGGATCCTTGTCTTTGTCGTCATCCTTAGTCAAGTTGACTAGGTGACAAGCCTCATCACTGCTTAGCTTTAATGGCTTCTCCTTCAACTACTCCTTAATCTTCTCCCCCTGAGTAGCAAGCGTTTTGGTCATGTCACATACTAACTTGACCATCATTTCATGCTCCTTTCGCCGCATCTCATCAACAGTCCTCTGTTTCCTTAAAGCGGCTACTTCATCCACCAACGAATTAATCTGACCTTGTTGCTTTTCAGATTCCTCCCTTGACTTCCGTACCGTTTCAAGTAAACCAGCCACCTGAGTCTCTAGGGTAGCAATCCTGGTATCACGTGGATCAGGATCCCTGGAAGAAGAGGCTTCAGCTATATGGGTGGGAAAAGTGAATATCTCATCAAAGTCAAATCCATGGCTGAAATCACCATAATCATGGGATTGACTGATGGGTTGAAGGGTGGTAGTGGGGATAGTGGTTGGGATTGAGGTTAAAATTGTGGTGGGTTGTGTGGTTGGAGTGATAGTGATCGATTCCATTTGAATTGGAGTCGTCACTAACACCTGATGGACTTGATGGATCCGAAGGGATACTATCTCGGGTACCTCCTCCGAGACAGTAGTGGCAGCCACCTCAGCAGTAACACGTGGCTGCCTACTCCTCCTCCTTCGATATAGCTGGGTTGAAGTTGAAGTAGAGGTTGAAGCAGTGCTCACGGCCTCAGTGATTGGTCGCCGTTGAATACGCTCTTAAACTTCTCTAAGGATAGCAGCAAATGGCCTATCCTTCCTTTGCTTTACTCTTCTCTCTCTCCTCTGTCTTTACACTTTAGAATCAGTATTGGAATCAGGTTCATATTCACTTCTTGTACTCTCTTGTCATTGTCTTTTAGAATATGAGTCGGGAAGGGAAACTGTCGTCATTCTTGTTAGGTGTGATTGGTCCGGTGCATCATCATTATCGGATGAATCAGATTCAGTTGCCTCAGAATCCGACTCTTCAGCACCAGCACCTCCTTCTTCTTCGTCACCGCCATCACCAGATTCATCATTCTCAGAACCTTCATCTCCTTCTTCTACTTGTTCATCAGAGTGTTCACTCATTTCAGGCTCAGACTCAGCACTATACCATCTGAAGTCAGTAGGGGCCACATATGCTTCATTAATTAGGTGGCCAAAGAGAGGAGTGTGCTCAGGGGTAGGTTCTACACTGCCTGTCTTTAGAAATTATGCAAACACTCTCTTGTCCACCCGTTTGACTTGTAGTCTCTCTCCAATCTGAGGTAGATTGGGTACAACATCATTAATCAACAACTGCACGAACCGTGGGTATAATAGAAATCTAAACCTCTCAGCAGCATTGATCTAATCGGTGATAGACTTGTAGATATACTTTGAAAAGTTGTAACGTTTGTTAAGAGAGAGGCCAACCATTGCAGCTGCCAAGTCATGCCCCGCAGCATCCTTTCCCGCCTTCCTAGCAGACAGGCACATGATCATGATGTGCGTGAAGTAACGCCACTGATCAAGTACCCACATCTTCTTATACGATGAGTAGTCTATGGTACCAACATACCCCATCCTTTGTCTCCAGCATCCATCAACGAAGTAGTCAGGGTAAGTCACCGGATCAGTTGATAAGTCCCTAAATTGTAGTACTCGTCTGATGGTGTCTTTAGAAATAGCAATATCATGACCCGCTACAGTAGCCCTAACTACGTTTGGGGTTACTGTACAATTGTGATCAGCAGTTTCGCAGAATTGCTCCAGATATGGTCTTGAGACAATAGGATCAGCAGAGATGGCATAACTGATCTTGGAACGGTTCAAAAAATCCACTATCTGTCTGTACTCTAGTGCAGCACCCTTCCATTCTGGATAAATGAGAGCCAGCAGATTGAACTCACTGGTAAAAGCACGAGCCATCACTGCAAGAACAAATAATGAACACAATAAGAACAAATAGAATCATTGGAATGGATCAAACATGACTTGATATAGCAATTACACAATGAACTGAATTTCAGACTTAGAAATTTTTCAGAAGTGCCCTTCCTGCGTACTTAGCAAGTACGCAGGGGTTAGTTCTTGCGTACATAGCAAGAACGCATGAATTACTTCTTGCGTACTTGTTAAGTGCGCAGAAACCTGCACTTAGCCAAATTTCAAACTCCAAAATTCAACAGATGTGAGGTATTTTTGTGGATTAGGGTCACCACAAGGTACACGATTAGTAATGGATGGAATGGACTGAGATTCTCACCAAAGATTAGTAAGGTGAAGATGAAACTAAGATCGGGACGAGAAAAAAAACGTTTTGGAACACACGAAAATTTTGAGTGAAATTGAGCAGAGGGTATACAACAGTGTAGAGACGTTTGAATGAGATGGAACTTAGAAAAAATTCTAACACCCGTATATATACCCCACGGTCACTAGCTGTGCGTACTTGTCAAGTGCGCAGGACTTAACTCCTGCGTACTTTCTAAGTACGCATGACTTAAGTCTTGGGTACTTGATAAGTACGCAGGGTTTACCTCATGCGCACTTAACAAGTACGCAGAGACCCTTGTGTACTCAAACTTTCAACTCATATTATGAAGATGTCAAGTCAAATAGTGAACCGGATATGAACATTCAATCAAGAGGATTCAAAAGCAGTTCAAGGAAGTTAAACACAAATATTTTTGGCTTTTCTTAACTTTTGATAAACTGTACTGAAAATCTTTTTGTCATTTTCGATAATGATTGAACTGTACACGAACTTAAAATCTTTTTGAGCTTTTCTGAATAAATATAATATGCACAAGATTCAGATACGGATATACAAGAATATACACACAGTCTATTTTTGGTCAAAGTCATGAGCAGAGGATCATATCAGGCTATTGTAAGCAAAAAATGATACAATATAAATACCAAAGAATATAGGATCATGTCATGGATTACTACTTATTCATACGTAATATGCAATATAAGCAAGTTAATTCAAGTTGACAATATTATAAAATTTGAAACCATAAGCATCTTTGCATCACGTTCTTGTGTGTTAAGGTATTAATTATAAGTATACAACGTGTACCCACAGTTCTGCTACATAAATTTAAATTTGCACTATCTCAAGGCATATAAGATTTTCCCAATGTTTTTCAAAATTTACATAATGAAGTTACACCATTTAGCACAGAAAAATCAAACAGAACCCATAAGGATTATCAGGAATCATAAGATTCAGAATCGAGTGATTCATTTGTCTTGGTTTCATAGGATTTATTCTGTGAATATCAGTATGATGATTCTAGATAATAAATATGGTGTCTGAGGATTTAGGTAAGGGGATCCAACTTTTATCTAGATTTGATTTCAATGAATTAGGTATGATTCAAGGGTGAATATATGCTCAACGGTTGATGTCAAGATATATCTTGGCCCAACTTCCCATTGCATAATTGTGAGTATGGGTAGTGAAGTGAACTGAAAAATTGTGCTAAAGACATAACCTGAAACTGGTCTCATAAGAAAATACTTGCCAAAATCTTACATTCTTTATCTGATAATGATCTTTTGCATTATTTTACACACACACATGCAAACATGGGTTCAAATCACAGTTGTAGTATTAATTTATTTTCCACACAACTAATGATTCAAAAATGCTTATAGCCTACTGACAATTCAAATTACTTGCACATATTCAAATTAATAATTGAAACAACTAAGACACTGAAGTAAGCATGACGCAATCATTTCTCATATGTGCAATCTAAGACGTTTAGATCATTACTGATGTGCTATCATTTCCTCTTTTCTTCAAATGATTTTGAATTTTTTTCTTGATTTTCTATTTTGTTAGGATTTTTGTAAAATATCTTGAAGTTGAAAAACAAACTATACAGAATTAAAAAAGAAATAAAATTTAACTTCCATGAAAAATTTTGATTTGAAAAGGAGTTTTCACTCAGGATTGAACATTCCTATCATGTTAACAGGATGTTCAAAACGGGTACGATCAAACGCCTTAGTGAAAAGGTCAGCAAAGTTGTCATCCATTTGAACTTTCACAAGTTCAATTAAGCGCTTTTCAGCACAATGACGGATGAAATGGTGACGAATCTCAATGTGTTTAGTTTTGGAATGTTTCACCGAGTTATTTGTGATGGACATGGTGGCATTGTTGTCAATGAATAAAGGAGTTCCAGTGAAGTTTAAGCCATAATCTCTCAATTGCTGCTGGATCCACAATATTTGAGAACAACAGCTCGCGGCAGCAATGTACTCTGCTTCACATGTGGAGACAGAAACCGTTGATTGCTTCTTACACTGCCAGGAGACCAGCCTGTCTCCTAAGAATTGACATCCACCTGAGGTTGATTTTCTATCGAGGTTACAACCGCCATAATCAGAATCAGTATAGGCTTTTAATTCAAACGACTGCTGCTTGGAGTACCAAAGACCCAAACGGGGTTTCCCTTTCAAGTATCTGAATATATTCTTTACAACTATCAGATGAGATTCCTTCGGTTGTGACTGAAACCTCGAGCACAAACAGACGACAAACATTATGTCGGGCCTTGAAGCTGTGAGATACATAAGAGATCCGATCATCCCACGGTACAATTTACAGTCTACATCCTTTCCATCTTTATCAGGTTGCAAACCGTGATTGACTGGGATCGGTGTGCCATAAGTACTACAATCATTCATCTTGTATTTTGATAAAATGTCCTGTACATACTTAGTTTGATGTAGATAAATGCCATCCTTCCTTTGACTGGCTTGCAGACCCAAGAAAAATGACAGTTCACCCATGTTGCTCATTTCAAACTTGGACTTCATCACCCTTTCGAATTCCCTACACATCTCTTCATTGGTAGACCCAAAGATAATGTCGTCGACATAAACTTGCACAAATAGAATATCACCTTCTACTTTTCGTATGAAGAGAGTCGAGTCAATTTGTCCACGATCAAAACCATTGGACAATAGATGTTTTGTTAAAGTCTCATACCACGCTCTAGGTGCTTGATGAAGACCATAAAGTGCCTTATCCAGCTTGTACACTTTATCAATATTATGCGGATCTTCAAAACCTGGTGGTTGAGTAACATAGACCTCTTCATGAACTTTGCCATATAGGAAAGCACTCTTCACATCAAGTTGATAGACCTTGAAGCCGACAAAGGAGGCATAAGCCAGAAACAGTCGAATGGCCTCAAGTCTAGCAACTGGGGCATACACCTCTGTGTAATCCAAGCCCTCTTGCTGATAAAAACCCTGAACAACCAACCTTGCTTTATTCTTCACTACAACATGTCGATCGTCCGTCTTGCATTTGAACACCCATCCGGTTCCAATCGGATGCATACCCTTTGGAAGGTCAACCAAATCCCACACATGCAACTTTTGGAATTGAGACAGTTCTTCTTGCATCGCCTCTATCCAGCAGTTGTCAGCGAGAGCCTCTTTCACATTCTTCGGCTCCAATTGGGATACGAATGCAGCATGAAAACATGTTTCCATGATACCTGTGTCAAGTATCTCAACATACAAACTAGTTTTCTCGGTAATGGTTCTGTGACGAGTTTGAACACCGACATGAGGATCACCAATAATGTTGTCCATTGGATGATTCGTATGCACTCTCGTTTCTGGTACATTGGGTTCTTGGATATCTGAATTGAGGTTTGTGCTTAACTCCCCCATATCATGTGTACCAGAAGAAGATTCAGTGTTGATAGGATCAACTGGAGCTTCATTTCCTACACGAGTGTTAGGATCAGCTGGACCATCATTTCCTTCAACTAGAACAACATCTTCGTTGAGACTTTCATGAGTTCCAGATGCAGATGCAGTATTGGAATCAGGAGCTAGAATAGGTACAGTAGCTCTGGTTGAGAAGGTTGAGTCATAACCGCCTATAGAACTCATACATGTGAGCGGCATCTTCAGCAGATAAATCAGTAAGGTTAAAGGACCTGAAGAGAGCATCATAATCAAATCCCCAAGCTGGACCTGTTGGTTCTAGTGGAATGCTGTGTTTACTGCAATCCACTTCGAACCACTCTTCGACAGAATGATTTCCTATATTGTACACTCTCTTGCATGGTGAATTGGCAACATATCCTAAGAAGATGCCTTCCACTGCTTTTGCATGAAATTTGGATTTGCGATCCTTGTACTGTAACAATAAGGAACAGGGACTACCAAATGGGACTAGGTAGTCAAGATTGGGAGGTCGATTGTTGATCAGTTCATAACAAGTTTTGTTGTGCCTTTTAACCACCAGAACTCTGTTCAAAACGTGACATGATGTGTTGACAACTTCTGCCCAGAATGTTACAGGAAGCTTGGCGTCTGACAGCATATTCCTTGCAGTTTCAATCAAAGTTCTATTCTTCCTCTCTGCAACTCCATTCTGTTGTGGTGTATACGGCGCACTGAATTCATGACGAATACCCTTCTTGAGACATAAAAGCTCCATCATGTTGTTTTTGAACTCCGTGCCGTTGTCACTCCTTATTCTTCTAACCTTCAGTTTGCATAAAGTTTCCAAGCTCACAATCAGGTATTGAAGAATTTCAGCAGTCTCATCCTTTGTACCTAAGAAATGCACCCAAGAAAAACGTGAGAAATCATCAGTTACAACTAGACAGTATGACTTACCTCCAAAACTACTGATACTTATGGGTCCAAACAAATCCATGTGAAGGAGTTCCAAAGGGGTATCAATGGAGTTTTGGATCTTGGTCTTGTGAGATATCCGTTGCTGCCTGCCCTTTTTACAAGGCATACAGTCATCTGCAACGGCAAACCTCAGCTTAGGAATCCCAGTTACCAAACCGTTTCAGACAAGATGATTCATTTTTCGATAAGAAATGTGTCCGAGTTTCCTATGCCACAAGATTGAGTCAAGTTCTGTCGCTTATATAAGCAAACAAGTAGCAACTGATGAGGTGGTTGTCGCCACGTTCATATCGATCTGATAGGTGTCGTTTATTCTAGGTGCTCTCATCAGAATCCAGTCTTCAGGAACCTCAAAACCAGGCTTGAGAACAAAGCATTCAGACTTGTCAAACATAACCGAGTACTCCTTGTCGCACATTTGAGAGACACTCAACAGGTTATGCTTCAGCTGCTCGCAGTAGTTGTCGTTGTCAAAGCTAATACATCCATTTGTAACCACGCCTTGACAAGTGATACTACCACCTTCCTCTCCTGCAAAGGCCACATAACCTCCTCTGAATGGTTTAACATATTGAAGCAAAGCCATGTTGCCTATCATGTGCCAGGAGCATCCATTATCCACATACCAACGGTTAGAGATAGTTCCCTTCGGATATACCTGCACGAGTCATAAGAAATTAATTAGTTTTGGAGACCCAAGTCATAGTGGTCTTGGGTCATCCGTTTTTTCTCAAAATAAACGACTTCAATTAATTCACAGTCATGACTATCAAAAATGGGTGAATCCTTAGAAGATTTGGGATCAGAAGATTGAGAACTTTTGGTTTTCTTGTTTCAGGACCTTTTCTTCTTTTCTTTCTGAACATTAGGCTTGCTAGTCTCAACTTTGAGTGAACTAGTGGAAGCTTCACCTGGTTAACTACCAACTAGCTGTTGTTTAAGTTTTCTCAACCTTTTGTTCCTTCTTCTCCTTTGGGGCTTAGAAAGTTTCACCACATGCTTCTAGTCTATGTACTACCAGAGGTAGATACATTGGGTTTAGCAGGTTGCTTTTCCCATTTTGGAACAAATGGTTTAGCCTCAGATTTTACCTTTGGCTTCACCATAGGTTTCATTGGTGGTTTCACCACATTTGATTTGGGACTCTTGAGTTGCTTCACTGATGGTGTCTTAGGAGAAACAGCTTGTTGCTGAACAACTGGTCGTTTCCCTTGGTTCTTATCAGGACAGTTCACCAGGATGTGACCGACCATAACACAGTGAAAGCAAGCTCGTTTTTCTTTGTAAGTCCTCCTGTAAGGCTCTCTGCTTTTGAATGCAGATGACTTAGCTTGATGAGTGACAAGAGTTGTTTGGTGAACATTACATGCATCTTGTGCTTGACCTGATTTTAATTGACTATTTGGGGTGTAGTGTTTATCAATGTTTTCTTGAAAATTCTTCCCCAAATTATTAGCAAAAGCTTCTTTCTTAATTTGCTTAATGGATTTGAAACCTCCATAAAGCATCATTTTCAGTTTATCATTTGTCTAAACGGTATCAGGCTCAGATAAAATGCAATTATCAAGATCAGTGATAATGTTTTTCTCAATTTTATGTTCACCAATCAACTCCACTGAGACCACACCATCAGAGGTGGTGTTCTCAGAGCCTTCATCAGAAAAGAATTCCCCATCAGAAGCTGAGTCAGCCTTACTTGAGGAATCATTCTTGTTAGAGGAATCATCTAAACATGACAAATCAATGTCAATCAAACCGTTGACAAATTTCCCGCTCACTGGTGGAGGAATGGCATTAGTACCCAATCCTAAGCCACTCACTTGCCTCACTACAGATTCGTAATGTTCCACCACGAAGCGAGAATTTTTCAACTTCTCAATTTTTCCACTCAACTGCAAGATTTCATTTTGCAGCTTGGGGATTTCAACATTTCTCTTCTCCAACCCCTTGTATGCAACGTCCAAATGAAACTGTTGCTCACTGATTTTAATTGAAAAATCATGTCTTTCTTTCTTAAGAGTTTCAATTGAATCTTTATAACGTTTTTCATTTTCTTTATAACTTAAAGCTGTAATAAGAAGGGGATCAACTTTGTCTTGAAGTTTATTATTCTTTTATTTCAAGCTTAAACATTTAGAACATGAAATAACAGCAAAAGAATTAGAATCTACCTCAGTTGATGAACTGGATGCCTCCATGAGTGCAAATGCAGATGTAAATTCTCTTTGGTCAGCTTCAGCTGCTTCCCTTTATTCTGCTTCCATCATCTCAACAATCTCAGCCATAAGATCCATTTGAGTTTGAGCAAGAATGGCATCTTCTAAATGAACACCCCAATCAAAGCTATCGTCATGTTGAACCACTAAAGCACTGGACGTTCCACCTTGACTCTGATTGCGGTTGTTCTGATTGCTGTATCCTTGACTGTTTCCTTGGCTGCTTCCCTGACTTGGTCTGGTGAAACCCAAAGCTGGTGCTTTATCCTTTTGACATTCCCTAGTGAAATGTCCAAAGTTATTACATTTGTAGCACTTTGCCTTGGATTTATCAAATCCCACCTTGGCATTTGAATGCCCACCAATGGACTTCCTGGCAGTTCTGTTCAAGAAACGCTTCGCCCTTCTCAAGATCGTGGCCATATTCCACTGAATATCCATGTCCTCCATGTCATCTGGATCCACCTGATTGAAGTCTTCCTCAGTGGTCTCAGTATCCGTTAGCTTCCCACCAATGAAGTTCTCGTTGGCAAGCATACATGAAGAGAACAATGCCACATGATCTTCAGCAATCTTGGCTATAGCAGTCTGGTTAGCTGAAGGGGTAGATGTTGTGTTTCTTGAGGAAGATTGGTTGTGATGATATTGGCTGGATCCTGATGCAGTAAAGCAAGTGTGATTACCACCACCATTTGCGTTCTTTTCTTCCTGAGGACTACCAAGGAATAAGGCAATTCTAGAACTAGATGACTTTGCAGTAGAATTTACCCCAAAGTACATAGAGGGATCTTGAATTTGAGGTCTTCCAGAACTTTCTTTCTTCCTCAGGTTCATATCGTGTGCCTGAACCTTACCTATTGCTTCCTCAACAGTCATCTCATAGAATTTAGGGTTTTCTCTCAGTAAGGTAGTATACATGTTAAACTTGGGTGGTAAGGCATCCAGAAACTTTTCAACCAACTCATCATCAGGATACTTGAGTTCATAAGACTTCAGCTCAGTCTGAAGATGATAGAATCTAGAGATAAGTTCATCTATAGATTCATTCTCTAAGTATCTGAAACACTCATACTGTTTCCTCAGCAGTTCTCTCTTGCTTTTCTTGACATCATTGTTGCCCTCAAACCTCTTCTGCAGGGCCTTCCATAGATCTTTAGAATTGCCATACCCTCTGAAGCTGTGGAATAGATCTTTAGACAATGTCATAGTTATGGAACCATGAGCCTTCTTTTCACGGTCATAAAATTTATTTTCTTCTTCATCCAGCTTAGAAATAGGCTTGGGAACAGTTTCTTCAAGAAATACATAGGTTGGATGCGTATATCCCTCAAGGATAGGTATCCATAAGGAGGAATCAGTGTATGAGATGTACTCCTCAAAGCGTGCTTTCCAATTCGAGTAATCATTAACATTAAGCAGCTTTGGTGGTTTCTATGGAGTCCCTATCTCGTTGTCATAGTTTAACAGGCTACTAATGTTCTGAAGGTTTGCCATAGTGAAACACTTAGTAAAAAATCAGAAAAACAACATAACTTGCGCACTTGGAACTAGCCTTGCGCACTTAAAAGTTTGGTCTTGCGCACTTGTGATTTGCTCTTGCGTACTTAGCAAGTATGCAGGAGTAAATGTTAAGTACGCGGGAAGAAAAGTTAAGTAGGCACAAGAATGGTCTTGCATACTTAGCAGTTACGCAGGAAGACTGTCCTTTTTTTCCAAATAAGGTAAATACGCAGAATGCTTTATCCACCTGCTCCACCAACTTTTTTCGGTCGTAGGAAAATGCTCAAACCTTCAAAAATTGAAGTTTTAAACAAATTGATCAACCCAAAAGGTTAGAAACTAGTTTCTAACAAACCCTTGATGATCAAAACACTAAAATAAACAACAAAAAGGTCGGATTTTGAAGGATTTTTGCTTTTAAAATAGCGCTCAAGAGCTATCTCTATTTTATTACAAAAATCACCAAAATCGGTCACTTTTCCTTGTAAAAAGGTTGTAGATTGTGTCGAAAATGCTCCTAACACACTCACAACACTCGAAATCAAGAGCCAATGCTCTTATACCACTTGTAGGTCCCCGGGTGTGTCGGATCGTTACGTGCGAGTGTGTAACTAGTCGAACAGGGTGCGGAATACCCGTGACTAGTTGGAGTATCTAACAACACAAGGGTAAACCGACAACAAACAAAAGATACTTTTAAACTTCGTCTATTGATAATCACAGCCGGTTACAAGTGAGTTGAAATGAATGTGTACATAAGACTATCACTAACTGGCTATATATACTAAGACCTGTTGCCTGCGCACTTGCTAAGTGCGCAGGGCTTTGTTCCTGCATACTTAGCAAGTACGCAGACAATTGTTTTTGCATACTTGCTAAATACGCAAGTTATACAACATGCGCACTTGTTAAGTGCGCACAACACTTTACAAAAGACAACCAAGTACAAGTACCTACATACGTGTTTACAACTCGATAAACCAATACATGTAGATACTAAAATACAAGTACAAGAAGTAAAGATACAAAAGCATGGACAACATCCAGAGTGTCTGTCACACAAACGTGCTCCAACAACCAGATCCTTGTTGTTGATGTCTGTTTCCTTGATATTTGTTCTTCTTTTGAGAATCAAATTCAACTTTTGACTTGTTACATTCTTTAGCAAAGTGACCATACTCTTGACAGTTGTAACACCGAACCTTTGTCTTGTCAAACCCCATTTTTGTTCTGTTGTTTGATCCGATGTATTTTCTTCCGATCTTCTTAAGAAAATCTTTAGCTTGCCTGCCATGTTCCACTGAATGTTCATTTCTTCCAGATCAACAGGATCAATCTGCTTATAATCTTCTTCAATTGCTTCCAGATCATGAATCTTCCCTACAATAAAATTTTCATACGAAGCAATAAAAGATGAAAACATTGCCATATAATCTTCAGCTACCCTCTGATTCACATGATGTGAATTAGATGTCTGTGATCCCGATGAATTTGATGTACTAGCAGAAAATCTAGATTGATACGAACACCAGATGAATTCTCAGCAGTATTATCTTGACCATCTCTAGAAAACAGTGCAACTTCAGATCCAGATTTACTAGATGATTTAGCAAAATACATTAAAGGATCTTGAATGTGCTCCATATTGGTTTCTTTCTTTTTTAAGTTCAAGTCATGAGATTGTATTTTTCCCAGCACATCTTCAAGTGACATTGTCTTGTATTTTTCATTTTCTTTGATGAGAATAGAATAAACATCAAACTTAGAAGGTAAAGCTACCAAAAACTTATCATTGATTTCTTCCGTTTCATAAACCACTTTTGCACTGGCTAACTTACTCAGCATATGATAAAATCTTGTCGCCAACTCATCCAAAGTCTCATTCTGAAAATGTTTGAATACTAAGAACTACTGCTTTAGTAATTCCTTGCGACTTTTCTTTACATCCAAACTACCTTCACATCGCTTCTGTAATCCTTCCCATAATTGTTTTGAAGTTTTAAATTGCTTGAAACTATGAAAGATCTCTTTAGGTAATGACATAGAAATGCTCGCCATCGCTTTCTTTTCACGATCAAATAACAACTTCTCTTCAGTAGATAAGGCAGAAACCGGCTTCAGAGCATTATTATTATCCATAAACGAGTAAGTTGGATGGGTATAGCCTTCTAGAATTGGAATCCATAAACTGGTATCTGTAAAAGAAACAAAATGATCAAATCTATCCTTCCAGTTTGAATAATCAGCTAGACTCATAAGCTTTGGCGGTTTCTGAGGAGTTCCGATCTCGTTGTCGTAGTTAAACATATTTGTAACCTGTACCATGTTAGCCATAACAAGGATATGAAAAAATATAACAAGAAAATAAAGTTTGAACAAATTTACCCAAAGGCGAACTTGATAAGTTCCCTTCTAACCACTCTTAAGTGAACTTGTCCAAGCGAACTAGATAAGTTCGCCTAAACTAGAATTTCAACTAAGTTCGTCTGCTAAGTTTGCTTGTGCAAGAACTTAGGTTAAGTTCGCCTGTATCAGCTGAAACACTCAGGAAGATGAACTCTTCAACCAATACCCGAACCAAAACTTCTGAAAATCATCATAACTTGTTGAATTGATGGAATTTGATAAAATTGAACCGTATGATTGAGTATAATACGAATTAGAACACTTTAAATGGATCAATTTCTTCAGAAACACTTCCAATTTGATGAATTCAGCCCCAAAATCTTCTCAAAAACTCCATTGACAAGTTCTCCTATTACAAAACATAAGATAAAACATGAAAACACAAAGGCATACAAGATCTAACTATTACAAGGCTCATTATCACACATTTATGTCCTAATAGTAAGACACCTTTAGCATTACTTACACCTAAGTGTAAGACTCCTTTAGCATTGCTCACACCTTAGGATGAGACTTCTACTTTAGCATGCCTGCAAGACTTTCTACTATGCAATGCAATTACACTACTACGCGAAATAGAATGCAATCACATAAACTTTCACATAGACAAATAACACATATTAACACATAAGCATTCAACATGGCATTTGTCACTGTCACTGTCACTGTCGAGCTGTACCAAGGTACAACTCCTGTATCGTTCTTTACTTTATGTCACAGCCCGACCAGGGGGCTAGGCGTGATGATCGAATACCAAAAAAAACACAGCGGAAATAACGTGACATATATTTTATAAATGTCATGAGTCCAACTAAGTCAAAATATACATTTACAAAGGTACATGTCATCTATTCACTAACTAAAAATAAAATACAATAATGGATTATATCTTCTCATCAAAGTTTTCCCGGGTAGAATTTATGGCTTGTTACAAGTCTTCTAAAGGAATCATCTATCTTCAAGCAAGCTCATGTCTAAGTTGCTAATTTCCAAACTCGAGAAGGATACCTGAATACATGCTTAAAAATATTGTGTCAACTAAAAAGTTGGTGAGTTCACGAGTTTAAGTAATAAAGCATTTATATTGAGAATTCAATAATGTATGGCATGGTGCAAATTAAACAAGTTCACAATCAACCCTTGTACATTCATAACCCGTGAATGTCTCAAATGAATACCCCTTACCCATACCCCTTATTGTTATGGGTCAAGTTTGCTTATGTTTACCAACATAAGGTTTCATTTGCGTGAATATATGACACTTGATTCCAACGATCATCAGTGGGAGGTTGACCCGTTTAAATTTGGGGCCCACTGCGTGCGGGGGACTTCTCCCGAAGTAGTACTACCCATATATCTCGTGGCTCCTCGAAAGTTAATGATTGTGTCTCGAATTCGGGGAATGTTTTATGGCAACTCAACATGGTTGATTAATAATACACCACGAGTCCATACGTGCCGGTGTCCTAAGGTGATGTTGTATACTATGTCCAAAAACTCGTTGTTATTAGTTTAGTTAGTATATTAGTTATCATCGAATGAGTTTAGGTCAAGTATACATATTAATCCTTAAGTAATTATAGTTCTTATTTATTATATAAGTCATCTATATCAACAAAATAAGGTAAAATAATAATATTGTAATACCGCTTTATTCTAGCATGTCCGTTATGCCAAAACTCATGTTATTGAAGTGATTAATCAATATATAATTTAAGATTATCTATAATATTTAAGTTAGAGTCATACTTAAGTTATATAAGACAAAACTTTCTGGAAAAAAATAAAAGTTTATAAAATTGTATTATTATGTTACTTTTACTTAATTAACTATTGTTTTAACGCATTTAAATGATATATATTCTTAAATAATTAAAATTATCTCAACATTTCTAATTTATATTTTTATACAGTAGCTTATGACTCATAAGGTATAAAAATAATTTTTATATAATTATTTTATGTATTTTTATATTTTTAGTACGTTTAATTGTCTAAATATGACCTAAATTCCTAATAATTATTAAATAAACTTAAAAAATATATTTTATATTTTATATAGTCTTAATACAGTATTTTTAAGTTCTAAAAAATATAAAAATCAGATTTTGATCAGATTCACTATTTATTAAAAATTCGTGTAGTTATCGGTTTATTTTACGTATGTTAAATATGTTTCATAGTAATTGGATATCTGAACCAAAATCAATATTTTCCTAGGTTTAGATTAGTATTATAAAGTTCCCTGTAAATGGTCATAATTTTCGGAGGTGTTGAACTATTTTTCCTAATTTATGGCTTTAAAACTCGTTTTAAAATCGTACGGTCGTTTAGTAAACGTTTTTGGTTGATTCTTTTTGGGAAACTCTTTATTTGGGACTTATGTCCTCTGAAAAAACTTGGTTTTATAATTTAGTAAACAAAAGTCCCGTTTCTAAATAAATAAGTTTATGAAATCCTGTTTCGACGGTTTCACAAAGGTTTTTCGGTGATTTGTGTTATGTTTTCAAGTTTTGAGCCATAAGTTGTCATGAATCATATTTAGGAACATTATAAACTATAAATTTAGTATCTTTAATGGTTTGTACATATAGGAGGTCATATGTGCCTACGAATGTGTGGAAAGTTGATTTTAACGTTTTAAACGGGAGATTTTCGGGTAGGATTTATGTACCTTCTTGTAGGGCTGATTGTAGGTCCCAGGGTGTCTTGGATCGTTACGTGTGGGTGTGTGACTAGTCGGACCGGGTGCGGAATGCCCGTGACTAGGTGGAGAATCAAGCAACACAAAGTAAACCGATAACGAAATCACTTTCAAACTCCGTCTATTATAAACTTGAAGGTTACAGAGAGAATATTACTGAGTGCAAATGTCTGCGTACATATCTTCTGTTAACCTAGCCTATTTATACTAGATCTGTTTTATGCGCACTTAACAAGTGCGCAGGGAAAATTGTTCATGCGTACTTAGCAAGTACGCAGAGTATTCTTGCCTACTTGCTAAGTATGCGGGAAGTAATTCCTACGCACATGCTAAGTGCGCAAAACACTTAGAGAAATTATACAACAATAACATGCATTAGAAATTACAACTCGATAACTAATACATACAGACACTAACATACAAAGACTAATACATACACGACAAGTACAAAATCTAAGACACTATCAAGAGTGTTTGTCACACAAAAGTGCTTCAACACTGATCAAACGTGCGGATAGGAGGCTCCAAATAGATCCAATTGAGCTGTGAATTTCGTGGGTTTTGAAGGAATAAGAGTTTGATTAGAAAGCTTAAAGAAAACTATTGATTTACACATGAAATTATAGAATACGGTATGGGTTTTCGGTTTACCTTTCGGGTGTTTCGTTCTTGGCACTTGATGGGGCTGTAGTAGGATGATATTAAGGCCTGAGGTACTGATTATTCTCTGTGTAAACAAGTTAGAGCGATTAGGACATGATGAAACACACGTAGGTACTAGAACTTACAAGGATATCGTACGTATGCGTAGGAATTGAGCTCGTGCCTTCTTGGATGTTCTTGGGTTGAAATCTCAGCAGGAAAAGCAAGTATTTTGTGGTGTTTGATGGCTGGAACAATGTAGGATTTATGAGGAATTATAGAATCAAAGAACAAAGTGATTATACACAAGAATTAAGGATTGGATAGTTGGTTTACCTTGCTTATTCTTGATGAACACTTGAACAATACTTGGATTGTTTTAGGAAGCCTTCAAGAATTTGAATTAAGGGCTCGTATAGAGATGAATATGGCTGTATTTTCTGGATAAAATCAGTATGTAAGGATGGAATATCACAAGAGTTTGAATGATGAATGATTGTTGCAACTTACATGGATTCAAGATGGCTTGAATGCTTGTGTTATTGCTTCAAAAATCGGACTCTTGAGAGGAATAGAGGCTGGAATCGAACTCAAGAGTGTGCAAGAGTGTTCTTGAGGCTTGAGAGACAGAGAATGAATATTGTAGAAGTGGTAGAAGATTTTTTTTTGATAGGTAACTTTCATTTTTTACGTGGCAGTTACATCTCCAAATCGGAGACCCGTACCCCACAACCTGACCACTACGTTGTCTGAACCGGGCCCGCGCGGTCAGAACGAGAGGCATAGGCTATCACCGGGAACCATGGAGCCTGCTGCCACTTGACAACAGTTGCGCTGCTACACGGGCCGAAACCCGCTAGCGAAACACACTCCGGACTAAAACCCGGGGTGGCTCGGACTCGAACCTGCGTGGGCAGGTTGAGTCTTCATTGCCATAACCACTAGGCCAAAGCCTAGTAGTTAGAAGTGGTAGAAGATGAAGACATGCAATGGCTTGTTTATGGTTACAACAGAAACCATCGATTGGTGAAGGAGGATTGTTGCGTGGATTTTCTTGGGACTTCTAGGGAACGCATCTTTTTATTGGATGTTGTAGATATTGTAGGGTTTGACTTAGTTTTAGGATAGATATGGTAGGATTGTAAGAGATATATCTAGGGAAGTGGGAAGATTTAAAGATAATACTAGATTTGATCAAGATTGCAAGAAAATAGGAAAATTTTATAAAAATTTCGTGGGGCTCCCATATTGGTCGAAAATTGCAAGGGAAAAAGGGTTAGATTAGCTAGTTTTTAGGAATTAATTAAATGTGTAGATTTTATAAAAATAGTCTAGCCTTTTATATAAAAAAATGATTTGATTAAAGGTTTTAACTAAGTAAATAAAGCTAGGTAAATAATTCTTGTGTATAATTCATTAATATAGTTATATGTAGGGATTTTTATATATATTAGATGGTAGGTTTTATAAAAACATGGATTTTATATAAACCCATGTAGCATTAATTTAAATCGTATCACTATATATTATTTTTAGTACTTATAAATGTGAGACATTAATATTCACTTTTATGTAAGTATATACTTAGTCATTATTAATTATTGTTTCTTATTTTTATAAACGGGACATCTTATACCAATGTTCGGGGTTTATAGATACGCGAGTGCGCGTAATAGGTATATGTAAGATTTTAATTATAAGTTCATAATTCATGTAGGTAGTATATATTTAAGTAACTCTTATTGTAGTATGTTGTGTATGGTATGACCTCGGGTTCCGTACTGGAATCAAGTCGGGTATGATTAGAACCGTAATCATTACGTATAACCGTTCGGGTTTTATAATGTGTTTATATTTAATGGGTTTTTGGACGATTGGGCCAAGCCCAATGACTCATGTATGGACTAAGCCTATTAACTCATAGATGGGCCAAGCCCATTGGGCATTGTTTGTAACCATTTATTGTGTCATAAATTTCTATACTAGTACCCGTCTATGTCTGTGTCACTTATGTCTTCTAGAATAAAAAAAATATAGCCCTAAAATTGGGGTTGTTACACTTTAGCTCTATATTATCTTTCAAAACTCGTTTAAAAGGTAATAATATACTCTTTAACTCTTTCTATTTCATTTTATAAAAAAATATAATTCTTATAAAATATTCTTTAACTTGAAAACTATGTCTTTAACAGTATGCATGACAGCCCAAAACCATTAGGAAAAAGGGCAATAAGAACTCACCAGGCTTCTACGGGGGTTTATCTCACTTAGCAATGAAACTTCGAGTTAGGTGGGATGCTAACAAATCTGTCAAGGGTCACGAATAGAACAAGGTTATAACCTATATGTTTCATCCGAAAACTATCTGTCTGAAATCTTTTTCAACCGAAATCTCTTTCATCCGAAAACTATCCAGTTAGAAATATCTTTTACTCAGCAACTTTTTTGTTCGAAATCACTTGTCCGAAAAACCTTTTCGTTCGAAATCTCCCGTCCAAGAACTATCTCGTTCGAAATCATCTTTTCAAAATCATGCCGTCTGAAAATAGTTTTCGGACCATTCATCGACTTTTCGGACGATTCAACTGTTCTTGATCAAATTCTTTGTTTTTGATCCAAGTTCCAATCTTTTTACATCCAAAACTTATATTTAGCTTCCATGAAGCTAGATACATACTTTTTAGAGCAAATCCAACGTAAAAATCCCGACTTTGATCGAAAAACCCATATAAACCCTAAACCCATTTTAAATTCTAAAAATCGATTCTGAGATCATTTGTTACCTGTTGATGCTTGATTCTTTCTTCTCCAATCTCCAACAATGTTCAGCAACGATCCGAAGTACAAGATGGATGTCTACAATAGGGATCGTCAAGCTTTCTCTCTCTACTTCCTCTCTCTAAATCTCAAATGGTAAATGATGAATGAGGGAGATAGAATGGGTGGCTAGGGTTTTACCCTACCCCCCCCCATGTGTTTCCAAGGCCCGGCCCAAGACCCGGCTCCTCTTGAGCCCGTTATTCTTTTATTCCACTCTCTTATTTAATTACCCCGACACTCGTCTTTCGTGTTTTGATATAAATTTCGGGATGCTACATATTCAAGCTTGAAAGTTCTTAAAACTTTTATCGGAAAAATAACGGGTGAGCCACCAGTGATCGTTAGTTTAACAAGATTTACAAAGGTTAGTAGAAATAATTAAAATAAAATTCATCATGTACTAAAATATAAAATTTATTTTCGAGGTATAATTTTTGCCGCTTTTAACCGGATATTTTCGTGTGACCTTAGTGTACGTCTAAGGTAAAATTCCTATGGTTCTCAAATCATATGAAAATAATATAAAAGCATAGAACGTGTATTGACCGGAAAAGTCGCTGTTGTCACACGAGAGATGAGGCCAAGTTGTTGTTTTGGTCCTATGACTTCGGCAAAAATGCGCAACAAACGAAAAAGATTCTTCAAGACTGCACGAGGAGTGATGAAGTGCAGTTATGAGATTTTGAAGAAGATGTATGAGATAAGGGTTCCAACTAGGAGTGACTCCAAAGTCTCTAACATACTTATGAAACTTCTGAGAATGAAGTTCTCATAAGATTCTGAATATGAAGAGGGGGAGGATGAAGAGAAACACACTGTGACTTCGTGGGAATATCCGGGAAATATGGTTGTTGTGGAGTGGAGCGATGGTTTCTCCAAAATCTACTCCCAAGCAGAGATTGCTGAGTCGTATGACTTTACGTAGTCGGAGAAACTCAATAATCTTAATCTTAAAAATGAGTTAAAGAGTGTTGAGGGGGTAAATTTGGAGCAACTAGTTAAACACATGGTTGCTTCATGGAAGGAAACACCTCCAATTGAAGAGGAGCCTCTACCAGAAGAAGATGATGACTCTTAAGTTAGGAATGATAGGTATTCATCTGAGCCAATCATATATTTGTGAATGATCTTTTTTGTTGGACAAATCATATGGTAGGGATAAATATTATCTAAGATTTTGTTTATTTATAAATATCATTTTTCATATTGTTTATTTTTATGGTTTTAAAACCTTAATTTCATCACGTTTATTATTTTGTATCAATTTAAAGACATCAAAGCAACCATTTATACCAAAAGCATAATAACCACATTCTCATATTTCTTGATGCAGATTGTAAACCTATCTACTGAAGCTATTCAATAAGAAGGAATACCAGACAACATCATAATGAAGCTATTCAATAAGAAGGAATACCAACAACATCGTCATGAAGCTATTAATAAGAAGGATTATCAGACAACAATCACCAAAAAAAAATAATTAAACATGCATAGTAAACAATAAATTCAAAGTTTTATGTATCTACACACATGATTTTCATATACAAAAATCAATCCATAAATATATATCAGAAAGAAAATATATTTTAGATAAAAAAACAATATATATCAGAAAATCAAAAAATAGTTAAGGATAAAAAAACCCTAATTGCTCAGCAGATGAATATGATGGTTAACAACAAAACTCAACATATGAAAAACTAAGCAGCTATCTTTAATATTGAACAAAGGCCGATTAATTTTAGGGTTAGAAGTAAGCGGCGATCAATTGAGAGAAACCGTACCTGTTGAAATCGAATGAAAAAGAAAGTGGTTGTTACATTCTCAACATAATAATAATAATAATAATAAATATATTATTATTTTTATAGACTCGTTGAGCGCGGATGTTACATTCTCCCCTCCAAAAAAATTTCGTCCTCGAAATTTCGTCCTCGAAATTTCTTCATACACCAGAATTAAGTGTGGACACTCACCGAACATTGTCATTGTAGTCTTCAAGTTTCAACAGTCTTTGGTTGTTCATTGTTATGGAAATTCGAATGTATATCTTTATACATTAGTCTTATCCTTGTTTGTTCAAAACACGGTTTGATATCTCATCAAACAGGATTACATCTCATCCTTTCCAATTTCCTTCGATAATGTCAGTTGCTTACTTTTTTTTGAACGGCAATTTGGATCACTGACGAGCCACTGACTCACCCGATCATCTCCACCTCCATCAGGAGGAAACCCTCTAGAAAACGATGGTATCGAGAGAATTAAGTTATGGATCTATTATCTTGAATGAAAATCAATTAAACAATACAATCAAAGGTATATAAACCTAACCGACTAAACTAGGAAAAGGAATAATGATTGGACCAAAATAATAGAAGAAGATATATATAAAATATATTCTATATTCCCCCTCAAGATGGAGCTTGGAGATTCGTAATGCCCATTTTGCAACGGATACTTGTTCTTCTGCTGAAGAACAAATCTGCTGCGGATAGCCTTATCTGCTGAAGACCAAAGTTGCTGCTGATAGGCAAATCATCAGCAGATGTGGACAGTTGTGTCTTGCTGCTGATCAACAACATTGCTTCTAATAACCATTCCCTCTGAAGATAAAAAGTTGTAGCTGACTGGCTTTGATAAAGCAACCATTACCACTGACAACTTTCTGCTGCAACACTGACACACTCTACGCAGAAAGAATGTTACTGGTGCAAGACAATAAAAGACAACGACGCCCTTCTTCCAATGACTCAAGCAATGATGTCTAATAAGACGTTTGAGTAAAGATAACTTTTGTAGTATTTATTACCGTTACATGTAGAATAGCTTCAATACAAGATCAACGGCTTGTGTTAGATCTGATCCTTAGAATCAAGGGTCTGTCTTGATTCTAAGTTACTATATAAGTAGTACTTAGAGTCATTGTACAAAATGCTTTTGTTTAAGAGTTTTTTCTGTAATCTTGTAATCTTTGAAGCTTAATACAAATTGCATTTATCAGTATTCTTCTTGTTTACTTGTTTACATTGCTTAGTTGTGATTGTTTCCGCCAATCTCAACTAAAATAGAAGCATCTTGTATTCACCGATCCTACAAAATCAACTCTAGAAAGCTTTCCTTTTGAGGCATGACCCAGTCTTCTATGCCACATGTTAACCGTAGTCATCATGGCTCTTCTTTCTTTGACCATCCCCATTCGATACAACCCCCTTGGCATCTACCCGCTCCAATCAAGTTCCTCGTTCGTAACCCCTGCATGACACAAAAATCAGGAAAAAAAGTTACCGCACATTGAAGATCTCGACTTATACAGCTAACAGAAAGGAGATTGCATTTAAAATTTGGGACACAAAGAACCCCATTCACTCTAACTCCCCCTGGAAGGGTGCACTCGCCTCTTCCCTCAACGGGAATGGCTTCGCCATTAGGTATAACAACCGGGGATTCAAAAAAGGTAGTTTTCTTATTTTCAAGGAGATTGGGTAGGTGAGTTATATGTTCGGTGCAACCCGAGTCAATAATCCACTCACCTCCCGTCACTCCTTTACCTGCCATGTTAGCAATACGTCCTATTCCCTCGTTCCCGGTTTCAGAAAAGTGCTTTATGAACAACTGATATTGTTCATTGGTCAGGCCTGGTACGAGGCTGGAATCCGACTCGATGCATGCGGCTTTGGGTTTGACCTTTTCTCCTTTCTTTCCCGGCCACCATTCCGGGTATCCAACTAACTTGAAGCAAGTCTCACGTTTATGACCATCTCTCCCACAAAACGAGCAGTGCTCGTTTTGGTTGTTTTCTTTGCCCTTCTCATTCTTTGGAAAGTTTCTCTTCTTAAGCATCCCATCTCGTCTTTGAAAGGCCTTAAACGCAGTGGATTCAGGCGATGTTCTTTTGTCGGTGAGATTATGGGGTGAGCTATGATCGATCACACAGGTTGGATTTAGGGTTTAGAAAGCCCTCTCTGATACCATCTAGAAACCATGGTATCGAGAGAATTAAGTTCTGGATCTATTATCTTGAATGAAAATCAATTAAACAATACAATCAAAGGTATATAAACCTTAACGGACTAAACTAGGAAACGGAATAATGATTGGGCCAAAATAATAGAAGAAGATATATATAAAATATATTATATAAACCCATCATAGGTGAGAAAACTCTTTGGCCCAACCTGGACCCCCTTTTTTTGTCGCAAGTGGGACTTGAACCCAATACCTTTCCATTTTAGTGAAGTCTTGGGTATACACATTCGCCACTAGGCTAAGCTAGTAATTGTGTCAGTTGCTTACTGGTTGGACTTAATTGTCTTCAACGATTTTATGGTTTCAATTTCTTTGGTAGAAATTCATCGTATTGTTATTGTCTATAATATGTTCTTCCCTTTTACTGGAAGTCCGTCTTTAAAAACCAAACGTTTGAAATTTTTAACGCATTTTCCACTTCCATCAATATGACCTCTATGTCATACCTACTCCTCTGCTGCCTTGTTTCTCTACCTCTATGTCGAGGTGCACAAAACGGTTTTTTAACCCGAACCGGTTCAAAACCGAACCGAACCGGTTTGGTCAACAAAAGTCAAAACCGGTTTGAAACCGGTTTGAGATGGTCCGTTGACCGGGTTTGACCGGTTTAAAAAACGGTTTGAAACCAGTTTTTAATCGGTTCGGTTCGGGTTAAACCGGTTTCAAACCGGTTTAAATGTATAGGTTTCAAACCGGTTTTAAACCGGCGGTTTGAACCAGTTTTAAACCGGTTTGGTATAAATCGGTTCACGACCGGTTCGGTTTTCGGTTTGAAACCGGTTTGGTTTTTCAAACCGGTTTTTTTGTACATCTCTACCTCTATGGAATGATTTTTTTCATTTCAGGATGAGGTAAATCTCATTTACCCATTAGTTTTAGTTTTGTGATTTCTATTATTATATATTATTTTAATAAATTAACTCTATGTGAATTTTGTATATGAATTTTATTATATGTTGATAGATTATCTGGTTACTTAATATATATTATTTAATTTACGATTTTTATTTTATATAGTTGTTTGTCATAAAAAAATATTATTTTTATATGTAGAAACGCTTCTTTAGAAAGATACTTTGGTAATAAACCTAAACCAAACATCGAGACTTCACAAAATCCGTTAAATACCAATGAATCTTATCTTATTTTATCTTACTATTATAATAAAGAAACATCTTTTTTTGTCACTTGACATATTCTAACACCCATATATGCCACATGGCAATTTCTTAACCCCTCACACATGCCACATGGCAAAAAATAAATATGAAAAATATTAATTTTAATTTTGATTCTAATTTTTTTAACTTTTGATTGTTTCCTAATTTTTAGATAATTTCCATAAGTTTTAACAATCACATTAATTTCAATATTCTCACCACTCAAGATGTTTTTAAAAATACGAAAATGTTTTTTTATATTAATTTTCACTTTCAAAATTTTATTATTTCCTAATTTTCACATTAATTTGAAGACAATCACATTAAATTCAATATTTTTATCACTACCATTAATTTTAAAATACTAAAATGTTTTACTGTAGTTATTGTAATATTATTTATTTTATGTAATCATTCATTTATACTAATATATAAATCTTTATATTAATAAATAAACATCATAAGGGGACACGTGCTACTTTCTGGTGGACTCTCAACATTTTTTTCCTGACTCTCTCTCCCATTAAATATGATATTAAAAAAATATATATTTTTAAATATCTAATATGAATATAATTAAGAATACTTATTATTTAATTATGAATATTTTTTATATATCATTAACCAAATGAACTTAATATGAATTAAAATTTATCAATTACATAAAAAAAAATAATACCCAGTTAAAAAAATGTTTTAAAATTAACTTAACAGAATTTATAAATGAGACGTCAAAGTATATTTTTTTAAAAACATATTTTGACGAGTGTATGTGTTAACATATTACATTATATTTTATTCAACTCGTGCAATACATAGATTTATTCAACCAGTATAATACACAAGATTTTAAAGACATAAATTTTTTATTACTAAGTATATAACATTACATTTATTCAACCCGTGTGATACACGAGATTATAACCTAGTGTAATAATAAATGAAGTCGAGAAAAAGTTGAATTATCGGAAGAGGAAATTGTTGGTGACCCGGCCTTACGTAAACCAATTAATGATTATTCGATTAATATTTGAGAGGAAGGAGACGATACATACCAAAACACCATTGTCAACAAAAAGGTCAATGATTATTCGATTAATATTTGAGAGACATAAATTTTGTTTTGTTTATTGTTATATCAATTATCGTCGTATTAATAAATTTTTTTTATTTATATAAATTTATATTTTAAAGGCTCATTTTTACTAGTCAGATACCTCTGAAATCTCATAGATGATCTTGAAGAGGTCCCCTTGTGTGGGGGTAGAGGTGCACAAATCGGTTTTTTAACCCAAACCGGTTCAACCCGACCCGAACCGGTTTGGTCAACGAAAAGTCAAAACCGGTTTGGGCCCAAACCGGTTCGGGTTAAACCGGTTCGAGTAATGGAAATATGTAAACCGGTCAAACCGGTTCGGGTAGGTTTTAAACCGGTTTGTTCTTTAAACCGGTTTTTATAAAAAAAATCCAAATAAATTTTATATTTTTAATATAAAATCCATAATAAAATATAACAAAATTAAAACATAAAGTTCAACGTTTATTAATATTTGGAAAGTTCGGAAATTAAAAAACATGACAAGATAAAATTGTAAAAAATTACAAAAAATATAACAAATATAAAACATTAAGTTCAACGTTTTATTTTTTGGAATATTGATTGATTATTCTTGTGCGTTGTCTTCGGAACTAGAGCTTCGTAGCCTTGCATCTTCGGCTAGTTCTTCATTCGTGACGGGTTCAGATATTCCAAGATCAACCTCGTTGTTGTGTATGACTTCTTCGGCTTGAATTTCATCTTCGAGAGAAGTTTGGTCTTGTATCCTATCCATCGCATCCAAATGGTCCTTCAAGCAAATGCACATTTCCATCGCTAGGGGTGTGAGTCTAGTCCTTCGTATCGATAATACCCTGCCACTAAAAGAAAACGCAGATTCCGAAGCTACCGTGGAAGCTTGGACGGTTAGTACATCACGGGCCATGACGGAAAGAATCGGAAACGAAGCTTCGTTTGTTTTCCACCATGCCAAAATATCAAACTCCTCAAAAACGGTAGGAGGTATAAACGCTAAAAAGTTTGTGCCAATATACCTTTCGAGTTCGCTACTCGGGGTGGTACCTCGAGCCCGTTTACTAAATTCATTTAACATTTCGTTATATAAATTCAAATTAACATCTCTCGAGGTACCACTTGATGATGTACCCATTGTATCATGTGGAGTCGGAGTTGTACCATATTTATGTAAATAAACATCAAATAAATCTTTTAAACATTTGTTAAAATATGTTTTTGTGCCTTGTGCAAAATGGATGTCTTCACTATCCAAATTCAAAGCGTATGTAATTCTATCAATCAAGGTTTCAACCCCGTAAACATTTATGGTAGGGTTTAACGCGGCGGCGCAGGTTATAACGTGAGGCATTTCTTTAAAATATTTCACTAATTTTTCTTTCATCGGTTCTATCATTTTTGTAAAAAGATCGCTTTTATTTTCAAGCTTAGACAACTTGTTAGCCATTAAATATATTTGTTTTAGTGTTAATGGACTTGTGGGATAATAAACACCGGATAAAAAAGTGGTGGCGGTTTTAAAAACTTCAAGCAATTCGGTTACGTCTTTTAAAATATCCCAATTTGGAGACGGAAACTTTTGAATTTTACGACGAGGTTTTGAGGCAAGCATATCATGAAATAGTTCTAAAGTTTCTCTTTGTCGTAAAGCGCTATAAAACATAATATAAGTCGAGTTCCATCTTGTCTCGACGTCCCAATTCGGGCCTAAGCAAAGATTATTCGTATCACGACAAAATTTAATATAATCATGGTATCTTTTTCTGTTACTAAAAATATCTTTAAGCATTTGTCGAAAAGTATATGTTAAGTTTGAAACCTCTTCAATTGCAAGCCCGGCTTGCACCGCCAAGTTAATGATGTGTACGACACATCGACTATGGAAAAAAACGCCGTTGCAAACGGGTTTATATTTAATTTTTAGTTTTTGAACCGCATTTGTATTATTAGATGCATTATCAAAAGACATTGAAAAAAGTTTATTTTGTAATTTAAATTAGTTAATAACACCATCCAATATATAAAATAAATTTTCGTCGGTGTGTGGATATTCAAACAAGTCAAAAGCGATTGTACGCTTCATCATTTGCCACGTATTGGGATCAACCCAATGCGCGATAACGCAAAGGTACGAATCTGGTATACCATGTGGAGCCGACCAAACATCGATGGTTAAGTTTACACCGGTTTGCAAATTTTCAAAACCCAAAATTAATTCTTTTTTTGCTTTTTTCCACATTTTTATACAATCTCGTCTAAGGGTTGTGCGACTTACTTGGTGATAACGAGGTTGGAGTGTCTCTTGAATCATCCTTGTCAATCGCGGATTGTCAAAGTGGTTGAACGGCAATCCTTCTTGAATCACTAACCTCGCCATTCGATCTCGAACAATATTTGGATCAAAGTTCCAAATTCCTCCTTCGCTTGTCATCGAGGCTTGACCTTCACTTGGAATTCCCTTCAATGACGGGCAAGATTTTTCCATATCGATTTTCAAACTAGTGTTTGAATCTTTCCCCAAAAACGCACCACACATCTTGCACCGAGCACGTTCCTTCCCGTTTGACAACAAACATAGATCGTAATTGCACCAAATTGCCGGATTTCTCGTTGTTGCTCGAATTTCCACAACGGTAACTTCGTTTGAGGAACCACCAACACCAAAACTTGCCATGCTTTTTTTTTTAGTTTAGAGAGAGTTTAGAGAGCGTTTTTGAGCGGTTAAAGAGCGGTTTTAGAGATTAGAGAGTGTAAAGAGAGGTGTGATCAACCCTAAACACCCCCCACCTATTTATAGTGTTTTAAGGGTGCAAAAAACTCCAAAAAACGGCCAAAATCGACCCCAACGGCCATATAGCCGTTGACCAACGGCTATTTTTTACCCAGTTCGAAAACCGGTTTATCAAACCGGTTAGGATGAACCGGTCCCTAACCCGATCTCATCAAGGAAGCTTCAAACCGGTTTCAAACCGGCGGTTTTTGGACAACCCGAACCGGTTTAGCCCAAACCGGTTTGCCGGTTTGGACCGGGTTAAAAAAAAAACCGGTTTTTTTGTGCACCACTATGTGGGGGTAAACTTCTTTTATAGAAATCAAGCTGGAACCTAATAGGTTTGTCTAATGTGGGCCAGCAAAGTGGTTAGTTGGGTACGAATCCTTGAAAAAATTCAAAGGACAAGAAAATGTCATGAAAAAAAATCCTTGAAACACTCACCTCACATGGTTCGAGTGTTGGTATTCAGTGCTGATCAGTTTGACTTTTATTAAAACGGGTTTTGACAGAGAAATTAATTAATTCAGTTAATTAATAAATACGCAGCGGAATATAAAATCATAACATATTTAACAGCACTGACAAACCGAACAGGATCTGGTTATGAACACGCAAACACAACAGAAAAACAATTAATCTACTGATAAGATTAATTATACCTTAGTGGTTAATGATTAACCGGTTGAGACACCTAAGTACAACGAGCCGATGCTAGATCACGAACCAAAACGCGAGAGACAGAAAGCGCCGAGGCTGACCGAAAACGGGTAGGCAGCGGCTGGTTTGGTGGCCGGAAGTCGCGAGGCAAAAACCCTTTCTTTTTTGTTTTTGTCGACAGCCACACAAGAAGTCCACACAAAAAAATCTTCTTCGGCTGCTTTGTATCTCTCGATCCTAGATTAGCTTTTTTAATATATATATATATATATATATATATATATATATATATATATATATATATATTAATTACTCTAATCCTTTTAACCTAATAAAAATCATACCGAGCCTAAACCCAATAGTTAATATTAAAGTCCAAAAAGCATTTAATTTGTTTTAATAAAAGATTAAAACAAATAAATATAAATTATTATTTATAAACATGTATAAATAATAAATCTCGTGTAACGAATATATATAAAATATATCGTCTCGCTAATAGTTCGTAATTACCAGTTAAGCGGGTTAAGTGGATTTAAATGTTCGTTGCCCTAGGTACGGGTCATAGCTCGGTCAGCCGCGTTGTCCATCGGGTCGGTCCATAAAATCCAACAATCTCCCACTTGGACGATCCACGATAAATCAACGCAAACAGTCAGCGGCGCTCTAGCTGCACATGGCTGTCCCTAACAAGGTATGACACTTTAAATTCATTAACCAAATATCTCGGTGTTAGTAACAGCTAACTAAAGCAAGACAATAGACTTATGGCAATAGTTTTCATTCATCATTTCCGTATAAAACATCAATTGAATCAATGAGACATGGATGTAGTTCATTCTCATATGGCGTTCAATTATTATTGTTCTCGATTAAGAATCAAAGGGGTCCAATCAAACACACAGTAAGTTTGGGTAAGGCCTTACACTTCACCAGTTTGAATCAACGAGGGCGCCACGATGCCTATATGTTACATATATTGTAAGAGTACAGAATCCCTTATTGACTACATACAACTCCCACTGAACTTTAGATCTGTTCTTAACAAATGCCTTTATGACTGGCAGTTACGCGACAGCGGTTGACAGTGATTAAAGAACAGTCCTTGGTAAACGAAAGTTCTAGTATGCATCTCAAGTCAGAGGATACTAAATGAGTATACCAATATCAAAAAAAAAAATCTTATGATTAAAATCCATGAAGATGACTTGAAACGAGTTACATCCAACGTCATCCAAGATGAGGTCTGTGAAGTTGGAAGTCAACTACTTGAGTCCAAGTTCAGAATAGTCTTAATTCAGAGTCGTTCCCACGATTCTGATCGACTACGGATAATTAAGAATACAATATTTATGGATTAAACGTATTAAAATCGAACACAGTTATAAGAATTCAGAATTGCATTTAAATCAGTAAACCAAAAGAATTCAAAAGTACAACTGTTTAAATGTTCGCACATTCAAAATACTAAATCAAAACATATCGCTAGCAAAACTAAGACCGATAGCATTTCTGTGCTGATCATGCCTTTCCTGAGTCATCGGCTTAGTGAACGGGTCCGCTAGGTTTTGATCCGTGTCTACTTTGCTTATCACGACGTCTCCACGTTCCATAATTTCCCATATATAGTGGAACTTCCTTTGAATGTGCTTGGCTTTGTGATGAGATCTGGGCTCTTTGGCTTGAGCTATAGCACCTGTGTTATCACAAAGTATCTCGATTGGTTGGCGAATACTCGGAACCACATCGAGGTCAGTAATGAATTTCTTCATCCAAGCAGCTTCCTTAGCGGCATCTGATGCGACTATATACTCAGATTCGGTGGTTGAATCCGCCACTACACTCTGCTTGGAGCTTTTCCATGAAACAGCTCCTCCATTAAGAGTGAATACGAAACCCGATTGTGAGCGAGAGTCATCTCGGTCAGTTTGAAAGCTAGCATCAGTGTAACACCGTACAGTGAGCTCCTCTTTTACTCCTCCAAATATTAAGAACATGTTTTTGGTCCTTAAGTACCTCAGGATGTTCTTGACTGCAGTCCAATGGGCAATGCCAGGACTTTGCTGAAAACGACTGGTCATGCTTAAAGCATACGAGACGTCAAGTCTAGTGCACAACATAGCATACATGATAGAACCAATCGCTGAGGCATATGGAATTGCTTCCATTTCCTTAAGTTCAATGTCCGTGGAAGGAGATTGCGATTTGTTCAACACAGTCCCTTTAGTCATCGGAACACCTCCTTTCTTGGAGTTTTCCATCCAAAAGCGTGTCATCATTTTGTCTATGTAAGTACTCTGACTTAGCCCTAGAAGCCGCTTAGATCTATCCCTGTAGATCTTGATTCCTAGAACGTAAGCAGCTTCTCCAAGATCCTTCATTGCAAAACAAGATCCTAACCATTGTTTGACTTTGTCAAGCACAGGGATGTTGTTTCCAATGATCAGTATATCATCCACATACAAGATGAGAAATGATATAGTGCTCCCACTAGCCTTTCTGTAAACACAAGGCTTATCTTCATTCTTGACAAAACCAAATTCTTTGATTTTCTTATCAAAATGAAGATTCCAGTTTCGAGATGCCTGTTTAAGTCCATAAATGGACTTATTCAGTTTGCAGACCCTACTAGGATACTTTGGATCAACAAAACCATCAGGCTGAACCATATAGACATCTTCAGAAAGATGTCCATTAAGAAAAGCGGTTTTGACATCCATTTGCCATATCTCGTAATCATGGTATGCGGCTATGGCAAGCAGTATCCTGATCGATTTGATCATAGCAACGGGTGAGAAAGTTTCATCATAGTCAATACCTTGAGTTTGAGTGAAACCCTTTGCAACTAGCCGTGCTTTATAGGTTTGTATATTACCATGCATGTCGGTTTTTCTTTTGAAAATCCATTTGCTCCCTATTGCCCGAGAACCGGGGGGTAGCTCAATCAAGTCCCAGACCTGATTATCACGCATAGATTGCATCTCGGCGTTCATGGATTCAAGCCATTTCTCGGATTCAGGATCTGAGATAGCAGATTTGTAGTTTGTAGGTTCGTCATTTGACTCAGCTACTAACAGGACTTTAGAAGCTTCAAGATTCCATAGGTATCTATTAGGTTCTTTACGAGACCTCTGCGAACGCTTGTGTTTATGTCTGATTCATCAGCAACAACTTCTTGTTGATCAGACGCTCCGACTTCCTCAGCGGTTGTTTGTGTTTCTCGAATTTCTTCAAGATCCATAATATTATTTCCGGTTCCTCGATTTAGAAGATCTTCCTCGAGAAAGCGTCCTTTCCTGATGGAAACAATGTTTGCATCAGGATGATAGAAATAATATCCGCTTTTGTTGTAGTAACCGACGAAAACAACTTTTTCGCCTCTGGGATGGAGCTTGTCATCAGAATCGCTGGTGACATATGCGTCACATCCCCATACTCTAAGGTAAGACAAATTGGGTTTAGACCCGTGCCATATCTCATATGGGGTTTTGTCCACCTTTTTAGTGGGTGCCAGATTTACAAGGCGGGCGGCGGTCATAAGAGCATAACTCCAGAAGGAGTGAGGCAAGTTAGTTCTACACATCATCGATCGAACCATATTAAGTAGCGTTCGATTTCTCCTCTCGCTCACGCCATTAAGTTGGGGTGTGCCAGGAGGAGTGGGCAGAGAAATAATTCCGTGCTCCTTCAGATGATTAAGAAATTCTAATCTGAGATACTCGTCACCTCGATCTGATCGAAGTGTCTTGATAGATTTATCGAGTTGTTTCTCTACTTCGTTTTGAAACTCTTTGAACTTTTGAAATGTTTCATGCTTATGTTTCATAAGATAGACATAAGCATATCGACTATAATCGTCAATAAATGAAACGAAGTATCTTTCATGATTTCTAGACATGGTTCTGAAAGGGCCACACACATCAGTGTGTATAAGGCCTAGCAGATCCTTGGCTCGTTCACCAACATGGGTGAAGGTGTCCTTTGTGAGTTTGCCAGCTAAACAAGACTCGCCATTATCAAATGAGTCATGTCCGGTAGGTTCAAGAATTCCCTCGGATTGGAGTCTTTTAATGCGTGCCTTGCTTATGTGGCCAAGTCGACAATGCCATAGAAAAGTATCATTAATGCCAGATTTGATACGTTTAGAAAGATTATATATGTTATTGTCAGTTTGAACGTCAATCTCATAAATACCGTTTTGAGGTTTAGCCTCAAAATAAAAGATATCATTTAAGTAGGCAGAAATAGCAATACCATTAAAAACGTACTTAAATCCTTGTTCAAACAATAAAGAAACTGAAATAATGTTTCTGCTTAAACCAGGTGCAAACAAACAATTGTTCAAAACAACCACAAGGCCAGAAGGACATGAGAGATGATATGTTCCAGTTGCAAGAACTGGTACTCTTTTCCCATCACCAACGATGAGCTCCATGTCGCCTTGTTTCAGCTTCCTCCAACTTTTAGGCTCCTGCAAGACATTAATGATGTGGTATCCACATCCAGTATCAAATACCCATGTGTTGCTAGAAACAGTAAAAATTTCAATAACATAAATGAGAATACCTGAAGAGGTGCCCTCACCACTGGCCCTCTGCAGCTTCATCTTGGCTAGATATTCAGGATAGTTACGTTTCCAGTGCCCCATTTTGTTGCATTCAAAGCATTGGCGCTCCTCAGGAGGGGGTGCTTTTGAAGCTTTCTTGTTATTGTTGGTGGCAGGCTTGGCAGCAACATTAACCTTCTTCTTGCCTTTGCTATTAAAACATCTTTTCTTGGGGTTAGGCTTTTTAACACCAGTAGATCTGACCATCAGAACTTGATTTCTCTTTCCTTGGATATTCATCTCGGCCGTTTTGAGCATACCATCCAAGCCATTCATGTTGAAATTCATTACGAATTGAGCATAGGAGCTTGGGAGAGAGTTTAAGATGAAATCAGTAGCCATGTCATCCTTCATGGGATATCCAAGTTTGTTCATCTGGTCGATGTACCCTTTCATCTTAAGTACATGAGCACTAACAGGCGTGCCCTCATGCATCGTGCAACGAATGAGCTGAGACATGTTTTCATAGCGTTCTTGTCGGGCTTGTTTCAGGAACATGTATCACACCCCCAATTTCAACTAACGGAGTTTTACCGTTTGGAAGGTGACACACCAGGATCTCAGTCATTAGTTACATCAAACAACACTATATGGGACTTGAAATGTCAAAACATAAAAGTTCAGAGTTAATGCGGAAGCGTAACGTTAATATGAAATCAAAAGTATTTACACGCAATCGGCGTCAATCATTGTAAATAATTAAACTGTTTCAAATGTTTGAAATGGATAATATGACAGTAGGACTCCATGCATGTCCTAAGTGGGCAACCTGTGCCTTAGCGACCTGAGAAACATGTAAGAAAAAGTGTCAACACGAGGTTGGTGAGTTCACAGGTTTCAAGTTTACAATAAGAGTGTATTTGCCAGATTATGTACATTTAATATGCATATCTATAGGTAGCTAACCTAGGTTCATGTTTTACTAAAGCGCTCGCAACCGAAGCTGACTGTGTTTGTATGCCTCCTGCCAGGTATATCAACTCTGGCACATGTGAGTAGGCTAACATTTCACCCGTTTGATATCCAATCGAGTTAGCGCGACTAACGCGGGTGGGGCTTGTCAAACCCAGTAGTACTACTAAACATTACCTCGCTAAGATCCATATTAACTGTTCGAAATAAGATGAGGACTTTCTGTGATAGCATGTTACGCTTAGTCTCAACAGTGATATCATATAAAGTACCATAATCAAATAGTTGCGTCATGTTCTCTCCCCTGGCGGGAAAAACAATATTTGCTTGCGTACCTGTTTCTCCCCCACGGGGAAAACAAGCAAAAGTATGATAATTGGTGTTTCATGTTTGTTTCTTCCTTAACAGGAAAACAAGTAAAATACGTTTGTGTGTAACCATGTTTCTCCCCCAAAAGTAAAACAGGTAAAAAGGGGCCGTGAAACTCACCTGCTTGGCGTTGAAGATAGTTTCACACTAGAAGTAAGTTGGAACCACGAGTGTAAGTCTCAAAAGACCTACGAATGTCCTAAAATTATAAACATATAAATTAGGAACGATAATGGGAATTGTGACTGTGACACGGAAGGAACGTATTAAAGAACCGCTCCAACAAACGAGAGTGGACGAACGTGTCCACGGGTTTAGGAATTACTTTACGCGACGAACGACATAAATAAATAAATAAATATATATATATATATATATATATATATATATATATATATATATATACGAGTGGATAATATAATTAGTTATATTATTATTTAGTCTCGATTGATTTACGGCGTTATAAAATGATCTGAAATAATATAAATATATATATTATTTAATAATACGGGTCACAATTTGAGAGTAATATAAACATATTATTTTACACGAGTTTATGGCTTAAAAATAATATAAATATATTATTTTTACTTATTAATAATAATAATGTATAAATTATAAAAGGGGTATAATTTATAAAAACAAACTAATATTTCAAACCCGAGCCTACGGGTTGTTTTCCGAATTAAAACTCATTTATATAATAATATAATATCAAAATGTTTGATTTTTATTAATTTAATAATCCAAAAAAAACTGTTTCAAAAATGAATGTGGGAGCCCGGTCTCGAACCCGGGTCTCTCCCACACACGCACTGAGTTTTAACCACTCCACCCGCTATGGCCATCGCACAAGAATCCGGCTTGGAAATCTTTTAACGTGCGACGTTCCTGAGGTCTCTTCCCCTATCGCGACTTGTCCCCAATCTAGTCCCAATTCCATCGATTTCAATCGCGATAGAGCTAAGAATCATAGGGGTTTTGTAAATCGGTGCCTGGCGAGTATGTGTGTGGATTTAATTTGAAAATCATCCTGTTTACAATCGTTGTATAGTCGATTCAATCGTCAAAACCCTAGGTATGAACAGGGAATCAATTTGATCCATTCTGATATTAAAAGATGTTGGATTCATAGGGTTTTCAATAAACAAGTGATTGCGAATCCGAATATTTGATTTAATCGTGATGAAGTTGTGTTTAAGATCAAAACCCCCAATCTGTCATATGAACAAACCCTAGGATCTGGATGTTACAGAATTCGATGTTACTTGTTTAAATTACCATAGGGCTTTCGATTAGAGGGGGTTTTCGAAATTATTCAAGTAGTTTAATTAGACTGAAACGGAGTCTAGAGTCGAATTCGATCAAACTGGGTTCATATGAACCCTAGCATCTGGATTTTGATCGAACCGATGATATAAGCCCAAATTGGCATAGGGATTTCGTTTAATAGACTCAGGCGAAGCTAAGGATGAGATCAATTACCAGAATGGGTGCTGATTTGGTGGTGTTCGACTGAAACAGGCGCCGACTGTGACCCATTTGATCTCCGGCGACTTTCGTTGCTTCTCCGATGAAGTTGAATGGTGTTACAGGTTCAGTGGAGTTCGTTCAAGGTGTACAGGTGTTTGATTACGAGTATAATGATCGAATTGATCCAATTTTGCTAAGGTTTCAATGGTTTCGGTTAAATGGAATTGATGTGGTTTAATTACAACCATGATGGGTGTTAAAACACATTAAAACGATTCGTATAGGGTCGTGATTATTATTTCAATGCATAACCGTCGCGAATTAAATAGAATTCGAATGTTGGAATTCAATGTTAATCAAGAACATCACGGGTTGACTTTCAAAAGTCAACAAAATCAAAATTAGGTTAATTACAGGATTAGTCCTTCCGTTTTCATGCCTTGAAGTTTGAAACTTGACAGAAATGGTCCCTAGGGTTTAACTTTGGTTAACTAGGTCAAGGGTTTGGTTAGTTTGACTAATAAAGTCAAAGGATTTGGATTTTGACTTTCTAAAAGTCAACATAGAAGACTAGGGTTATTACATAACTAATCCCTCGAGTTTAAGTTTGAAATATTGACAGAAATAGTCCCTTGAGTTTGAGTAAAGTTAATGTTAGTTAACTTTAACTGGATTTTGTTAACGGAGTTAACTGGAAAAGTCCAGATTGTCACATCATCCCCTAGTTGAAAGAATTTTCGTCCCGAAAATTAAATAATAAAATAAAATTAAAAAAAATTTCCGGGATATCACATCATCCCCTAGTTGAAAGAATTTTCGTCCCGAAAATTAAATAGTACCTTAGGAATTTGACGCGGAGTGCTTGAACAGATTAGGATATTTGGGCATCATCTGATTCTCGCGCTCCCACGTGAATTCCGGTCCGCGTTTCGAGTTCCAACGGATTCTAACAATAGGGATTTTACTGTGCTTTAACGTTTTAACTTCCCTATCCAGAATTTCCACAAGTTCTTCGATGAAACGTAACTGTTCATCAACGTGTAGTTCCTCAAGAGGAACTGCGAGAGATTCGTCAGCTAGACATTTCTTCAAATTTGAGATGTGAAAGACGTTGTGTACACCACTCAGTCCTTCAGGTAAGTCCAGTTGATACGCTACTGGTCCGATTCTCTTTAATATTTTGAAAGGTCCAACATAACGAGGATTCAGTTTACCTCGTTTCCCGAAACGAATGACACCTTTCCAAGGTGAGACTTTGAGTAAGACCATGTCACCTACTTGAAATTCCAAAGGTTTACGACGCTTGTCGGCATAGCTTCTTTTGACGATCACGAGCTGCTGCCATACAGTTTCTAATTTGGACGATCTTTTCAGGACCTGTGAGTTGGCTATCTCCAACCTCGGCCCAACAAATGGGAGAACGGCATTTCCATCCATAAAGTGCTTCAAATAGAGTTGCCTTGATGTTAGTGTGATAGATGTTGTTGTAGGAGAACTCCACCAACGGTAGGTGAGACTCCCAAGTGTTTACCGAAATCGATCACACAAGCTCGTAGCATGTCCTCCGGCGTATGAATGGTACATTCTGTTTGGCCATCAGTTTGAGGATGGTATGTTGTGCTCATATCTAGATGCGTGCCTAAAGCTTTGTGTAACGATTGCCAGAAACGAGAAGTGAATCGTGCATCACGATCCGAAATAATAGAGATTGGCACTCCGTGCCGAGAGACTACTTCTTTCAAGTATATTCGAGTGAGTTTATCCATTTTGTCAGTTTCTTTGATGGCTAGGAAGTGGGCAGATTTTGTTAGGCGATCAACAATTACCCATATAGTATCACATCCGGTAGGAGTTCGGGGTAATTTGGTAATGAAGTCCATGGATATTTGTTCCCATTTCCACATGGGAATTTCAGGTTGTTGCAGGAGACCGGACGGTTTTTGGTATTCAACTTTGACCTTCGCGCAGGTCAGACACTTACTAACATAAGTGGCTATATCGGCCTTCATCTTCGGCCACCAATATAGTATTTTTAGATCATGGTACATTTTATCGGAACCCGGATGAATGGAGTAACGAGATTTATGAGCTTCATCCATGATTAGTTCCCTTAAATTTCCGAACACTGGAACCCATATTCGTTTGACAAAGTAACGAATTCCGTCAGATTTTACTTCCAGTTGTGCTTCCATGCCACGTGTACCTTCTAACGGTAGGTTATCTTCGTTCAAGGCTTCAAGTTGGGCACTACGGATTCTGTCAGGCAATCCAGGGTGAATAGTGAGTTGTAACGCTCGAACTCGTTTGGGTTTCGTTTCCTTTCGGCTTAGTGCATCAGCCACAACGTTAACTTTACCCGGATGATACCGGATCGCACAGTCGTAATCATTTAAAAGTTCAACCCAACGACGTTGTCGCATGTTCAACTCCTTCTGCTCGAAGATATGCTGGAGGCTCTTGTGGTCGGTGTAGATGGTGCATTTGGTACCGTACAAGTAATGTCTCCATATCTTAAGTGCAAAAACTACTGCTCCCAACTCTAGGTCATGAGTGGTGTAGTTTTTCTCGTGAACCTTTAACTGGCGTGAAGCGTATGCAATTACCTTTTCGCGCTGCATTAAGACACAACCCAGACCTTGAATAGATGCATCACAATACACCACAAAGTCATCGGTTCCTTCCGGAAGAGCTAAAATAGGTGCACTGCAAAGTTTCTGCTTAAGATGTTGAAATGCTGACTCCTGGTTATCGCCCCAGTTATAGGCTTTACCCTTTTGAGTTAAGGCAGTGAGAGGTTGTGCAATCTTAGAGAATCCCTCGATGAATCGCCGATAATAACCAGCCAATCCCAGAAATTGTCGCACCTCAGTCGGAGTCGTCGGTGCTGCCCAATTCTTGATGGCTTCAATCTTTGATGGATCGACATGTATCCCCTTCTCGTTAACCACATGTCCTAAGAATTGAACTTCCCGGATCCAGAATTCACACTTGGAAAACTTAGCATATAGCTGCTCTTTTTTTTAGTAACTCCAGGATTAAACGTAGATGTTCCTCCTTGTTCTTGGAATAAATGAAGATATCATCAATGAAAACGATGACGAACTGATCAAGGTAGGGTTTACACACACGGTTCATGAGGTCCATGAATACCGCGGGTGCATTGGTTAATCCGAAAGGCATAACCATAAACTCATAGTGGCCGTACCTTGTCCTGAAAGCAGTCTTAGAGATATCCTCATCTCGGACTCTCAATTGATGGTAACCAGATCTAAGATTTATCTTGGAATAGAAGCTTGATCCTTGGAGTTGATCAAATATATCATCTATGCGGGGTAGAGGATAACGATTATGGGTCGTTACTTTGTTCAGCTCACGATAGTCGATGCACATGCGGAAAGTCTCATCCTTCTTTGTTGACAAATAGGACTGGAGCTCCCCATGGCGATGAGCTAGGTCGGATGAAATCTTTATCCAACAAATCTTGCAGTTGTATGGATAGTTCTAGAAATTCACTAGGTGCAAGTCTACAGGGTGCCCGAGCAATAGGCGTTGCTCCGGGTGCTAGATCAATTTGGAATTCGACTTGACGATGCGGCGGAAGACCAGGCAGATCTTCGGGAAATAATTCCGGATAATCACGAACGATCGGTATGTCGTCAATCTTCTTCTCCTCATATGGCTGCTCGGCGACGAGAGCCAGAATGTCAGTATGACCTTTAAGTAGACATTTCTGCGCTTTCATGAAGGATATGATGCTTATGACTGCACCACTCCTTTTGCCTTAGACAAAAAGGATTTCCCCTCTAAGGAGAGGAAGGCAAATATTTTTGTCACAACAGTTGGTCTCAGGTCGATTCTTGGATAACCAATTCATACCGACAATAAGGTCGAAACTGCCAAGTGTAACTGGCAGAAGGTCAATGTCAAGTTTATGACTAACCAATGCTAGTTTACATCTGTAAGAATGCGAGTTGTTTCGATTTTCTGAGCGTCTGCTATCTCAATAGTATACTTGGCTTTTAACAGAGTTGGAGCACTACACACTAATATGGGGTTTGTGAAGTCATACTGAGGCTTCTAGTGAGACCCGTGCTTATAAAGCAAGTGTCAGTCAATGCATAGGCTAAGAGAATAGGTTCACATGTAAGAATGAAAAGTCTAATGAGATATAGATTCCAGTAGCATAAGATATAGGATGCATGTCTAAGTAGTTGCGTTCAACTGATGGTTGGTTAGGTTAAATCTTCGTTTCCTAATGTCATTGGATCAACAGGATCATTTCGTGAAGAAAGAAATCCGTTTACAGGATTGAATATGCTGGGGTAAAATTCGAAGTTAGACTAAGGATTAGTCACAAGATGAGGTAATAAGGTCAAATGCGATCTATTGTTGGAGTGTAAGGAATAACGTGTTAGCATAGAAAGAATTTCTCAAATTCGGTGTACATAGTTGGAATCGATAAGTTTGCTATGAGATTCTATTAGAGTTTCAATCAAGATGGTTTCTATGATCACGTTTAGATGAGTGTCTTAATTTCACTAAGACTCTTACATGAGTGAGAATAACATTGATGGATTTCATTAATGATAGTTCTATGTGTCCATAGACATCTTCAACCTGATAGTCGCGTCTATCAACTGTTGAACGAGTTTAACGATACCAACTAGTCGTTGAGTAGGTTACAAGAACTTCTACTGACAGTGGAAGTTTAAGTTTGTAGATCACTGATTAGGACCATTTATCCACACACTAGGTTTCACCAGGACTTACATGCACTTCAAATTATTATTACGTGTGCACCCGTAATGATAATTTGCTTTGCATGCTCACCCTTGTTCTCCCTGTCCTGTGTCATAATGTCCTTTAGCATGTATTGATGAGTACAGAGTGTTGTCAGATATGATAAGTCATCGAAAAGCTTAGTTATCAACCATAAGTTGATCAATTAGAACTCATATCAGGATGTGTAGTCTGGAATCGTTTGATCTGAGTATTCACTCGAGTTGAAACACAATACGAGAGTCCAATCCAGCGGATTGTAAATGAGAACATGTAACCAACATGTAAATGAAATGCGACTTCAAGAAGTGAAGCTAATTCATGAATACAAGTTATAGGAAGCAGCAAGGTAGCCGTCCTTTCAACTTAGTCAAGATAGGGTTTAAGTATGCATTGAGCAATGCGTTCTCAGATTTGTGTTCGATCTATTCTCAACAGAATATCGACCAAAGACGCGAGCCCATGGCTCGGTAAAGTGATGACATCTACGTGCCAATGGATTCAGAAATAATGCGTGCAACGGTCTGCCTTCATTCGGCGTATTGTTGCTAGTGTGTACAGTAGGGACTCGCCTCCGACGATCCCAATTCCCAAGGAGATACGCGTTAGTGCTGAGTGTCGTCCATAACATGGACCTGAGAAAGCCCACCATATCCAACAGGTGATGGTGATGTAAGTGACTCCTCCGAAGGCTCCGTCTCGCTGCCCTCGAACGGGAGTGGATGATGTTCTGGTGATTCCCCGAGTGTCGCCACTGGGAATGATGATGCAATGCAAATGTTGTGTCCCTCGCCAACTGAGGGTGATACGGATGGTGTTACATACCTGCACTACAATGTATGTATAGATGTTATATATATCAGGTATGAGTGTCTGTGCCGTGTAACTAATGCATGTGTACGGTTATAGTCTAGTATGCAATCCTAGTTCTCTATAACCAATGGCTCTGATACCAATCTATCACACCCCCAATTTCAACTAACGGAGTTTTACCGTTTGGAAGGTGACACACCAGGATCTCAGTCATTAGTTACATCAAACAACACTATATGGGACTTGAAATGTCAAAACATAAAAGTTCAGAGTTAATGCGGAAGCGTAACGTTAATATGAAATCAAAAGTATTTACACACAATCGGCGTCAATCATTGTAAATAAGTAAACTGTTTCAAATGTTTGAAATGGATAATATGACAGTAGGACTCCATGCATGTCCTAAGTGTGCAACCTGTGCCTTAGCGACCTGATAAACATGTAAGAAAAAGTGTCAACACGAGGTTGGTGAGTTCACAGGTTTCAAGTTTACAATAAGAGTGTGTTTGCCAGATTATGTACATTTAATATGCATATCTATAGGTAGCTAACCTAGGTTCATGTTTTACTATTGCACTCGCAACCGAAGCTGACTGTGTTTGTATGCCTCCTGCCAGGTCTATCAACTCTGGCACATGTGAGTAGGCTAACATTTCACCCGTTTGATATCCAATCGAGTTAGCGCGACTAACGCGGGTGGGGCTTGTCAAACCCAGTAGTACTACTAAACATTACCTCGCTAAGATCCATATTAACGGTTCGAAATAAGATGAGGACTTTCTGTGATAGCATGTTACGCTTAGTCTCAACAGTGATATCATATAAAGTACCATAATCAAATAGTTGCGTCATGTTCTCTCCCCTGGCGGGAAAAACAATATTTGCTTGTGTACCTGTTTCTCCCCCACGGGGAAAACAAGTAAAAGTATGATAATTGCAGTTTCATGTTTGTTTCTTCCTTAACAGGAAAACAAGTAAAATACGTTTGTGTGTAACCATGTTTCTCCCCCAATAGTAAAACAGGTAAAAAGGGGCCGTGAAACTCACCTGCTTGGCGTTGAAGATAGTTTCACACTAGAAGTAAGTTGGAACCACGAGTGTAAGTCTCAAAAGACCTACGAATGTCCTAAAATTATAAACATATAAATTAGGAACGATAATGGGAATTGTGACTGTGACACGGAAGGAACGTCTTAAAGAACCGCACCAACAAACGAGAGTGGACGAACGTGTCCACGGGTTTAGGAATTACTTTACGCGACGAACGACATAAATAAATAAATATATATATATATATATATATATATATATATATATATATATATATATATATATACGAGTGGATAATATAATTAGTTATATTATTATTTAGTCTCGATTGATTTACGGCGTTATAAAATGATCTGAAATAATATAAATATATATATTATTTAATAATACGGGTCACAATTTGAGAGTAATATAAACATATTATTTTACACGAGTTTATGGCTTAAAAATAATATAAATATATTATTTTTACTTATTAATAATAATAATGTATAAATTATAAAAGGGGTATAATTTATAAAAACAAACTAATATTTCAAACCCGAGCCTACGGGTTGTTTTCCGGATTAAAACTCATTTATATAATAATATAATATCAAAAGGTTTGATTTTTATTAATTTAATAATCCAAAAAAAACTGTTTCAAAAATGAATGTGGGAGCCCGGTCTCGAACCCGGGTCTCTCCCACACACACACTGAGTTTTAACCAGTCCACCCGCTAGGGCCATCGCACAAGAATTCGGCTTGGAAATCTTTTAACGTGCGACGTTCCTAAGGTCTCTTCCCCTATCGCGACTCGTCCCCAATCTAGTCCCAATTCCATCGATTTCAATCGCGATAGAGCTAAGAATCATAGGGGTTTTGTAAATCGGTGCATGGCGAGTATGTGTGTGGATTTAATTTGAAAATCATCCTGTTTACAATCGATGTATAGTCGATTCAATCGTCAAAACCCTAGGTATGAACAGGGAATCAATTTGATCCATTCTGATATTAAAAGATGTTGGATTCATAGGGTTTTCAATAAACAAGTGATTGCGAATCCGAATATTTGATTTAATCGTGATGAAGTTGTGTTTAAGATCAAAACCCCCAATCTGTCATATGAACAAACCCTAGGATCTGGATGTTACAGAATTCGATGTTACTTGTTTAAATTACCCTAGGGCTTTCGATTAGAGGGGGTTTCGAAACTATTCAAGTAGTTTAATTAGACTGAAACGGAGTCTAGAGTCGAATTCGATCAAACTGGGTTCATATGAACCCTAGCATCTGGATTTTGATCGAACCGATGATATAAGCCCAAATTGGCATAGGGATTTCGTTTAATAGACTCAGGCGAAGCTAAGGATGAGATCAATTACCAGAATGGGTGCTGATTTGGTGGTGTTCGACTGAAACAGGCGCCGACTGTGACCCATTTGATCTCCGGCGACTTCAGTTGCTTCTCCGATGAAGTTGAATGGTGTTACAGGTTCAGTGGAGTTCGTTCAAGGTGTGCAGGTGTTTGATTACGAGTATAATGATCGAATTGATCCAATTTTGCTAAGGTTTCAATGGTTTCGGTTAAATGGAATTGATGTGGTTTAATTACAACCATGATGGGTGTTAAAACACATTAAAACGATTCGTATAGGGTCTTGATTATTATTTCAATGCATAACCGTCGCGAATTGAATAGAATTCGAATGTTGGAATTCAATGTCAATCAAGAACATCACGGGTTGACTTTCAAAAGTCAACAAAATCAAAATTAGGTTAATTACAGGATTAGTCCTTCCGTTTTCATGCATTGAAGTTTGAAACTTGACAGAAATGGTCCCTAGGGTTTAACTTTGGTTAACTAGGTCAAGGGTTTGGTTAGTTTGATTAATAAAGTCAAAGGATTTGGATTTTGACTTTCTAAAAGTCAACATAGAAGACTAGGGTTATTACATAACTAATCCCTCGAGTTTAAGTTTGAAATATTGACAGAAATAGTCCCTTGAGTTTGAGTAAAGTTAATGTTAGTTAACTTTAACTGGATTTTGTTAACGGAGTTAACTGGAAAAGTCCAGATTGTCACATCATCCCCTAGTTGAAAGAATTTTCGTCCCGAAAATTAAATAATAAAATAAAATTAAAAAAAATTTCCGGGATATCACATCATCCCCTAGTTGAAAGAATTTTCGTCCCGAAAATTAAATAGTACCTTAGGAATTTGACGCGGAGTGCTTGAACAGATTAGGATATTTGGGCATCATCTGATTCTCGCGCTCCCACGTGAATTCCGGTCCGCGTTTCGAGTTCCAACGGATTCTAACAATAGGGATTTTACTGTGCTTTAACATTTTAACTTCCCTATCCAGAATTTCCACAAGTTCTTCGATGAAACGTAACTGTTCATCAACGTGTAGTTCCTCAAGAGGAACTGCGAGAGATTCGTCAGCTAGACATTTCTTCAAATTTGAGATGTGAAAGACGTTGTGTACACCACTCAGTCCTTCAGGTAAGTCCAGTTGATACGCTACTGGTCCGATTCTCTTTAATATTTTGAAAGGTCCAACATAACGAGGATTCAGTTTACCTCGTTTCCCGAAACGAATGACACCTTTCCAAGGTGAGACTTTGAGTAAGACCATGTCACCTACTTGAAATTCCAAAGGTTTACGACGCTTGTCGGCATAGCTTCTTTTGACGACCACGAGCTGCTGCCATACAGTTTCTAATTTGGACGATCTTTTCGGAAGTTTCAAATACAAGTTCAGGACCTGTGAGTTGGCTATCTCCAACCTCGGCCCAACAAATGGGAGAACGGCATTTCCATCCATAAAGTGCTTCAAATGGAGTTGCCTTGATGTTAGTGTGATAGATGTTGTTGTAGGAGAACTCCACCAACGGTAGGTGAGACTCCCAAGTGTTTACCGAAATCGATCACACAAGCTCGTAGCATGTCCTCCGGCGTATGAATGGTACATTCTGTTTGGCCATCAGTTTGAGGATGGTATGTTGTGCTCATATCTAGATGCGTGCCTAAAGCTTTGTGTAACGACTGCCAGAAACGAGAAGTGAATCGTGCATCACGATCCGAAATAATAGAGATTGGCACTCCGTGCCGAGAGACTACTTCTTTCAAGTATATTCGAGTGAGTTTATCCATTTTGTCAGTTTCTTTGATGGCTAGGAAGTGGGCAGATTTTGTTAGGCGATCAACAATTACCCATATAGTATCACATCCGGTAGGAGTTCGGGGTAATTTGGTAATGAAGTCCATGGATATTTGTTCCCATTTCCACATGGGAATTTCAGGTTGTTGCAGGAGACCGGACGGTTTTTGGTATTCAACTTTGACCTTCGCGCAGGTCAGACACTTACTAACATAAGTGGCTATATCGGCCTTCATCTTCGGCCACCAATATAGTATTTTTAGATCATGGTACATTTTATCGGAACCCGGATGAATGGAGTAACGAGATTTATGAGCTTCATCCATGATTAGTTCCCTTAAATTTCCGAACACTGGAACCCATATTCGTTCGACAAAGTAACGAATTCCGTCAGATTTTACTTCCAGTTGTGCTTCCATGCCACGTGTACCTTCTAACGGTAGGTTATCTTCGTTCAAGGCTTCAAGTTGGGCACTACGGATTCTGTCAGGCAATCCAGGGTGAATAGTGAGTTGTAACGCTCGAACTCGTTTGGGTTTCGTTTCCTTTCGGCTTAGTGCATCAGCCACAACGTTAACTTTACCCGGATGATACCGGATCGCACAGTCGTAATCATTTAAAAGTTCAACCCAACGACGTTGTCGCATGTTCAACTCCTTCTGCTCGAAGATATGCTGGAGGCTCTTGTGGTCGGTGTAGATGGTGCATTTGGTACCGTACAAGTAATGTCTCCATATCTTAAGTGCAAAAACTACTGCTCCCAACTCTAGGTCATGAGTGGTGTAGTTTTTCTCGTGAACCTTTAACTGGCGTGAAGCGTATGCAATTACCTTTTCGCGCTGCATTAAGACACAACCCAGACCTTGAATAGATGCATCACAATACACCACAAAGTCATCGGTTCCTTCCGGAAGAGCTAAAATAGGTGCACTGCAAAGTTTCTGCTTAAGATGTTGAAATGCTGACTCCTGGTTATCGCCCCAGTTATAGGCTTTACCCTTTTGAGTTAAGGCAGTGAGAGGTTGTGCAATCTTAGAGAATCCCTCGATGAATCGCCGATAATAACCAGCCAATCCCAGAAATTGTCGCTCCTCAGTCGGAGTCGTCGGTGCTGCCCAATTCTTGATGGCTTCAATCTTTGATGGATCGACATGTATCCCCTTCTCGTTAACCACATGTCCTAAGAATTGAACTTCCCGGATCCAGAATTCACACTTGGAAAACTTAGCATATAGCTGCTCTTTTTTTTAGTAACTCCAGGATTAAACGTAGATGTTCCTCCTTGTTCTTGGAATAAATGAAGATATCATCAATGAAAACGATGACGAACTGATCAAGGTAGGGTTTACACACACGGTTCATGAGGTCCATGAATACCGCGGGTGCATTGGTTAATCCGAAAGGCATAACCATAAACTCATAGTGGCCGTACCTTGTCCTGAAAGCAGTCTTAGAGATATCCTCATCTCGGACTCTCAATTGATGGTAACCAGATCTAAGATCTATCTTGGAATAGAAGCTTGATCCTTGGAGTTGATCAAATATATCATCTATGCGGGGTAGAGGATAACGATTATGGGTCGTTACTTTGTTCAGCTCACGATAGTCGATGCACATGCGGAAAGTCTCATCCTTCTTTGTTGACAAATAGGACTGGAGCTCCCCATGGCGATGAGCTAGGTCGGATGAAATCTTTATCCAACAAATCTTGCAGTTGTATGGATAGTTCTAGAAATTCACTAGGTGCAAGTCTACAGGGTGCCCGAGCAATAGGCGTTGCTCCGGGTGCTAGATCAATTTGGAATTCGACTTGACGATGCGGCGGAAGACCAGGCAGATCTTCGGGAAATAATTCCGGATAATCACGAACGATCGGTATGTCGTCAATCTTCTTCTCCTCATATGGCTGCTCGGCGACGAGAGCCAGAATGTCAGTATGACCTTTAAGTAGACATTTCTGCGCTTTCATGAAGGATATGATGCTTATGACTGCACCACTCCTTTTGCCTTAGACAAAAAGGATTTCCCCTCTAAGGAGAGGAAGGCAAATATTTTTGTCACAACAGTTGGTCTCAGGTCGATTCTTGGATAACCAATTCATACCGACAATAAGGTCGAAACTGCCAAGTGTAACTGGCAGAAGGTCAATGTCAAGTTTATGACTAACCAATGCTAGTTTACATCTGTAAGAATGCGAGTTGTTTCGATTTTCTGAGCGTCTGCTATCTCAATAGTATACTTGGCTTTTAACAGAGCTGGAGCACTACACACTAATATGGGGTTTGTGAAGTCATACTGAGGCTTCTAGTGAGACCCGTGCTTATAAAGCAAGTGTCAGTCAATGCATAGGCTAAGAGAATAGGTTCACATGTAAGAATGAAAAGTCTAATGAGATATAGATTCCAGTAGCATAAGATATAGGATGTATGTCTAAGTAGTTGCGTTCAACTGATGGTTGGTTAGGTTAAATCTTCGTTTCCTAATGTCATTGGATCAACAGGATCATTTCGTGAAGAAAGAAATCCGTTTACAGGATTGAATATGCTGGGGTAAAATTCGAAGTTAGACTAAGGATTAGTCACAAGATGAGGTAATAAGGTCAAATGCGATCTATTGTTGGAGTGTAAGGAATAACGTGTTAGCATAGAAAGAATTTCTCAAATTCGGTGTACATAGTTGGAATCGATAAGTTTGCTATGAGATTCTATTAGAGTTTCAATCAAGATGGTTTCTATGATCACGTTTAGATGAGTGTCTTAATTTCACTAAGACTCTTACATGAGTGAGAATAACATTGATGGATTTCATTAATGATAGTTCTATGTGTCCATAGACATCTTCAACCTGATAGTCGCGTCTATCAACTGTTGAACGAGTTTAACGATACCAACTAGTCGTTGAGTAGGTTACAAGAACTTCTACTGACAGTGGAAGTTTAAGTTTGTAGATCACTGATTAGGACCATTTATCCACACACTAGGTTTCACCAGGACTTACATGCACTTCAAATTATTATTACGTGTGCACCCGTAATGATAATTTGCTTTGCATGCTCACCCTTGTTCTCCCTGTCCTGTGTCATAATGTCCTTTAGCATGTATTGATGAGTACAGAGTGTTGTCAGATATGATAAGTCATCGAAAAGCTTAGTTATCAACCATAAGTTGATCAATTAGAACTCATATCAGGATGTGTAGTCTGGAATCGTTTGATCTGAGTATTCACTCGAGTTGAAACACAATACGAGAGTCCAATCCAGCGGATTGTAAATGAGAACATGTAACCAACATGTAAATGAAATGCGACTTCGAGAAGTGAAGCTAATTCATGAATACAAGTTATAGGAAGCAGCAAGGTAGCCGTCCTTTCAACTTAGTCAAGATAGGGTTTAAGTATGCATTGAGCAATGCGTTCTCAGATTTGTGTTCGATCTATTCTCAACAGAATATCGACCAAAGACGCGAGCCCATGGCTCGGTAAAGTGATGACATCTACGTGCCAATGGATTCAGAAATAATGCGTGCAACGGTCTGCCTTCATTCGGCGTATTGTTGCTAGTGTGTACAGTAGGGACTCGCCTCCGACGATCCCAATTCCCAAGGAGATACGCGTTAGTGCTGAGTGTCGTCCATAACATGGACCTGAGAAAGCCCACCATATCCAACAGGTGATGGTGATGTAAGTGACTCCTCCGAAGGCTCCGTCTCGCTGCCCTCGAACGGGAGTGGATGATGTTCTGGTGATTCCCCGAGTGTCGCCACTGGGAATGATGATGCAATGCAAATGTTGTGTCCCTCGCCAACTGAGGGTGATACGGATGGTGTTACATACCTGCACTACAATGTATGTATAGATGTTATATATATCAGGTATGAGTGTCTGTGCCGTGTAACTAATGCATGTGTACGGTTATAGTCTAGTATGCAATCCTAGTTCTCTATAACCAATGGCTCTGATACCAATCTATCACACCCCCAATTTCAACTAACGGAGTTTTACCGTTTGGAAGGTGACACACCAGGATCTCAGTCATTAGTTACATCAAACAACACTATATGGGACTTGAAATGTCAAAACATAAAAGTTCAGAGTTAATGCGGAAGCGTAACGTTAATATGAAATCAAAAGTATTTACACGCAATCGGCGTCAATCATTGTAAATAAGTAAATTGTTTCAAATGTTTGAAATGGATAATATGACAGTAGGACTCCATGCATGTCCTAAGTGTGCAACCTGTGCCTTAGCGACCTGATAAACATGTAAGAAAAAGTGTCAACACGAGGTTGGTGAGTTCACAGGTTTCAAGTTTACAATAAGAGTGTGTTTGCCAGATTATGTACATTTAATATGCATATCTATAGGTAGCTAACCTAGGTTCATGTTTTACTATAGCACTCGCAACCGAAGCTGACTGTGTTTGTATGCCTCCTGCCAGGTCTATCAACTCTGGCACATGTGAGTAGGCTAACATTTCACCCGTTTGATATCCAATCGAGTTAGCGCGACTAACGCGGGTGGGGCTTGTCAAACCCAGTAGTACTACTAAACATTACCTCGCTAAGATCCATATTAACGGTTCGAAATAAGATGGGGACTTACTGTGATAGCATGTTACGCTTAGTCTCAACAGTGATATCATATAAAGTACCATATTCAAATAGTTGCGTCATGTTCTCTCCCCTGGCGGGAAAAACAATATTTGCTTGCGTACCTGTTTCTCCCCCACGGGGAAAACAAGTAAAAGTATGATAATTGCTGTTTCATGTTTGTTTCTTCCTTAACAGGAAAACAAGTAAAATATGTTTGTGTGTAACCATGTTTCTCCCCCAATAGTAAAACAGGTAAAAAGGGGCCGTGAAACTCACCTGCTTGGCGTTGAAGATAGTTTCACACTAGAAGTAAGTTGGAACCACGAGTGTAAGTCTCAAAAGACCTACGAATGTCCTAAAATTATAAACATATAAATTAGGAACGATAATGGGAATTGTGACTGTGACACGGAAGGAACGTCTTAAAGAACCGCACCAACAAACGAGAGTGGACGAACGTGTCCACGGGTTTAGGAATTACTTTACGCGACGAACGACATAAATAAATAAATATATATATATATATATACGAGTGGATAATATAATTAGTTATATTATTATTTAGTCTCGATTGATTTACGGCGTTATAAAATGATCTGAAATAATATAAATATATATATTATTTAATAATACGGGTCACAATTTGAGAGTAATATAAACATATTATTTTACACGAGTTTATGGCTTAAAAATAATATAAATATATTATTTTTACTTATTAATAATAATAATGTATAAATTATAAAAGGGGTATAATTTATAAAAACAAACTAATATTTCAAACCCGAGCCTACGGGTTGTTTTCCGGATTAAAACTCATTTATATAATAATATAATATCAAAAGGTTTGATTTTTATTAATTTAATAATCCAAAAAAAACTGTTTCAAAAATGAATGTGGGAGCCCGGTCTCGAACCCGGGTCTCTCCCACACACACACTGAGTTTTAACCAGTCCACCCGCTAGGGCCATCGCACAAGAATTCGGCTTGGAAATCTTTTAACGTGCGACGTTCCTAAGGTCTCTTCCCCTATCGCGACTCGTCCCCAATCTAGTCCCAATTCCATCGATTTCAATCGCGATAGAGCTAAGAATCATAGGGGTTTTGTAAATCGGTGCATGGCGAGTATGTGTGTGGATTTAATTTGAAAATCATCCTGTTTACAATCGTTGTATAGTCGATTCAATCGTCAAAACCCTAGGTATGAACAGGGAATCAATTTGATCCATTCTGATATTAAAAGATGTTGGATTCATAGGGTTTTCAATAAACAAGTGATTGCGAATCCGAATATTTGATTTAATCGTGATGAAGTTGTGTTTAAGATCAAAACCCCCAATCTGTCATATGAACAAACCCTAGGATCTGGATGTTACAGAATTCGATGTTACTTGTTTAAATTACCATAGGGCTTTCGATTAGAGGGGGTTTCGAAACTATTCAAGTAGTTTAATTAGACTGAAACGGAGTCTAGAGTCGAATTCGATCAAACTGGGTTCATATGAACCCTAGCATCTGGATTTTGATCGAACCGATGATATAAGCCCAAATTGGCATAGGGATTTCGTTTAATAGACTCAGGCGAAGCTAAGGATGAGATCAATTACCAGAATGGGTGCTGATTTGGTGGTGTTCGACTGAAACAGGCGCCGACTGTGACCCATTTGATCTCCGGCGACTTCCGTTGCTTCTCCGATGAAGTTGAATGGTGTTACAGGTTCAGTGGAGTTCGTTCAAGGTGTGCAGGTGTTTGATTACGAGTATAATGATCGAATTGATCCAATTTTGCTAAGGTTTCAATGGTTTCGGTTAAATGGAATTGATGTGGTTTAATTACAACCAAGATGGGTGTTAAAACACATTAAAACGATTCGTATAGGGTCGTGATTATTATTTCAATGCATAACCGTCGCGAATTGAATAGAATTCGAATGTTGGAATTCAATGTCAATCAAGAACATCACGGGTTGACTTTCAAAAGTCAACAAAATCAAAACTAGGTTAATTACAGGATTAGTCCTTCCGTTTTCATGCATTGAAGTTTGAAACTTGACAGAAATGGTCCCTAGGGTTTAACTTTGGTTAACTAGGTCATGGGTTTGGTTAGTTTGACTAATAAAGTCAAAGGATTTGGATTTTGACTTTTTAAAAGTCAACATAGAAGACTAGGGTTATTACATAACTAATCCCTCGAGTTTAAGTTTGAAATATTGACAGAAATAGTCCCTTGAGTTTGAGTAAAGTTAATGTTAGTTAACTTTAACTGGATTTTGTTAACGGAGTTAACTGGAAAAGTCCAGATTGTCATATCATCCCCTAGTTGAAAGAATTTTCGTCCCGAAAATTAAATAATAAAATAAAATTAAAAAAAATTTCCGGGATATCACATCATCCCCTAGTTGAAAGAATTTTCGTCCCGAAAATTAAATAGTACCTTAGGAATTTGACGCGGAGTGCTTGAACAGATTAGGATATTTGGGCATCATCTGATTCTCGCGCTCCCACGTGAATTCCGGTCCGCGTTTCGAGTTCCAACGGATTCTAACAATAGGGATTTTACTGTGCTTTAACGTTTTAACTTCCCTATCCAGAATTTCCACAAGTTCTTCGATGAAACGTAACTGTTCATCAACGTGTAGTTCCTCAAGAGGAACTGCGAGAGATTCGTCAGCTAGACATTTCTTCAAATTTGAGATGTGAAAGACGTTGTGTACACCACTCAGTCCTTCAGGTAAGTCCAGTTGATACGCTACTGGTCCGATTCTCTTTAATATTTTGAAAGGTCCAACATAACGAGGATTCAGTTTACCTCGTTTCCCGAAACGAATGACACCTTTCCAAGGTGAGACTTTGAGTAAGACCATGTCACCTACTTGAAATTCCAAAGGTTTACGACGCTTGTCGGTATAGCTTCTTTTGAAGATCACGAGCTGCTGCCATACAGTTTCTAATTTGGACGATCTTTTCAGGACCTGTGAGTTGGCTATCTCCAACCTCGGCCCAACAAATGGGAGAACGGCATTTCCATCCATAAAGTGCTTCAAATGGAGTTGCCTTGATGTTAGTGTGATAGATGTTGTTGTAGGAGAACTCCACCAACGGTAGGTGAGACTCCCAAGTGTTTACCGAAATCGATCACACAAGCTCGTAGCATGTCCTCCGGCGTATGAATGGTACATTCTGTTTGGCCATCAGTTTGAGGATGGTATGTTGTGCTCATATCTAGATGCGTGCCTAAAGCTTTGTGTAACGACTGCCAGAAACGAGAAGTGAATCGTGCATCACGATCCGAAATAATAGAGATTGGCACTCCGTGCCGAGAGACTACTTCTTTCAAGTATATTCGAGTGAGTTTATCCATTTTGTCAGTTTCTTTGATGGCTAGGAAGTGGGCAGATTTTGTTAGGCGATCAACAATTACCCATATAGTATCACATCCGGTAGGAGTTTGGGGTAATTTGGTAATGAAGTCCATGGATATTTGTTCCCATTTCCACATGGGAATTTCAGGTTGTTGCAGGAGACCGGACGGTTTTTGGTATTCAACTTTGACCTTCGCGCAGGTCAGACACTTACTAACATAAGTGGCTATATCGCCCTTCATCTTCGGCCACCAATATAGTATTTTTAGATCATGGTACATTTTATCGGAACCCGGATGAATGGAGTAACGAGATTTATGAGCTTCATCCATGATTAGTTCCCTTAAATTTCCGAACACTGGAACCCATATTCGTTCGACAAAGTAACGAATTCCGTCAGATTTTACTTCCAGTTGTGCTTCCATGCCACGTGTACCTTCTAACGGTAGGTTATCTTCGTTCAAGGCTTCAAGTTGGGCACTACGGATTCTGTCAGGCAATCCAGGGTGAATAGTGAGTTGTAACGCTCGAACTCGTTTGGGTTTCGTTTCCTTTCGGCTTAGTGCATCAGCCACAACGTTAGCTTTACCCGGATGATACCGGATCGCACAGTCGTAATCATTTAAAAGTTCAACCCAACGACGTTGTCGCGTGTTCAACTCCTTCTGCTCGAAGATATGCTGGAGGCTCTTGTGGTCGGTGTAGATGGTGCATTTGGTACCGTACAAGTAATGTCTCCATATCTTAAGTGCAAAAACTACTGCTCCCAACTCTAGGTCATGAGTGGTGTAGTTTTTCTCGTGAACCTTTAACTGGCGTGAAGCGTATGCAATTACCTTTTCGCGCTGCATTAAGACACAACCCAGACCTTGAATAGATGCATCACAATACACCACAAAGTCATCGGTTCCTTCCGGAAGAGCTAAAATAGGTGCACTGCAAAGTTTCTGCTTAAGATGTTGAAATGCTGACTCCTGGTTATCGCCCCAGTTATAGGCTTTACCCTTTTGAGTTAAGGCAGTGAGAGGTTGTGCAATCTTAGAGAATCCCTCGATGAATCGCCGATAATAACCAGCCAATCCCAGAAATTGTCGCACCTCAGTCGGAGTCGTCGGTGCTGCCTAATTCTTGATGGCTTCAATCTTTGATGGATCGACATGTATCCCCTTCTCGTTAACCACATGTCCTAAGAATTGAACTTCCCGGATCCAGAATTCACACTTGGAAAACTTAGCATATAGCTGCTCTTTTTTTTAGTAACTCCAGGATTAAACGTAGATGTTCCTCCTTGTTCTTGGAATAAATGAAGATATCATCAATGAAAACGATGACGAACTGATCAAGGTAGGGTTTACACACACGGTTCATGAGGTCCATGAATACCGCGGGTGCATTGGTTAATCCGAAAGGCATAACCATAAACTCATAGTGGCCGTACCTTGTCCTGAAAGCAGTCTTAGAGATATCCTCATCTCGGACTCTCAATTGATGGTAACCAGATCTAAGATCTATCTTGGAATAGAAGCTTGATCCTTGGAGTTGATCAAATATATCATCTATGCGGGGTAGAGGATAACGATTATGGGTCGTTACTTTGTTCAGCTCACGATAGTCGATGCACATGCGGAAAGTCTCATCCTTCTTTGTTGACAAATATGACTGGAGCTCCCCATGGCGATGAGCTAGGTCGGATGAAATCTTTATCCAACAAATCTTGTAGTTGTATGGATAGTTCTAGAAATTCACTAGGTGCAAGTCTACAGGGTGCCCGAGCAATAGGCGTTGCTCCGGGTGCTAGATCAATTTGGAATTCGACTTGACGATGCGGCGGAAGACCAGGCAGATCTTCGGGAAATAATTCCGGATAATCACGAACGATCGGTATGTCGTCAATCTTCTTCTCCTCATATGGCTGCTCGGCGACGAGAGCCAGAATGTCAGTATGACCTTTAAGTAGACATTTCTGCGCTTTCATGAAGGATATGATGCTTATGACTGCACCACTCCTTTTGCCTTAGACAAAAAGGATTTCCCCTCTAAGGAGAGGAAGGCAAATATTTTTGTCACAACAGTTGGTCTCAGGTCGATTCTTGGATAACCAATTCATACCGACAATAAGGTCGAAACTGCCAAGTGTAACTGGCAGAAGGTCAATGTCAAGTTTATGACTAACCAATGCTAGTTTACATCTGTAAGAATGCGAGTTGTTTCGATTTTCTGAGCGTCTGCTATCTCAATAGTATACTTGGCTTTTAACAGAGCTGGAGCACTACACACTAATATGGGGTTTGTGAAGTCATACTGAGGCTTCTAGTGAGACCCGTGCTTATAAAGCAAGTGTCAGTCAATGCATAGGCTAAGAGAATAGGTTCACATGTAAGAATGAAAAGTCTAATGAGATATAGATTCCAGTAGCATAAGATATAGGATGTATGTCTAAGTAGTTGCGTTCAACTGATGGTTGGTTAGGTTAAATCTTCGTTTCCTAATGTCATTGGATCAACAGGATCATTTCGTGAAGAAAGAAATCCGTTTACAGGATTGAATATGCTGGGGTAAAATTCGAAGTTAGACTAAGGATTAGTCACAAGATGAGGTAATAAGGTCAAATGCGATCTATTGTTGGAGTGTAAGGAATAACGTGTTAGCATAGAAAGAATTTCTCAAATTCGGTGTACATAGTTGGAATCGATAAGTTTGCTATGAGATTCTATTAGAGTTTCAATCAAGATGGTTTCTATGATCACGTTTAGATGAGTGTCTTAATTTCACTAAGACTCTTACATGAGTGAGAATAACATTGATGGATTTCATTAATGATAGTTCTATGTGTCCATAGACATCTTCAACCTGATAGTCGCGTCTATCAACTGTTGAACGAGTTTAACGATACCAACTAGTCGTTGAGTAGGTTACAAGAACTTCTACTGACAGTGGAAGTTTAAGTTTGTAGATCACTGATTAGGACCATTTATCCACACACTAGGTTTCACCAGGACTTACATGCACTTCAAATTATTATTACGTGTGCACCCGTAATGATAATTTGCTTTGCATGCTCACCCTTGTTCTCCCTGTCCTGTGTCATAATGTCCTTTAGCATGTATTGATGAGTACAGAGTGTTGTCAGATATGATAAGTCATCGAAAAGCTTAGTTATCAACCATAAGTTGATCAATTAGAACTCATATCAGGATGTGTAGTCTGGAATCGTTTGATCTGAGTATTCACTCGAGTTGAAACACAATACGAGAGTCCAATCCAGCGGATTGTAAATGAGAACATGTAACCAACATGTAAATGAAATGCGACTTCGAGAAGTGAAGCTAATTCATGAATACAAGTTATAGGAAGCAGCAAGGTAGCCGTCCTTTCAACTTAGTCAAGATAGGGTTTAAGTATGCATTGAGCAATGCGTTCTCAGATTTGTGTTCGATCTATTCTCAACAGAATATCGACCAAAGACGCGAGCCCATGGCTCGGTAAAGTGATGACATCTACGTGCCAATGGATTCAGAAATAATGCGTGCAACGGTCTGCCTTCATTCGGCGTATTGTTGCTAGTGTGTACAGTAGGGACTCGCCTCCGACGATCCCAATTCCCAAGGAGATACGCGTTAGTGCTGAGTGTCGTCCATAACATGGACCTGAGAAAGCCCACCATATCCAACAGGTGATGGTGATGTAAGTGACTCCTCCGAAGGCTCCGTCTCGCTGCCCTCGAACGGCAGTGGATGATGTTCTGGTGATTCCCCGAGTGTCGCCACTGGGAATGATGATGCAATGCAAATGTTGTGTCCCTCGCCAACTGAGGGTGATACGGATGGTGTTACATACCTGCACTACAATGTATGTATAGATGTTATATATATCAGGTATGAGTGTCTGTGCCGTGTAACTAATGCATGTGTACGGTTATAGTCTAGTATGCAATCCTAGTTCTCTATAACCAATGGCTCTGATACCAATCTATCACACCCCCAATTTCAACTAACGGAGTTTTACCGTTTGGAAGGTGACACACCAGGATCTCAGTCATTAGTTACATCAAACAACACTATATGGGACTTGAAATGTCAAAACATAAAAGTTTAGAGTTAATGCGGAAGCGTAACGTTAATATGAAATCAAAAGTATTTACACGCAATCGGCGTCAATCATTGTAAATAAGTAAATTGTTTCAAATGTTTGAAATGGATAATATGACAGTAGGACTCCATGCATGTCCTAAGTGTGCAACCTGTGCCTTAGCGACCTGATAAACATGTAAGAAAAAGTGTCAACACGAGGTTGGTGAGTTCACAGGTTTCAAGTTTACAATAAGAGTGTGTTTGCCAGATTATGTACATTTAATATGCATATCTATAGGTAGCTAACCTAGGTTCATGTTTTACTATAGCACTCGCAACCGAAGCTGACTGTGTTTGTATGCCTCCTGCCAGGTCTATCAACTCTGGCACATGTGAGTAGGCTAACATTTCACCCGTTTGATATCCAATCGAGTTAGCGCGACTAACGCGGGTGGGGCTTGTCAAACCCAGTAGTACTACTAAACATTACCTCGCTAAGATCCATATTAACGGTTCGAAATAAGATGAGGACTTTCTGTGATAGCATGTTACGCTTAGTCTCAACAGTGATATCATATAAAGTACCATAATCAAATAGTTGCGTCATGTTCTCTCCCCTGGCGGGAAAAACAATATTTGCTTGCGTACCTGTTTCTCCCCCACGGGGAAAACAAGTAAAAGTATGATAATTGCTGTTTCATGTTTGTTTCTTCCTTAACAGGAAAACAAGTAAAATACGTTTGTGTGTAACCATGTTTCTCCCCCAATAGTAAAACAGGTAAAAAGGGGCCGTGAAACTCACCTGCTTGGCGTTGAAGATAGTTTCACACTAGAAGTAAGTTGGAACCACGAGTGTAAGTCTCAAAAGACCTACGAATGTCCTAAAATTATAAACATATAAATTAGGAACGATAATGGGAATTGTGACTGTGACACGGAAGGAACGTCTTAAAGAACCGCTCCAACAAACGAGAGTGGACGAACGTGTCCACGGGTTTAGGAATTACTTTACGCGACGAACGACATAAATAAATAAATAAATATATATATATATATATATATATATATATATATATATATATATATACACGAGTGGATAATATAATTAGTTATATTATTATTTAGTCTCGATTGATTTACGGCGTTATAAAATGATCTGAAATAATATAAATATATATATTATTTAATAATACGGGTCACAATTTGAGAGTAATATAAACATATTATTTTACACGAGTTTATGGCTTAAAAATAATATAAATATATTATTTTTACTTATTAATAATAATAATGTATAGTCGATTCAATCGTCAAAACCCTAGGTATGAACAGGGAATCAATTTGATCCATTCTGATATTAAAAGATGTTGGATTCATAGGGTTTTCAATAAACAAGTGATTGCGAATCCGAATATTTGATTTAATCGTGATGAAGTTGTGTTTAAGATCAAAACCCCCAATCTGTCATATGAACAAACCCTAGGATCTGGATGTTACAGAATTCGATGTTACTTGTTTAAATTACCATAGGGCTTTCGATTAGAGGGGGTTTCGAAACTATTCAAGTAGTTTAATTAGACTGAAACGGAGTCTAGAGTCGAATTCGATCAAACTGGGTTCATATGAACCCTAGCATCTGGATTTTGATCGAACCGATGATATAAGCCCAAATTGGCATAGGGATTTCGTTTAATAGACTCAGGCGAAGCTAAGGATGAGATCAATTACCAGAATGGGTGCTGATTTGGTGGTGTTCGACTGAAACAGGCGCCGACTGTGACCCATTTGATCTCCGGCGACTTCCGTTGCTTCTCCGATGAAGTTGAATGGTGTTACAGGTTCAGTGGAGTTCGTTCAAGGTGTGCAGGTGTTTGATTACGAGTATAATGATCGAATTGATCCAATTTTGCTAAGGTTTCAATGGTTTCGGTTAAATGGAATTGATGTGGTTTAATTACAACCATGATGGGTGTTAAAACACATTAAAACGATTCGTATAGGGTCGTGATTATTATTTCAATGCATAACCGTCGCGAATTGAATAGAATTCGAATGTTGGAATTCAATGTCAATCAAGAACATCACGGGTTGACTTTCAAAAGTCAACAAAATCAAAATTGGGTTAATTACAGGATTAGTCCTTCTGTTTTCATGCATTGAAGTTTGAAACTTGACAGAAATGGTCCCTAGGGTTTAACTTTGGTTAACTAGGTCAAGGGTTTGGTTAGTTTGACTAATAAAGTCAAAGGATTTGGATTTTGACTTTCTAAAAGTCAACATAGAAGACTAGGGTTATTACATAACTAATCCCTCGAGATTAAGTTTGAAATATTGACAGAAATAGTCCCTTGAGTTTGAGTAAAGTTAATGTTAGTTAACTTTAACTGGATTTTGTTAACGGAGTTAACTGGAAAAGTCCAGATTGTCACAACATGCCCTTAAGTTAACTTTAACTGGATTTTGTTAACGGAGTTAACTGGAAAAGTCCAGATTGTCACAACATGCCCTTAAGTTGCTCAATCATGTCAAAGGCATCCAGGTCCTCCATGCTCTTTTGGAGCTCACAGGACATGCAGGCTAGCATAAGGCAGGCCACCTCAGTGGCATCATCTCTTTGTTTTTCCCAGGCCTTACGAGCGGCAGCCGTGTTACCATCGGGTGCCTCAGGGACTGGTGCATCGAGAACATAGAGCTTCTTGGCCATCTTAAGAACTATTCTCATATTGCACTGCCACGAGAGAAAGTTGGTGTTATCCAGCTTTTCATTCTCAAGGATAGACTTGAGAGCGAATGAGTTATTAGTATTTTTATTTTCAGTAGACATCTGTCAAGATAAGCAAAGAAAATAAATCAGTATAAAGAAAGTGAAAACTCCTTATTAATTTATGACCCAATTACAGAAATTAGAATAAGGAGTGAGAATCTAGCTAAATTAGTCACTAACGGTAGCTGTGGCATACAACATTAGTAAGTGGGTAACTAGACTGACAATTAGTGTCAATTGTGGAAAGATGCACAACTCTCGTGTATGAGGCCGCTAAGACAAGACATGTCTATGCATTGATACGTTTAGCCTCATCTATGCCCACTTTTAATCTCTTGACAGCTGGGGCATGTAACAAGAGAGAAAAGTAATAGTCGTCCTAAAACAAGTACTTGCGGAAGGGCCGGATGTGTCAACGAAACCCTTGCGCCTTGGAAGGATAAACTACGCATCCAGTGCGGTGCTGTGGCTCCAAACACCGATGTTTCGTTTTATGCTCCAAGTGTTCCTTATAATATGATGGCATAGACCATTGGTTTTAAATATTGGTTCCAATTTTAGTGTTTACCGAATAGGGTCAAACACAACGAATGATTAAATCATACGTGTGTTGTAAAAGCCAGTTTTACTATTTAAAGTCATGACAAATTTGATGAACCCTTTCGTCTCTCAGGACACTTAATTTTAAATAACCTATTAAAACTAAGTTTGTCGCGACTTGAATAACCAGTTAATAGTTGAAAACTATTAAGTTATAAGTTTTGAAATTAAATTTAGTTTAAATTGCAAAACTTTAGCGGTTATTTATTTTATAAAAACAAGCCAGTTGTTATTTTTATAAAATTCTACAAGTTGTAAAATTAGAACTTGTGGTGACAGATTGTGACATTTTAAAACTCCTTTTAAAACGTTTGGTGTTTGGTTGGTTTATAATAAATTTAAGTTATAGAAAAATAAAATTAAAAGCAACCATAAAGCAAATAAATATGTAAATCTTTTAGGGACAAGTTTGTTTGATCTTGCTAGAGCCAGTTAGCAAGACCAAACGGGTCACGGGGTCCACAAAATTAAAACAACCACAAGGATGGACTTCCGTGCATCTAGTCGTCTCGGATGACTCCCACTGACTCCATGATTCCTGTTGCGTCCTCAGATTTGTCTTCGGGTTTTTATTACATTACATAAAATAAAAAAAAGCCTATTCTATTACAACTTTGAGCCATCAAAAGTGGGCCAAAACCATAAAACCAAAAAGCTGAATAATAAACACAAACAACTCAATCACATGGGTCGGGCCAGATTTACATATTCAACACAATCACATACGGGCAATATATTTGGTCAAATAAAATAAAATCGACCAAACTAATAAATAAAAAAATTGCCCCAAAAACAGATCAGAAACTTCAAGATAGTTAAAGTTTGTGATTAATCTAACCGGTGAAACCAGACCGGTTCCGATTTGCGTGTTATAACCCAGGCTCTGATACCACTTTTGGTATTCAGTGGTGATCAGTTTGACTTTTTATTAAAACGAGTTTTGACAGAGAAATTAATTAATTCAGTTAATTAATAAATACGCAGCGGAATATAAAATCATAACCTATTTAACAGCACTGACAAACCGAACAGGATCTGGTTATGAACACGCAAACACAACAGAAAAACAATTAATCTACTGATAAGATTAATTATACATTAGTTGTTAATGATTAACCGGTTGAGACACCTAAGTACAACGAGCCGATGCTAGATCACGAACCAAAACGGGAAAGACAGAAAGCGCCGAGGCTGGCCAAAAACGGGCAGACAGCGGCTGGTTTGGTGGCCGAGAGTCGCGAGGCAAAAACCCTTTCTTTTTTGTTTTTGTCGACAGCCACACAAGAAGTCCACAAAAAAAATATCTTCTTGCGGCTGCTTTGTATCTCTCGATCCTAGATTAGCTTTTTTAATATATATATATATATATATATATATATATATATTAATTACTCTAATCCTTTTAACCTAATAAAAACATACCGAGCCTAAACCCAATAGTTACTATTAAAGTCTAAAAAGCATTTAATTTGTTTTAATAAAAGATTAAAACAAATAAATATAAATTATTATTTATAAACATGTATAAATAATAAATCCCGTGTAACGAATATATATAAAATATATCGTCTCGCTAATAGTTCGTAATTACCAGTTAAGCGGGTTAAGTGGATTTAAATGTTCGTTGCCCTAGGTGTAACTCTTACGGGTCATAGCTCGGTCAGCCGCGTTGTCCATTGGGTCGGTCCATAAAATCCAACATCGAGGACTTCGGTCTTGTTGCATTTTAAGGAAGACGAATGAAATATGATATAAGGCAGATATCATACTTTGATGTTTTCACACGGTGCGGAATTATATAAGAGATGTTTCATTTATATACAACTAGGTTAGAAACCTCGTATATTATACGGGTTAAATAAATGTAATGTTATATACTTAGTAATAAAGATTTACATGTTACATATTTATAACATATTACATAGTTTTTTAATACAAATTTTAGAAACGTTATATAGTTAGTTTTTAAAAATGATTTATAAAAAAATTAAAGAAATATTCAATTTATAAAAATGTTTTATGAACAAACCTAATTTTTTTTAAATAAAAAACATTTTATAAAAAAGAATTATAGAAATCATTATCATTTAATAGGAGAGAGAAGGAAGAAACAAAAAATTATAAAAATAATTAAAGAAATTTATATAATTGATAGGAGAGAGAGACAGGAAAAAAAGTTAAGGATGCATAAGAGAGTTACAAGTATCCCACTAAAACCTTTATTTATTATTTAGTATAGATGAGATTAAACTTTTAATTATTTCGGGGTGAGATATAGTTTGCTATATTGGACAAGAAGTCAAACTTTTAATTTTTCATTTATGCATGATAAGACTAAACGTAATGCATGGGTGAAGGGCCGGGCGTGGTGCCACCTCACCCATCACAGGCGTGGAACACCGCGCCGGGTGGGGGTGGGGGTGAGGGCGGGCGTGGAGGGGGCTGGGTGGTGGTGTTCACCGACGTGAGAGGTGGGACTCGGTCAAAACTAGTTGTTGACTAGGTCAATATAGCCGTTGGGGCTATGATTAAATTAAAAAAATAAAAATTTAAACTATTTATATATACAAACCAATTACCACTTCTTTTAAAACGTACACTCTATATATTTATAAATACTCTCTACTTGTTTCAAGTTTCAATGGATTTATCTTCATCATCGGATTCATCAACCGACTCATCGGATGATGAAGAGCTTTTCGTGAGTGCGGTTCAAGCGTTGGTGATTTTTATAAATCATCTAGTCAAAGAATCATCTTCTAGAGTTTCAAGACGAGTCCGAGTCAACCGGGATCGTGCGGCTGCAAATGATCTTCTAGTGAGAGATTATTTTACAGAAAATCAAAAATTATAACGAGAAATCTTTTAAACATCGGTTTAGAATGAGTCGTCCGTTATGCCTTCGAATTGTTGGGGATTTAGAACGCGAGTTCGAATATTTCCAACAAAAATATGACTCCCGAAGGAGGCTTGGGTTCACTGCTTTACAAAAGTGTACGTCGGCAATTCGACAACTCACGTACGGGAAGGCTGACTCAATGGATGACTATTTGAAGATGGCGGATAAAACATGGCGTGATAGTCTTTTCCATTTTTGTGAAGATATTTCTTGTGTGATAGTCTTTCCATTTTTCTAAACTAATTTAGTATGGTAAAATATAAATTACTTGGGGTAATGTGTAGGTATAATTAGCTTGTACGGGAAAAAATATTTAAGGAAACCAACGAAAGTTGATATACAGAAATTGTACGACGCACATGAGTCTGTCCATGACCTTCCGAGGATGCTTGGTAGCATCGACTGCATGCATTAGGAGTGGGATAACTGTCCTAATGCGTGGCGAGGTCAACACCAACGTGGAGACCATCCTCGGCCCACATTAATGCTCGAGGCCGTTGCATCGAACGATCTTTGGATTTGGCATGCATTCTTTGGTGTTGCGGGATCAAACAATGATATAAATGTTTTAGATTAGTCACCCGTTTTTGACGATATCGAGAACGGCGTTGCACCCGGGTCTTCTTTTATTGCTAATGACGATGAATACAATTTTGGTTATTATTTGGGTGACGGTATTTACCCAGAATATTCTACTATTGTCAAAGCATTTACCTGTCCGCAAGAAATGGATAAAAAAAGATGACACTTTAAAAGAACTCAAGAGTCGGCGAGAAAAGATATCGAACGAGCATTCGGTGTCTTAAAAAAGAAATGGCATATAATTAGTCATCTCGCACGTATGTGGACGAAAGAGAAAATTCGAAACGCAATGTATGTTTGTCTGATATTACATAACATGATTATAGAAGATAAAGGGCGAGCTATCTGCACAGATTATGATGAGGACGAGCCGACTAATATAGAAATAACAAACGAACAGAGACAAGCAAACCATCGGATAATCCGTTGTTCGAAAACTCATACAAACCTTAGAACTAATCTGATAGAGCATCTATGGAGTAATCGTAATTATCATTAGGTTTTTATTTATTTGTTGTTTGTAATCCAATTTATTAAATTAAATTATGTTTTTTATTTATTTGTGATTTAAATAGCATTATTTTTTAATATCAATAATATATATAAATAAATTAAATTAATTAAATTAAAAAATAATAATTATGTAATTATTAAAAAACTGGCCACCTTCACCCCACCATTACACACCTGGGTGAATGTGAGAGTGAGTTTTGACACTGTCTACGTGGCGCCTAAGTGACACGGGGTGTGCTCTCACCTTCACCCTAGCATTACTCATAGTCTAAGTTGAACTTTTATTTTGTTCTCTTTTTCGGTATTTAATTATGTTATCTGCATTTAACCTTCAAATAAAATTCCTTTGTATATATAATTTTACAAGCAGTAAGTGTAAACTATTTATCAAGTAATGAAAAAAATAAAATAAATAAAAGGTAAACTTATAAATCTTGATTAATTATTAGAAAATTTCCAGAGCAATTAGAATTTTAATACGAGTATAAGAGCATTTGCAATTGTCTCTATTAGCCCACAAACGTCTCTCTCCAAGCTACAGTTCTCTCCCTTTCTCCATCAATGGCGTCCGTGTAGCTACAGTTCTCTCCCTTTCTCCATCAGTGGCGTCTGTATAGTGTAGCCACGGACATTTCCTTGGAAACACACCCCGTCTGTAGACAATCACTGTCACAATGGATTCGTGTCGGCCCACGGACCACCCATTGCGGGGGGTCTAATGCAACATTAAGAGGGTATCCCACTAACCAATGGTCTAGACTTCTAGTCCCATGGCACCCAAAGAGTAGTTTCAAGATGCCATCTGGTCCATATGGACTAGTCTCAAGGCACCCTCTCGTCCCCACGGCTATCCATGATGATGTAAACAATTAGATAACTAGTGTATCTATGTATTTGTAGCAATTCTGATAATGTATACAATACAAACAAGGCCTATGTATTTGTATCCACAATGGGCTAAAATGAAACTACACTTATTTAGATATACACCCCTAAGCCGCTAATCCACCTATTATGTTCATAATACATTGATAACAAAACCGAAAAATAAGTCACAATGCAAACCAAGGTATCCTAAACACAGTATTGATCATATATAAATAAACACAACCATTGGATCTCTCCAGTTTCATCTTGTTCTTGAATGTTGCACAATCTTTTCCACTTTTGGTATAAACATGACCAATTGGTTTTTGTTGCATTTGTGTGGCATGCTCCTAGATTACATGTACAGATTTTCGGTATATTCTTGTGAGATAAATCATTCGTGGAGATCGCTTGGGAAGTTCACATCACATGATCACCATCGCGTTCACCTGCATTACTTCTTTTTGTGATTAAGGTTGGTGGGTATCCCTTGAAAAAATCCATATGTAAGAAAAGCTAATAATAATTAAGATCTTTGGTGGCCCATGAAAATAGCAAGGTTTGACTCGACATGCAGTTCTGTAGAACTGTGAAAGAAAGATTAGGGGTGTAAACCAGCCGAACTGCACGTGAGCTACTCCAGATCAGCTTGTTAAAACTCGAATCGAGTCAAGCTTAAACGACCCGAGCTCAAGCTTATATCAGGGCTCATTTAATAGCTCGAGCAGGCTCGCGAACCTAAACGAGCTTTTTATTTATATATTTTTATTATATTTTTTTATGATAAAAATAATTAAATAATATATATTATGTCATATATAAAAATTATAATTATAAATATATAAATAAAGTAAATAAATAATTAATAAATATTAAACGAGCCGAGCCCGAGCTTGAAAAACTACTCACAAGCCGAGATCGGGCATGGCTCGGCTCGTTTACACCCTTAATGGAGATCGCTCTCCACCGGGGATAAAATGGATGGGTTGGGTAATATGTCATTAGATTATAAGAACTATATTGTTTCAATAAGAATCTATTTCTCCATTAAATGATATCATCTGTTTTATGCATTAAAAATGAAATTTGGATGAGCAAACTTTTTTATTTCACATTTTTGTGGATCGAAATTGCCACCTCTGCAAATTAGCAACTACAAACAACTAATACTTCAGCATGGAAATATGGGAATAAAAACAGATCCTTTGACTTAAACAATCAGGTTATTTCCAGTAAAAGTATGTTTTATCAAGTCAACGAATGAGGCCGCATGCAAATAAATTACCTTTTGCGTTTGCTCTTCAAGACTGTAGAAGAGGAAGGATTGCTGTGCCAGTTGCGCTTCCTCTGATTGATAAACCAATTGTTTATCTGCTTCAGCTGTAGGCCTGTTTCCTGAACCAACCGTGCCTTATCTTCTTCCTGCACAATAAAACAATTAAAAAACTTACAAGTGGGAAGATGGACGGGTAAACAGGTCATTTTTATTACGGGCCGGATAGGGTTGACCCACAAACACTTCTTTCGATATTAAGGTTAGAAGTAATATTTTGGAATAATAATTTGGATATTTGAAGAAAACAATATATGAGGTTGGATGCATTTGACCAGTTTCAACCCATTCGACCCATTTCCCTTTTAGATAATCTCTTTTCTAATTTGACCCGTTTGATAGAATAAATATAAAGTTCACTGACATGTCTAGCCTTACATAACTTTTCCCTTAGTTTTACTTATTTTCACATTAAGAGTATAAGACTCTTATCATGTTAATATGAATTACCCCCCAACATATCTGTTAGAATATATATTAGTGTTAGCCGTCATTAGGGGTTAGGCCCATTAGTTAAAAGCCCATTAGGGTTCTTGGATCTCTTTCTATATATACAATACATGTAACATTGTATTATAAAATTATCTCAATATACTCTCTCTTTTACCTTCACAGAAAATATGAGCACATGATTTGAAATGAAATTTAAAAACTTACAGTAGGGTATGGCCATTTGGCATGTGATTGCCACCAAGCTTTTAGAACAGAGGTAGTATCACCAGGTAGTTTCCCGGCCCTCCGCTTACGTAATATTTCCTCTCTAATGTCCACAATCTTCTCTTTGTAACCCTAATAGCAAAATGATAGAACCAAATAACTTAAAAGAATAAAAAAATAGGCATTTAAACAGCTGCCAAGTTCATATGATATATTGTCAAAAGTTATGTTGCAAAGATATGAACATGGGTGCATGTTAAGTGGATTATAATTAATTGTGTCTGTGTGTAAACTTATATACTCTAAAACAAAACCTATAAAAGAACAATGTACACAAGTTCATGTCGGAAACATGTCAAAACCCAAAACGGAAAATATATTGTACGGGCACAAGCAGGTTAGTTTGAGTACTAAACACCTTCTGCCAAAAAAATTACTATTTTTAAAACTGATTGCAAAAATACTAGTATTTCAATAATATATAATTTTTTAAAGTATAATGATTTTGGAGGTTTTATCCATTAAAAATATGCACTTAGGTAGACTTTCGACCTGTTCAACCCATTTCAGGTTCAGATAATCTTTTCGATTCACGTGTCCCTTTTTATTCATGGTCTATAATTCAGGAATACAATCACCAAACATTTTTAATGGGTGATTTGGAATAATATTAAAAGGATTTCAGAGTCACCTGTTTTAGTTCATGCTTTAGTTCTTGCCTTACACGCTCCATCAATGATCTCTCACTCTCTGTTGGGACAAGAGGGCCGAATCCCATGCTGTCTTGTCCATCTAGACTTCCATCAAACAAATTGACATCACTATCTACTAGATCTTCATCGTCGTCAGACATCGTTGCACCTGTTCCTTCTCCAGGAGATACTCCTGTTCCCAGTAAAATTTAGGTTTCGTCTAATTACAGTTGTGGTCAAAGGTTGACTAAGTTCGATTCAATATCACCATTTAGAAGAAAATAATTTAACCCGAGCATGCAACATTGTTGGAAAATTTTGGATGCATCACCTGTTAAGCTTTGTAACGACTGCTCAATCTCCCAGCAGGCCATAACTGCTTCCATTGCATGGACTCGGACATGTTGTTGTAATTGTTCTTTAAAAGAACAAAGCAACAGAACATAATGTGTCTGCATTGCAATACGGTGGAAATAAAAGAGTGCATAATCTAATTTTTACATGAAGCAAAGGCATGTTCATAAAAAAATTACTTTCCTTGGAATGATCAATTAACCATTATATTTATCAATTACTCCTACCACAAACCATTACTTGAACACAAACACTGATATAGTCTGCATTGACCATTTCTCACTATTTTACTAATGTGCTAGGAAACATGAAAATGATTCAGAACTGTTTATCATAGTTCAGTGATCTATGCATACTGAAATAGAAAGAAGAGAAAACAGGTGCACTGGTATTTTAGAGTTTGGGATGAAAAGTAGATCACTCAATATTTTATTGTCATACACGTCAAGAAGGGAAGTGCATCTACCTAGTAGCGTATGTGGATGATATTTCTATTACAGGTGATGATTACAAAGAAATTTTTCAACTCAACCATCTCCTCAAATATTTTATCGTCAAGAAGGGAAGTGCATCTACCTTAGTAGCGTATGCGGATGATATTTCTATTACAGGTGATGATTACAAAGAAATTATTCAACTCAACCATCTCCTCAAATATTTGCTGAGTAAGGACTTGGGGAAGTTGAAATACTTTCTTGGCATCAAGGTAGCCCAATCAAGAACATGCATTTCTATCTTCAAAGAAAATATGCAATGGATATACTGGAAGGCATGGGCATGTTGGATTGAAAAGTGTAAACCTGTGGAAACTCCTATGGACCCTAATGTTAAATTTGTTACAAAAAAGGGGAGCTACTAAAAGATCCTATGGACCCGTGTTAGAATTGAGACTGTGAATTCGAGTCATTCCGCTTCATAACAAGAAGGGAGAACATTTAAGTCTGTAAAGCTTCTTATGCGATTTCACTTTGTATAAACATAAACCATAGTGATCTTTTTGGATCCTTTTTCCCAAGGAATATGATTAGTGTATAGAACAAAATTTTGGTCACGTGATTTGTGAAATTCGAAGGTGAAGTTTATAATATTTTGTTATTGACATCTTATCATGAAACATAGAATATCATTGGGTTGAAATGGAAAGGAATGTAGAATATGAGGAGTTAGAAGCAACTGAAGAAATGTAGTTGCCATCCTATCTGAAAATATAAGTTATCTTTTTGAGAACACCAAAAGAAAATTTGAGGTTTAGATCGTTGTTTTAGTTAAATACTACAAGAATATTAAAAATTATGAAATTTCTAAGAAAACGATGTATAACTTTTACCTATCAAGTTTCATTGCAACAGCCAACAAGCACTAGGAAATGAAAGAACAAAACACATAGAGAGAGAGATTGCAACTTCATCAGACAGAAGACTAAACAGTGATGCATTATGATTAGCTTCGTCGACTCAAAAGATCAGTTAGCAAATATTCTCACTAAAGCCGTAAGGAGGCCTCAGATCGGTATATTTGTAACAAGACAGGAGCATATGATATAACCGCTCCAGCTTGAGGGGATTATAGGTTGATTCTAGGACTACAGAAGGCTGATTTCCTAATAATAGAGATGTTAAGGTAGTTATTACTGTCCTATTTTCCATATTTGAGGGGATAATCAAGATTTGTCACTTATTCTTACTCTCCTATCTCCTACTTCCTTTTTATCTAGATTATCAGTGGTTTGCTAGTGATTTATGTCTTAAATCGAACAACAAGAGGATTTTAATTCATCTGATACACAAACAGGTTAGCGATTCATCGGAACTAGAAACAATTAACGAATTTTTTTTAACAAATCTAACCTAATAATCCATAGCAACGTACAGATTTAGAAGCTAAAACGAACATAACATAACATAAGAAAAAGAGAAGGAAAAAAACAGTACCATAAACTGATCGAGCTCCTTATCATCATGATCAAGAGTACCATGGTCTGCAAGAGCCGAATATTTCGAAACTACCTGCTGCGACTGCGCGAGCTGTGCGTCAATTCTCGGTAGCTGATCCACCGGCGTGGCGATGCGCAAACAAGCAACATGAGCCGCTAACAACTGCTCGTACAACGGATGCGACAATATCTCTGCTTTTTGAGTCGCAAATTGCCAATTCATCAAGGCTCCGGCGCCGTCGCCGGTACCTACCTCAGTCTCTGCCACCTGTAAATGTGACGGTTTCATTATTGTGAGAAACGTAACCGACGGATTTTTGTTTAGAGGAACCAAACTTTCCGTGGCTGCTTGGGTTTGTCATGAATGTAATATCTCTGTCTATGATGCACAAAATATAAAATTATTCCTACTTCAAAAATAAAATAAATGGAAGAAAGTAAATTATTATTGACAAAAAGGCAACAGCGTTAAAAACGCCTTTTCTGTCCTTTCATCGAAAAATTAATAATATTATATCACGGTCAAATGTACCGAAGGTAAAATATTTCTTTATTTTATTTATATTTCTATATTAATTATATTAATTATGATAATAAAACCCTAAAAATATAACTCGTGTTCTTTTTACTATTTGAAATACTAAGGGTGAAACAGGTGGACTCGGGTGGGGCATCGGGTGGGCTCGGGTAACACGGGAACACCGCCGCAAGTGGCGCAGTTATGTTTGCAGGTTGAAAATCGGGTTAATGAACTCGTGGATGAAGCCGTTGTGAGAATGTTGGGTTGGTTGGTTCAACGAGTTCATTCGAGTAATATGAATTGGCATTACATGGTTGGTTGGTTGGTTGAGGGGTAACTTTTGGTTGTGCCTTCCACCCTAAACCCTAAAATAATAAACCAATGTCAGCTATAAGGTTATGGTCTTGAACTTTATGGTCTTGAACTTTAGGTTTAAGGGATTACTTCTTTAGTACTTATTGTTCACTCAAATGTAAAACATGTAGAGCCTGTTTGGTTTATAGGAAATCATGGAATTGAAATTTAAATTTCAATTCTTGACATGTATGTTTGGTTAAGAGAAGGAATTGAAACTGAAATTAATACTAATTAAATCCCTTAACTAATGAAATTCAAAATTCTTTCTCATTTCAATAGAATTTAGAATCTTTCATCATTTTAAAAAGTAATTTTGTTTTTTAGGTATTTTTATATTACAATTTCATTAACAAATATCATAACCAAACACATTATGAGTTTCAAAGTAATCTTTTAAATACTAAATCCAATTCTAATGAATTTCGCGAACCAAACACCCCCTTAGTCTTTGAAATGGATGGATGTTAAAAAGTTTCATCAAGAACATGTGAAAAGTCCATTTTAGGTTTATATCCTGCTCCCCTCCTCTATCTAAAATACGCCCAGTTCTCCTCACTGGCAATGTCACCCCTCTCAGCGGCAGCACCACCACCATCCCCAGCTGCCTCTTCTTGTGTGTTTGTGTTGTTGGATTCTTTTGCGATACAGGTGAGTGGTCGTCAAATTTCGAAATTTGCATCCATCTCTGGATTCCTTTCGTGATTCAGCAACAGTTGTTGACTCGTCTTGAAGTACTCAACACCACGATTCATGTTGCCATGGCTAGGTTTGGAAGACGATGAATCTCCCCAAGTCGTCGACCACCATCGGTCTTTCTAGAGATGATGAATCTCCAGGTGCCAGAAAATCCATCTCATCGCAGCCCTCGGGTATTGATTTTGTTGAAAATTTTGGGTGAAAACATTTGGTTTTCACTCGGTTACAAAAAACAGTTATAAAAATGATTTTTTGTCAACTTTGGACAGAAATAAATATATGCAAACGATGTCTTTTTACCTATTTCTTTCTGGGTTTGTGTTCTATGATGTGAGGGCTTCGCAACGAATAAAAACCGCGTCCAAAACGGAGCTAAAATGAATGAGATATTGATGCTCAAAGTTTGGTGTTTAGGGCTATGTAAAGATGCGAAAATTGGAAGAAAAAGTGTGGAAACTTGTCCCACATAGGTTGGGGGATCAATCTTGAAGTGGTATATTAGTGGGAGCCTACTAAGAAATTTGTTTCATTTAAGGCAAACACTAGTAGGACCCTATAGGATGCGAAACACCCTAATTTGAAATCGCGTACGCTGTGCGTTGGGCGTTTTGATGATGCACTTGGCACACTCGCGTTACGCTGTGAGCCTCCTTAGTATTTTTGAAGGTTAGTGTGAGATCAGTTGCCTCGGCCTACTCATGAGGAAATCTGGTCAGCATGATCAGGTTACTCAGGAAAGTCAATCTACTCTGGAGGAGGAAATCTGGTCAGCATGACCAGTTCACTCAAGAAAGCCAATCTAATCCGGAGGAGAAAATCTGACCAGGATGATCAGTTCACTCAGGATATCCATTCTACTCATGAGGAGAAAATCTAGCCAGCATGATCGTTTCACTCGGGAGAACCATAGTTGTCAATAACGCTTGTAGCGGGAGCTATAGCGCGCTACATAGCGAATCGATTAGTCACCGCTATCTCCATTTCTCGAGTGAATAGCGACCCAATAGCGTTTTTTCTTTTTTTAAAATTTTTTTTAATTGTTTTTTTAATTTTTTACTTGATTAATATAAATAGGGTTGCTAATAACCCTAATATATGAAGATTTAAATGATTATTGATTATAATTGCTACAAATCCTACAATAGTTGAATATAAAATATTTCTGAAAATTTCTAGCAGTGTATCGCTAAACGTGAAATAGCGTCCGCTATTTACCGCTATTCGCTACGTAGCGTATAGGTGGCTTGTCGTTATTTACCGCTATTCGCTATTGACAACTATGCGGAGAACCAATTTATTCAGGAGGAGGAAATCTGGTCAGCGTGGCCAGTTACTCCTGAGTAACAAGATCAGTTCCACAGCTTCTGTTACACAGAATCTTGAAACATATATCAGTTACGATTTGGAGAATTAAAACAGAATAAAATGCATTGAAGACGTTTAATGCAAATTATTTTAGTTTTAATTATATTTAAACTATTTCGACTTTCTTTCCCCTATAAATACCAATGTGCTCCTTGGTTGAGAAACATCCCAGGTATCCCAAACACAACACAACAAAGCTTTTATTCTTCCTACTCTTCTACTCTCAAGGTATTCTTTCGGGTGCTAAGTCCTCCCCGGCAGTACATACTATTTCGTCTATTATACCCTGAGAAATAAACAAGTTCTCTTAGGATACTCAAAATTTGTTTTAAGGGACCCGTATTGAATACGAATCATCGGCCATTTTAGTTTTTGTTTCCTCTTAATTCTTGTACTCACATGAAGATAACTCAAACATTTTCTCATGACGACATGATCCTAATGCTATAGAGAGTCATGGTTCTTTTGTTTTGGCGGATTGGCTGTTACATCAACAGCTCACATTTTCAGGTATGACAATGATTCAGTCCCTAACTGCAAATGAGTTTATTTGGGTTATGTTTTTTCTTGCTTTATTTCATTTCTGTATTGTAATTAGAATTATTAAAATTATTTTTATTTTTTTACATACAATTGAACCACCAGAAGCACCACCAAAAATCGTTTGCTTCTGATCAAAATCAAATGGATAACCATGTTTCTCCCCCCCTCCCCCAAAATTCCATGCGGGTAAATTTTTCCTTTTCCCTATTCAGTACATATATGAAGTTATCAGTGGGCAAAGGACCACTATTGCTAAAGAATCGATTCTGCTATTGTTTCCAATTTCCTTTGCTTTCCCCTTCTCACGTAATGCTTCAATTCCTCTATATATAATATACGTATGTGCTTACGTTGTGATGAGGGGCGGATCTACCTTATACCCAAGGGGTACCCTCAACTTTCGACGCGAAGTGGAATTTTTTTTAACCGTTTTTATGTTTCCTGATACCCCTGAACGAAATTTTTATACCCCTAAATTTTTTTCCTACATCCGTCACTGGTTGTGATGATTGGAGAATTTTTGTTTCAGGCAATGTTTTCAGAACCGGACCGGACGTCGAACCGGTCTCCTTACCGGTCCGACCGGTTGGACCGGATTTAAGAACCGGACGACGTCATAAATATTATAAAAATATATCAGTCTAAATAGCTTTTAATCCTTTCAAAAACCACCAACAAGTCAATTCCAATAATTTTAAACTAACAATTACCTACGAAATAAGAAGCCAAGAGACTTAAAAAAGATTAAAAAAAAAAAAAATAGTCAAGCGGTTCAACCGGTCCGACCACCCGGTTTCCGGTCCGACCGCCGGTTCAACCGGTCCGACCACCGGTTCGCTGCAGAAACGGTTCAACACATGTAACCGGACCGGTCAGACCACCGGTTCCCGGTCCGACCGGCCGGTCCGGTCCGGGTTTCAAAACATTGGTTTCAGGTGCACAGACCAAATATGTTGCCAACGCTGAATTTGACCAACATATTGTCAGAATACACATCGCATAGACTAGGGAAAATGGGTTCAGGCGATATCACATTGATATAATTACCTGAAAAATTGCTTGATTGAACTTACAATTTAGGGCTTTTGTGATGATTTCAAAATATAGTACAATTTGGAACCTAGATTTTGGTTGCAGCGGGAGGGGGTTGGGTTTCTGTTTGCTTGGTTTTTTTTATAAATGAGTCCAACAGTTTTATTTTTTCAATTTTTGTTCTTTAATATTTATAAAAGTTTAATAAATACCAAAGGGCTTGCAATCTAGTAGTATCATCATGGTATGAAATAAAGGTGGTCCTCTCAAGTGGTTAAAGGTTCTGGTCATATGGTGGACATTGGTGTAGATTAAGTTAGGATATGTGTAATGGTTCACTAAAAAGTGAAAAACGTCCCGCTATGTTAGACGGAAGAGAAACCACTAAAGTGTGTAATGGTTTTACTATCCATCATTATTAAAAATATTTTTTATTTTATTTTAAACTGCATTTATTGGTTGGATTGTGATTGCCCTGTCCTGCCCCTTTGCCCATAACACCTCAATCACGCCCAAGGGGACGGTTTTTCATGCCCCATAACTAAGCCACATCATCCACGCCCCTCCCTTCCACACCCATTACACCTTTGAGGGTGTGTGAGTTAGCCGTTCAAAAAAATAATTTTTTAACGTCCATCCATTCCAAGGACCAAATATGTTACGTTTGAGCGGAAAATGAGAGCCAAAGATGTAATATCTCAAAACTTGAGAAAAACCACAAATTTTTTTTATTATAATTTTTTTTAAACACAAATTTTTATATGTAGTTATATATATATATATATATATATATATATATATATATATATTAAAGAACATTGAGGGGAATAGTAGGGGTGTAAACAAGTCAAGTGATCGGATCGGTAAAAAGCTCGAACAAGCCGAGCCTTAACGAGCCCGAGCCCGAGCCCGATCTCAAGCCTAAAATATGGCTCGTTTAGTTATCGAGCCCGGGCTCGAGCTTTGCCTTCTAAGATCGTTTAGGCTCGCGAGCCTTAACGAGCCTAGTAAATTTTATTTTATTTATATATTTAATATATTATTCAATTTAACCCCCCTAATCGAGCTCGAGCCGAGCTTTGGCTCGTTTAAGGCTTCCTATAACCGAGCTCGAGCCGAGCTTTTGCTCGTTTAATAGTCTTGAATGAAATCGAGCCTCGTCGAGCCGATCTCGAGCTTTATTTTCGCTCCACGAGCCGAGCTCGATCCAAAAATTATAGGCTCGAACCGAGCCGAGCTCGAGCTTCAGGATAATCCCACGAGCCAAGCTCGGTTAGTGCCAGGCTCGGGCTCGGCTCGGCTCGACTCGTTTACACCCCTAGGGAATAGTGTTTATTTTGTCTTGTAGTGGTTTTTTTTTTTACTTTTGTGTTTTTTTTCTATTCCGGTTTTTTAATGTTTTGGTTTTACGGTAAAGTGACGTTCGCTTTTACGACATGGTACACTTTAGGGTTTTACGTTTAAGTAATAGTCGTTGCGACGTGTTTTTATATCTTCATTTGTGTTCGACTTATATGACGCTACGCTTTCGGGTTTTACGCCGAAGTGACGTTCGCTTTTATGATGGTATACATTTTAGGGTTTTCTGACATAGTGACAGCCAATGCAACGTTTTTTTATACATGCATTTTGATACTCGAGATCGTGTTTCCTCCGCAGCACGCGGTTGCGCAATAATTAAATAACATTTAAATGAGAAGAAGGTGAATAATTCTTTCATGTCATTTGGTTACCATGCCACGTTGTGATTAAACACAATTAATTGTTATTTTTTTTTGTTCCAGTCACATTTTTTGTTTAGATATATCCAAATGGAAATGTAAATAAAACAAAAAATAAGGTTTGTTGATATGGTTGTTTGCGCCCACGGCTGTAACCCAAGGGAACCGGGTTCGAGTCCCTGGAGAGCCTCTTGTCATTTTTTTAATCATCAATTTCTTTTATTTTTGTTTTGTTTTTATTGTTTTCGTATTATTTAACAGAAAATATAAATATGTTTTCTATTGTGGGTTTTTTTATATCGTTTGAATGTTATGTTTTTCGTTGGGTCAATAATATTAAACGGATTGTCTAAAGGGAACATTACAAATTTTAACCATCTCGCCACAACGCGTGATGTTTAAAAACCTAGTTGAAGTTTTATACCCGACCAAGAGATTATAGTTTGGTCTTCCAACGTAAGTTATAAACAATTTATTTTACCGTTAGTGATTCCAACCTAGATAAAGCATATATTTGTTACTCTAACTCTTATTTTTATATGAGAAAATTACACAGAATAGCAACAAAGTTTTTTCAAATGTCTAATTAAAGTCATTAAAAAATTTTCTATTTATTTAAGTCACTTAACTTTTATTAAATATTCCACTTTATATAATTTTTTTTATAGATATTAAAATTTGTTAAAATTAAGTGAGACAAATGTAACATATAATATATGAATCTTGATTACTATTGAGTGATTATTTTTTTTTCAAATTAACTTAAAATATGAGGTATTTGTAAAATAATAATAATAATAATAAAAATAATCAAGTTTTATAACTGTTCAATAAGTCAAATTGAAAAAAAATTCACTTAATAATAAACAAAATTTATATATGTTTCATTTATCTTACTTAATTTTTTTTAAATTAACATTTATAAAAAAATATACAAAACTGATACACTTAATAAAAATTAAAAGCAAATTGAATTTTAATAATCTAAACTATTACTCAATGGTCGATAATAATCTATACTAACAATTTGGTTGGTGACAGTCCCAACTTTCACTTTTGTTGTCAATGACAGTTATAGTAGCATAGTCATCATAGATTTACATTTACACTTGTTTTCGCTCAAAATGATGATTTTGAATGAAATGGAGAAACGTACAAGCGAAATCGAGTATAAATCTATGATGATTATGATACTGTGACTGTCATTGACAACAAAAGTAAAAGTTAGGACTGTCTCCGGCCAAACTATAGTAAGAATTATTATCGACTAATAGATAATAGTTTGGATTATTAAAATTCAATTTACTAAAACTAAATGACTTTAAAGTAAAAAAAATGAGTAAATTTAATGAGATTAGGTTACTTTAAATTAAAGTTTTTTTTACATATTTCCCCCTATTAAACTTTTAAATTACATATATTCCTAACCCCTAACTTTAATTATATATTTCTCCAATTAATTTAAAATTATCCAATTGCCCTTCACAAATGTTTAGGAAGGGGATATATGTAATAGTACTTTAATTGGTTTATTAAGGTAAAATGGTAATAAAATAAGTTATTTTAAATGAATTGGATAAATATGTAATATATAGGTTTTATGAAGAAGAAATATGTAATTAAATTTTAGAAATGGATAAATATGTAATAAATGAACTTAAAAAGGGTATATATGTAAATACTCTAAATTAAAATAGAGTAGAAGTGGGCAAGCTGGTATACTATGGACAAAATAGTCTTTTTCACGTTTTAAAATCAAAATTATAATTTGCGAAGACTAACATAAGGCAACTAATTTTATTGGATGAATACGAAAGCATGAAAGTGAAGACTGAAGAGAGAAATTGGGAATTGAAAATATCAAACCTGACCGGCAGTGACGTTTCTGGAACGATTGTTCAAATCAGGTGAATTCACGGCTACGATTGAATCGTTTTGTGCAACTCCGTCGTCTCCGTTTACATCATTAACGTTCCTCTGCAGTATCGATCTCGATAGCCACTGATTGTTCCCGGTGGCAGAATCTGAATTACCAGCGAACCTTCCTTGTTGCCGGAGAATTGCGCTATTGAGCCAGTGCTCTTTTCCGGCCGACGACAGGTGTTGATGTTCCGGTAGAATCGTTCGGAAGAAGGAATTATTATTGTCGGTGTCGGAGAAATGTGGCTGCAGTGCCATATCTTGCGAGATATGGTTAGGGTTATATGCCATTAGACCACTACTGTAGCTTGGTGATGGTTTCGCACCAATCAAAACAAATTGAATGAGAGAGACAATGAATAAAATAATGTAAAGAAACTATAAATATATATATACAAGAAATCATGTAAATGAAAATAATCGGCGCGTGTTTATCTAAACGCGTCAAACAGGTACGCAAGTTAAAATTGCTTTGCGGCTTGTGAACGAGTTAACATAAACGAGTTTGTAATAAAGTTGTAAACGAGTTATAAACAAGTTAAGCTTGCGATTTTTTTACTTTATAAATCTAATTTTAAAGAGGTTACCAGTTTAATTTTAATGTAAGCTGAACATAACTCGTTTATTAAATGGGTTAGAAATGTCAATCAAAAACACGAAATATTTATCAAACAAGTTAGACTAATTAACCTAAAACATGATTTTGTTTTCGCACGAAGTTCTTATCACATACGAAAAAGTAAATAGAATATTGTTGAGAACACTAGGTGATTGTCATACTCAATATTTTTAGAAACGGATCGGATATTGAATCAGTCGACTTATCAGTCCACTGGTTCGACCAGTTGGACCGGATTTAAGAATCAAATGACATCGTAAATAATATAAAAATTAAAACTATATGTATATGTGTATATATAATTTAAAAGAAAATATGAAAATACTTTATGTTTTTAATGTGGATTTAAAAATTTAATAATATGTAAAAATTAAATAAAAAAATATGAAACCTAGAGTATTAAATGAATCAATAAATGAGACTTTGAAGAAAAAAACCTGAAATATGGTTCGACCATGTAGTCTGGTTAATCTGTCCGACCGGTTCAGATGAAGACAGTTTAGATAGGCTTAACTAGACCGGCTAGATACCCGGTTCCTGATCCGGTCTTGAAAACAATGGTAATTATTTGAAATAGATGACATCAGAAAATGAAAGGGAAAGAAAACATTGTCACTAGAATTATTATGAAGTTGGTTGTTAATGAATGCATGAGTAAACATGTCTTCTTAATAAAGTGTGGCACATTTTAATACATAGAAACATGAGCCTCGTACTACTAATCATTTAACTTATTACCAATATGTCTTCCCTTGATCCGGCTAACATGACATTTACGAACATATGTTACCAATTAAAGAGAGATGATAGAGAATGCAATAAATGTATATATTCTTTCTTACCACAAAATCTCCCATTATTGCCACCATAAGCGTAAGACCAAGGGTTTTCCACAACATTCCTCATTTAACACCACAATAAATGTATTATTATTATTATTATTATTATTATTATTATTATTACTACATATATTAGGTTAGAATCACTTGTATTACACGAGTTGAATAAATGTATTGTTATATATTTAGAATTAAAAACACTTAAAAACATGTGTATTGTACTGGTTGAATAAACACGTGTATTACACGGGTTGAATAAAATATAATGTAATCTGCTAACAGATACAATCGTCAAGATATGTCTTTAAAAATAAACTTTGCATGACAGTTATAAATTTTGTTAAGTTAATTTTTAAAACATGTTTTTTTTCAACTGGGTATTAATTCTTTTATAAAATTGATAAATGTTAATTCAGTTAAACTGTACTTAGTTCTTTAAATATCCTTTTACTACATATAAGTTAACTAAAATTACAATTATAAAATATATAAATATATAAATACATATAAAAAATAAGAAATAAAACTTGGATTTTTTAACGCCGCCTATTTTTTTTTTATTATTTGGCATATTGTATTTTTACCATTCAAACCATGCAACCACATTAAATTTTTTAAAAGTTTTAGAAATCACTTAAAAAATATAACTATTTATAATTATTCTTCCTTTTTTAATATTTTAACAAAAATAATTTTAAATTGATTTTAAAAATCAGAAATTATAGCTATTCATAATTAATTTTATAGTAAGTTTATTTGATTGATAATAAAATAACTATCCATAGTTAAATTTATATTAAATACTTAAAAATACATTCTTTTAATATCATCATTAATAGGAAAGAGATGCGAAAATATAAAATTTTAGAAGGCCTAGAATTGTGCCATGTGTTATCTAGGATTTTTATTTATTAGATAGTATAGATATATATTGAGAGAGAGATGTTCATTAGGGAACCGAAGAACCATTTATTTCACATGTGCAAAACTCATAAAAAAAGCTCATTTTCACATGTGAAAAACTAATTTTTAGTAATTTTCTTAGAAGCTTTTGCATAAAAACACATAAAGAAGCCGCCTTAACAAAAAAAAAATAGTTTCTGTAATAAAATTTTTTTACTTTTTTTATTTTTTAAATTTTATATATTTTTATTAGAACGGCTTCTAAATGTGTTAATATGTAAAAACTCTAAAGAAAACTACGTAAAAATGAGTTTTTCACTTGTGAAAAATGAGTTTTTCACATATGAAACAAATGATTAATCGGTTCTCCATTTTTCGTGGTTCCCCAAGAAACCTTTCCATATATATATATATATATATATATATATATATAGAGAGAGAGAGAGAGAGAGGAAAAATAAATTAAAAACTAACTTGAGTTGACAAAACCTATGAAAACCTTATAGGAAAAAAAAAACAAAAAATATACACACGTAGTATATGTTATTATATGCTCTGTAACAAAAAATTAAAAAAAGCGTTGTCTAACGTGCTGTTACATACATGTAAAAAATGTTACATATCGAAATGTTACATTGTAGCTCCCAATGTGTAACATATATGTAATATCACGGTAGACATTTTTTTTTGTTACCAGGAAGATAATAATATATATTATATATGAGAAAAAAGAAAAAAAAAAGTTTTATTGTTCCACATGGTTTCATGGATTTTCTCAACTCAAGTGTGTTTTATAAAGGTTTTGGGAGCACACTTGTCACTCTGCTATGCATCCTCATCTTTTTTTTTTCGCCTCTCTCTCCTATTAATTATACACATTTTTCTTTAATTTTTTTTTATAATTTTTTGTTTCCCGCTTCTCTCTCCTATTAAATAATACTGATTTCTATAATTATTTTTATAAAACATTTTTAAAAAATAACTATATAACGTTTCTAAATTTTGTATTAAAAAACTTTGTAATATGTAATAAATATGTAATGTGTAAATTTTTATTATTAAATATATAATATTGCATTTATTCAACCCGTGTAATACACAGGGTTTCTAACCTAGTATGTTTATATATATATATATATATATATATATATATATATATATATATATATTGAGTAAGGTTCCATTGTTAACCCACTATTATTGTGTTAACCCAGTTAACTCCACCAAAATCGATCCAAATCAAATTTTTTTTAAATAACATTATTACACCAATACAACGTTATGTTCTTTTTTTGCATTTTTGTAAATTCGCAAGTCTAGGAACGTTTACACATGGTGTAAGTTTTTTACATCTGGTTACACCAGGTGTAAACGCCCCTAGACTTGCAAATTTATAAAAAAAATGCAAAAAAGAACATAACGTTGTACTGGTGTAATAATGTTATTCAAAATTTTTTTTGATTTGAATCGATTTTGACGGAGTTAACTGGGTTAACACAATAACAGTGGGTTATTATTTGATATATATATATATATATATATATATATATGGGACGTATCGGTTGTAAACCCTGAGTTATTGTGAAAACCCTTAAACTTATTCTGGACCACACATTCAATTTTCATGTATTTAATTTCGTGGTTATAATTAAATATGAGTTTTTTATTTGAATTGAAAAAAAACATTTGGCTTAGATTAATTAAAAGGGTAGAAAAGTAATTACATTTTTTTCTTTTTCCTTTTCCTTTTAAAAAATACATGTAGTTTGATTTTCTTTTATTAAATTATGATTTAAATTTTTTTTTATTTCCATCTATCTAGATTCATCATAAAAACCCAAAATCAAAAACATATTTTTTAAGCATGTGTAAAATCAGGAAAAATGGACTTTACACATTTGTAAAAGACTCTAAAACAGAGACAAAAATGTGTAAGTATTAAATACACTGTATGACTATCTTACTAAGTTATATTACACATGTGTAAAAATCAAATACACATGGGTAAAAACCCATATACCTAAATAAAAAAATTACATCCAAATAGACAAATATCTATACAAATTAGAAAAAACCAATAGTTACACTGTATATACAAAATAAAATCAAATACACATGAATAAGAACACTTTACACAAGTGTAAATTCAGTTTACATTGTATAAAAAAATAGAATACACATGTTTAAAAATCGAATACACGTGTGTAAAAATCAAACCCTATTTGTAAAATCAAACTAAAAAACCCAAATATGTTGCTTACTTGGGAAATGTTAAGAAATCTTGTAGTTCTAGAGAAACGTAGGTAGAACTTGAACCCACTTCACTTATTGATCTTGAACCCAAAATCTTGAAACCACTTCTTAGCGAAAAATAACCTAAAAATGAGCAACAAATTTAGTAACACCATAAATATATAGAGTTTAAAAATGAGCAACAAATTTATCAATTATCACCGAAATCTCAAGGACACTCGTTCAATTTACACAAGTGTTAAAAAAATATGGACTGTTCGCATATATTCAGATCTGAGTCAACATAAAAACACATAAATAACAATTCTTTACACATGAAACCAGACTCTCGTATGTGAACCGGGGCTCGGGATCGGAACACCAGAGTGTGAGTGTGTGTTTTGAGGTGAAATTTGTGTGAGAAAAGGTATGAGATCGACCATCTATTTATAGGGCAAGATTTGGGTCCGTGATGGACCATTACAAAATCACGCCTTTGCTTGGCGGCTACGCACTTCCGGACCACGTAACGGCCGTTACCAGGCTGTGACGGTCCGTCATGAAGCTGAGTCATCGGACACGTGTCAGAAACCCTAAACCACTTATGGTTTTGGCAGCACAGACCGTTACCATTTCATGACAGTCCGTCATGGGCGTAACGGACCGTTATCTGGGGTGACTGTCCATTACAGGTCGATTTTTCAAATTTTTCATTTTGGTCCTTGAATTTTGAATATTCTCATACTAACCCCTCGACTTATGAATTTTGACAAGTTTGGTCCTTTATTTTCTTAGGGAATTTCGAGGTGTTACAAGTTTTCTGTTCGAAACCGTCGTGAAACCTCCTTCTCCCGCTTCCTCCGATCGCCCCTCTCCTCCTCTTTCTCTCTCGTTACCGTCGTGAGCTCCCCTAGGCCAAATGGCCTAGTGTTTTCCTTTTAATTGATATTTAAACCTTCAAGGTTTACATTTGGGTCCCTGCGTTTCTTTTACGCACGTTTCGATCCCAAACTGTTCTCTTTTTGGCTAATCAGGTCCTTCTATTCATTTAATCCAATTTTTACGTGAAAACCTTGTCAACTGTCTGAGATTCGGGCCACCCATTCACCCAAACCATCAGTACGTGGGTTTTCGGGATGTTACATACTCCCACTCACAAACTGACAGAATCAGAACCGTCCAGTCAACAAACGACGCGACCAAGTGACGACGTAGGGTGGTGGCGGTTCCGGCGTGATCTACCGATCATTTAACCAAAGGGTTAGGAAGAGATCTTGTGCATAATTCGGCTGTGAGGATGGGATTAAAGTCCACTTAACATCTAGAGATTGAAACACATGTATTACATTATTCCAAGGTATGCGTTTTGATGTCACCCAAACAGTCTATAAAACTAATGAATAAGAACCTAACTAGACTCCTAAGTAATAAATGGAGTACCTTCGACTAAACCACACTGACAGGAAAGTGGACCTATCGAGTGGAGCACAGCTTAATGGTAAACCGAGTTATCAAACCCTAGAGACACTACTATAACTATACTAGACTCTGACTCAGACTAAAGATTGATTGATGGGGGGGGTTGACTACACTAAAGATTAACTACTAATGCAGCAAACAAAAGATCGACTCAAGCTGTCAAGATGAAGAACTAAGGTAATAATCAGAGATGTGAAGAATACTACCTAGGTCGGAATCCTACTTGCAAAGCACAACTTCTACCGGTTTTGGAAACTATAATGGATCTGGGTTTCTAAGTAAACAACTCTAGACAACCTAGTGGATCCCTAATCAGTCTCAGGGTGTTACCAGCTAAGGAACCTAAAGATGTAATAACTCACCAAATAGTGGATTACCTTTCGGTCTCTCCAACAATGATAAGGTACCCTAAAGACAGATCACCTTTCAGTCTCACGGTCCACAATACATTCGAAGAATGCACGGGGTAATCTCAAGATAAGAACTTTGATTCAGAATAGCAACAATCACTAGACACCTAATAGCAACTTCCTCTCAGACATCTGACACTCGGATTCCTAATGACGAACACTAAACGATTATCTCTCACTTCTCGGGTATTGAGACAGGATACACACTCAGTTCTAAATAACACTCAATCACAACTCCTATGGCTATTATCTCTAGCAAAACCACACAAACAATCACAAACCCTAAAGTCTATGACCTAGATACGTAAATCAATCTGGAAGACATCCACAATCAACGTACAGAATTGAAATCAAACATAAATCAGATCTAAGCATACATATTCATCATAATTAATATCAAGAAACCTTTTACAAAATCATTAAACCATTAATCGAATCCAAAACCGATAAAAATCGCAACTTTAATAAATAATCATCATGTGACCCAGGCAGTATAGGAGTTTTAGCCAAGAATCATGTTCAAAACAACTAGAACAGAAATATAAACATAAACCATGGTATCAAACAAACAAATCAAAGACAAACGAAAGAGAATTGGAACCCGATTACGCTATCTCTAACCACACCGGATCCGAAAGCCTCAATCTTTTACTCCAATTGCCTTCTCCAACCTTAAAATCGCCTCTTTTTCTCTTCTCAGACAGCCAAAAGATCAAACTCCTTGCATAATGGCAATCAAATTCCTTTTAAATCGATTTTAGGGTTTTTTTACGGATTTATGGGCCTCTCGCGGACCGCGAGACAATGGCGTGGGTTCCTCAGTCGGGCGCGCTTTCTGCTTCCCTCGCGTACCGCGAGGTTCTGGTCCCTCCTCTTCGCGTACCGCGAGGACTCTATTTTCAACATTTTCTTCTTTTAAACTTTGGGCTTCACTTTCTTGCTCGGTTTCTTCATGTATTCACTTGTAATCTTCACGGGCACCTGCAAACATAACAACGACTCAATATTAAACAAAAACGACTAAAAAAAAGATAAAATTAATCAAAAACGCACGAATACAATAGGAATAAAGATGTGTGCTTTGCACTACATCAAACATCCTCACACTTAACATTTTTTCATCCTCGAAAAAGCTGCAATGGAATCATAACTGAGATCTAACTTAACATTAATCAATTACCAATTAGCAAAAACATACTCACGCGTTAAAAAGCAATAATCAGTATTTTTGTCTGATTAAACCCAAGCATCAGCCATCAAGCCCCCGTAATGTGTTCTAATTCCATTTTATACAGTTATCAATCAACCTATGTGACTCACACTTAGAAGTTACAGCTCTACGTAATCCCGTCTCACGGTCATGTCTAGGCACATATCAAACCATATAGATTTACCCTACCACGTTAAACTAAGATTTATTTGTTTAAGAAATTAGATGAAATCATGGAATGAATGGCATGATAATGAGCATTAATTCAAGCAAATGAACTTTCGTTTAGATGCGTTTCAACCAAGTCACTATCTCGGAAGATAACACATAGACTAAGTCATATTCAATAAGCACATAAGAATCACTTAGGGGTGTTTTCTCCAAGTGGCCATCCCGGAAAGTAACACATAAGCAAAACTCAGTATTCTAACCAACAAGCTCATTAATTATGGAATTTATGGATGTGGGCGCCACCAAACTCGGATTTATTCTCATAAAAAGAGAGTGGTGTGCCAAAAATTTCAAAAACAAATAGATATTATCTTAACATGGTACCTATCACCCTATGTTGACAGTTTCAGTATTACCGACACCCTAAGATGAGTACCCACACGATTTCATGATTTAATTACGTGATTAATCCTAAGTAACACTCACAGACTATTTAAGATATTCAAGCTGGCTGGGTATACCAAAACATCACTAATTAGACGCGTTTTCTATTATTTAAATCATTTAAACTCAACAAGCAGATCCAGTTGTACTATCATTTTCCATTTTGTTTGCTAACTTATACTTTCAAAGGATATTTTTCAAAAATTTTTAATTTTTTTATATTTTTGATTTTTACAATGAAACAAACTAGCTAAACTAGACAATCATATCCCCACACTTGAAAGATACATTGTCCTCAATGTGAAGCAAGACATTACTAAAAATAAAAAGGCAAAAACAAACAGGAAGCAACTTAGCTAGCAATGACATATGCTCTCGAATGTAAATCCAGCTTCGTTCATCCTTGTGTGCACCGTATAGCATTTCGGTCGCGGTTGCACAGACTGCCGGGTTGCTCAATAATATCAGGATCAATTCCGTCCGAATGGAGATTGAGTACGGACTGAATGATCAAAACCTGTAAAACAAACTCACACAATACCCGTATCATCAAACTGACTCAAAATAAAAAAAAACGACTCGACTGACTCAAGCTGACTTACTAAGACTCAAGATAGATAGCAGAGAAAACCTACCTGATGGGTGGCAAACACATAGACATGAATGCCACAGCAAGGTGGATCATCGGTCACGAATGGTCTTCTAAGTCTCCCATGGTAGGTGAATATGATGGATGAAGGATGATATGGTAATGAAAGGTGGTGATGGATTAATATGGTGTTATGGATGGTGAATATGTGGGGGTAAATGGTGGATGTGGAAAACCATGGAAAACAAGGAATAAGGGCAAATCAGGGAGGCCCCGCGTACCGCGAGAAAGCCAAGCCCACGCCTCGCGTAACGCGAGGCGATGAAATTTAGGCCGGCTAAATCCGAGACCTCTCGCGTACCGCGAGAGACCCCAGAAAACACCTCGCGTACCGCGAGAACCCTCTGGTGACAGAAAGTTTTGAGGGTTTTTGTACTTAGAAAATTTTTGACCCCTCAAACATTTTTCACCCAAATTACATAAAAACCTATTCCAAGCATAAAAAAAATGTAAAAATACCTGGAACTTCGTTCCCGACGATTTTCCTCACCGAATCAAGCGCGAATCCCTGCAAGACACAACACAAACAAAACACACAAATCGAAAAACACAAAAAATGACACGGACTCAAACCAAGTAATGCATACAAACTTTACATCATGGGCACTTGCCCGAGACTCAAACAAACCTATCAGGAGGCTTCTCTTTGATCCTAACTGGTACCGCCTTCATCCTATGTGGTTTACCGGCTCTCCAAAGCCTCAACAAACTCCTACTCCTACCAAACACTGAACCTTTAACATTTAGATCTTTCCACCACAACTTAAATCTACCTGGTCCAAAGATGACATGTCTCATATACCCTAACAGCTTATCACCCTTAGACGTCCCCACACTTGGGGTTTTCACTCTCCCTAGATCACAAGACTCACTCAACTCGTAGAGTTTCTTATGGGGTGGCCTAGATTTAGGGGGTGACTCGGCTTCTATCCCCTCAACATGAACAACAGTAAAGGTCAAAGGCTCAATGTGTGATATCATCAAAGGTGTGGCCTCTAACCTCTCGCTAGGATCTTTGGGATCCTCTACACTCTCCTCAGCCATCTCCACACTTGGGGTTTTTCCTATGATCTCATCTAATTTTGTCATCATCTCCAGCAGATCATCAGGAACCTCATCGCCGTATTCATCCGGCTCATCTAACAGTTTCTCCAACTCCAACGCCCATTCATATATCTCTCCTAAGTTAGGGGTGGGTTCATCAATTTCTCTCTCTAGATCAGAGTCTCGATGGTCACCTATGAGGGCATCAATCATGCAAACTAAATCGCCCTGCTCAGTAGACCCTTTCACAGGTTTCATAGCATCGAATGTGATCATCTCATCCCCCACATGAAGTGTGAGTTTCCCGTCGAAGACAGCGATCAATGCCTTAGGGGTACGTAGGAACGGGCGTCCTAGGATGAGTGGGACTCTATCATCCACTTCCATATCTAGAATGACGAAATCCTCGGGGAAGAGAAATTTACCTATTTTCACTAGAATATTCTCCATAATTCTTCGTGGATGCTGGACAGAACGGTCAGCCAAGGAGATGCTCATGCGCGTCGGTTGCGGTTCACCTAGGTCTAGCTGCTTATATATGGAATAAGGCATCAGATTGATGCTAGCACTCAGGTTAGCCAACGCGTGGTTTAGAGGCAAACCGCCAAGAAGACACGAGATAGTGAAATGACCCGAATCTCCCAGTTTTTCTGGTAGTTTGTTCTGAACCACTCCAGAACATTGCTCACTAAGTGAGACTTTAGAGAACTCCTCTAGCTTCTTCTTGTTGAAAAGAAGATCTTTGAGGAACTTTCCATACTTTGGCATGTGCTAGAGGACCTCTATAAATGGAAGATTGTCCTTGAGTTATTTAAACATATCAAGAAGGTACCGTATTCCTTAGCATTCTTATCTGGAAGCAAGCGCGCTGGGTAGGGAACACAACTCAATTCAATCTCGGGGGCCTTAATCTCACCCCCACTCTTCTTCTCCTATGCCTTTTCGACAGGCTTCTCCATCTCTATCTCCTCATCCACCGGTGGGCTCTTCTTCTCTTCTGTTCTTCTACTCCTAGTCAACACAACATTCACTGAGGTCCCTGATTCCGTCACCTCAGCTGACTCGGCCTCCTCTGACATCCTAGCATCGATTTCAGCAAAACGAGCTCTCCAATCTATCTTCTTCACCTCTTCAGGTGAAGGGATGCCATAGTCAGCGCTGTGGGAGACTTTCTTCTCCTCTCCTCGAATCCTGATCGACACTACCATCACTGAAGTGTTGGGGCCTGAAGATGGACCTCCCTATCTGTCCCTCAAGCTCTTCGCGATATCTCCTACCGTGCGTTGCAAGTCCTGAAATGCCGACTGCTGATTCTTCAATAAAGTGTCGTGGGCATCCGGTCTATGCCGAGCGTCCTTGTCCTGCTGGACTAAGTGGGCAAGCATCTGTGTCTGATTCTCTATCATCTCTTCAATCTTTCTCGTGCTGACACTCCTTCCTGAACTCGCTCCCGCTTCAGCTCCTCCATACTGATTCTGGTGACCATTAAACCCAGGTGGATTGTTTCCAGATCTCCATCCCCAGCCAAAAGAATTATTATAGTTTTTGTACCCTCGGTTCTGGTTCTGGTTGCCTGCAAAACTCACATGCTCCTGATGATTGACGGGGCAATCTCTGGTGTCGTGGCCTCCCCTGCACACCTCACACCTTTGAACACTGAGCTTCAGCTCCTTGATCTCGTTTGCCAAAGTTGCAAGTGCAGCAGCCACGCTAATATCAGGAGTGACCTGATGCACACCTCTAGGAGAAGAGGCATGTGCTCTCGTAGTAGAAATGGAAGTCCTAGTAGATGGCTGCTGTTGTTCCGCTAGAGCAAAGCTCTCGAACATCTCTTCACACTCGGCTGGCTTGAGTTTGTCCATGATATGGACTCCCGCAGCTGTGTTGAACATTTGTTGCTTCTCGAAGGTGAGGCCATTATAGAACTTCTCCACTATCGCCCAGTCGGAAAGACCATGCTGGGGACATCGGCTCAACAGCGTGTTGAACCTCTCCCAGGCCATGTGATAAGGCTCGTCAGGATCCACCTGGAACAGATGGATTTGATCCCGAAGGCGAGCGGCTCTTGAAGGTGGATAGTACTTCTTGAAGAACTTGGCTTGAAGATCCTCCCATGTGGTGATAGAGTTGTCAGGGAGGGTGTCAAAGTAGATGCATGCCCAGAGAGCGAGAATGGGAAGAGACGCAAGTATATAGCGTCCATAGACACACCCGTGATATTGAAGGTATCACATATGCGCGTGAAGCATGACAGGTGTCCGGGTGCATCCTCATCCTCGAGGCCATGAAATTGAGTGGCATGAGTGATCGTGCTCATGACATGTGACGGGATCTGCCATGTATTGGTGTTCGAAATAGCGGGGCGTGTGATCGAAGATCTCGCCCTGCTGACCCCGTGACTGGCCCTCTGGTGCACGGTACGCCTCGCTGATGGAATAGCGTCGCCCATGATAGGAAATGAAACCGGGCTAGTAGAACATACCTGGGATTTGCACACCTCTTTCAAACGCTCCCGGAAGTCACGGATGCGCTCGTGTAGCTCTCATTCGGGCTATGGAAAAGCTAAATATGGTGGTGATCCCTGCGAACGAGTATTGTGCATAAACTGACACAAGAATAAAGAAAATAAATAAAGACTCAAGACAGAAAGACTCAATTCTAAATTAGACACACAAATAGCACGTAGGACAAGCACACAAACAAGACTCAAAAGAAAAGAAATAAAATAAACCAAAAATCAAACAAAGAACTAGTCAAAGTTTAGTGTCCTCGAAAACGGCGCCAAAAACTTGATGTCGCCTAGACGGTCTATAAAACTAATGAATAAAAACCTAACTATACTCCTAAGTAATAAATGGAGTACCTTCGACTAAACCGCACTGACAGGCAAGTGGACCTATCGAGTGTAGCACAGCTTAATGGTAAACTGAGTTATCGAACCCTAGAAACACTACTATAATTATACTAGACTCTGACTCGGACTAAAGTTGATTGATGGGGGATGACTACACTCAAGATTAACTACTAATGCAACAAACAAAAGATCGACTCAAGCTATCAAGATGAAGAACTAAGGTAATAATCAGAGATGGGAAGAATACTAACTAGGTCGGAATCCTACTTGCAAAGCACAACTTCTACACGTTCTGGAAACTATAATGGTTCCGGGTTTCTAAGGAAACAGCTCTAGACAAACTAGTGGATCCCTAATCACTCTCAGGGTGTTACCAGCTAAGGAATCTAAAGATGTAATAACTCACCATATAGTGGATTACCTTTCGGTCTCTCCAAGAATGATAAAGTACCCTAAAGACAGATCACCTTTCAGTCTCACTGTCCACAATACATTCGAAGAATGCACGGGGTAATCTCAAGATAAGAACTATGATTCAGAATAGCAACAATCACTAGACACCTAATACCAACTTCCTCTCAAACAGCTGACACTCAGATTCCTAATGACGAACACTAAACGACTATCTCTCACTTCTCGGGTATTGAGACAGGATACACACTCAGTTCTAAATAACACTCAATCACAACTCCTATGGCTACTATCTCTAGCAAAACCACACAAACAATCACAAACCCTAAAGTCTATGACCTAGATACGCAAATCAATCTGGAAGACATCCAGAATCAACGTACGGAATTGAAATCAATCACAAATCAGATCTAAGCATACATATTCATCATAATTAATATCAAGAAACCTTTTACAAAATCATTAAACCATTAATCGAATCCAAAACCGATAAAAATCACAACTTTAACAAATAATCATCATGTGACCCAGGAAGTATAGGAGTTTTAGCCAAGAATCATGTTCAAAACAACTAGAACAGAAGTATAAACATAAACCATGGTATCAAACAAACAAATCAAAGACAAACGAAAGAGAATTGGAACCCGATTACGCTATCTCTAACCACACCGGATCCGAAAGCCTCAATCTTTTACTCCGATTGCCTTCTCCAACCTTAAAATCGCCTCTTTTTCTCTTCTCAGACAGCCAAAAGATCAAACTCCTTGCATAATGGCAATCAAATTCCTTTTAAATCGATTTTAGGGTTTTTTTTCGGATTTACAAGCCTCTCACGGACCACGAGACAATGGCGTGGGTTCCTCGCGTACCGCGAGGAACAAATAAGTCGGGCGCACTTTCTGCTCCCCTCGCGTACCGCGAGGCTCTGGTCCCTCCTCTTCGCGTACCGCGAGGACTCTATTTTCAACATTTTCTTCTTTTAAACTTTGTGCTTCACTTTCTTACTCGGTTTCTTTATGTATTCACTTGTAATCTTAACGAGCACCTGTAAACATAATAACAACTCAATAGTATACAAAAACGACTCAAAACAAAGACAAAATTAATCAAAAACGCACGAATACAATAGGAATAAAGACGTGTGCTTTGCACTACATCACGTTTCGACAGCAGTGAGGTTAGTTTGAAGTTTTGACTTGTTAATTGTAACACCCTTAATTTGAAACACGGGTTATAATAAAAATTTACACACACAGAAGCATTTATCCCAAGAATTTTTTTTTACTGTTCGCGTGTGGCGAACTTCTGGGGCCCTCCCTTCGCGTGCCGCAAGGGGGTCCCATAAACAAAAGTCCGGAAAGCCAGGTCTTCGCCAGACCTGGGTTCTTCACGTGGCACAAAGACCTCTTTTTCACAGAAAGTTTCTGCATCTGCGGATTTTCAACACTTAATCATTTTCCAACTTTTACCATTTCAACTAGACACCAAAATTTTCTAATCACTTGGGTTTTTGATTAAAGCACTCAAAACACCATCTACATACACCAAAACACAAATTCATGTATCAATTTACATCCATTAGCTGCACTTCTAACTACACCTGAAGTCACCAAAAAGTGTATACGAGAATCCAACATTCGCCATAGACTTGACCATGACTATCCCGGAGCTTTTCCTACATAACACCACATGTAAAAACCATTAGTGATGAAGATAAACATATCAAACAAGTAATTACAACTTGTTTTCACCCATTCACCCATTTGATCCGTTTGCACCCAATTTATCATTTAGCTACAAATAACTTGCATTTCACCTTACAAGTTCCATTCTTTTCATTTGTCAATCATAATTAACACATTTCCATTTCTATTATGGCACGTAGGCCATAACCTCATTTCCATTAGATACTTAGACCATAACCTCATATCCCATTTCCATTATGGCACTTAGACCATAACCTCATTTCCATTATGGTATTTAAACCATAACCTCATTTACACATATCCATTATAGTATTACAACTATAACTACATTCATTAATTTACACATACTAGTTCATACACATTCATATATAACAACATAGCATGCTCACATAACACATGTATCACCTTTTATCATCAAAACTAAGTAAGTGCAAAGGCACTTACCTTTCGGGTTAGAAGATCCCGCACCGCCATCTCGGTTCCCAATTTTATTACCTAAACATATACACCTAGTTTAGTAATCTAACCATACATCAAAATCACATTATAATTGGGTTTACAACCCAATTTCCCATTTCCAACCCAAACTGACCCGTTTGGGTTATTCCCATAACCAAACGCCCTCTTTCACCCCAAACTCACCTACTTGAGTTTCATTATCCTTACCTTAACACTAATTTTTCATTCAATTTTTATTATTAGGTTAATTAGGTGTTCATTCAAGTTTCTAACACCCTATAAACACTTAATCATCACTAATTCAACATTTTATCATCATAATCCAAACACCCCCAAATTCTCCATATGAACCCTGATTGATGTCGTTAGATCGGTCAAAAACAATCCTTAAACACTTAACTAGTAAGGGTAAGAAGAGTATCGTATCCACGAGGAATCAGTGATTAGTGAAATTGCTTAGTTTGATAATTAGAATGAAAACACAGATAAATAAAAATGCAACATCCTCCAAACTTCAGGTTCTAGGTTTCACATAAAACTCAATTATTTAATTGGACACCACATAGACATAGTGTTGGAAAATCAGTTAAAATAGTAATTGAGGACAGGCTGTTGTCAGCAACCTATACAACCAGTTCCGTCACAAACCAGTATAATTCAATCACCCAATTTATGAATGCCAAGTTGCCCCCTTTAGTCATCCAACCCTGCTACTAGGTTTTGTCATCAACCGAACAAGATCGTAAAGCAAGCAAACTCAAAGCACTCAAATAAACTGTTTAAAATAACTAATACATCAATCTACTCAGTTACCAAACTGCATCAACCTTTCCACCATTTAGCCATTTCTTCCTGACTCAAGGTCAATCGTCCTCCCAACAGAGTCAACCATTCCCATTTCAACAAGACCCACTTATAACCTTTACCACCCCGGTTCAACAACAACAACCACCATCGAGGTTCCAATATCAACAATCTCCCGCGATGCCGTTTATGAGAGTGCAAGATGATGGGTTTGATGACGGTTATGAAGATGATTATGAGGAGTATGATGAAGGTGAATATACCCTTGGGGGTAATGGAAATCAAACGGGATTTCAAGGAGGGGGTGGATTTGTGCGAAGACCGCAAGATATACCGCAAGCTCCACAAGGTCAACCTCGAAAAGTTCAACAATATGAGCAACAAGTGCCTCAACAACAATTTCAACCTCAACCACAATTTCAACAACAAATTCCTAGAGAAGTTCAACCTCGAAGACAAATGCCTAGGTAAGCCGGTTTGCCACCACAAGTACCGTTGGGTGTGCCAAGAAGATATAATCGGGAGGCCGTGAGGGGTATTGAAGCACATTTTAGGCCGGTTATTACCAACAATCCTTCACCGGTAGTTATTCCTCAAAACAATCAAGGGAGGACGTTCGAAGTTAGAACTAATTCCCTCCAAAGTTTACCAAAATATAAAGGATTAGCAACAGAGGAACCTTATTTTCATTTGGAGGCATACGATTTGATATGAAATACTATCGGTGGGCAAGGATTTTCATCGGATGAAGTAAAGTTGGTATTGTTTCAATTCTCGTTGGAAGATAAAGCGAAGAGATGGTTTTATACTTTACCATCAGCTTCGATTTATACTTGGGCTGAAATGCAACAACGGTTTTTGGAAGAGTTCTTCACCGCTCAAAAGACAAATGATGCAAGAAAGGCATTACGAAGCTTCCAACAGCAATCGGGTGAGATGTTTCACGAAGCTTTCGAACGGTTTAATTTGATGATAAAAAATTGCCCTCATCATGGGATCAAATTGTGGGAATTGTTGAATGCGTTTCATGAAGGGTTGAATTCCGAAGATGCTCGTGACTTAATGTCTATCACGAATGGTACATTCGGTACTAATCACAAGCAAGACGATTGGGCGTTTTCGGAACAAATGGCGGTCACATCAAAGAGGAAGGCTCAATCATCTAGCAGAGCGAGACCGGCCATTACTAGAACCCAAGTGCATGCGGTGGAGGATGGTAATGTGCACTACTAATCAAGTTTATGATGTTTGCACTAACTGTAATGAATTGGGTCATAGGGCGGATGTTTGTTTGGTGGGTGTTGTTGAAGGGCAATATGAAGAAGTGAATGCTATTCAAGGCCAAGGGGGCGGTGGTAGAAATTACAACATGAACTCGAATACATATCACCCCGGGTTACGAAACCATCCGAATTTGCGTTATGGAAACCCGGCTAATCAAGCCAATCCGAATTTCCAAGGAAGTCAAGGAAATTATGTTCCTCGCCAACAATTCAACAATCAAGGCTTCCAAAGGCAATTTCAACAACCGGGTGGTGACCAAAGTGGCTATTCGAGTCAAGTTACTTCAAATGGGAATGAAGTGATGGATATGCTCCGGATGATGCAACAAGATATGCAAAGGAGGAATCAAATGGATGAGGCTCGGTTGCAAAAAGATGAAATTCGCGACAAAGCCATCCAATCCTTGACTACCCAAAAGGGCCACCTCACTTGCAAGTTGACCCATTTGGGTAGTCAAGGATTGGATGGCTTTGTCGCGAATTTCTTCTTACACTACGCATTTTTTTGTTTTGTTTAAAAATGAAAAAAAATATGAGAAAAATGCAAAAAGAAGGAAATAAATGCGATGGTAGTTGAAGGAGAATGAAAATGAAAAATGAAAAAAAAAAAGAATAAGAGAAAAATGAAAAAAAAAATCTTAAAAAAATACAAAAAGAATGAGAATAAATGTGGTAGTAGTTTGAAAGAAAAAAAAATGCGAGGCTTTGTAGTTAGTTAATTAGTTGAGTTTATTTAGATGTAATAATAAGACCGGGTCGGATCATTAGCTACTACATATATATTTCCATGTCCTACCCATATGCCTAGCCACGTTCCAACCCTTAAGTCCCTTTGATTCACGTGCGCATTTTAGTAAATTCTGTAGGCGAAGAACCGATTTAAGTACAAGCCTATTATTGTGCAATCACCCATTTGCTTTAAGTGTGTTCTAGCTCATCCTTGCTAGTTATTATTTGTCGCCGAGAGGAGAGTCATTGTGAGGGGTGTGTTATGCGGGGTTTAAGAAAAAGTTAGTAAAATGAGGACATTTGTTTGCTTGATTCATGTTGATCGCTTGTGAACTTGGAAATGGTTTTTGATGAGTTGCTTGGGGGCAAGCAACGGTTAAGTGTGGGGATGTGACGGGTGGTCCGTAGGACGACCCTTAAGTGCTATAAATGGTATTTTAATCCTACATTTAAGTCGGTTACTTGTTAGAATTAGATGACTATGGTGGTTTAATGTTTCAGGTACAAAAGAGTTTAATTGGATGCATTTAACGCAAAGATTGAAGCAAGAGGAAAGAGACTCAATCATCATTGAAACAAACAAAGAAAAGGAGAGGATGACCTGAGCTCAACCGTAGCTTACGGTGGTCACCGTAAGCTACGGTGACATCTGGGAAACTTTCTTAGCACCGTAAGGCAATTTTGGACCACCGTAGAATGTTGCTCACCACCGTAAGCTACGGTGGGCACCGTAGCTTACGGTGGTCACTGGCGTGAAAAGTGTAACTGCCCTATTAAAACAGTTCTTCAAGGGGCTTTTCATATCCAATCATTGGGAGACGTTTTGCAGCAGTTTCAGGGGCGATTTTGGGTGATTTTCTGGGTTCCAAACAATCTCTAAACAATTCGGTTTGTGTTTTGATTCATATGAACATAAACCTTTATGTGATTATGATGCACCAAGGCATGAGTGGCTAAACTTGTGGTGTTCATCCTAGGTTGAAGGTTTGTCTAAGACATTTGTGTTTTTATCCGTATTTCTAGAATGATAGACTTGCAAGTTTATTTGTTTATTATGGTGTGTGAATGTTTGTTTGTAAATTGTTGATTGATGTTTTGATCATAATCTAAATCGTACGTTCTTGGTGTCGTTGACAATCTAGATATCACGGGAGGGATTAGGGTTAGATATTGGTTAATTGGTCATCGGGTAACAACCTCGCATTTTCATAATCCGAGTACTTAGTTCCCTTTTATCGCAAACAAGTGATCACGCATGAATCTTGTCTATGTGATTCTTTCTAGTTGGATTTAAACATGGATGTCAATTGAAACCGAAAACCTAGGATGATCACTTTCTCTTAATCTGTTTACAAACTAATCTTTGATTTGCAATTTATTTATTTGATCTTAGTTTTTTAAACCAAACAATCAAAATTCTGAAAATTACATTTCTGCAATCTAGTTTAATTTTAGTTTACTATAAAAGCTACTTAGATAACACATCTTCCACAAACTCCTCGTGTTCGATACCCACTTACCACTAGCTATTTAGTTGTAATTGGTTTATTTTTGAGTGAGACTTCGACCTCAAGATCAAAACGGCGCCGTTGCCGGGGAATCGGTGCGCTTAGTTCTATTGCTTTAGTTTATTGTCTTTAGTTGATTTTAATTCTTATCAAACACCCAAAAAGATTTTCTTTACTTCTGTTTTTATTTTTTGTTTATTTTGTTTATTTCTTTGTTCAGAGCTACTCGGTTGTGCTACGTGTGCAGGTTGACATGGACAGTAATTATTATGGTGACCAAGACTACTATGAACCATGCAACAACTGTGGCATCACTGGCCACTGGGCACAAGATTGCCCAAGATACAATCAATGTGGTGGTGGTCCTGAGTACCCAAACTATCAGGACGATTACATCCAAGACTACCACCCAAGCAGGCCACCTGATCAAGACAACTATCATTCTGAACTAGATGCCATCCAGTCAAACATGAAGGAGATGGCCAAGATGAAACAAGCAGTGGTGCAGCAATAGGAGAGCCAGGACAAAGCTCATCAAGCTTTGGTAGATCTAGTTGCCAACCTAACTGGGATTGTCGGGTCACTCATCAAGGAAGTAGGTAAGCCTCGCTGTTCACATCAGTCCTCCTGTTCTGAAACCACAACCAGTGCACACCTCAATGATGTAAGTTTCCATTCTTCAGTTGAATATCCTGCTTGTGAACAGACTCCACCACCGGTTGTAGAAAGAGTGGTGGAGCATAGTGAATCCGAGGCCGACCCTAATCAGGATTTTATTTCACAGAATAATTTGAAAACTGAAAATGTGAATAAACCTGTAAAAATCCCGTTTCCAGATGCTCTAATCAAACCGTTTTTAAAAGAAAAAGATCCAACACAAGATGAACGATGGGAAAAGTTTGAGAAGCGTAAAATTAACTCATTATTTTTAAATACGCTTAAACAAGATCCTGATAATGTTGAATGTCTAAAAGGTTTGAGTACCCGAAAACGACGGCACAAATGTCCCGAGCAAGTAAAATTGAGTGTTAGTGTGAATGCCGTGTTTAAGGGTACCCTTCCCCCGAAACTCCAAGATCTAGGGGCACCTATTATTTCAATTCAAATAGGTGAAATTACATTGAATAGAGCATTACTGGATCTTGGAGCATCTGTGAGCATAATTCCAGGGAGTCTGTATGATCAGCATGAATTTGGTCCATTACAGAGAGTTAACACCACCGTGGTGTTGGCTGATCAGACTCCCGCACATTCTCGGGGGATTGTAAAGGATGTGATTGTGAAAGTAGGAGAGTTTTATTACCCAGTGGATTTCTTGGTGTTGGATTGTGTGAAGAACACAGAACCAACTATCATTTTGGGTAGACCGTTCTTGGCCACTGCTATGGCAAATAATAACTGTGCTGAGGGAATGATAAGGATGAGGTTTGGGGATCAGAAAATGAGTCTTAAAATATTTACAAACTTGCCAAACCCGAAAGCTAACAGGTGTGGATCACCTGAAAAGGTGAATCACACAGTCGAGAATGCTTGTTTTGTGAATGACAGGTTAGCTGAGAAGAAGGATGGTGAAATGCCAGACAGTGGAAGAACTAAACGGGTCAGAAAGAGAAGGCGGAAAGGGAAGAAACAGCGAGTTCATGATGTAGATCAAGAACTCTTTTCTTTGTTTATGAAGGCTTGGAAAAAATTTGATGATGAGAGGAACTTGAGTGCGGGGAAGGAGGACTGCAAGCATCCCACCCGACCACCATGACCTAAGTAAGGTACACTGCGTCTGGCTGAGGACGTTAAACTTAGCACTCTTAGGAGGTAGCCTAAGGTATGTTTTACATTCATGTCTAGTTAAATGAACTTTGCGGGTGTGTTCAATAGAAACCCTCACGAGACTCAACTCGTCCACTCGGGCTACCGAGGGGTTTAAAATGCTTGATGCATATGCTAAATGCATTCGTGATTCCTACGAAAGTGAGTTAGGACTTTGTTTGATTTATTTATTTTTTGTGTTTTTGTGTGCGAGCCGGCCAAGTGTGGGGAAGTTTCATGGGTTTTCAAGTCAGTTTGATGCTCTTAGGTTTGTTCGAGTTTAACTTTGCAGGTTTAGATTGATCCTCCCGTACTCAATCTCCATTCGGGTGGTGATGTTCGAGCTTCGTATTCATGTAAAAAGCAACCCAATAGCAGATTTTGAATACGATCGTGAAAGAAATGCTATACGATCGTGTGAGGTTGGATTGAAGACAGTTACAAGTTCGAAACCAGCTAAGTCCTTTCCAATTCTCTGTATAGTTTTGTTTATTTATTTATTTAATTTTTTATATATGTGCATAATCTCTCATCCTACATTGAGGACAATGTAATGTTTAAGTGTGGGGAGGGGAGACCGAGTCTGTATTTTGAGTCATAAAACTGAGTCTGTATTTTGAGTCATAAAAAAAAATAATATCCATAAAAAAAAAAAAAAAAAAAAAAATTGAATTAGAATTTTTGCAAATAAATAGAAAATGATAGGTAGAATTGGAAACTGCTTGTGAATTGAAATAAAAAAATAAAGAATAGAAAGTGCGTCTGATTTGTAATGTTTTGGTAGGCCCAACCGACTTAAGAGCTTAAACATCCTGATAATGTATCTAGGTTTAAATGAATAATTAATTCAGACTATCTTGTGGGTTCTCATCTTAGGGGTGTCGGTAAGGTCGAACTGTCAACATAGGGTGATAGGTACCTTTATAAACAAAAATATATAAGTTTTTAAAATTATTTGGCACACTGCTTTATTTTTATGAAAATAAATCCAAAAGTTGGTGGCGCCCGCATTCCATAATTCATCTTGCACGAGCTTAATTAAATCAATTAAAAGCTTGAGTTTCGCCTACGTGTTCCCCTTCGGGATGGTGACTTGGAGGATACACCCATGAGCGGGACTTAGGTGATCAATAAGTTTGGATGACTAAGTTAGGTTTATGTGTTTCCCTTCGGGATGGCGACTTGAAGGATACACCCCTATTCCGAAGCTTATGAATTTCATTGCTTAAGAACTGCAGCCTACGTGTCATATATCGTGTTCCAGCGTGATTGAAACACCACTGGGTTAGGTTCATTCATAAAATAATAATAAAAGCTAAAAACATGCACCCATCGATCCATAATTCCATAATTTTCAAAAACATATAAATTAGTGTTTATAATGGTGGGAAATCTATATGGTTTAACCCAGGCCTAAACATGACCTTGAGATGGAATTAGGCTAAGTCGTAATTTTCTGAGTATGAGACCCATAGATAGATTTTTGGCTTGGTAATAGATAGAATAATAGATCACATAATCGGGTTCTTGAGAGTCGGTGGTTGGGTTTAGTCGGATAGAAATATCAATTGTTACAGCTAGCGCGTGATTATATTTGAAATGATTAAATGAATGAGAGTGTGAAAAGTAGGTTCCCAATTATGATTCCATTGCAAATATTTTTCGGGACGAAAAAATATAAGTGTGGAGATGGGGGAAATTTTTTGAAAAATTATGAAATCAAACGAAAAATGGTCTAAATTTGAAAAGTTAAAGTATTGAAACCGCATAACACTCCGGCAACCCCGTATACCCTTTTTCTTGGTGAGAGTTTGAGCCATCTATTTGAATTGTTAGAAATATTTTCTTTGATGAGAGTGGCAATGGGTGGGGGTGCATTAGAACTTGTGCTTGAATTCGGTTTTAGGCCTTAGCTTGATATGTATGTGAAAAGGATAAGGGCATTTAGGTAGCCTCGTCACGATGTGTGTGAGTGTGGGATTCGGGGGTTGGGCTTCATAAATTACACATATGAGCATGGTAGCGAGAGGGGCGGGGGTTTGGTCAATTAGTAACCATATTTGAGCTTATTGCCTATTATTTGATAACCCATGCTAACCGCCCAAAATATCTTACCTGTTTGAGAAGACCCGGTTTAGTAGTTTAGTAGTTTTAGTACGTAGTGTTTGATGTTTTTTTTTCATTTTTAAACAAAACAAAAACATCAAACACTACGTACTAAAACTACTAAACTACTAAACCGGGTCTTCTCAAACAGGTAAGATATTTTGGGCGGTAAGCATGGGTTATCAAATGATAGGCAATAAGCTCAAATATGGTTACTAATGGACCAAACCCCCGCCCCTCTCGCTACCATGCTCATATGTGTAATTTATGAGGCCCAACCCCCGAATCCCACACTCACACACATCGTGACGAGGCTACCTAAATGCCCTTATCTTTTTCACATACATATCAAGCTAAGGCCTCAAACCGAATTCAAGCACAAGTTCTAATGCACCCCCACCCATTGCCACTCTCATCAAAGAAAATATTTCTAACAATTCAAATAGATGGCTCAAACTCTCACCAAGAAAAAGGGTATACGGGGTTGCCGGAGTGTTATGCGGTTTCAATACTTTAACTTTTCAAATTTAGACCATTTTTCGCTTGATTTCATAATTTTTCAAAAAATTTCCCCCATCCCCACACTTGGGATACATTGTCCCCAATGTATGGCTTGAAGAGAAAGATCGCTCAAAACACACCAAACTTTTTTTTTTTTTTTTTTTTTTTTAACAAACAAACAAACTAACTACCAATATTTCAAGGCTAAAGAACATGACAAGTCTAAGGAAAAAGTACATGGACCTGATGAAGTTTGACACAACAGATGTTGTAAATGATCTGATTTCCTATCACCACCTTCACACAACTATCCGCACATCTTCCTCACACTTGAGTGTTGCCATAGCCCTGAAACATAGAAAAATAAAGAAATAACAATGTCAGTGAAAAACCCCGGGTTGCCTCCCGAGCAGCGCTAAATTTTCGGGTCTTCAGCCAGACCGCGCCACCCCCGTTTATGGTGGCTCAAAGAAACGATTCCGGCCATCTCCATCACTACATCGTGCCATTGAGTAAAATGCATCCGTCCCGTTTCGATTCGGTGGGTAATCAAATACACTCCTACTTGATCCCGTATGCTTTTCTTCACGATCCGGTGGGTGATTTATTTTCATTCTTTGACACACTTTTGTCATACAATCACTAGACTCACCACCCTTCCCCTCATTGGATTCATAAATAATCACTCTAGTTTGAACATCAAATGATAACTTACAGTTCTTTTTTGTCATGGTAATAACCCCGTCTCTACAGTTGATTTGAGCATTTGCTGTGTATAGAAATGGTTGGCCTAAGATTACCCTTTGTTGCGCTGCCATTTTAGTAGAAGCATAGTCTAGGACCAGAAAATCCACAGGGTACTCAAATTCTCCCAACTGAATCTTAACATTCCTAACTACTCCCCGTGGACGCCTCCAACTTTCTTCTGCCAAGCTCACCATGGTGTCTATATCGCCAAAGTCATACATGTCATACAACTCGCCTGGTAGCACGCTCATGCCCGCCCCATAGTCCAACAATGCATGAGGAATTTTTAATTTTTCCACTCGGATTGGCACGATTGGTGCCCCATGCTCTTTGTCATTTTTCGCCTCGGCCTCCTTTCCTATACCTGCATTCACTTGACACGAAGAGGTTAGAAATGTTTCATTAAATTCACTATTGGGAACGGTACTTACCACATTAATGTTCACGCTTTTGATGTTCCTGGGATTTGTCACTGTGTCACTTGGTAGTTGACCTTTGTTCTTTTTTAAAAGGGCCACCTCACTTGCAAGTTGACCCATTTGGGTAGTCAAGGATTGGATGGCTTTGTCGCGAATTTCATCTTTTTGCAACCGAGCCTCATCCATTTGATTCCTCCTTTGCATATCTTGTTGCATCATCCGGAGCATATCCATCACTTCATTCCCACTTGAAGTAACTTGACCCGAATAGCCACTTTGGTCACCACCCGGTTGTTGAAATTGCCTTTGGAAGCCTTGATTGTTGAATTGTTGGCGAGGAACATAATTTCCTTGACTTCCTTGGAAATTCGGATTGGCTTGATTAGCCGGGTTTCCATAACGCAAATTCGGATGGTTTCGTAACCCGGGGTGATATGTATTCGAGTTCATGTTGTAATTTCTACCACCGCCCCCTTGGCCTTGAATAGCATTCACTTCTTCATATTGCCCTTCAACAACACCCACCAAACAAACATCCGCCCTATGACCCAATTCATTACAGTTAGTGCAAACATCATAAACTTGATTAGTAGTTTGCACATTACCATCCTCCACCGCATGCACTTGGGTTCTAGTAATGGCCGGTCTCGCTCTCCTAGATGATTGAGCCTTCCTCTTTGATGTGACCGCCATTTGTTCCGAAAACGCCCAATCGTCTTGCTCGTGATTAGTACCGAATGTACCATTCGTGATAGACATTAAGTCACGAGCATCTTCGGAATTCAACCCTTCATGAAATGCATTCAACAATTCCCACAATTCGATCCCATGATGAGGGCAATTTTTTATCATCAAATAAAACCGTTCGAAAGCTTCGTGAAACATCTCACCCGATTGCTGTTGGAAGCTTCGTAATGCCTTTCTTGCATCATTTGTCTTTTGAGCGGTGAAGAACTCTTCCAAAAACCGTTGTTGCATTTCAGCCCAAGTATAAATCGAAGCTGATGGTAAAGTATAAAACCATCTCTTCGCTTTATCTTCCAACGAGAATTGAAACAATACCAACTTTACTTCATCCGATGAAAATCCTTGCCCACCGATAGTATTGCATATCGAATCGTATGCCTCCAAATGAAAATAAGGTTCCTCTGTTGCTAATCCCTTATATTTCGGTAAACTTTGGAGGGAATTAGTTCTAACTTCGAACGTCCTCCCTTGATTGTTTTGAGGAATAACTACCGGTGAAGGATTGTTGGTAATAACCGGCCTAAAATGTGCTTCAATACCCCTCACGGCCTCCCGATTATATCTTCTTGGCACACCCAACGGTACTTGTGGTGGCAAACCGGCTTGCCTAGGCATTTGTCTTCGAGGTTGAACTTCTCTAGGAATTTGTTGTTGAAATTGTGGTTGAGGTTGAAATTGTTGTTGAGGCACTTGTTGCTCATATTGTTGAACTTGTCGAGGTTGACCTTGTGGAGCTTGCGGTATATCTTGCGGTCTTCGCACAAATCCACCCCCTCCTTGAAATCCCGTTTGATTTCCATTACCCCCAAGGGTATATTCACCTTCATCATACCCCTCATAATCATCTTCATAACCGTCATCAAACCCATCATCTTGCACTCTCATAAACGGCATCGCGGGAGATTGTTGATATTGGAACCTCGATGGTGGTTGTTGTTGTTGAACCGGGGTGGTAAAGGTTATAGGTGGGTCTTGTTGAAATGGGAATGGTTGACTCTGTTGGGTGGACGATTGACCTTGAGTCAGGAAGAAATGGCTAAATGGTGGAAAGGTTGATGCAGTTTGGTAGCTTAATGGATTTGGTGGAAGTGTGCTTGTAGGAACAGTGGTATTTGTAGGTTTGCTCTCATTTGTTATAGGACTTGATGGAGTAGGAGGTGTGGTGGTTGGTAGTGTTTGACCCGTAGTGAGAATTGGTGGATCCATGATGTTTTTCGGTGTAGTAGGAGACCCAATGACTTTGTTCTCCCTAAGTAAAACTCGGTTCCGGGAAAGTGTCCGTTCACTTTTCGGATCAAATGCTAATGGTGATGACTTTTTGGAGCCTCTAGTATGCATACACCTGTAAGTACCTACACACTAACACACCAGCGTAAACCCGAAAATAACAAACAAAAAACTACGAAAGTTAACACACGTTGCGCACTACTCCCCGGCAACGGCGCCAATTTTGATCGATGTCGTTAGGTCGGTCAAAAACAATCCTTAAACACTTAACTAGTAAGGGTAAGAAGAGTATCGTATCCACGAGGAATCAGTGGTTAGTGAAATTGCTTAGTTTGATAATTAGAATGAAAACACAGATCAAATAAAAATGCAACCTCCTCCAAACTTCAGGTTCTAGGTTTCACATAAAACTCAGTTATTTAATTGGACACCACATAGACATAGTGTTGGAAAATCAGTTAAAATAGTAATTGAAGACAGGATGTTGTCAGCAACCTATACAACCAGTTCCGTCACAAACCAGTATAATTCAATCACCCAATTTATGAATGCCAAGTTGCCCCCTTTAGTCATCCAACCCTGCTACTAGGTTTTGTCATCAACCGAACAAGATCGTAAAGCAAGCAAACTCAAAGCACTCAAATAAACTGTTTAAAATAACTAATACATCAATCTACTCAGTTATTGTCAGAAACTAAATAGATCCAAAAACATAAATAAACTGAATCAAAACATGAAACCTATATGAACCGTCCGCCTGGAGGAAGCCACAAGTTTAGCCACTCATGCCTTGGTGCATAATAATCACATAAAGATTTATGTTCATATGAATCAAAACACAAACTGAATTGTTTAGAGATTGTTTGGAACCCAGAAAATCACCCAAAATCGCCCCTGAAACTGCTGCAAAACGTCTCCCAATGATTGGATATGAAAAGCCCCTTGAAGAACTGTTTTAATAGGGCAGTTACACTTTTCACGCCAGTGACCATCGTAAGCTACGGTGCCCACCGTAGCTTACGGTGGTGAGCAACATTCTACGGTGGTCCAAAACTGCCTTACGGTGCCAAGAAAGTTTCCCAGATGTCACCGTAGCTTACGGTGACCACCGTAAGCTACGGTGGAGCTCAGGTCATTCTCTCCTTTTCTTTGTTTGTTTCAATGATGATTGAGTCTCTTTCCTCTTGCTTCAATCTTTGCGTTAAATGCATCCAATTAAACTCTTTTGTACCTGAAACATTAAACCACCATAGTCATCTAATTCTAACAAGTAACCGACTTAAATGTAGGATTAAAATACCATTTATAGCACTTAAGAGTCGTCCTACGGACCACCCGTCAAACCCTAACTTCTCATAATCAAAATCAAAGGGTTCTAGGATGTTAATCACCATTCTTTACCTTTAGTTTAGCCAGATTATCAACAATCTAACACCAATTAACCACATGCATTCAAAATTTTTGGATTTCTACAAAACCCCTCTATGAACTCATAAATAGTGAAATCAAATGGAAGATTATCACTTACTTGATGTTAGAAAGATGATGTGCAAGCCAAAATCTTCACAAATCAAGCTTCAAATGAATAATTTTGCTTCAATTTAGCTTTCTCCTTTTCTCAAGAACAAATTATTTCACCAAATGAAGACAATTTTGACTTTCACTAGTAAAATATGGCTGATTTTGCCATTTTACACTTTTAGCCCCTCAACTTCCATTTCACCCTTTTCATTCCATAATTAGTTAAAAACTAATATAACCCCATTACTTACTTGAAATCCACTTGTTTCAACTTATTTCTAAAATATTGTTTTTACCATAATATTTATTAGAATATTTAATTATTTATAACGAAACCCGGATTTTGGTTCGTTACAAATCACCTCCCCTTATTTGGGTTTCGTCCCCGAGACCCGTCTTCACATAAAAAGGTTCGGATAATATTTGAGCATTTCCTCCTCGGTTTTCCAAGTCATTTCCGCTCACTTCTTATGTTTCCACCTCACCAAAACTTGGCTAATCTCTTTATTGCGTAAACACTTCACCTTTCTATCCAAGATTGCCATCGGTTCCTCAACATAATTCAACTTTTCATCCAATTCAATATCATCCAATGGAACAAAAGTAGATTCATCTGCCAAACATTTTCGCAAATGAGACACATGAAACGTGTTATGAAGTCTACTTAGTCCCTCCGGTAGCTCCAAACGATAAGCCACCGCACCCACCCTTGCTATCACCTTAAACGGTCCGATGAAACGTGGACTTAACTTCCCCCGTTTCCTAAACCGTATCACCCCTTTCCCAGGAGAGACTTTCAAAAGCACAAAGCCCCCCACTTGAAACTCAATCGCCCGCTTTCTATTATCCGCATAGGACTTTTGGCGATCTTGAGCCGCCTTCAAGCGTGCCCTTATTTGGTCAATACTACTATTAGTTTCCTTGACCACCTCTTTGCTACCGAGTTCCCGTTGACCAATCTCACCCCAACACACGGGAGTTCGACATTTCCTCCCATACAATGCCTCAAAAGGCGGCATACCAATACTAGAATGGTAGCTATTGTTGTACGAAAATTCCGCCAACGGTAAATGATCATCCCAATTTCCCCCAAAATCCAATGCACACGCTCGGAACATATGGGGACTAGATTGAATCTTAGCACCGCTTATCATCCACAAACGGATGGTCAAAGCGAGCGGACGATTACACCACAAAATCTTTAGTCCCGTACAGCAAGGATAAAACATGCGCCTTAGTCAACTTTTCTTTCAAGATTTGAAAGGCAGATTCTTGCTCGGAACCCCATACAAACTTAGTCTCTTTACGCGTCAACTTCATCATCGGCAAAGCAATCCGAGAGAAGTTTTCAATAAACCTCCGATAATAACCCGCCAACCCCAAGAAACTTCTAATTTCCAAAGGCGTTTTTGGTGATGACCAATCTTTAACCGCCACTATCTTGGATGGGTCGACAGTAATCCCTTTCTCATTACTCATATGACCCAAAAATTGGATTTCGCGCAACCAAAATGCTCACTTAGAAAATTTTGCATAAAGCTTTTCCCTTTGAAGAACTTCAATAATCTCACGCAAATGACAAGCATGATCACCCTCGCTCCTTGAATAAATGAGAAGGTCGTCAATAAACACAATGACCAAACGGTTGAGGAACGGTCTACACACCCGGTTCATAAGATCCATTAAAACCGCGGGCGCATTGGTTGAACCGAATGGCATAACCGTGAACACGTAATGACCGTATCGAGTGCGGAAAGTTGTCTTAAGAACGTCGTCTTCTTTGAATTTCAACTGATGATACCCGAACTTCAAATCAATCTTAGAGAACCATGACGCCCCTTGCAATTGATCGAAGAGGTCGTCAATCCTAGGTAATGGGTACCTATTCTTCACCGTCAACTTGTTCAATTCCCGATAATCCATACACATCCTCATGCTTCCATCCTTCTTTTTAACGAAGAGAGCGGGTGCACCACAAGGTGAGACACTTGGGCGTATGAAACCTTTATCAAGCAGCTCTTGCAATTGCTCCATTAACTCTTTCATTTCTGGAGGTGCTAACCTATAAGGTGCTTTGGCTACCTGCTTAGCACCCAGTATCAAATCAATCCCAAACTCTACCTCCTTCTTCGGAGGAACCCCCGGTAACTCATTTGGAAACACATCCTCAAACTGATTCACAACCGGAACATCGCGAATATCTTTCACTTTCTCGATCACATCCGCAACACAAGCCATGTACGCCTTGCACCCATGCGCCATGTACTTTGTTGCCTTCACATAAGAACACAATCACCTTTCCTGTCTTTTCACCTTCTATGTAAATGGACTCACCCAACGGGGAGTCGAGTTGTATCGCCTTAGGTCCACATAAAATATTCGCCTTGTTCCTTGACAACCAATCCATCCCCACAATAACATCAAAATCCCCCATGGTCATAGGAATTAAATCAATATGGAACGTTTCACCACCCGACCTTAACTTACAATCCCTATAAATATCAAACACTAGGAAACTCTTATCATTTGCCGCCTCGATTTCTAAGGGTTCATCTAACTTGCTACTTAGAAAAGAAGAATGCTTAGCAAATTTCAAAGACACCAATGAACGACTAGCCCCCGAATAAAAAAGAACTAGTGTAGGTATAGAGTTAATCTTGAATGTACCTGACACCATCTCCGGGTTATTCTTCACCTCTACCGTCGAGTTGTGGAAAGCTCTACCCTTTGGCTTTGGTATTGCAACCTTCCTTTCACTCCCACCTTGCTTCAACTCGGGGCCATCCGCCCTATTGTGCCCGGGCTTGTAACATTTATAGCACAAATGAATTTGGCTTGTACATTGATTAGCCATATGCCCTGGCTTCCCACATTTATAACAATTCAAAGTCCCCTTCCTACATTCCCCGAAATGTTCTTTCCCACAAACTTTGCACCCTCGAGGAGAGAACTTGCTAAAATGCTTCTTACTAGGGCTCCCGCCCTTTATCTTATTCACCACTTGATCCACAATCTCCCTTTTTTCTCTTTTCCCTCTAGCTTCTTGCCTCCTCAACTCCACTTCCCTTTCCCGACACCTGTTTATCAAATCTACAAGTGTGGTAAAAGAGGATGGAGATATGCCATCTCTTAACTCCACCGTCAGCATAGCATAAAACCTGTCAATCTTTGCCTTCTCAGTCGACACCACGCCCGGACAGAACTTGGCGCGATCAAAGAAAGCCCTAGCCAATTCATCTATTGACTCATTCTTTTGCCTCATGAGGAGGAACTCATTAGTCATCCTTTCCACTGCGGTCTGAGGGCAATGATATTTCAGAAAGGCCGTCTTGAATTCCTCCCAAGTCAGGGAGGTCACCCCTAATTCACCCCTCTCCTTTCAGAGATTCAACAACCACTCCTTTGCCCTTCCCGTCAGTAGAGGCACACTAAACGTAACCCTATCCTCGGACTTACACTTAGTCATCTCAAAGTTAGATTCTATATCCACCACCCACCTGTGGCTAAGGATCGGGTCCACTTGCCCATTATACTCTTTATGCTTAATCACCATAAATTCTTTTAGGGTACAACCCTGTGGTTTCCCTCCCTTTTCTTTCATAACCTCCTCAAGAGTGAGCTTAACATCCCCTCTCATTTCTTCCATAAGCAAAGATGTGGCTTGCTCAAAGGCCTTGGCCACTTCTTCCTTAATCATTTCTTGGATTCTTGAATCCAACGGTTCATTGCTCGTTTCTTCTATCATCTCTTAACTGAGTATTAGAACAAAAACACCTTAACATCCTTACACTTTCAATACCTTAGGTATCCATCACACTTACACTCTTATATGTATTAAGTATATATATATATATCTACCTACCTACATACATACATACATATATAATCACCTTCACCTAATCCTTGCAAATGTTCATTGTCATATGGTTATCATAAAGACCCTTGCACATCTCGTCTTATTAATCATATTGGCCAGACATGTTTAATAATACGTTATGCCCAATTGTAATTATCATATTCATATAGCAAATCACAAAACACGTTTCGACACACATAACACTTTGTTATTCAATCATACATATACATATACACCATACGTAACAACATTAATCATAACATTACTAACCTTTCATTTTCGTAAGCTCCGAGTCTTAGTCAAGTCATTTATAGATTCTCGTATCTTTTCCCCCATATCAAGAGCATCCGGTTTGATTTTGGTGCCACCCGCACCAAATCCCTCAAACCATTGCCCTGATACCAAGTTGTAACACCCTTAATTTGAAACATTGGTTATAATAAACATTTACACATGCGGAAGCATTTATCCCAAGAATTGTTTTTAATTTTTTTTTACTGTTCGCGTGTAGCGAACTTTTGGGGCCCTCCTTTCACGTGCCGCGAGGGAGTCCCGAAAACAAAAGTCCGGAAAGCTAGGTCATCGCGTGTCGCGAAGACCAGACCTGGGTTCTTCGCGTGGCGCGAAGACCTCTTTATCACAGAAAGTTTCTGCATCTGCAGATTTTCAACACTTAACCATTTTCCAACTTTTACCATTTCAACTAGACACAAAAATTTTCCAATCACTTGGGTTTTTGATTAAAGAACTCAAAACACCATCTACATACACCAAAACATAGTTTCATGTATCAATTTACATCCATTGGATGCACTTCTAACTACACCCGAAATCACCAAAAATCCAACTTTTGCTATAGACTTGACCATGAGTATCCCAGAGCTTTTCCTACATAACACCACATGTAAAAACCATTAGTGATGAAGATAAACATATCAAACAAGTAATTATAACTTGTTTTCACCCATTTGACCCGTTTGCACCCAATTTATCATTTAGCTACAAATAACTTGCATTTCACCTTACAAGTTCCATTCTTTTCATTTGTCAATCATAATTAACACATTTCCATTTCCATTATGGCATGTAGGCTATAACCTCATTTCCATTATGATACTTAGACCATAACCTCATATACCATTTCCATTATGGTATTTAGACCATAACCTCATTTCCATTATGGTATTTTAACCATAACCTCATTTACACATATCCATTATAGTATTACAACTATAACTACATTCATTCATTTACACATACTAGTTCATACACATTCATACACAACAACATAGCATGCTCACATAACACATGTATCACCCTTTATCATCAAAACTAAGTAAGTGCAAAGGCACTTACCTTTCGGGTTAGAAGATCCCGCACCGCCGTCTCGGTTTACAATTTGATTACCTAAACATATACACCTAGTTTATCAATCTAACCATACATCAAAATCACATTATAATTGGGTTTACAACCCAATTTCTCATTTCCAACCCAAACTGACCCGTTTGGGTTATTCCCATAACCAAACACCTCTTTCACCCCAAACTCACCTACTTGAGTTTTATTATCCTTACCTTAACACTAATTTTTCATTCAATTTTTATTATTAGGTTAATTAGGTGTTCATTCAAGTGTCTAACACCATATAAACACTTAATCGTCACTAATTCAACATTCTATCATCATAATCCAAACACCCCCAAATTTCTCCATATGAACCCTAACTTCTCATAATCAAAATTAAATGGTTCTAGGATGTTAATCACCATTCTTTACCTTTAGTTTAGCTAGATTATCAACAATCTAACACCAATTAACCACATACATTCAAAATTTCTGAATTTCTACAAAACCCCTCTATGAACTCATAAATGGTGAAATCAAATGGAAGATTATCACTTACTTGATGTTAGGAAGGTGATGTGCAAGCCAAAACCTTCACAAATCAAGCTTCAAATGCACGATTTTGCTTCAATTTAGCTTTCTCCTTTTTCTCCTTTTCTCAAGAATGACTTCTTTCACCAAATGAAGACAATTTTGACTTTCACTAGTCAAATATGGCAGATTTTGCCATTTTACACTTTTAGCCCCTCAACTTCTATTTCACCAATTTCATTCCATAATTAGTTAAAAACTAATATAACCCCATTACTAACTTGAACCCCACTTGTTTCAACTTATTTCTAAAATGTTATTTCTCCATAATATTTATTAGAATATTTAATTATTTATAACGAAACCCGGATTTTGGTTCGTTACATTAATCGATCCTTTGGAAAATTGCAGTGCATGTGCAAGAGGAAAGGAGCTACCTATATGCGTATGAAGTTTAGTGGCTTCAAAGAAGCTTCTGTCACACCCCGACCGATGGCGGATTATACGCCGGGGCTGACGCAGTTATTCATAATCACATGACCATCTATTAATAAGTGATAATATTTATTCAACATAATTAAAGAATCCGTTAAAAAATAAAATAGAAAGCAAAGCGTTCATAACATAACATAAATTAAATCCAATCTTTATTAAAGCTTGGTCCAAGGTCCTAGGTGATCACGTAATATCCTCAAACTCGTGCACCTGAAACATGCGAGTAAATGTCAACTACAAGTAGTTGGTGAGAAACGTAGGTTTTGACACCAAACAAAGTTAAGTATATGTTTACAATTCAATATGTTCAAAGCAAGTCTAAAGCATCTACGTGAAAACACACAAGGTTCCAAGCGTACAATCAATCCATGTAATAGGAAAATAGTTACACAATCCAAATAATTGTTTCATGAATAAGTAGTAAGATGTATACACAAAAAACCCGCCAAGGTTTTGCGTTAGATAATGTATCGAATTCCCGTATAAATGATCATAAAAGGTACTACCCGAGGATTGCCACACAAGTTAATGATTATACTAACATGAACACACATATGGTCACCAAACAGTTTAAAACATAAAGCATAAAGACCTTAGCATAAGAACAATGGTATTGAATGGCATGTTTCACCCCAAAAATAAAAAGAGTAAAAAGGGACTATGTAAACTCACCTGAGTTGAAACTAAAAGTAATAGGATTTGGTAAGATGAATGGTCTTGTGAGAATTTTTCACAACAAACCTACATAGATAATTGTACTCTACGTTTAAAGTATGATGAATAAGATAAGAAAATTCTAGGGTTTTAGGGTTTGGTAGGGTTTGAGATTGGATATGGACTTGCATGGTTATTTGTAGTAAAATATAAGTTCTTGACTAGTTTTGAAATGATAGTTTATAAAAATTAATTTGAATCAATTAAGGTTTCTAATTAAATATATATTAATTAGGTTTGAAGTTATTCATGTAATTATTAAATAAATGGAAATGAAAAAAGTTCAAATTACATTTAAATTTATCCATAAAAAAAAATTATTAAATAGAGTGAAAAAAAGATCTAGATAATACTTTGGATTCATTCATGTAATTATTCTAAAATAATTAGTAAATAAATTATGGAATGGAAATGTTTTAAATAATTTATTTTATGAAATAGTTAATTAGACTAATTAAATCTCTTTTATTTAAATGAGTTATATAAGAAGTATTAATTACATATGAATATTGAAATTAAATTTTATATAATTATTTAAGTATTTCTAATGGTTTTAAATATTTATTCTTTACTAAAAAAATAAATATAAATTAAAATGTTTTAAATATTTGTTCTTGAAAAATAGTTATTTAGGTATTCATAATAATGACTAAATAAATATTAAAAGTTTGTTTTACAAAAAATATTATATTTAGGTTTATTCAATCAAACCTTTTTATGTTGTTTATTTAAGATAAATAATAATAAAAATAGATAAAAACAATATTTTAAATTTTTTGTTTTTAAAAGTTGTAGAATATAATTGTTTTATTTTTAAAATTTAAATTCTAAGACTTTAAAACATTATTTAGGTATAACAGGATTGAAAAATGAATTTAAAACTCAAAACCCGGCTGCCGGGACTCGAACCCATGCCATAGCCGGCCACACAAACACACACGCACTTAACCACTCAGGGCATGTCGTCGTGTCTAGTGGGGTTGCGTTTAAGTTTTAACCCATAGACCCAAACACCCTTCGTCCCCAATTGGATACCCGTAAACCCTAGGTCTCCAATTGGCTCGATTTCTCAGATGATTGGAACCCGATTCATAAGGCTCTTGTTCGTGAGAGTGGAACGAGCACATTGATACCAAATTTACCTAAAACGAATACGTAGAGGCTGAGGGCAAGTCGACGAATCAGGTTCGTGTTCTTCGGCTAATTGGAGTGATACAGGGGAGGAATTCGATGCAATTAGAGGTGTAGGAAGCTCGCAATGAGTTTCGTTGATGATAAAGGGTGGCTATTTATAGTCAATTTGGACGGAATTGAGTCGATCGCTTAAATGGCATTCAAGTGTAGATTGGTTACAAATTAGCCTTTGATTAGTTCATAAAAACGAGATTAAACGCGAATGATGAGTCGATTAGATGTCCCAGACGTGTTGCCGTGAACGGTTTTGCACGAAAACGTGTAGACGCTGAGTTCATGTGTAAAGGTCTCAAAATCGGTCACCGTGGGACTCGAACTCGCGATTAAGGGAAGGGGGTTCACCCGGTTGCTGCAAATAGACCCCTGAAGTTTCAGGGTTTGGCAAAACAGGTCCCTAGGCTTTTAAGGTTTTATTATTTTATGCATGAAACTTGTTTTTAATTAAAAATAAAGTTTCAGAAACTACAATTTGAACCCATGACTTTTGTAAAATATAAAATCATTCAATCTTATAAATCTAATAAATCTTTATATTAAAGTTAAATGTTACAAATATAAAAATGTAATTTACTAAATAGATTTAATTCTATTTTTTTTAACATAAACTTTTATAAACCCTAGCTTTATAGAATCCATAGCCTAGTTTATTTTGCACAATATATATATAGACTTTGTAATATCCTAACATATATATTTATATTTATTTCCTTGCACTTTAAACAATTAATTACGTAATTCTTTATTTAATTATTTGTTGTTTTTGAAAGGAAACAAATGCATGCATGTATGTATGTATACTCAGGAAATGAAATAGGTAAATAAGATAATTTTCATTGTAAATCATATAATAATAAGATTACAAGTGTCGAAGTAGTTAAAATAAGGCCGAAATTTCCTGGAGATTACAGTCTCCCTTACTTTAGAGCTCCGTTTGGTTCGTGGAATTGGAATTGGAATTGGAATTGAAATTAATTCCGTCCAAAATCTTGTTTTGTTAGTCATTGAAATGGAAATAATTCCATCAAATTCCTTTATTTGAAGGAATTTAAGAATCCTTCAACCTACCCAAGGAATGTTTTTATTTCAATGGAATGTTTGCCAAATGACAATAATGTCCCTTAAAACCAAATGTATCCATTTTTTTCTTAATCATAAAAAAATATTGTTATCAAAATCGTATGAATTTTTGTTGTCAACTCAACCTTCTGTTCTTATTTTCCACTGAGTTCCTTCATCAAAATGAGTTCTTTTGTTCCATTTCATCAAATTGAAATTGAAATTGAAATTGAAATCAATAACGAACAAGTGAATTCTTTTAACAAAACATAAATCAAAATTGATTGATGAGTTCTAGAAATAGAAATGAAATAATGAGTAATATAAATCAAAATCAAAAGACTAATTAATTTTGGAGTATCGTTCTAGAAGACGACTTTCATCCCAGAAAACGAAATCGAAATCAAACAGCGATGGTTCAAGTTCATACTAGAAAACAAAATCGAAATGAAACAACGATGGTTTAGGTTCATTGTAGAAAAAAGTACGAACGAGAAACGAGTTTCGAACCAGATGAGACGAAGGTTTAAGCCATGGTGACGGCGGTGGTGCTCTCGTCTTTGTACGTGAGCGATGATGGTTTTAGTTACTCATCTCTGTAGACAATCGAAGGAGATAAAATTTGAACCTGTTGATGAATTTAGGGATGAAAATGAAGGAGCGAGATGAATTCAGGGATGAAGAAGAATGACGACATGTAGACAATGGATGCATTTTCTTTTGAGTTTCAATTTAAGGGTAATTTTGTCTTTTAAACGTTTTTATATTCCAATTCCATTAATAAATTTTTCAACCACACACCTTATTAACTTTTAAAGGATTCCATTCAAATTTCAATTCCAATTCCTTTTCCAATTCCTTAACAAAACATTCCGTGAACCAAACGGCCCCTAGGAGATTTCATCCCGAAATTGATTAGGAAGAGGGTCCTGGAAAGAGATGTGGGTATTTAGCCTTCATTTGATCCTCACGTTCCCAAGTGAACTCAGGGCCACGTTTGGATTTCCACCGAACCGTAACGATTGGAATACGACTTCGCTTTAGTTACTTAACTTCTCGGTCTATAATCTCCACGGGTTTCTCCATGAAGTGCATTGATTCGTCAATTTGAACCTCGTCAAGCGGTATTAGAGATTTTCGTCGGCTAAGCATTTCTTTAGGTTCGAGACATGAAATGTCGGATGAATGTTGCTGAGTCCTTCAGGTAAGTCCAGTTTGTAGGCTACCTTCCCGATTCGTTCAAGGATTTTAAAAAGACCTACGAATCTAGGTGCAAGTTTTCCCTTCTTTCCAAAACGAAACACACCTTTCCAAGGGGATACCTTGAGAAGGACCAGATCACCGACTTGAAATTTCAGGGGTTTTCGACGTTTGTAGGCATAGCTCTTTTGCCGACTCCTTGCCACTTGAAGGTTGTCACAGATTAATATGATCTTGTCAGAAGTCTCCTGAATAAGTTCGGGACCAGGGATTTATGCTTCACCAATTTCAGTCCAACAGACAGGAGAGCGGCATTTCCGACCATAAAGTGCTTCGAAAGGAGCCATGCCAATGCTCGTGTGGTAGCTGTTGTTATACGAGAACTCGACTAATGGTAGATGTAAATCCTAATTTCCCTTAAATTCAATGACACAGGTTCTAAGCATGTCTTCGAGGGTTTGAATCGTTCGTTCGGATTGACCATTAGTTTGCAGATGGTAAGACGTACTAGGATTCAGTTGAGTACCTAAAGCTGCTTGCAAAGATTGCCATAAACGAGAGGTGAATCTTCCATCATGATCAGAAATAATGTTGAGAGGTACACCATGACGACTAACAATCTCATCAATATAGATTCGAGCCAATTTCTCGACTCGATAGTCTTCACGAATGGGTAGGAAGTGAGCAGATTCTGTCAAACGGTTGATGATTACCCAAATACTATCATGACCACGAGATGTATGCGGGAGTTTGGTTATAAAGTCCATAGCAATACACTCTCATTTCCACACGGGAATCTCGGGTTGTTCAAGTAAGCCATATGGACGCTGGTGCTCGGCCTTAACCTTTAAGCAAGTAAGGCACTTGGACACGTATAGAGCAATGTCCTTTTTCATACCAGGCCACCAGTATTGAGTATGAAGGTCCTTGTATATTTTATCCGCACCAGGATGCACAGAATAGAGTCTTATGAGCCTCGTTCAAGATAAAGGTACGAAGATTGTCACGGTCTGGGATCCGGATACGATTCAGGAAGTAGAGTAACCCATTGGGTTTGGTTTCAAGTTGGAGTTCAGCACCACATGCCATTTCGTTGTACATGTTTCCTTCTGTGACGGAAAGGTGTTGTGCTTCAAATATGCGAGTTTGAATGTCACTCTAGATCTGAATGTTGTGGATCTTGATAGATTATTTACGACTAAGAGCATCGCTATGACGTTCGCCTTTCCAGGATGGTAACGAATATCACAGTCGTAGTCGTTTAGAAGTTCAACCCAACGCCTTTGCCTCATGTTGAGTTCTTTTTTATTGAAAATGTGCTGGAGACTCTTATGGTCGATGTAAACCACACACTTAGTGCCATATAAGTAGTGCCTCCAAATTTTAAGAGCAAGTACGACCGCACCCAGCTCAAGATATGCGTCATATAATTCTTCTCATGGAGTTTGAGTTGTCGGGGCGCATAAGCAGTCACTTTGCCTCGTTGCATTAGAACACAACCAAGGCCTAAGTGGGAAGCGTCACAGTAAACGACAAAGTCTTCGGTTCCATCGGGAAGAGTCAAGATAGGAGCCTCACACAATTTTTGCTTCAGACTTTGAAAGTCTTCCTCTTATTTTGGTCCCCACTCGTAGGGCTTGCCTTTATGTGTTAAGGCTGTGAATGGCACTGCGATCTTTGAAAAGTTCGATATGAAACGACGATAATAGCCTGCTAAGCCAAGAAACGAGCGGACTTCCGTAGGGGTTTTTGGAGCTTGCCAGTTCTTCACCGCTTCAATATTAGCGGGATCCACGTGAATACCCTTCTCGTTGACTATATGCCCCAAGAATTGGACTTCTTTAACCAAAATTCACACTTGGAGAACTTAGCATATAATTGCTCCTTTTTCAAGAGATCCAAAACCAATCGCAAGTGTTCTTCGTGCTCTGCTTTTGATTTTGAATAGATAAGGATATCGTCAATGAAGACGATCACGAATTTATCCAAGTATGGTTAACACACGCGATTCATAAGATCCATGAACACCGCGGGTGCATTGGTTAGTTCGAAGGGCATAACCATGAATTCGTAATGACCGTATCTTGTACGAAAAGCTGTTTTTGGGATGTCGGATTCAAGGACTCGTAACTGGTGATAACCAAAACGAAGATCAATCTTAGAGAAATAAGTCGGGCCTTGAAATTGATCAAATAAGTCATCAATCCTCAGAAGTGGATAGCGGTTCTTCACAGTAAGTTTGTTGAGTTCCCGGTAGTCGATGCACATCCGAAGAGAACCATCCTTCTTCTTGACAAATAAAATGGGTGCTCCCCAAGGAGAAACTCTGGGTCGTATAAATCCTTTGTCAAAAATTTCTCAAAGTTGGCTTAAAAGTTCTTGCATCTCTGATGGTGCAAGACGATAGGGTGACTTGGCAACGGGATTTGCTCCTGGCACTAGATCAATACGGAATTCAACTTGACGTGTGGGAGGAAGACCGGGTAAGTCTTCGGGAAATACTTCTGGAAAGTCTTTTATAATAGGAATGTCTTGCATGTTCTTGCCCTTGTCTTTCCGCTCCACAATGTGTGCTAAGAAAGCTACACACTTCTTTCGTAAGTACTTCTGCGCGATAGTGCAAGACATAAGCTTGAGCCCTTTATACGGCTTCTCACCAAAGATGTTCAAAATGTCGCCCGTGTCAAGAGGGATACAGATATACTTGTCAAAACAGACGACTTCAGCATGATGCTTGTTCAGCCAATCCATGCCTACTATGATGTCGAAAACTCCGAAAGCCATAGGAATAAGATTAATCGAGAAGTCATGGTCGTTCAAGTTTAGGGTACAATCTATAATAATGGTGTCACACGTAACAGAGTATCCATTCGCTACTAAGATATCAAAGGATCTGTCTAGCTTAGTCCGGCTCATAGCAAGCTGTGGTTCAAATTCAAAGGATACGAAACTCCTATCAGAACCAGTATCAAATAAGATAGAAGCATATTGTTGATTAATTGGGTACATATCGTTCACCACATCGTTGTTGGCTTGTGCCTTGTTGGCATTAATGTTGAAGGCACGTCCATGAGCTACGGGGTTTGCATTCCCCTGATTCACATTTCCCCGGTTCATTTTCCCCTGGTTTATACTTCCCTGAACCATGTTGCCCTGGTTCAGGTTGGCTTGGTTCATAATGACCAACCTAGGACAACGGTTCCTGAAATGATTTGGGTCACCGCACTCATAACAAGCACGACCCTGAGTGATAGCAGCAGGAACAGGAACATCAGGTTGATAGGCTTGGTTGACTGGTGGGACACGACAGGTGTTAGCCCAATGTCCATAACGTCCGCAAGTAGTGCACATACGACATGGTATGTTAGCAGTATGACAATGGTAGGGTTCCCGCATATGGCTTCTTGTTGGGGTTGAAGGCATTAGGGGCTACTTAGGCTAGAGGATCAGCATGAGTGATAATGGCAAAGTTCCTTCCTTTCGGTTTCTTGCCATTGAAGGAAGACTCAACCTTGGTCTCCTTGGGTTCGGTGGTGGTTTTCTCAACGGTTTTCTTTGTACCCTTTTTAGATAAGGTCCCTTCCTTCACATGATTATCCGTCAGGGTAGCAGCAAGACGGATGGCTTCCTCGAGTGTGGCTGGATTGCTACCCAAGACGGTGTCCTGGATTTGCATAGGCAGACCATTGATGTATTTCTCAATAGATCTTGAGAGAGGAGTGACCATATGAGGCACCAGAAGGCTAAGTTCATGAAAACGGGTCGTGTATGTAAGGTTTTCACCACTATCATGCTTGAGATACCAGAACTCTGCTTCTAGCTTCTTGATCTCATTAGGGGGACAAAACTCATCAGTCATGAGTGTCTTGACATCAGCCCAAGGTAGAGCTAGTGCAACTTCAATCCCACGGTTATGTTTTTCCCCGTTCCACCAGTTGAGTGCTCTCTTCTGGAAGACACTAGTAGCATAACGAACCTTCAGGTTCTCGGGGCAGTCGGCATTGATGAAAGTTCCCTCAATGCTTTAGAACCATTGGAGAAGTCTAATGGCTCCCTCGTTCCCATAGTACTTGGTGGGGTTGCAGGAGTTGAAATGCTTGAATGTGCACGTGGGATTTCTTGGTGCTGCATTTTGGTTCAGTTGGTTGACCATAGTTGGTAGGATCGTAGCCATTTGTTGGATGATCCTGTCAGTGAGGTTGTTCCTACGTTCACGATGAGGAGGCATTCTACAAAAGGATGAATAGGAATTTCATAAGATATGAATCATGTATAAGAGTCGGTAATAAAATCACGAGGTATTTAATAAAAACGTGGGATGGTACCCAAATGGATACATTGACTTATCAATGTATTTTAAGTTCATTTAATGTCTGAGAAGTCATGCTTTAGCCTATAAGTGGACACTCATCCCAGGAATTCCCAGGAAAGCATAACTGGTCCATCGGTTGATTTGGATTTATACGAAATGCTTTCCTAGATAGAATTTCCCAGGATACAGGCATCCACCCTTCTGGATTGCATAAGTTCTCATTCATTTTTTAGAACCTACATACCTTTGACGAGAGTTTCATTTGGATTAGACTTTTAAGTCTAAGAGTAGGTTTCATGTAGTTCAAGTAGTTCCAAATAGTTTCATTCCTCGAATGCTGTAGTTTAGGTGATTGCACCACGTTGATAGAAATAGATAGGTAAGTGAATGTAAGCATGTGTATAATGAGTCTAGAGTGGAGTTCCTAATAAAAGACATGAGATTAACTCATGTTTGGGACTCCTAGATTATAGTATAGGTCATGTGTGTCTAATAACATAATTCCCTATAACCATGGCTCTAATACCAATCAGTCACACCCCGGCCAGCGACGGATTATACGCCGAGGCTGACGCGGTTGTTCATAAGCACATGATCATATATTATTAAGTGATATATTTATTCAACATAATTAAAGCATCCGTTACAAAATAAAATAGAAAGCAAAGCGTTAATAACATTAAATCCAGTCTTTATTAAAGCTCGGTCCAAGGTCCTAGGTGATCATGCAATATCCTCAAACTGGTGCATCTGAAACATGCGAGTAAATATCAACTACAAGTAGTTGGTGAGAAACATAGGTTTTGACACCAAACAAAGTTAAGTATATGTTTACAATTAAATATGTTCAAGCAAGTCTAAAGCATCTATGTGAAAACACACAAGGTTCCAAGCGTACAATCAAGCCATGTAATAGGAAAATAGTTACACAATCCAACTGATTGTTTCATGAAAAAGTAGTAAGATGTATACACAAAAAAACCCGCCAAGGTTTTGTGTTAGATAATGTATCAGACTCCCGTATAAATTTTCATAAAAGGTACTACCTAAGGCTTGCACACAAGTTAATGATTGTACTAACATGAACACACGTATGGTCACCAAGCAGTTTAAAACATAAAGCATAAATACCTTAGCATAAGAACAAAGGTATTGAATTGTACATGAAATATAGTTAATAACATGTTTCACCCCAAAAATAAAAAAAGTAAAAATGGGTTATGTAAACTTACCTGAGTTGATATGAATGGTTTTGTGAAAATTTCTCACAACAAACCTACATAGATAATTGTACTCTAAGTTTAAAGTTTAATGAATAAGAAAAAGAAAATTCTAGGATTTTAGGGTTTGGTAGGGTTTGGTAGGGTTTGGGATTTGATATAGACTTGCATGGTTATTTGTAGTAAAATATAAGTTCTTGACTAGTTTTGAAATGATAGTTTATAAAAATTAATTTGAATCAATTAAGGTTTCTAATTAAATATATATTAATTAGGTTTGAAGTTATTCATGTAATTATTAACTAAATGGAAATGGGAAAAGTTCAAATTACATTTAAACTTATCTAAAAAAAATAATTATTATTATTAAATAGAGTGAAAAAAGATCTAGTTAATATTTTGGATTCATTCATGTAATTATTCTAAAATAATTAGTAAATAAATTATGAAATGGAAAGGTTTTAAATAATTTATTTTATGAAATTGTTAATTAGACTAATTAAATCTCTTTTATTTAAATGAGTTATGTAAGAAGTATTAATTAGACATGAATGTTGAAATTAAATTTTGTATAATTATTTAACTAAAATAATTATTTAAGTATTTCTAATGGTTTTAAATATTTATTCTTTGCTAAAAAAATAAGTATAAATTAAAATGTCTTAAATATTTATTCTTGTCAAAATAGTTATTTAGGTATTCATAATAATGACTAAATAAATATTTAAAGTTTGTTTTATAAAAATATCATATTTAGGTTTATTCAATCAAATCTTTTTATATTGTTTATTTAAGATAAATAATAAATAAAATAGATAAAAACAGTATTTTAAATTTTCTGTTTTTAAAATTGTAAAATATAATTGTTTGGTTTTTAAAATTTAAATTCTAAGACTTTAAAACATTATTTAGGTATAAAAGGATTGAAAAACGAATTTAAAACTCAAAACCCGGCTGCCGGGACTCGAACCCACGCCAGAGCCGGCCACACAAACACACACGCACTTAACCACTGGACCAGGGCATGTTGCCGTGTCCAGTGGGGTTGCGTTTAAGTTTTAACCTACAGACCCAAACACCCTTCGTCCCCAATTGGATACCCGTAAACCCTAGGTCTCCAATTGGCTGGATTTCTCAGATGATTGGAACCCGATTCATAGTGCTCTTGTTCGTGAGAGTGGGACGAGCAAATTGATACCAAATTTACCTGAAACGAATATGTAGAGGATGAGGGCGAGTCAACGAAGTAGGTTCGTGTTCTTCGACTAATTGGAGTAATATAGGGGAGGAATTCGATGCAATTAGAGGTGTAAGAAGCTCGCAATGAGTTTCGTTGATGATCAGGGGTGGCTATATATACTCAATTTGGACGGAATTGAGTCGATCGCTTAAATGGCATTCAAGTGTAGATCGGTTACAAATTAGCCTTTGATTAGTTCATAAAAACGAGATTAAACGCTAATGATGAGTCGATTAGATGTCCCAAACGTGTTGTCGTGAACGGTTTTGCACGAAAACGTGTAGACGCTGAGTTCGTGTGTAAAGGTCTCAAAATCGGTCACCGTGGGACTCGAACTCGCGATCAAGGGAATGGGGGATTCACCCGGTTGCTGCAAACAGACCCCTGAAGTTTCAAGGTTCGGCAAAATAGGACCCTGGGCTTTTAAGGATTTATTATTTTAAGCATGAAACTTGTTTTTAATTAAAAATGAAGTTTCAGAAACTACAATTTGAACCCAGGACTTTTGTAAAATATAAAATCATTCAATCTTATAAATCTAATAAATCTTTATGTTAAAATTAAATGTTACAAATATAAAACTGTAATTTATTAAATAGATTTAATTCTATTTTTTTTTAACATATTTTATAAACCCTAGCTTTATAGAATCCATAGCCTAGTTTATTTTACACAATATATATATATAGACTTTGTAATATCCTGACTTATATATTTATATTTATTTCGTTGGAATTTAAACAATTAATTACATAATTCTTTATTTAATTATTTGTTATTTTTGAAAGGAAACAAATGCATGTATGTATGTACACTTAGGAAATGAAATAGATAAATAGGATAAGTTTCATTGTAAATCATATAATAATAAGATTACAAGTGCCGGACCAGTTAAAATAAGGCCGGAATTTTCGGGAGATTACATCTTGGGATTTGGCTTCTATATACTCATTGAAGGATAGGACACAAGACTAGTAAAATACAGTGTCAAATAAGAACAAAGGAATATGTTGAATTTATGTTTATATTATCTTTATGTATTCAAATGGATAGCAAGGGTTCAATCCATGGAGACACCATGATATTCCAATATTTGAAATGTGTAATATATTAAAATAGAAATTTAATCTTCAAGACATTTGTATTTATGCATGAGTTTGTTCCTATTATGATATGCTTTAAGTGAATCAAGGATTACACTAAAATAGGGGAGGAATGTTGGTGCTTTTATTATCATCAAGCTATTTAGTGTATTTGGATTTACTTGGTGACCAAATGAGAATTCATATTTAAACATCAAACAAGTTAGAAAGTGTTGAGTGCACACTTGTTTGATGATCTTTATGACTTATGGTGCTAAACACACCTTGTTGTATGAAGGGGCGAAGCCCATTAAACAACGGGGGTCCTAGGCAGCGCCACTGATTAGCAAGGTCCTAGGGGCGGCAACCCCTAGTGGGGTCCAAGGGGCAACGCCCCTTATTTTGCATGTTTTGTTATGCATGAAAAACTGAGTTTGGAAGTGAGAACTGCTGAAAGTTGGTCCTCCGGACCAGTTTGCTCCTCCGTAGTAAGTTTGCTTCTCCGGAGTAAGATTGCTCCTCCAGGGTAGATTGTAGATTGCCTCCCCGGAGTAGATTGTTCCTTTGGAGTAATTTGTCTCTTCAGAGTAGAATGACTTACGTGTATTGAGATATTCCATAAAGAGAAAGGAGGCAGACTGATAATAAGGAACTGGATTGACGGTTGTGACGGTTTTCAGCCAATAACCGTCATAACGTTCCAGTGTATATGTTTACCACTTAAATACATGCGAATTTGGTCATTGTAAAGCATACGAAATTTCTAACAGAGTTTCACATATTCGTTATTCAGTATCTAATTCTTATTCGATTGAATTATGTTATACCACGTAAATAATTCAATCTGAAAGCGAACATTTCCGCGATTATAAGAGAATCCATGCAATCAAACTACATAAACCCAGAATTCCTATAAAAATATATTTGACTAAGATAAATCTTTTACAAAAACAACCTTGTGCAGAATGCAACAAGGAATGCCAAACTATTCCAAATAATAAATTCTAAAACAGACTAAGAATTCTAATCTAGAACACTATGGTGTCATGTAGGGTTTTCACAATGAATTCGCTAGGTTATTCTCTCTTAATTGTTGATGAGGACGTGTACTAGTTATGAAGAAGGTTTATTTTCTTATTCAAAATCTTCTTATTAGTTGAAACATATAGAAATCCGGAAGGAACAAGTATTCTATTAAAATATACATATATATATATATATATATGGGATGGATATTTTAAAAACCCACTTAAGTTGTAAAAACATTGAAAACTCTCCAAAAAAAGTGTTTATGCATGTTTAAAAAAAAATTTGAAAATCATTCTAAGCAACTTTTATAAGATTTTCGTTAAAAAAAATAAAAAAAAAACGCCAAGCCAATTTTAAAAAAACAAATGGACTAAATCCCCATTTTTTGTATGAAAAAATCGTGTTACTTATGTAACACCACATATTACATTGTAAAAACAACATGTTACATATGTAAAACAACTGGGTAGAATTTTTTTAAAATAAAATTTATAAAAACATCTGATCGGCGCTTTTTTGATTTTTTTATAGAAAGTTTTGAAATTACATATAAAAACTATAAAAAAAACCCTTGTAAAAACCCGTTTTTTGGAGAGTTTTCAATGTTTTCACAACTTGTGGGGTTCTCTCTCTCTCTCTCTCTCTCTCTCTCTCTCTCTCTCTCTCTCTCTCTCTCTCTCTCTCTCATTTTAACAAGAACTTAAGAACTTTTAATAACCATTGATCTCATCAATCAATGGATAGGATTAAACAAGGGTATTAATGTAATTAGTTGGTTATTTAATCCTTTTAGTTTAGGGAAAAAAAGGTAAAACAGTAAAAACATCTGAATCAGTTTTTTGAAAAACACCTTATCCATAGCAATACCGGTTATTGTGTTTTTTCCCTTAAATTCCTTATATCCACAATCGATTTTGTAGGTAAATCAATAAAAAAATGTAATCAAAATTATTAAATCAACATAGACTCAAGAACTTATATCATTATGTGTAGGCCTGGTAAACTGGGCGGGTCGGGCGGGTTCGGGTCACGGGTCATAACGGGTTCGGGGTGGGGGGAGGTGGGGGTGGGTGAGATAAAAAAAAGGGCGGGGTGGGCGGGGCGGTTTTGGGTGGGGTGAGGCGGGTGGGGGGTTGGATGGGTGGGGTGGGGTGGGGTAGGGTGTGTGGCGGCAGTGGGCGGTGGCGGTGGCGGGCTGGGTAGGCTGGGTGGGGCAGGTGAGGGTGGGGTGGCGGGGGTGGGGGTGAGGGGTGGGGGCGGGGTGGGTGGGGCGAGTGGGGGTGGCGGGACGGCGGTAGAGGTGGGTTGGGTGGGGTGGGGTGGGTGGGGGGGGGTTGGGCAGAGTTGTTGGGACGACGGCGGAGGCGGGTTAGGTGGGGGTGGGGTGGGTTGGGTAGGGGTGGGTGGGGTGCGGGGTTGGGCTGAGGTGGCGGGACGGCGGCGGAGGCGGGTTGGGTGGGGGTGCGGTGGGTGGGGTGGGTTTGGTGCGGAGGTGGCGGGACGACAGCGGAGGCGGGTTGGGTGGAGGTGGCGGGTTGGGTGGGGGTGGGGTGGGTTTGGTGGGATTTGTGGCGGCGGGTGGCGGTCGGGGCAGGCTGGGTGGGGCGGCTTATTGACTAATTTAAGGTGACCCAAATTAACAAATTGAATATTTGAGGTTACCCAAATTGACCCGTTGACTAATTTAAGGTGACCCAAATTGACTAATTTAAGGTAACCCAAATTAACCCGTTGACTAATTTGAGTTCACCCAAATTGACCCATATTCAATTGCTTTTTTACCCAAATGAACCTATTTTTTGAAGAATAAGTCTAGATTGTCACCCCTAATTATGTGTTTGCAAACAATGTTTTACATCTAAAATTTGTAATAGATTGTTTATTTACATATGTGTAAATGAAGATACAAATCATGTTCTACCTTTATTAAATAAATAACAAACAATGTCTGCAACACTTTTTAGGTTTTATTAACGAAATTACACTTGTGTAAATGTCCTACTTACATATGTGTAAGTGACCTACTTACACATGTGTAAGTGTCCTATATTTATTTATTTTACTTATTTCCAAGATAATATGATTCAGTCTACTAACAGAGTAAACAAAACAAACCGTAAGAATACCAAAGATGGTGCTCAAAAGGATAAAAAGAAAATTTAAGAAATAGGACGAGTAAAAGAGAAAGAATATATAATAAGCGAATTTTTTGATTTGGAAGTTTTGAATCGATCAATTACAAATTTGCAGTAGAAAAACTATAAAATCATAATAACTTCCTTCCATATATATTAAATGACAATATTACTCTTAAAATAAAAAGAATATATAAATTAAAATATTTAAAATGATTGGTTGATAGGAGTTTTTAGGGTTTTCAAGATATTTACAAGTTCTCAAATATATATATATAGAGGATCAAATAAGAATGAGATTTTTTCTAAATAGCCTAAGAAAGACTATGAGGTTGACACGTGACACCTAACAAAATAAGGAGATGAATATTTTGGAAAAAAAAAAAAAATACTATTTTCCATTCTCCCCAGTTCTGTCATTCATCCCTATTTCTTTATGGAAATCCAGTACATCCTTATCAAAATTCATGGATTTGATTCATCACCACTTAACAATACCGTTCGTTCCATCCCCAATCGACACTCCAACCGAATTCACTGCAGTTTTAACCTAATTGGGCTCCAATGCTCGACGTTGCCGCTGCCTCCGCCTCGGTAGCATCTATTCCGGCTTCCGTAATCTGCTCGACTTAGATTTGATCCTTGAGCTCCCTATACGCATTACGCCATGTCTACACCATAGCCATTACTCGGTGGGTGCGGAATCGTGGATAATCGGAGACTATAACAACATTCACGATTTGAAACAGAGAGGAGAAGAAGCCAGAGGAAGCAGGAGTTGCCCGAAAAAAATGATGGAAATCAGTGCATGAGTTGCCATTTTCTGTCTAAATCATCTTTAATTAATGTGGAATAAGGAGGTGCTCATCTTATTTAGCAATTGTCGCGATGATGTGATCGATTTTCTTCTGAATGTCAACCATGGCTTGGTAAATTTTGATTCATTGTTATGATTGATTGTTCATAGTTAGGGTTAGTTTTTGAACAATAATTTCTCTGTTTCTTTAGCATACAAATTGTTCTCATTTTGTTCCACTTTAGTTTTTCTGATTATTAAGTTCTTATGTGAAATATAGTTAAAAAGTCAAAATCCAGAAAAAGACTTGCAATTAACTTCTGGAAGATAATATGAACTTTGTCTTTGCCTTTGGAACAACTTCTAAATGGAAAAAAAGGAAACTTAATTTTTAAAATGAGGTATATGCTACATTTTTCATACTTTCTGTTTTCGTGTGAATGACTGCAGATCTATATGAGGATAATGTGAGACCAGTTTCCCCTTTTGGTAGCACGTATAGTAAACCGGTTGTTGATTCGTCACTGAGACATAGATGTTTGCCAGATGAATTACTATTTAATGCATGTTAAGTTATGTATATCACTAGACTGGATTTAATAACCATTATTATAGATTGTGATTTAGAACTGAACTTGTTTATTCTGTTTATTATATTGTTTATCTAACTTTAGTTTGGAATTACTATCTTGAAGTTACTTTATAATAATTGCTTATGTAGATTTTAGCTAGAATAACCCCATACAACTTGGGGAAGACATCGTGTGTTTGTAGAAAATGGAGAAATAATGTGCGTAACCTTGTGTTTTGGCGCAACGCGTGCTTAAAAGCTTGGCAAGTATATTTGTTATTGATGATTTGATGTGAAATCCTACTTAACCAAAATTTTATTTGAATAATGCTCTAACCAAACCAAACCAAACGTACCCAGTATAATCCCACACATAGCTAACGCTATTAGTAGGGTCTGGGCAGGGTGTGATGAGGGCAAACCTTACCCCTATCCCAAGGGATAGAGAGGCTGCTCCCGTTTAGACCCCCGGCTCCATGGGAAAGAAAAAGATAAAAATATAAATAAAATTAATGAGTAATAAAGTAAAATAGATCTAACAGTAATCTAACAATTAGCAGTGTATGACTAGAGTATATTAGTCACAAGAAACACAACACACCTACAAGAAACAAGACATACGCAAAATCTTTGCTAAACAACTCTACTCTCCCACACAACGGGTCACTAATCCTAAAACCCTAATACGACGTCTCCATGAAATCCTATCATTGATCATGTCCTCTGAGAGGTGTAAATCTAGCAAATCAAGCCTAATCCTCTCATCCCACGTTAATTTCGGTCTCCCCCTGCTCCTTTTCCCCTCTACAACGAGAGTTTCCACCGTTCTCACTGGATCTGTGCTCTGTCTCCTCTTGACATGTCCAAACCATCTCAATCTTCCTTCTCTTATCTTATCTGAGATACATGTGACTCCCAATCTCTTCCGAACAACTTCATTTCTTATTCGGTCCTTTCTTGTGTGTCCACACATCCACCTCAACATCCTCATCTCAGCTACATCCATTTTTCGAGCTTGTGTCTTCTTGATGGCCCAACAATCGGTTCCATATAGCATCGCTGGGCGAACTGCTACCCTATAAAATTTACCCTTTAACCCTATTGGGAACCTCTTGTCGCACAAAACACCTGAGGCCGCTCTCCATTTACACCAACCAGCCTGCACCCGATGGACTACATCATTGTCGATGTCCCCGTTACTCTGGATGACAGATCCTAGATACTTGAACTTCAGTGTCTTAGGGACAACCCCACCTTCAATAGAAATCTGGGTCTCCTCGTCGACGTTTTCACCACTAAAGTTGCAGTGAAGGTACTCGGTTTTAGATCGGCTTATCTTCAAACCTTTGTGCTCTAAGACTGTTCTCCATTCCTCTAGTCTGTTGTTCAATGTCTCTTTACTTTCTGCAATCAACACGATATCATCAGCAAAAAGCATGCACCATGGAATTGCATCTTGAATCGACTTTGACAACTCATCCAAAACTACTGCAAAGAGAAAGGGGCTTAGTGCCGACCCCTGGTGAACTCCCACTTCCACCGGAAAAAAAGTCTGTATCCCCCACGGGAGCTCGGACGCATGTCTTAGCCTCATGATACATATCCCTAATTGCCTCAATATATTTACTAGGGATCCCTCTTCCCTCCAGACTTTCCCAGATCAATCTTCTAGGCACACTATCGTACGCCTTTTCAAAATCGATGAACACCATATGTAAATCATGTTTCTTCTCTCTGTACTTTTCCATTAATCTTCTTAAAATGTGTATCACCTCTGTAGTGGACCGGCCTGGCATGAACCCAAATTGGTTTGCTGTAACCTGGGTTTGTCGTCTAATCCTTGTATCTATAACTCTTTCCCATAATTTCAATAATGCTCTAAAATATGTTTAATTATATATTGAATTTTGTAACGATATCTCCTGTGGTGGAAAATTATAAGCTTATGCAAAGCAATTATGATTCCTCGTGGAGGAAGATGTGGCTATCGAGGCCAAGGGTATGCAAGGATGGAAAGTTGCAAATGTTTGTTACTTGTTTATATGAGTTTTGTGTTTGTGAAATTAATTTATTGTCCTGCAGGTATCTGTGTTAGTAGGAACACCTATATAACTTGCAAGGTCAACCATTTGATTTTCTTTTGGATGTCAAAGTGTGTCTGTATTGGTGGCACCACACTACTCCAGTCTCTCATGGAGGAAGATGATTATATTGGTGTTAAGTAGCAGCCTAATTCTTGTCTAGCATTGTCAAATTGTGTAAGTTGTTTCATTTTGGATCTAACAAAATCATATGATTGTGTTGTTTTTCTTTTTTACATATTGTACTGTTTTTTTATGTGCTGATTTATTCACTAAATTCTGTGAACTACAAAGTGTTAGAAATTGATGACTTCATATGTGGCTAAGGGAACTTCATAACCAAAATCAATTCATTAATTCAAGTTTGTCAGTAATGATCCATTTGAATGGGTCATCATGTGTTTTAGTTATGTGCTACTGTAGCTTTTTCTTTTATATATATTCATCTCATAATTTCTTAATTTATCAATTAATTTCATGTTAACTGCAGTTTTTTCATTCCCTATTGGCCTACTGTTTATACCTTGCTAGTAGTTGTCTAGATTTCCATAAACCGAAAAAAATAGTCTTCTTTTTTGTACTTGAAGTTAATTTGTTTTGGAAGTTAAAGACCCACTAACCATGCAATATCACTAATTTACCATGGTAGGTAATGTATATGCTGAATTGGTGAGATAGAAGCCGTGAATGAAGTGAAGTGTTCAACTTTGAAATTGATTCTTTTAAACATCAAAGTGCTAAATTGCTATTGTGCTTATTTGCTATTGCTATTGTGTTAATACAGTACATGTTTTATACAAATGAAAAAAAGGTATTAAGCTTCCACTTTTGGATTTCTTATTTTATAAGTTGAATGGACCTATGAAATACAGTACATGTTTTGTACATAAAAATACAGCACATGTTAAAACACGAATAAAAACAAGGTCAATATAACACATAAAATACAGCACAATTAAAACAACACATAAATATTACTACAAAATATACCACACATAAATTCAGCACATAAAATATAGCACTAAAAATACATCACAAAAAGTCAGCACTGAAAATATAGGATAGAAAATCAGGACTGAAAATACAGCACTAAAAATACAACACAAAAGCCAGCACTGAAAATACAAGACAGAAAATCAGCACAGATATTTCAGCACAAAAATTCAACACAAAAGATACAGCATTGAAAATACAACACAAAAAGCCAACACTGAAAATACAGGACAAAAAATCAGCACTAAAAATACAGCACAGAAAATACAACATTAAAATTCAGCACAACAATATAATATAGAAAATACAGCACAAGTTTTCAAATTTTTTTAACTCGACATTTTTTATATAACAACATTATACTCAAATTAAAGAGAAAAAATGCTCGATTTTATGATGTAATTTTTTTTTAAAAATAACTTCGTATAAAAAAGTTATAGACGTTTACAAAATGTGGGGGAAGTTAAAAAAAGTCAACAAAAGTGACTTACAAAAATACCCTTCCACACTTCTTTTTTCCCTCACTTGAATCTTATCCCGTGAGTATAAAATTAGATAGCTAAGATTCCTTCTTAGCCTACTTAGACAAAAACTCCTTCATATATATATATATATATATAGGGAATGGTTCAAATGCTAACCAGTTTTTTATGTGATAACCGTGATAACCACTCTCAAACAATCACATAATTTATAAATTATTTTTTCTTTTAATTGTTAAAAGAGTATTTAAGTATCCTGAACATAAATACGATAATGACGAGTCTTAGATATACGTACCAAATAATGTTACATATACGTGACACATAGTGTTTACGTATATGTAAACTAACAGAATGATAATTGTTACATATACGTAACACTATGTTTAAGAGTGGTTATCATGGTTATCACATAAATATTAGTTATCATTTGAACCTCACCCTATATATATATATATATATATATATATATATATATATATATATATAATGTATCATTTGAGAACTCGTTAAAAAACAATCAAAACCATTTATTTTGTTTTTACTACAATTATAATTATAATACAACATAAAAAATTAATTTATACATGTAAATTTACATGTATTCAATTCTTAAAAAAAATATACACATGTCTAAGTTTACCACTGACACATGTGTATAAAATTTTTTAAGAAGAATTTAGAGAGAAGAGATTAGTTAATTGGATAGATAAATTATTTTTTATGTTGTATTTTAATAATAAAGGTGGCGAAAACAAAAAAAAAATGTTTTAATTGGTTTTTTTACGAGTTCTCAAGTATATATGAGTTCTCAAAAGATCCTAACCCTATATATATATGGGAGGGTTATTCTACAAAGTCTAAAAACTATAAAAAGTGTACAAATTCTTTTAAAAACTCCACCACCAACCCCCAAAAGCCTAAAACCCCCCACCCCACCCCTAAAAACCTAAAACCCCCCACCCCCACCCCTAAAAACCTAAATCCTAACAAAAAAAACCCCAAAAAGCCATCTAAAAACACCCCCCAAAGCCTAAACCTCCAACCCAACCCCCCTCCAAAAAAAAAACCTAACCCCCACCCCCCAAAGCCTAAATACTAAAAGCTAAACCCTAATGCTAAACCCCTAAGGCAAAAACTAAACCCTACAAGCTAAGATCGTAGAGTTCGACGAGACGGTTCCAACGCCGCCGAAATGAGTAAAATCGGAGTTCGTATGAGCCGGTTATGAGCGTTTTAAACGACTTTTTACACTTTTTGACTTTTTAGCGAAACCTCACACTATATATATATATATATATATTTATTTATTTATATAGGGGACGTATCGGTTGTAAACCCTGAGTTATTATGAAAACTTTTAAACTCATTTCTGGCCACACATCCATTTCTTATTATTTTAATATGTGCTTGTAATTAATTCTGAATTTTTAATATATTTAATAAGAAAAACTTGTAAATTAGATTAAATAGAGGGTATAAGGGTAATTCTCCTTTTTTCTTTTTACAAATTAATGATTATATGTGAACTACATTTTTCTTTTTCCTTTTTTTCTTTTTACAAATCAGAAAAAAAAATTACATTTAAATACCCAAATATTTACATAAATCATTAAAAAAAAATTATATACAAATAGTCAAATATATTTACAAATTAGAAAACAAAAACCTTAAATACACATGTGTAAAATCAAATACACATGTGTAATTATCTTTATTAAGATCTATTACACATGTGTAAAAATTAAGTACACATGTGTAAAAATGAAATACAAGTGTAAAAATGAAATAAGCAAGTGTAAAACAGAGCCTCAAGTTCACAAACCTCAACTTCTTCATATCTGCAACTCAATATATGAACGCTTTCATTTCTGCAACTCCAATCATTCAGATCTGTCAAAATTCAAACAATTAAATCTAGAAAAAAATATACTTCTTACAACCAAATAAAAAAATACAAAAGAATTACGTGTAAAAAGAACCGTAAAACTAATTTTAACTTTCTCCGGGTCCGTTTACACTTGTATAAATTTAATCAAATACACGTGTAATTTCAGTTTACGCGTGTGTAAACATAGTATTCACAAGTGTAATTCAGTTATACATGTGTAAAATCTAAATCTGGGTTTTTCAAATATGAGTTTTATGCTTCCAATCCATAAATCTGAGTTTTAAAGCTTCATATCTATAAAACTGCGTGTGTAAAAACCCATTTATATTAAGTAAAATTGCATGTTTATCTAATTAAGTATATTCATCCATTCAAAAAAAAAATTATGCCAATTTATATATAAACTCAAACCAAACCTTATAAAGAGGGAGGAGAATGGATCGGAGAGAGAGAAGGAACCACTTTGTGACTGTTTACACTTGTGTAAATTTAATCAAATACACGTGTGTAATTTCAGTTTACACATGTGTAAACTTAATATTCACATGTGTAAATTTAGTTTACACATGTGAATAAACCTTAATTTTAAAAGAACCAAAAGATCTGCAAATAACCAAAACTTCACATAATCTAAAAGCCACAAAAGAACAACATATATAACATAATAAAAAACGGATACCTGCCAGCAACTCCAAAGCAACAATCAAAGTTTTCTTATTTGGGACCCTTTTGATGATGTCCGTGAGTGTTAGCCTTTTAAAGTTCATTTGGCCCCTCACCATGCCAGGTGCATCAACAAGAGTATGCCAATAAAAAAGATGGCCTCATGAATGAAACCTCATGAATGAAACCTCAAGAAAATTAACCTGAAAAATTAACTAAGATCTACCAATAAAAATCAATTTTTATATATCAAACCTGAAAACCAGACTAGCAACCCAAGTAAATGAAACACTAAGACACAAATTTATCTTCAAATTCTTTCTTGAGCTAGTCACAAAGAAGTGTGAGCTGATTGCAAACTCATGATTTTAATTTAAAAAATATTAATATGAAATGATGTCAATTAAAATTGAAAAATTAATACTTTACAAGAAAGACCAGAAGGCCTATAGGTAGTTCAAAACTAAAATTAATACGACAGTTCTAATCTTTAAAAAAATGGAGGACAATCAAACATGTTGTGCTATAATATATAAAGGATGGTAAGAATTTTGACCGATAATATGATTGGTGGATTTAATCAATCCACATTTTTTCTATAGGTGAGTACCCATTTAAACCAAATACCACAGAACTTTTGATACTTAAAGATGATAGAAATTTAGAAAACTATATCTAATATTTAAAGAACGATGACAGTAAGATCTAAATCACACCATTTTCGGTAAGGCAAAATTGAGGAAGGAAGTAGTTAATTATCGGTCGCCATTTGCTTCTTCCCCTTTTAAATCAGCAACTTCTGTAAATGCTTTCTCCCATTGCTTTATCTTTTGAGTCCATTCACTTCTTTTCACTTCATTTGACTCCGCCTCCAACCTCCGTTTATGCTCTACCATTGTATCTCCGGAGCTGTTTCATTGCTTCCTGACACCAGTCAACAGAACGCCGTCGTGATGATGGAAGAAGACGATGGTTTCAGATCTGAGCGGTGGGTTGATGAAATTGAATAACAGCTAGCAAAATGATCCAAACGCTACTTCATTATCGAGAAATTGAAGTCGATACCTTATGTACAATACCTGCGGTGGCGGATCGGAGACCAGGCGGTAGATCTGGTGGCGGATCTAAATCCCTTCCTGTTCTTCGAGAGAGAGAAAAATGGATATGTAGGTTTGGATCTGGCATGTGTGAATTTGATTTGAGAGAGAGAGAAAAAGACGGAGATGTAGATTTAAGAGAGAGACAAGATTTTGGGTTTTTACTAAAATACCCTCAACAATAAAAATAAATCAGAAACAAAAGGAATAAATCATGTGTCTTAGAATGAGTTTAAGGGTTTACACAACAACTCAGGGTTTTCATTTGATACGTCCCATATATATATATATATATATATATATATATATATATATATATATATATATATATATATATATATATATATATATATATATATATATATATATATATATATGAAAACGATAAAAATGTGTAAACCAAATAACCAAATTCTGGTCACATATATATTATAGTTAATAGGGTGTTTGACTTTTGGAGAAAGAATTAAAATAAGATGAAAATAAATGTGTGTTAGAATTTACTTTTTTGGTGTACGAGTTCACAAATGATCCTCACCATATATATATATATATATATATATGAGGAGGTTCAACTAAGAAGTGTAATTTGGCTAAGAAGCCTAAGAAGCAATCTTAGCCATCTATTTTCCTAATAAGGGATGAGATTCAAGTCTGGAGGGGTATCTTTGGAATAACCATTTTTGTTGACTTTTTTCAAGTTCTCCAACATTTTTTAAACGTGTATAACTTTTTTATACTACATTATTTTTTTTTAAAAATTACACCATAAAATCGAGCATTTTTTCTCTTTAATTTGAGTATAATGTTGATATATAACAAACGTGAGTTAAAAAAATCAAAATCTGTGTTGATTTTCGATAAAACAACACTGATAATAGAATCTGTGATGTTTTCTAGTAAACAACAGCAAACTAGTACAGGTAAATAGCACAACAACAAAATCAGCACAACAACACATGTAATTTTACAAAATCATAAATCTGAAATAAAAGTCATCCTCTTAAAAGAAGAATGTAAGTAATTAAGTTTTGACATTCAGCAACATAAAAAGAAGAATGTACCTTATCTTTGCGTGTTTCAGTAACTATTGTTGTAGGAAAAAGAATGTACCATAAAATACAAGTAAGTGAATTAAAAAAACTTCATGTGAATGCTATGAAACTTGAGCCCGAACCCAAAATCTAATTTGCAAATGTTTTTGTATATAGTACAATCTTAAAAGCTTAGTTTTGTTGTTTTGGATTTTGTTCATTTTTGTGATGGCCTACCTGTGATGGTTTTGCTTGTGCTGGATTATGTTTGTGAGTTATGTTTGTGTTGGTTTTAGGATTATAACATGTCAATTCCAATTGCGTTCTTTGTTTTGTGCTGGTTTGATATACTAGTTTTGTTGTGCTAGTTTTGTTTGTGCTGGGTTAACTAAGAAGAGCAAGTCACACAATTAACCGTGTTGTTTTGGTGTTGTTTTATAGTAACACAGCACAATTAATTGTTATGTTTGGTGTTTTTTAATGATAAAGCAGCACATTTAATAGTGCTATTTTACAATGTAGCACGGTTAATTGTGCAGTTTTACCAGAAAACAGCACATTTACGTAAAGTAGCACAATTTTATTAAGTGTCGATTTTGTTTTTACAAAAAAATATAGCAATACTATACTCGAATTAAAGGTAAAAAACGCTTGATTTTATGGTGTAATTTTTTTAAAAAATAAGGTCGCATGAAAAAGTTATGTATGTTTAAAAAAAGTGGGAGAATTTGAAAAAAGTCAACAATTGTAGGTTTTCTAATAATGCTCATCCACCCTTTATTTTTTCTATACATAAATCTCTACCATTAATCATCCAATTGAATGGATGAGATTGCTTCTTAGCCAAATTGCACTTCTTAGGGGAACCATCCCCTATATATATGGGATGGTTCCACTAAAAAGTGGTTTTTCGCTAAAAAATACTAAGAAGTGGATCAAACGAACTCCGATTGAGCTCATTCCAGCGGCGTTGGAACCGTCTCATCGAACCCCTAACCCGAACCCAAAAACCTAAACCCCCTCCACCCGCACCCCCGAAAACCTAAACCCCCCTCCAACCCTACCCCGAAAAGCCTAAAACCACCACCCCCACCCCTAAAAAACCTAAACCCCCCGCTTCAAAAGTTACAAAACTGCTAAGGAGCTCTGAGAGGCTCTTGAGTTCTAAACCCTAAAAGCTAAGATGGTAGAATTCGACGAGACGGTTCCAACGCCGCTGAAATTAGCTCAATCGTAGTTCGTTTGACATAGTTTCTTAAGGTTTTTGTTATTTCTTAGATTTTTTAGCGAAAAACTACTTCTTATTTGATAATCCCCATATATATACATAATATATATATATATATATATATATATATATATATATATATATAGAGGGGAAGGATCATCAGAAAGCTCATTGTTCATAAGAAAACTAAAAAACTATTTATTAAAGGTAAAATAAAATTAAAAAAATCATAACTCAAAATATAAATAAAAAACTAAAAAACCGCTTCGGAGACCTTGTTCCCCACATTGTCCTCTTTAAAAAAAAATCAGTGTTGTACTACACATGTGTAGTGTGGTTAGCTTTTGGTTTTATTTTTTGGGTTTAATTTAGCTTTTAGGTTAGGTTTTGGGGGGGGGGGGTGGAAGGTTTAGGTTTTTGGGGGGTGGGTGGGGTGGGGGTTTAGGTTTTTTGGGTGGGGGTTAGGTTTTTGGGTGTACTACACATATGCAGCACCTTTAATGAGGAGTTTTTTGGTTTTCTCATGAAAATGAGTTTTCTAGTGAACTCACCCCTATTAATATATATATATATATATACACACACATAGGGGAGGGATCATGTCACACTCCCAAAATCCACTAACGGAGTTTTACCGTTTGGCATGTGATAAACCAGCATCTCAGTCATTAGTTACATCAAATGACTCTATATGATTTAAACAAATGCATTAAATGTTCAGAGTTAAGTGCGAAAGCGATTAAAAAAGTAACAAATACGTAAAACAAACGCGCCGAAAGTCAAAGCAAATAGAAAGCAGATAAATAGTTTAATTGTTTGATATGTGTTGGAAATGATAAAGAGACTCCATGCATGTCCTAGTGTGCACCTGTGCTTAGCGACCTGAGAAAACATTGTAGAACCAAAGACTGATTGCAACAAAATTCTTCTAAGTACAAATGCTGCTGATAGGCTTATCAGCAGCGTTCAATACTTGTTGTTGCTGATAGGCTTATAAGCAGCGTTCAACACTTGTTGCTGCTGATAGGCTTATCAACAGCATTCAACACTTATTGCTACTGATAGGCTTATCAGCAGCGTTCAACAGATCAGTCTTGATACTGATCCTCATCCTTGCTTGTGCCTTGAAGATAAATCGTTGCAGCTGACAATCCATGCCAAGCGTCACTAACAATTTTCTGCAAAAGCTACTGACACACTCAAAGCAGAAGGAACCTCAATGGTGCAACCAATGACAGATAACAATGATATTCTCCAAGCATGCAAGTAATGACGCATAAAGAAGACGCATCAATAACGTTAGCTAGTTTAGACTAAACTTGTATTATTAGCTTTGTATAAAAGATCAACGGTCTGTGTTAGATCTGATCCTTAGAATCAAGGGTCTGTCTTGATTCTAAGTTAGTATAAATACTGTGTAAACACTTCATTGTAAGTGTGCTTCTTGATAGAGTTTTCATTTGTAATCGTTTATTCACAAAAGCTTAATACAACAGTGTTCTTATAAGTATTCTTTCTGTTTACTCGATTATACTTGTGTAGTTGTTATTGTTTCCGCCAATTTCAACTAAGAACAGAACCATCTTGTACTTTCACGATCCTACAAGTGTTATCAGAGCTTTGGCTCAGATTAAACAAACTCACACTTGTTTAATCACTTCTGGTTCTATTCTAAACTTTCTCTTTGATCAAGTCTCCCAAAATCACAAAACAAAAATGGCACAGAGCAATGGATTTGAAGACATCGACAGGATCAACCGACCACCAAGGTTGGTATCTGGGGAAGACTACGACATGTGGAAGAATCGCATGGAAAGCTTCTTCTGTTATCAGGAGTACGGAATGTGGAAATCCATCAGGGATGGACCCTACACTCCCATGGTGGCCTCTGCTGATTCTGGAGGTCCACTAGTCCCGAAGGAGCCCTCCAAGTACTCAGAAGAGGACATAAAGAAGATGGAGGTGGACTTCAAGGCACTAGGAGCTATCCAAATGTGCCTTCCAAATGAAGTTTTTCATAACTTCAGAAGTTACAAAACTGCTAAGGAGCTCTGAGAGGCTCTTGAGAAGATGTTTGCTGGCTCAGAGGAAGTCAAAGAAAATAGAAGGGACATCCTGAAGCAGCAGTACGAAAACTTCGTCTGGAAGGAAGGTGAGTCACTAACCATTTTGTATAACAGGTACACGTACCTGGTGGGAGAACTGCAGTGCTCCAAAGTAAAGCTAGAGAATGAAGATATTCTGAAAAAGTTTATCAGATCTCTCCCGAGCTGCTGGACACTATATACAGTGTCTATAAGAAGAACGGAGAATTTAAAAACTCTCCAGATGACAGAGCTCTTTGGCATGCTGAAAACATATGAATTAGAAATGATTCAAGCCAAGGAAAGGAGCTCCAATCATCAATCAACCTCTACTTCCTCCACCATCTCATCTGCGCTTCACTCTGATCACTCCGGTCCTAGTGCAAGCAATTACTATCCCCCATCGTCACTCATCCTCAAACACCAACTACTTCACAATCTAACTCATCACCACTTCTTCTTGAAGCCCATCCTCTGTACTTCATAAAAGAGGATCTGGAATGCTTTCATCCAGATGATCTTGAAGAAATGGATATTCAGCACTCATATGCCATGCTTTCCCTCAGAGCAAAAAGGTTCTATTCTAGAACCGGGAGATCTGTTCCAAGCAACAACTCAAACACCAGAGTGGGGTTAGATAAAAGCAAGATCCGGTGTTACAACTATAACCAATTGGGTCACTTTGCTAGGGAGTGCAAGGTGCCAAAAGCCAATCCGGGTGTCAGCCATCAAAGACAAGGCTACCAAGGTCAGCCCAGGTAACAGCAGCAGCAACAGCAAGGAACTCCTCTAGCTCAAACTACAGCTTGTGCAAATGTTGGAACCTCAAACTTTGACTGGAGTTTTCAATATGAAGATGTTCCTACCACCAACCAAGCTCTTATGGCAGACACTGCAGAGATACCACCTCAGGTATTTGAACATCTTTGCTCTCAAGCTTGTATTGATAAAGTTTTAGATTATAGAAAGCATAACCAAAACCTTATAGATCAAAATGAAGAGTTTCATCAGATGAAATCTGAGTTCAAAAAGGTTGAAAATACTTATAAAGAAAAGATTAACTGCCTTAAGAAAGAGATTTCATTGTTAAAACACGAACAAACTAATCTTGAAACTCAGATTGATGATCTACTGGTCAAACTAAAATCTACCAGAGCTGAACTGGCAGAACAGAAAGTTCATGTTGAAAAATATGAATTTTCCTCCAAAACGTTACAAAGACTTTTAGATATTCAAGTCTATGAGAAGGTAAAGAATGGACTTGGGTATAACAATGATCAGTACAAATCTGTTCCTCCTCCTGCTGACTATATTGCCATTCACGAACCAAGCTTCAATGTTGCAAATCTTGACACTGCAAACCGAAATCTTGATCCTTCAACGGATGAACCTTTCGTCAAAGACTACACTACCTCATCAGAATCTGAGTCAACCTGCTCAGACCATGATGAAACCAGTGCACCCTCATCTGAAGCTGTTCTGAATAAAGCTGAAGTTCCTGCTGTTATTCCAGCTATTCCAGCCCCTGTCCCATTCAAACAGATCAAGATTAGCTATCCTCCAGATGGAAGAAAGCTAAACATTGAAAAGGGAGAGACATCAGGATCCACTAACCCCAAGCCTCAGTCAAAGCCGATCACAAAGAGGAAGGTGTTTGATATATGTCATACGCCTGGAGAAAAAGTTCCATATGTTCAAAAGACCCTAGAAGAAGCCACTTTTGAACATAACAAAGCTCATCCATGGAACTTCAAGGATCTGTTCCAAAGAAAGGACTATGTCTACCTTTCAAGAGACAAACTGGTCAGATCATGCTTTGTGTGTGGCAGATATAACCACACTGCCAGCACCTGCTTTCATTACCTGGAATACCAAAGAAATTCAATGCAGCATGTCTTTGAAAAGACTAACAAAAACAAGAAGGTAAGAAGCTACGAGGCCGAAGCAACTAAGTTCATGGAGTCTCTATCTCCCCCAAGAGTGAAGGTGTCAAGACCTCAACAAACCTGTATAATTTGTGGTGAAACCAACCACTTTGCTGCCAAATGCAGATTTAATCCCTTCAACCAGATTGCAAACTGCTCATCTAGATTTACACCATCAGCAGTAAACAAAACAGCTGCTGATCTTGAAAAGTCTGGAAAAACAAAAGTTAAGCCTTCAACGGCAAAAATGTCTACTGCGTATAAAGGGAAATCAGAGGCAAAGCCATCAGCAGCAAGAGTGTCCACTGCTGATAAGGCAAAATCCAAGGCAAAGCCTTCAGCAGCCAAAAATGTTGCCACTCTAGCAAAGCCATCAGCAGCAGAATCTATTGTTGACAAGCCAGAAACATCAGTAGCAAAATCCGTTGCTGACAATGTGTTGAAAACTAGAAAATCACCAACACAGTAATGGAAAACCAAACCATCTCCAAGCATTGTCATTGATTCCGTTGACTGCAAACATACTGAAAAGGATAAACTAACAACCATCTTTTTCAAGTCTGCAGACTCTTGGGTTCCTCCCACTAATTAGATATCTATCATGTGCAGGGACAGCCAGGTCACAAGAATAACACCTGGGTGGTAGACAGTGGTTGTTCCAGGCACATGACAGGCAACAGATCCATCCTCTCCAACTTCAGACACTTCAATGGAGGATATGTTGCCTTTGGAAGTGACTCAAAGGGAGGATCCATTACTGGACAAGGACCTATGTCCAACGAAAGAATGAGCATTGATAAGGTCAACTATGTCAAAGAATTGGACTTTAATCTCATGAGTGTTTCCCAGGTCTGTGACCAAAAGCATTGGATGCTCTTCACGGATAAAGAATGCTTTGTACTATCTCCAGGCTTATCCATACCTCCTCCAGAAAAGATTTTATTAACTGCTCAGAGAAAAGAAAATCTCTATGTATTGGACATGAATGAAGTCACTCCATCTGGGAATGTTTCCTGTTTTCTATCAAAAGCCTCAGTTGATGAATCAGCTCTCTGGCACAGGAGATTAAGTCATGTTAATATCAAAACTATTAACAAATTGGTGAAGAATAATCTTGTCAGAGGGCTTCCTGACAAAGAATTCCAGCTAGAAGACCACTGCATTGCTTGCTTAAAGGGGAAGCAACACAAGAGTTCTCACAAGCCCAAGACCTTGAATACAAATGACACTCCACTACAACTGTTGCATATGGATCTCTTCGGTCCTACAAATGTCATGTCAATGGGCAAAAAGTCATATTGTCTGGTGATAACTGATGACTACACCAGATTCTCTTGGGTATACTTCTTGAGAACTAAAGATGAAACTACTGAAATTCTCAAATCCTACATTCTGAGGGTAGAAAATCAAAGCAATCAAAAGGTGAAGATCATAAGGTGTGATCAGGGCACAGAGTTCAAAAACCACACTTTGAACTGTTTCTTTGAAAGCAAGGGGATAGAAAGACAATACAATGCTCCAAGAACTCCTCAACAAAATGGAGTTGCTGAAAGGAGAAACAGAACTCTAATTGAGTCAGCAAGATCTATGTTGGCTGACTCAAAACTGCCTCTCACATTCTGGGCAGAAGCAGTTAGCACAGCCTGCTATGTGCAAAATAGAGTTCTCATTGTCAAACCCCTCAACAAGACACCTTATGAACTTTGGTTTCAAAGAGTTCCCTACATTGGGTTTCTAAAGCCTTTTGGGTGTCCATGCACCATTCTCATCACACATGGGGTTCTTCCTAAGTTTGGTGCCAAATCTGATGAAGGATATTTTGTGGGCTATTCCTCTCAATCAAAGGCCTACAGAGTATTCAATTCAAGAACAAGAATTGTGGAAGAATCAGCAAATGTGGAATGTAGAGAACACATCGTCTGTGAGCAGGGAAAAGGCCCAAACTAGCTCTTTGACATAGACTCCTTCTCCCAAATATTTGAGCCTCTCACCTTCTCAAATATGGAGTCTGCGTCTACACAAACACCTGCCTCCACTTCATCCACCGACTACAGACTGGATTTTCCCACATCTTTTATCCGTCTGAGAAGACCATCGATTGATCCTCCATCAGTTGTGGAAGCAATTGAAGCAAGTGAAGCCGGAACAAGACTCTCTAATGTAACCAGCAGCAGCCTGTCTGAAACTAAAAATCTAAATGAAGACTCTTTGGTAAATGTTGTAGATGTTGATGATGCTATTGCTGAAAATATTGATGTGGCTAATGATGTTGAAGACTCTTCCACCATGAATGAAAAGACCCCTGATCAAAATCAAAGCAATCTGGAGCAAGGGATACAGCTGGAGGTGGTACCAGCACAGAGGATCCACAAAGAACATCCTCATGAAAATATTATTGGCCAAGTCCACCAAGGATTTCTCACAAGAAGCAAATCTCACGAGGCCAATATATGCTTGTTTTCATGTTTTCTATCTCAGGTGGAACCCAAGAAGATAGATGAAGCACTCAAACACATCAGCTGGATTGAGGCAATGCAGGAAGAATTGCTGCAATTCAAGAGGCAGGATGCCTAGAAACTTGTTGATCTTCCACCAGGTAAATATGCTATTGGCACACTATGGGTTTTCAGGGAACAAGCAAGATGAGAGAGGTATTGTAGTCAAGAACAAAGCCAGACTTGTCGCTCAAGGCTACACTCAGGAAGAAGGAATTGACTATGATGAAGTCTTTGCTCCTGTTACCAGGCTGGAGGCCATCAGAATCTTCCTGGCATATGCTGCATCCAAGAATTTCACTGTCTATCAAATGGATGTAAAAAGTGCCTTTCTGTATGGGAAGATTGGTGAGGAAGTATACGTCAAACAGCCTCCAGGCTTTATAGATCCTGCACATCCTACTCAAGTGTTCAAACTAGACAAAGCTCTGTATGGCCTACATCAAGCACCAAGAGCCTGGTATGAAACCTTGTCAGGATATCTACTAAGAAACAACTTTAGAAGAGGTGCTATTGACCAGACCTTGTTTATCAAAGATGAAGGGGGAGAAGTCTTACTAGTTCAAATCTATGTTGATGATATCATCTTTGGATCAACAAGGAAACAGCTGTGCAAAGACTTTGAGATTCTGATGCACTCAAAGTTTGAAATGAGTTCAATGGGTGAACTAAATTTCTTTTTGGGTCTACAAGTTAAACAGGTCCCAAATGGAATCTTCATCAGCCAATCCAAATATGTAAAGAGCATTTTGGAAAGATTCAAGATGGCTGACTGCTCTGCTGCAAGAACCCCTATGCAAGTGCATCATCAGCTGACTCCAGACAAAGATGGCCAAGACACTGATCAACATCAGTACCGTGCAATGATAGGGTCTCTCATGTATCTCACTGCCTCATGGCCAGATATCATGTTTGCAGTATGTCTCTATGCAAGATTTCAAGCAGCTCCAAAGATTTCACATCTTCAAGCCGTCAAGAGAATCTTTAGATACCTAAAGGGAGCCCCAAGACTTGGGCTATGATACTCTAAAAATGACAAGTTTAATCTGTATGCATACACTGACAGTGACTATGGGGGATGCAACTTGGACAAAAAGTCCACTTCAGGGGGATGTCAGTTTCTGGGAGGGAGACTGATTTCATGGCAGTGCAAGAAGCAAACATGTGTTTCAACTTCTACAGCTGAAGCAGAATACATTGCAGCTTCAAGTTGCTGTGCACAAGTCATCTGGATACAAAATCAGATGCTGGATTACGGGATGACTTTCATGGCAACTCCAATTCACATTGATAACATGATTGCTATATCAATCAAAAACAATCCGGTGCAGCACTCCAAGACAAAGCACATTGACATCAGGTATCATTTCATAAGAGATCAATCTAAGAAGAAAAGGATTATTTTAACCAAAGTTCATACAAATGAGCAATATGCTGATTTGTTTACAAAACCTTTTGACGAAGCTAGATTCAGATATTTAGTTGAATCCATTGGTATGATGAACTTTGATTAAAATTTATCTCTAAAATTCTGTTTTAAAAACGTGTTTTTGTCTTTTGTTGTAAATAAAAGTTATGAGTCAGCAGCACTTTTGTCCTTCAGCTGCTGACAGGTTTAACCTTCAGTAGCAAAAGATTTGCCACTGACTGCTTTAAGTTATCAGTAGGAACAGGTTTCCGGTGGATAGCTTTAAGACTGTCAGCAACAACATCCTTGCTGCAGATCATTAAATCCATCAGCAGCAATTGAGTTTGCTGCTGACAGACTTAACCTTTCGCAGCAACTAAGTTTGCAGCGGACATGCTTATTCCTCCACAGCAATTAAGTTTGCTGCTGATGGGTAAATTTAAGTCCAAATTAACTTTTACCCGCTGTCAAAATTAACGTCAGTCTTTACCATGACTGCCTCGATGTATTACAACTGTAACAGTAAAAGGTGAATAAGGTTGTACTGTACAAGTCATTTTGCTTTTTCCCTCCTCTGCCGTTATAAGAACAAATTAAATCTCCTTATCACCTTTTCACATTCAATTTCACCCTAAACCCATATCACTTTCTCCCAAGTCCCCACCACATTCAAAGCCTTCCATCCTTAAAACATTCAAAGCCTTCCATATTCTTAAACCTTCCCTCCAAAATCAAACAACAATGGCAGACATCAATAACCCTGACGACAAGTTCTCCCCGTACCACAACCTTACAACATACTTAACCAAGGGAAAGAAATCTGAAGGATTCGATGATATGATCGACTTCCTATGCCGATCAAAGATCCATTTTGCCCTCACAACCAACCCTACCATATATATCCCTCATATGAAGGATTTATGGAATACTGCCGTCTACTCTACCGAACAGGGGATTCCCCAAATAAAAGCCAAGGTAGACGACAAGGATATCATCATCTCTGAAGCTACCCTCCGAAAACATCTTAAGCTTCAAGATGAGGGAGCAGCCATCTCATACTCAAAGGACGAGTACATGAGGACCTTTGTATCCATAGGGTACACTGGAAATCAAAATGAGTATACAATAGAGAAGGCGCTGATGGGCCCTCCATGGAAATATCTCTGCCACACTCTTCTCCAATGTATATCTCAGAAGAGAAGTGGATGGCATCAAGTGAGCTCCGCACTTGCCTCTGCTGTTCACGGTATGATTACTGACCAGGGATTCAACTTTGCACACCTCATCTTTGAGGGTTTGAGATATAACCTTCAAGAGGGTGCAAAGCAACAATTTTTTATGTACCCAAGATTCTTACAGGAGGTTTTCAACCAGGAACTAAAAGAACTTTCAAAACCTGCAAGAATCTACATCATGTTGGGACATAAAAATAATATTTTTCAAAGTATGAGAACTGTTTCCAAAAAGTTCTCAGGGGTCAATGTTCCATTGTTATCTACGATGCTGAACATACAAAGTACCCCGGGTGACAGTTCAGCAATCCCAGCTGATACTGATCCCACACCTTCCACATCACATCCTGAACAACAATCTGCTTCCACCATTCGAACCCCTGTGCATACTACTAAGGATGCACAGGTACAAAAAATACTTACACCTGTTTTGGATGTTATCGTTCAACTGGAACAAAGGGCCCCAGTTACTACGACTTACACCAGAAAAAAGGAGCAAGAAGACTCCTTCTCTTCTTGTCTTAAAGGCCCAAACCAAACCTCTAAGCCCTCATTCAGAATCCCAACATTCTGGTGAGAATATCATAAGGGACATCCACATTGTTAGGGAGACTCCTTCGGATGCCTCTCTATTAGGATCAGGATCACTTCCCGGATCCATAGAACAGCCCCTTGAGCCACTCCTCTCTCTTCTGAACTTAAGTGTTGAGGAACCTGATCAAGATGATGTACCTTCTCCAACTGCCACTATATCTGAGGTACTGATTGATCTTGCTTCCAACACACCCAACCCAAGTTCTACTCCCCTGAAGGTCCACTCTAGGAGTTATGACAGAGTGGATGTGGAAGAGGCTATCACTACTGTTGGTCCATCAAATGACCAGGAGGACAGTGACAACATCGCTAAGACCTCAACCACGGCAACTCACAGTGAAGATGTTTCCTTGGAAACTCCCCTCATTGAGAGGAATCCCAAGCGCCAAGAAACCATGGGTGATGGGGATGCTGAGGCTAGGCCTACAGCCCCATCTGGGTCCAAGGATTCCACAAATATGGATGAGGACAGTATGCAACTTAAAAATCAGGAATTGACGGCCAGGGTAGCTATGCTTGAGGCTGAGGTGTCAAAACTACAACACCAGATCCTTCTGCATGAAGCCCATCAATGCCCCTCCATGGCTTCTCCCTCCCTTGTCTCAGTGGGCACCCAAACTGATGCTTATATGTCCACTGATGCAACCAAAAAGGGGGAGATAGTCCCAATAGAAGAAGACTCAGACAGTCTTGACGACTAGATTCAATAGCAGGCTGCATTTCAATGTACACAATTCAAGCCAGCTTTTGTGCAGGTTCATGACTTGCCAGCCTCAGATGACGAAGAAGAAGAGACTTCTGAAGACTGGAAGTTAGTCGTCAGGGCTGTTGATGAGGTGTTGACTGATGTTGAAGACAAAGAACAAACATATACATCTTTCAGCATCATCCTTGAAGCAACAACCATCATAAGTCAATCCACTGCCCCCCAATTTCCACTGACTTCAACACAGCTAGAGTTTGACACAATACTAGCTTGGGGGTATGATGGAAAGTCTGAGAGGTTCTGGATTGGTTGGGATTTTAGCGGAGTAGAAGAGCTAAACTGGGACTTTCTCAATAGCATCCAAGTCCATCACCTATACCATCTACAATGCATCAACAACTCTACGGACCTCTCAGCAGAACTTGCTATTGGCAGGTTCAATGACTTGATGGAGGATAATCTACCCAACTTCGAAAGACAAATACAAGCAGCAAAAAGGGTAGCCTATCCTAAATCTTCAGCAGCAGCAGAAAGAAAACTGACTCCTAGAAGACTTGAGATAATAAGGAGCAGTCTTCTCACTGAAGAAGAAGTTTTGTGCTTAAGAAGATTTCTGTACAACTCCATTGTCAAGGACTTAGATGTGCTAGGATGGGTAAGCACTAAGTCTCTTGACCACACCTTACTACTAAGCAACGGCTCCTCTCTCACCATCAACACCAGGAACATCCTGCTACTGCCTACAGACTTTCTTTACAAGATCTTTCAACTCAGGGAAAATATCTGCAATGTCAACTACCTCGAAAGCCAGGCAATTATAGCTACTGTCAGAGCCCATCTTGAACAAGAAGGAAGGATTGTTGAGGCAGTATATGTGTCAAATTCTGACACTGATTCTGACTCAGCTTCCCCTCGAGTAGACATCTTTGCTGCAGCATATGAATCAAGATCCACTGTCCAAGAAATGCTGATAGAATTTACAAGTCCTGAGTGCAAATCAGATGAAGCTAATGACCTTCCCTTATCAACCTATCAACTTGCCAATGAAGCTGAGGCTGAGATCCCAACAGCAGCACAATCATCTGATGTTGTGATCAGTGAAGCCAAAGCAGAGGCATCCAGTGTAAACAAAGGGAAGGGAATTATGACAAAAGAAGATGAAGAGAGGTTGCTAAGAGAGAAGAGAGAGAAGGAAGAAATAAGAAGGAAGAGAGAAGAAGAGGAGATGGCTGACCTGAAAAAGGCTCAAGAAAGAAAAACAGTCATGCTCCTCAGAGAACAACTTATCCAGTAGTATGCCAAACAGCTAGATGAGATGAAAGTCAAACTCCATGAAGTGTCTCAAGTTGACGAAGATGAAGAACTTGCTAGACAGCTGTAGGAACAACTAAACAAGGAAGTAGAGGAGGAGGAAGAAAAGAAAAGGAAGGAAGATGCTAAATTCAGAATATCTGATTCTAAATTAGCAAAAGAAATGAGGGAGGAATGGATTGAAGCTCTGATCTCTCAAGGTGAGGATGCTGACTACCTTGAAAAAATTTCAAACAAAGAGATCTATAGAGCCGTCATGGGTCATCAGGGGCAATTGGCAAAGAAGAAGAGAGCTAAAGAGGAAGAAAAGGCTCGTCAAAAATCCAAGAAGGCCATTGCACTTAACCAGAGAACCCATGAAGAAAGGAAGGTCATGACTGACTTCCTAAAGGCAAGGGGGAAGTGGAAGGAGGATAGGTCCCATGACATTCATGAACCTACAAGCCTTGTACAGACAAGTCAAGAAGGAAGAAGAAGAAAGACTAGGAAAGAAAGTCTTCAAGACAAGGGTCACAGAAAAGGAAGACAAGAGACCAGTCAAGAAACAAAAGACTTCTGCACCAGACACTACTTCCACTATCCAAAAACCTTCCACAAATACCCCCAAACCTTCCTCTCCACCCAAAAAGTCCAAACCATCTCACCCAGCTCCCTCTCATCAACAGCCTCTCCTGAAGAAATCCAAACCCACACCTAAACCAGAAGACTCCAGAGATATAGTTGATTGGTTATACAGTTCACAGGATCAGTGGTTTGAAATCTTCAGGGGGTGAACTGAAAGAAAGAGATCTGTTTACAAATCTGTTGATGAAGTTCTATAATTACCAGATTCAGATCTTAGTAGAATTCTGGAGATGGGTGAAGCTCATGAGCCTTCAAATGAGGGTGGGAACGTCTTATGCTAGCAATCAAACACCATTTCAACCCTAGCAAAGATGTGATCATAGATATCAAACCACTTCAGTCCCACTCTCCATTTGTAAGTTCGTCCTACAATGCTGATCTGGATGAGTTCACCTTGACTGATGTTAAGAAGCAACAGATGAAATGTTCAAGCAAGACAATTTTCAAAATGCCAAGTAAAGACATCAAGACTCTGTCTGAGCTTCCACTGAACAATCCCAACAAGGATCCAAGAGGCTATGAGGTTGCAAGGATAGTATGCCACATGCAAAAGCTTCAGCAACAAAGAGATTAGAAGAATTTTGGTGGCATCAGTCTAGGGGGAGTTTGTAGAACCAAAGACTAATTGTAACAAATTTCTTCTAAGTACAAATGCTGCTGATAGGCTTATCAGCAGCATTCAACACTTGTTGCTGCTGATAGGCTTATAAGCAGCGTTCAACACTTGTTGCTGCTGATAGGCTTATCAGCAGCATTCAACACTTATTGCTACTGATAGGCTTATCAGCAGCGTTCAACAGATCAGTCTTGATGCCGATCCTCATCCTTGTTGCTGACAGCCTTGTGCCTTGAAGATAAATCGTTGCAGCTGACTATCCATGCCAAGCGTCACTGACAACTTTCTGCAAAAGCTACTGACACACTCAAAGCAGAAGGAACCTCAATGGTGCAACCAATGACAGATAACAATGCTCTTCTCCAAGGATGCAAGTAATGATGCATAAAGAAGACGCTTCAATAAAGTTTGCTAGTTTAGACCAAACTTGTATTATTAGCTTTGTACAAAAGATCAACGGTCCGTGTTAGATCTGATCCTTAGAATCAAGGGTCTGTCTTGATTCTAAGTTAGTATAAATACTATGTAGACACTTCATTGTAAGTGTGCTTCTTGATAGAGTTTTCATTTGTAATCGTTTATTCACAAAAGCTTAATACAACAGTGTTCTTATAAGTATTCTTTCTGTTTACTCGATTATACTTGTATAGTTGCTATTGTTTCCGCCAATTTCAACTAAGAACAGAACCATCTTGTACTTTCACGATCCTACAAACATGTAAGAAAAGTGTAAACACTAGGTTGGTGAGTTCACGTGTTTCAGTTTGTAATAGCGTTTGTCAGATTATGTACATTCAATATATATATCAATAGGTAGCTAACCTATGTTCATGTTTACTAAAGCGCTCGAAACCGAAGCTGAGTGTTTGTGTTTGTGTTTGTGTTTGAATGCCTCCCACCATGTCTATCAACAACGGTGCCGTGTTTAGGTCAATATTACACCCGTTCGACCTCCAATCGAGTTAGCGTGACTAACGCGGGTGGGGTTTGTCAAACCCAGTAGTACTACTCAAGATTACCTCGCTATATCCATATTAAACGGTTCGATGTGTAAGGACTTTCAGGATAGAGTGTTACGCTTAGTCTTAACAAGTGATAACATATGAATTATAATAATAAAAAGTGTTTGCGTCATGTTTTCTCCCCCAAATTAAAACAGTAAAAAGGGGTCGTAAAACTCACATGAGTTGTGTAAGCGTAGTAAATAACACCGCATAAGGATGAAATAGAAAACACAAGATTTTGTCAGTGAACCGCCTACGAATTCCCTAGAATTATATTTACAATTGTTAGGAACACGTGAGATTTTGTGACGACGACATGTCGTCGTGATTAGAGAATCCCTAGTTTAATATTTATGGATGCGTTACGCACAAAACGACACCAAACACAAGTTATTAATATTAACCAAATGTTCGCATGTTATAACACATTAATATTAATTTAGGAGAATTAACATAATGATTATTCATGTGATAAAATAATAAATATATTATTTTTATTCGGACTCGTATGCTTAGGTAATAATATAAATAATTATATTATCTTTAAATGTAGGAAATAATAATTAAAAACGAGTTATAAATTCATACCCGAGCCTACGGGTGTTTTCTATAAAAATATAATGTAAAAAGTGGCCAATTAAAAAGATGGGGGTATAGAGACTCGAACCCGGGTCTGCTCCCCATATGCACAACACACTAATCACTCCAGCCCGCTAGGGTATCGCAACAGAACCTGGAATGAATCGGTTTTAACATACAAGAACCCTGTGTTCTTCCCCCCTTGCGAACCAGATCAAGAACCAGTCCCGAACCCAAAGGATTTGATCGCGATTGACCATAAGATCATAGGGGTTTTGTGTAGAACCAAAGACTGATTGCAACAAAATTCTTCTAAGTACAAATGCTGCTGATAGGCTTATCAGCAGCGTTCAACACTTGTTGCTGCTGATAGGCTTATCAGCAGCGTTCAACACATGTAGCTGCTGATAGGCTTATCAGCATCATTCTTTACTTTTTGATGCTGATAGGCTTATCAGCAGCATTCAACAGATCATTCTTGATGCTGATCCTCATCCTTGCTGCAGACAGCCTTGTGCCTTGAAGATAAATCGATGCAGCTGACTATCCATGCCAAGCGTCACTGACAACTTTCTGCAAAAGCTACTGACACACTCAAAGCAGAAGGAACCTCAATGGTGTAACCAATGACGGAAAACAATGCTCTTCTCCAAGCATGCAAGTAATGATGCATAAAGAAGACGCTTCAATAAAGTTAGCTAGTTTAGACTAAACTTGTATTATTAGCTTTGTACAAAAGATCAACGGTCTGTGTTAAATCTGATCCTTAGAATCAAGGGTCTGTCTTGATTCTAAGTTAGTATAAATACTGTGTAAACACTTCATTATAAGTGTGCTTCTTGATAGAGTTTTCATTTGTAATCGTTTATTCACAAAAGCTTAATACAACAGTGTTCTTATTAGTATTCTTTCTGTTTACTCGATTATACTTGTGTAGTTGCTATTGTTTCCACCAATTTGAACTAAGAACATAACCATCTTGTACTTTCACGATCTAACAAGTGGTATCAGAGCTTGGGTGAATCTGTGAATAGATTTAATTGCAAAATTGTTAAGTATAAGATCGTTTATTTACAGTTTGAATATTGAACCCTAGAATATAAACACAAAATCAATTTGATCAAATCTGATATTTAAAAATTTGTTGAAACCATGGGGCTTTTACAGAGTAGGACATTGTGAATCTATCCCTGTGGTTTAATTGGATTGAAATCGAGTGTAGATTAGGGTTCGACTAAACAGTTCATACGAAGAACCCTAGATATCAGTTCTTAGTCAATTCGATGTTATAGGGCTAAATTAGCATAGGGCTTTCAAAGTGTGGGTGTTTGCGAAGCTAACCATATGATTTAATTGGATTTAAAATGGGTCTAGGGTGGTGTTCGATTAAACCCAAATGGGTATGAACCCTAGAATCCAATCATGGTTAATTCGATAATGTAAGCCCTGATTGTGTTAGGGCTTTCGATCTAGGTACTGAAACGAAGCTAAGGGTGTAAGAAATTACCATATTGGGATTCGAATTGGTGGTGTTCGAGTAGATGGACCTTCGGCTATGAACAGCTTGATTCCCGACGACTCCTATTGTTTCTCCGATCGAACTGATGTGTGCAATAGCCTTTAAGGAGTTCGTTCTAGGTGCGCATGCGATTAATTGAGAGGCTAGTAGATAGAATGATCGAATTCGATTGAAATGAAGGTGGTTCTCGACGGTTATGGTTTGATTACCCATAATTGGGATTAATTGTACGTAATGGTGATGTTTAATGGTTCAATGATGAACGTTAATGGTGTACATCGTGCATATCAGTTACAATTTGGACGAATTTCAGTTTAGAATGCGAATTTGAGTCAAGAACTATGAAGTTTGACTTTGTAAAGTCAACAGGAACCAAATCATCCAATTTTGACTTCCAAAAGTCAATAGAATTAGGGTTTGGGTTAATTACACAACTAGTCCCTATAGTTGTAGTCTAAATATTGACATAATTAATCCTTGAGGTTTGTAATGAGTTAATTCTCGGGTGTCACATAATCCCCTAGTTGAAAGAATTTTCAACCCGAAAATTAAAAATAGTACCTTAAGTGTTTGACGTGGATTGCTTGAACAGATGAGGATACTTGCGCATCATCCGATCCTCGCGCTCCCATGTGAATTCCGGTCCGTGCTTCGAGTTCCAACGAACTCTGACGATAGGGATTTTACTGTGTTTAAGCGTTTTGACTTCCCTGTCCTTGATTTCTACCGGTTCTTCAATGAAGCGTAGTTGTTCATGGATTTCTAGTTACTCAAGAGGAACTACGAGTGTCTCGTCTGCTAGACATTTCTTTAAGTTTGAGACATGAAAGACGTTGTGCATACCACTAAGTCCTTCAGGTAGGTCCAGTTGGTAGGCTACTGGGCCAATTATCTTTACTATCTTGAACGGTCCAACATAACGAGGGTTTAGCTTGCCTCATTTCCCAAAAAGTATTATGCCTTTCATAGGTGAGACTTTCAATAGGACCATGTCACCTACTTGAAATTCAAGCGGTTTCCGATGTTTATCGGCATATCTCTTTTGACGATCACGGGCAGCAGCCATACGATTTCGAATTTGAACGATTTTCTCTAAAGTTTCTAGCACAAGTTCAGGACCCGTAAGTTGGCTATCCCCAACTTCAGCCCAACAGATAGGTGATCGGTATTTCCGCCCGTATAATGCCTCAAACGGTGCTGCCTTGATACTAGTGTGATAACTGTTATTATAGGAGAACTCCACTAAAGGCAAGTGAGTTTTCCAACTGTTACTGAAATCAATCACTCAAACTCGTAGCATGTCCTCTAGGGTTTGAATAGTACGTTAAGTTTGGCCATCTGTTTGAGGATGGTATGCCGTGCTCATATCCAGGTGCGTGCCCAAAGCGTTTTGTAATGATTGCCAGAAACGTGAGGTAAATCGAGCGTCACGATCAGAGATGATTGAAATTGGCACCCCGTGCCGAGAGACTACTTCCTTCAGATAAATGCGAGTTAACTTCTCCATCTTATCAGTCTCTTTAATTGCTAGGAAGTAGGGGTGACAATCTTGACCCATTCTTCAAAAATTAGGTTCATTTGGGTAAAAAAGCAATTGAATATGCGTCAATTTGGGTGAACTCAAATTAGTCAACGGGTTAATTTGGGCCACCTTAAATTAGTCAACGGGCCAATTTGGGTCACCTTAAATTAGTCAACGGGTCAATTTGGGTCACCTCAAATATTCAGTTTGTTAATTTGGGTCACCTTAAATTAGTCAATAAGCCGCCCCACCCAGCCTGCCCCGACCGCTACCGCCTGCTACCGCCACCACCGTCACAAATCCCACCAAACCCACCCCACCCACCCCACCCCACCCCCCACCCAACCCACCTCTACCATCGTCCTGCCACCTCCGCCCAACCCCGCACCCCACCCCTACCCAACCCACCCCACCTCCACCCAACCCGCCTCCGTCGTCGTCCCAACACCTCCGCCCAACCCCGCACAACACCCACCCACTCCACCCACCCCACCCCCACCCACCCCACCCCACCCACCACCCCCGCCCAACCTTCACCCCACACCCCACCCCCCCCACCACACCCCACCCACCCCAACCCACCTCCGCCGCCGTCCCGCCACCCCCCGCCCAACCTTCACCCGCACCTCACTCCACCCCATCACCCCCACCACCACCCGCCCCACCCACCCCACCCCTCACCCCCCCACCCACCCCACCCAGCCTACCCCGCTCGCCACTACCACTACCCGCTGCCGCCACCACCGCCACACAGCCCACCCCACCCACCCCAACCCTCCACCCGCCATACCCCAACCCCCCACCCGCCCCGCCCCACCCAGCCTGTCCCGCCCGGCACCGCCCGCTGCGGCCACACACCCCACCCTCCCTCCCTCACCAACCCCACCCCACATAGGCCCCACCGCCGCCGCCTCCTGTCTCTGTCGCCGCTACCGCCGCCGCCGGCCCTTTTTTTACCCCACCCCACCCCCTGCCACCACCTCCCATCGTAATGGTCGAACCCGTTTTGACTCGAATCAAATTGATATTTTAAAAAAAAAAGCGATCCGTTTTGACTCGGACTAATTTTGTTCCAAACCCATTTTGACCCGAAGTCATTTTGTTTCTAACCTGTGAACCGAACTCGTTCTGACCCGAACCCGTTATGACCCGTGACCCGAACCCTCCCGACCCGCCCAGTTTGCCAGGCCTACTAGGAAGTGAGTGGATTTAGTTAAATGATCTACGATCACCCAGATGGTGTCGCATCCGCTAGGAGTTTTGAGGCAGTTTGGTAATAAAATCTATGGAAATATGCTCCCATTTCCACATCGGGATCTCTGGTTGTTGAAGCAAACCAGAAGGTTTTTGGTATTCGACCTTAACCTTCGAGCAGGTCAGGCATTTTCTAACATAGGTGGCTATATTAGCTTTCATGTTCGGCCACCAATAGAGAACCTTTAGGTCATGATGCATTTTGTTGGAAACAGGATGGATAGAATGTAATCCCCGAGGAATTTCCGACCTTATCTTAACTTCTCCGACATTGTAACCTATTTAATTTTGGGAATATATTTGAATTCTTTTATATGCTCAAATTTAATTCCATGATTTAACACAATTACATTTATTATTATAGATAAACGCATACATTTATAAATATATTAATACATATTGATAAACAAATTTCAATAATATTAAAGTATAATTATTAGATGATAATAATTAATAAATACATTTAAAAAAAAATAGATAGGATTTAACCATTAAAAATATGCTAAAACCATTAACTCAAATAATTAGTTTGAGTTATAGTTTTAATTTAAAATAAATCTATTACTTTTTTTTTATATTATCATTATAATTAAATAACTTATATAACTTTATAAAGATTTATAAATTTACAAGTTTTTATGCTTTATAAAAGTTAGGGTTTGTTTTTGTAAAACTTTGAAACTTAAACTAAAACCCAACTTTATACATAAAATAATAAAACATTGAAAGTTGAGGGCCTGTTTTGTAAATTCTGAAACCTCAGGGACTATTCTGCAAATCCCGGATTTTTCTTTCTTCTCCAAACCGCTTACAAGTTCGAAACCTGTGGAGACCGGTTCTAGCATACCAAGCTATGATCTCACAACTGAGATGAAGTCGATCGACTCTGAAACCAGCTAAACGTTCGCGACAATGAACTGATCCATCTCCTCACGTTTAATCGGAATTTTATGATCGTGAAGACGGGTAAACTCGTAACCGTGATATCCTTGAATGCTATTTATTCGATCGATTCGTTTCCCCCTGAATCATCTATAAATAATGGCTCAAATCCGTCGACGATACCCACATCAAGCTTACCGAACCTCGAATCCCTTCGCTAATCGTCGCCGGAGCTCAAATCCAGTCGAAGAACACGCCGCGGTTTGGCTCAGTCAACCCCGCGATCCACACAATTAACTAAGGTAAAAATTATATCATTCGAACCGTTGGAAATAGAGGATCAAAAGCCCTATGAAATTAGGCACGACTGTTTGCCGGATCGACCGAAATTGCGGGCTAGGGTTTCGGTTGGATTTGGGGAAGATGATGGTCGTGGCCTTCAGGGTAGACACTAACTCGAACCGCGTTTAGGACAAGGCATCATGCCCAGTCCAGCGGTAAAGCGTGCGTGTTGGTGTTGAACCGGCAGAGGGCGCGGGTTCGAGTCCCGGCCCCTGCATAATTTTTTTAAGCCTTTTTCTGTTTACCTTTTTATACATTTTAAATTCCTGAAAATTATAAATAAAATTTATATAAATCCTAGAATCATAAAACTATAAATCTAAAACTTATAAAAATGACTTTTATTTATTCTAGGTATAAATAGGAATTTCTTTTAACTTTTAATATATTATTTAAATATTTAAAAATCCAATTAAATTAATTTTCAAATTATATTAATCTCTCCATTTTATAAATTAAAACCATAAACCTTTGTGTTTATTTTTAAATTAAGAATACATTATAAACCCGTACAAATTCCTAAATAAATTAATTAGTTAGTCGAATTTACTAAATTATCTTATAAACTAATAATGTTTATTATTAGACATTATTAAAATCTTTTAAATTATAAAAATAATTATTTTTTACAAAGAATAATTATTTAAATACTTAAACGATTATTTTTAAAAAATAATTATAAAAATCTCTTTTATCTCACTTAAATCATACAAGTCCTTATTAACTTATTTGATTAGTCGTTTTAAAACTTACAAAACATTTTAGTTGAACCTAAATGTATAGAACTGAATCATTTCAAAATTCCAAATTATGATATAAACTACTTTTCCCAAAACTTATATAACCTCATCCTCAACCTCAGACTTTACTATCTCATGCAAGCTATCTCAACCTTAGAACCCAATCTATCGTGTAGGTGTGTTGTGAGAAATTCTCACGATATCTATTCAACTTATCAAACTCAATCATCTTTAGCTCCTCATTCAAGTGAGTATTCATAGCCCCTTTTTACTGCTTTTGTTTTTGGGGTGAAACATGCATTAACTATCTTATCTACACGATTCATTAACTTGATTCTATGCTATGATCTACATGCTTATATCTTTAACTATTTGGTGACCATTGCATGAATGCATGCCAGTACGTTCATTAACTTGTGTTGCAAGCCTAAGGTAGTACCTAACATGATCATTTATAGGGGAAACCGAAACTAAACTAAACTTACCACACGACCTTGGCGGGTTGTTGTTGCTGTGAACTATTGTGATGGGTGTATCTCCCCATGATGGATGTGAACTATTAGCATGGGTGTATCTCCCCATGTTGGATGTGAACTATAAAACTTCGGGTGTTATCTAACCCTTTTTATCAAAACGGCAATCCGTGGGATTGTGGCAGCTAGATTTCATTACCAGGGTTGAATTGTACGCTTGGAGCCTTATGTGTTCTTATATATGCTTTAGATCTGCATTTGAATCTTCTGAATCGTAAACTATATCTAAACTTTAGTTTGGTGTCAAAACCTATGTTGCTCACCAACTACTTGTAGTTGACATTTACTCGCATGTTTCAGGTGCACCTGCTTAAGGCCATTGCTGCTCATGTAGGACCTGGACCTAGATAAGGAATTGAAATTATATTATGTTAGACTTTTGACTTTTCATTGTTCTTGTAACGGATCATTTAATATGGATTAATAAATACTTTCGCATTAAATAGATGATCATGAGCTTTTGAACAACCGTGTCAGCCCCGGCGTATAATCCGCCATCGGCCGGGGTGTGACAGATTGGTATCAGAGCTATGGTTATAGGGAATTAGGTTATTAGACACATGACCTAGACTATAACCTAGGAGTCCCAAACATGAGTTTAACTCGTGTATTTCATTAGGAATTCCTCTATGCTATGCTTATCTACAACTATCTATTTCTAGCTACCTGATGCAACTACGTGAACTACAAGTGAGCTATACTCTTAGACTAAAAAGTCTAACCCAAACAAAACTCCCGAAGGTATGTGGGTTCTAACTAATGAATGGGGACTTGTGCAATCCGGAAGGGTGGATGCCTGTATTCTGGGAATTCTGTCTAGGAAAGCATTTCGTATAAATCCAAATAAACCGCTGGGCCAGTTATGCTTTCTTGGGAATTCTTGGGATGAGTATCCACTTATAGGCTAAAGCATGACTCCTCAAACATTAAGATGAACCTACAGAGCCTTGCTAAGTCAATGTGTCCACTAGGGTACCATCCAGGTTTAAACCATTAACTTGCAGCTTATTTACAACTCTTCGTATCTTATGAACTCTCTATTCGTCCCTTTGTAGAATGCCTCCCCGTCGTGACAGCAGAAACAACCTCACTGACAGGATTATCCAGCAAATGACTACTATCCTGCCCACTATGGTCAATCAGCTGAATCAAAATGCTGCACCGAGAAACCCGGTGTGTACATTCAAGCATTTTAACTCCTACAATCCTACAAAGTTCTTCGGGAACGAAGGAGCCACTGGACTTCTCCAATGGTTCGAGAGCATTGAAGGAACCTTCATCAATGCGGACTGCCCTGAGAACCTAAAGGTTCGCTATGCTACCAGTGTCTTCCAAAAGAGGGCACTCACCTGGTGGAATGGGGAGAAACGAAACCGGGGAATGGAAACTGCACTAGCCCTATCTTGGGCTGAGGTCAAGACTCTTATGACAGAAGAGTTTTGCCCCCGGAATGAAGTCCAGAAGCTAGAAGCCGAATTTTGGGACTTGAAGCAAGATAGTGGTGAAAGTCTTGCCTACACCACTCGTTTCCATGAACTCAGTCTACTGGTGCCCCACATGGTCACTCCTCTCTCTCGAGCAATCGAGAAATACATCAATGGTCTGCCCATGCAGATTCAAGACACTGTCCTGGGTAGCAAACCGGCAACCCTTGAGGAGGCCATCCGTCTTGCTGCCACCCTATCAGACAATCACATCAAGGCTGGAACCCTATCCAAGAAGGGTGCCAAGAAAGTGTCTGAGAAGACCACTGCAGAATCTTCCAAGGAGACCCGGTCTGAGTCTTCTTTCAACAACAGGAAGAGTAAGGGCAAGAACTTTGCCATTGTTACCCCAGCCGTTCCTCTGACCCAGGTAGCTCCAACTACCTCCAACCCCAACAACAAGCAATATGTGGGAAACTCACCACTGTGTAACACCTGCAGACTACACCACCCTACCCAATCTCCATGCCGTTTGTGCACCCTATGCGGGCGTTATGGGCAATGGGCAGTTACCTGCCGCATCCCTCCAGCACCACAAGTTTACCAGCCTGCCGTTCCCGTTCCCGTTCCTGCTGTCCCGGTTCCTGCTGCTATCAACCAAGGTCGTGCCTGTTATGAGTGCGGTGACCCGAACCATTTCAGAAACCGCTGCCCTAGGTTGGTCATTGTAAACCAGGCCAACATGAACCAGGGCAATATGATTCAAGGAAACATGAATCAAGGAAATATGAACCGAGGAAATGTGAACCAAGGAAATGCAAACCCCGCAGCTCGTGGACGTGCTTTCAACATTAATGCTAACGAGGCTCAAGCCAATAACGAGGTGGTGAACGGTATGTACCTAATTAACCAGCAATATGCCTCTATCCTATTTGACACTGGTTCCGATAGAAGTTTCGTGTCCTTCGAATTTGAACCACAACTTGCTATGAGTCGAGCTAAATTAGACAAACCCTTTGACATTCTAGTAGCAGACGATTATTCTGTCTCGTGTGACTCTATCATTAGAAACTGTACTCTGAACTTGAACGATCACGACTTCTCTATCAATCTTATTCCTATGGCACTCGGAGGTTTTGACATCATAGTAGGCATGGATTGGCTGACTGAGCACCATGCTGAAGTTATCTGCTTTGACAAGTATATTCGTATCCCTCTCGGCTCGGGCGACATTCTGGAAGTCTACGGTGAAAAGCCGTCGAATGGGCTAAAGCTCATGTCTTGCACCATTGCACGGAAGTTCCTACGAAAGAAGTGTGTGGCGTTCTTGGCCCATGTTGTGGATAAGAAAAGCAAAGACAAGAGTCCTCAAGATATTCCCGTGATCAAAGACTTTCCGGAAGTATTTCCCGAGGACTTACCTGGTCTTCCTCCTATACGTCAAGTCGAATTCCGTATTGACTTAGTGCCAGGAGCAAACCCCGTGGCCAAGTCACCTTATCGTCTTGCACCATCAGAGATGCAGGAACTTTCAAGCCAACTCCGAGAACTTTCTGACAAAGGATTTATTCGTCCTAGTGTTTCCCCTTGGGGAGCACCTGTTCTATTCGTCAAGAAGAAGGATGGTTCTTTCAGAATGTGCATCGACTATCGGGAACTCAACAAGCTTACTGTGAAGAACCGTTATCCACTTCCGAGGATTGATGATTTATTTGATCAACTTCAAGGCTCGACTTACTTCTCGAATATTGATCTTCGTTCTGGTTACCACCAGTTACGAGTCCTCGAATCCGATATTCCAAAGACAGCCTTTCGTACAAGATACGGCCATTACGAATTCATGGTTATGCCCTTTGGTCTAACCAACGCACCCGCGGTGTTCATGGACCTTATGAATCGCGTGTGCAACCCGTACTTGGACAAGTTCGTAATCGTCTTCATTGACGATATCCTAATCTATTCAAAATCAAAAGCAGAGCACGAGGAACATCTGCGGTTGGTTTTAGATCTCTTGAAGAAGGAGCAATTATACGCTAAGTTCTCCAAGTGTGAATTTTGGCTAAAAGAGGGCCAATTTTTGGGACACATAGTCAACGAGAAGGGTATTCACGTGGATCCTGCTAAGATTGAAGCAGTAAAGAACTGGCAAACTCCAAAGACCCCTATCGAAGTCCGTTCTTTTCTTGGTTTAGCTGGCTATTATCGTCGTTTCATAGCCAACTTTTCCAAAATCGCGGTGCCACTCACTGCCTTGACACATAAAGGCAAGCCCTACGAGTGGGGACCAAAGCAAGAGGAAGCCTTCCAGACTCTAAAGCAGAAATTGTGTGAAGCCCCTATTTTAACTCTTCCTGACGGAACTGAAGATTTTGTCGTCTACTATGACGCTTCTCACTTAGGCCTTGGTTGCGTTCTTATGCAACGAGGCAAAGTGATTTCTTACGCGTCTCGGCAACTCAAAATCCATGAGAAAAATTATACGACGCACGACCTTGAGCTGGGTGCGGTCGTATTCGCTCTCAAAATTTGGAGACACTACTTGTATGGCACTAAGTGTGAGATTTTCACCGACTATAAGAGTCTCCAGCATATCTTCAATCAGAAAGAACTCAACATGAGGCAAAGGCGTTGGGTTGAACTCTTAAACGACTACGACTGCAACATTCGTTATCATCCTGGTAAGGCGAATGTCATGGCCGATGCTCTTAGTCGTAAAGAACCTATCAAAATCCATAGCATTCGTATCCAAAATGATATTCAAACTCGTATCCTGGAAGCACAACATCTCTCGGTTACGGAAGGGAACATGTACAACGAAATGTCATGCGGTGCAGAACTCCAGCTGGAAACCAAACCCAGTGGGTTACTCTACTTTCTAAACCGCATTTGGATCCCTGACCGTGATAACCTCCGTAATTTTGTCATGAACGAGGCTCACAAGACTCGTTATTCTATCCATCCAGGTGCAGACAAAATGTACAAGGATCTTCGTACTCAATACTGGTGGCCTGGTATGAAAAAGGACATCGCTCTATACGTGTCCAAGTGCCTTACTTGTTTGAAGGTTAAGGCCGAACACCAGCGTCCATCAGGCTTGCATGAACAACCCGAGATACCTGTGTGGAAGTGGGAATGTATTGCCATGGACTTCAAAACCAAACTCCCGCACACGTCCCGTGGTCATGATAGTATATGGGTGATCATCGACCGTTTGACAAAATCTGCTCATTTCTTACCTATCCGTGAAGACTACCGAGTTGAGAAATTGGCTCGAATCTACATTGATGAGATTGTTAGTCGACACGGTGTACCTCTCAATATCATTTCTGATTGTGACGGACGATTCACTTCTCGTTTCTGGCAATCATTACAATCAGCTTTGGGCACTCAGTTGAATCTTAGTACGGCTTACCATCTGCAAACTGATGGTCAGTCTGAACGAACGATTCAAACTCTCGAAGACATGCTTAGAGCCTGTGTCATTGACTTCAAGGGTAACTGGGACTTACACCTGCCCTTAGTCGAGTTCTCGTATAATAACAGCTACCACACGAGCATTGACATGGCTCCTTTTGAAGCACTTTATGGTCGTAAGTGCCGCTCTCCTATCTGTTGGACGGAGATTGGGGAATCACAGATTACTGGCCCTGAACTCATCCAAGAAACTTCTGACAAGATCTTGCAAAGGAGTCGACAAAAGAGCTACGCTGACAAACGTCAAAAACCCTTAGAGTTTCAAGTCGGTGATCTAGTCCTTCTCAAGGTAACCCCTTGGAAAGGAGTAGTCCGTTTTGGAAAGAAAGGGAAGCTTGCACCGAGATTTGTAGGCCCTTTTAAAATCCTGGAGCGGATTGGGAAAGTAGCTTACAAGTTGGATCTTCCAGAAGAGCTTAGTAACATTCATCCTACTTTCCATATCTCAAACTTAAAGAAATGCTTAGCTGATGAGAACCTCCAAATACCGCTCGACGAGGTGCACATTGACGAATCAATGCACTTCGTGGAGAAGCCCATGGAAATCATGGATCGGGAGGTTAAGCAACTCAAGCGAAGCCGAATCCCAATTGTGAAGGTTCGATGGGAATCCAAACGTGGCCCTGAGTTTACTTGGGAACGTGAAGACCAGATGAAGGCCAAGTACCCTCACCTATTCCCAGGACCCTCCACTTAGTGAAATTTCGAGGCGAAATCTCCTAAAGTAGGGGAGACTGTAATCCCCGAGGAATTTCCGACCTTATCTTAACTTCTCCGACATTGTAACCAATTTAATTTTGGGAATATATTTGAAATCTTTATATGCTCATATTTAATTCCATGATTTAACACAATTACATTTATTATTATAGATAAACGCATACATTTATAAATATATTAATACATATTTACAAACAAATTTCAATAATATTAAAGTATAATTATTAGATGATAATAATTAATAAATACATTTAAAAAAAAATAGATAGGATTTAACCATTAAAAATATGCTAAAACCATTAACTCAAATAATTAGTTTGAGTTATAGTTTTAATTTAAAATAAATCTATTACTTTTTTTTATATTATCATTATAATTAAATAACTTATATAACTTTATAAAGATTTATAAATTTACAAGTTTTTATGCTTTATAAAAGTTAGGGTTTGTTTTTGTAAAACTTTGAAACTTAAACTAAAACCCAACTTTGTACATAAAATAATAAAACATTGAAAGTTGGGGGCCTAATTTGCAAATTCTGAAACCTCAGGGACTATTCTGCAAATCCCGGATTTTTCTTTCTTCTCCAAACCGCTTACAAGTTCGAAACCTGTGGAGACCGGTTCTAGCATACCAAGCTATGATCTCACAACTGAGATGATGTCGATCGACTCTGAAACCAGCTAAACGTTCGCGACAATGAACCGATCCATCTCCTCACGTTTAATCGGACTTTTATGATCGTGAAGACGGGTAAACTCGTAACCGTGATATCCTTGAATGCTATTTATTCGATCGATTCGTTTCCCCATGAATCATCTATAAATAATGGCTCAAATCCGTTGACGATACCCACATCAAGCTTACCGAACCTCGAATCCCTTCGCTAATCGTCGCCGGAGCTCAAATCCAGTCGAAGAACACGCCGCGGTTTGGCTCAGTCAACCCCGCGATCCACACAATTAACTAAGGTAAAAATTATATCATTCGAACCGTTGGAACTAGAGGATCAAAAGCCCTATGAGATTAGGCACGACTGTTAGCCGGATCAACCGAAATTGCGGGCTAGGGTTTCGGTTGGATTTGGGGAAGATGATGGTCGTGGCCTTCAGGGTAGACACTAACTCGAACCGCGTTTAGGACAAGGCATCATGCCCAGTCCAGCGGTAAAGCGTGCGTGTTGGTGTTGAACCGGCAGAGGGCGCGGGTTCGAGTCCCGGCCCCTGCATAATTTTTTTAAGCCTTTTTCTGTTTACCTTTTTATACATTTTAAATTCCTGAAAATTGTAAATAAAATTTATATAAATCCTAGAATCATAAAACTATAAATCTAAAACTTATAAAAATGACTTTTATTTATTCTAGGTATAAATAGGAATTTCTTTTAACTTTTAATATATTATTTAAATATTTAAAAATCCAATTAAATTAATTTTCAAATTATATTAATCTCTCCATTTTATAAATTAAAACCATAAATCTTTGTGTTTATTTTTAAATTAAGAATACATTATAAACCCGTACAAATTCCTAAATAAATTAATTAGTTAGTCGAATTTACTAAATTATCTTATAAACTAATAATGTTTATTATTAGACATTATTAAAATCTTTTAAAACATAAAAATAATTATTTTTGACAAAGAATAATTATTTAAATACTTAAACGGTTATTTTTAATAAATAATTATACAAATCTCTTTTATCTCACTTAAATCATACAAGTCCTTATTAACTTATTTGATTAGTCGTTTTAAAACTTACAAAACATTTTAGTTGAACCTAAATGTATAGAACTGAATCATTTCAAAATTTCAAATTATGATATAAACTACTTTTCCCAAAACTTATATAACCTCATCCTCAACCTCAGACTTTACTATCTCATGCAAGCTATCTCAACCTTAGAACCCAATTTATCGTGTAGGTGTGTTGTGAGAAATTCTCACGATATCTATTCAACTTATCAAACTCAATCATCTTTAGCTCCTCATTCAAGTGAGTATTCATAGCCCATTTTTACTGCTTTTGTTTTTGGGGTGAAACATGCATTAACTATCTTATCTACACGATTCATTAACTTGATTCTATGCTATGATCTACATGCTTATATCTTTAACTATTTGGTGACCATTGCATGAATGCATGCCATTACGTTCATTAACTTGTGTTGCAAGCCTAAGGTAGTACCTAACATGATCATTTATAGGGGAAACCGAAACTAAACTAAACTTACCACACGACCTTGGCGGGTTGTTGTTGGTGTGAACTATTGTCATGGGTGTATCTCCCCATGATGGATGTGAACTATTAGCATGGGTGTATCTCCCCATGTTGGACGTGAACTATAAAACTCTGGGTGTTATCTAACCCTTTTTATCAAAACGGCAATCCGTGGGATTGTGGCAGCTAGATTTCATTACCAGGGTTGAATTGTACGCTTGGAGCCTTATGTGTTCTTATATATGCTTTAGATCTGCATTTGAATCTTCTGAATCGTAAACTATATCTAAACTTTAGTTTGGTGTCAAAACCTATGTTGCTCACCAACTACTTGTAGTTGACATTTACTCGCATGTTTCAGGTGCACCTGCTTAAGGCCATTGCTGCTCATGTAGGACCTGGACCTAGATAAGGAATTGAAATTATATTATGTTAGACTTTTGACTTTTCATTGTTCTTGTAACGGATCATTTAATATGGATTAATAAATACTTTCGCATTAAATAGATGATCATGAGCTTTTGAACAACCGTGTCAGCCCCGGCGTATAATCCGCCGCCGGCCGGGGTGTGACATAGAATACCTAAATTTGTGAGATTCATACATTACAAGCTCCCTTATGTTTCTGTACTTTGGAACCCATATCCACTCCGTGAAGTAGCGAATACCGTCCGACTTAACTTCGAGTTGGTTCTCCATACTACGTGTGGCTTCTGACGGTATGTTTTCCTCTTTCAGGGCTTGGAGCTGAGCACTACGGATTTGATCAGGTAATCCATGGTGAATAGTAAGCTGTAATGCTCGAACTCATTTTGGTTTGGTTTCTTTCCGGCTTAGGGCATCGGCTACCACATTAGCTTTGCCCGGATGATACTTGATCGCACAGTCATAGTCTTTCAAGAGTTCGATCCAACGACACTGTCGCATATTCAACTCTTTTTGTTCGAAGATGTGTTGAAGACTTTTGTGATCGGTGTAAATGGTTCACTTGGTACCGTACAAGTAATGTCTCCAGATTTTCAGGGCAAACACTTCAGCTCCCAATTTTAAGTCGTGAGGTGTAGTTCTTCTCATGAATTTTCAGTTGCCGGGAAGCGTATGCGATAACCTTCTCGCGTTGCATTAACACACAACCGAGACCTTGAATGGAGGCATCGCAATACACTACAAAGTCATTCGTTCCCTGCGGAAGAGATAGGATGGGTGCGCTACAAAGTTTCTGTTTCATTGGTTGGAATGTCGATTCCTGGGTTTCATTCCAGTTATAGGGTTTTCCTTTTTGGGTTAGGGCAGTAAGAGGTTGAGCGATCTTTGAGAATCACTCGATGAATCGTCGGTAGTAGCCAGCCAATCCCAGAAATTGTCGCACCTCTGTTGGAGTCGTTGGTGCCGCCCAATTCTTGATGGCTTCTACTTTAGTTGGATTGACATGTATTCCTTTCTCGTTGACTACATGTCCTCGAAATTGAACTTCATGAATCCAAAATTCGCACTTGGAAAACTTGGCGTACAATTGCTCTTGTTTCAACAGTTCCAAGATTAAACGTAGATGCTCCTCATGTCCTTCCTTGTTCTTATAATAGATGAGGATGTCATCAATGAAGACGATGACGAACTGATCAAGGTAGGGTTTACACACACGGTTCATGAGGTCCATGAACACCGCAGGTGCCTTGGTTAGTCCGAAAGTCATGACCATAAACTCATAGCGGCCGTGCCTAGTTCTAAAAGAAGTCTTAGAGATGTCTTCATCTCGGACTCTCAGATGATGGTAACTGGATCTAAGATCGATCTTGGAATAGAAGCTTGATCCCTGGAATTGATCAAACAGGTCATCAATGCGGGGTAGAGGATAACGATTCTTAATGGTTACTTTGTTCAGCTCACGGTAATCGATGCACATACAAAAAGTTCCATCTTTCTTCTTGACAAACAAGACTGGAGCTCCCCATGGCGATGAGCTAGGTCTGATAAAACCCTTATCCAACAACTCTTGCAGCTACGTAGATAATTCTTGTAGCTCACTATGTGCAAGTCTGTATGGTGCCCGAGCAATAGGCGCTGCTCCGGGTGCTAAATCAATTTGGAATTCGACTTGACGATGAGGCAGAAGACTAGGTAAGTCTTCGATAAATACTTCTGGGAAGTCACGTACGATCGGAATATCATCAATCTTCTTCTCTCCGGATGGTTCTTCGGAGACAAGAGCCAGAATAGCGGTATGACCCTTACGCAAACATTTCTGTGCTTTTATGAAGGATATGATTGTTGGAGCACGTTTGTGTGACAAACACTCTGGATGTTGTCTCTGCTTTTGTAATTGTTCTTTATGTGTTTGTACTTGTATTTCTGACTTTGTATGTATTGGTTTGTCGAGTTATAATCATGTTTGTAAGTACTTGTCTTGTAATAGTCTTTGTAAGTGTTGTGTGCACTTAGTAAGTGCACAGGTTGTATAACATGCGCACGTAGTAAGTAAGCAAGAACATGTCTACATACTTGCTAAGTACGCATGAACAAAGCACTGTGCACTTGTTAAGTGTGCAGGCATCAGGTCTGTAAGTATATATAACTGATTGTAGAAGTTGATAAGTACACTCTCATTCTGTAACTTGTAATCGGCTGATATTGATAATAGACGAGGTTTTAAAGTGACTCTTGTTTGTTGTCTGTTTACTTGTTTTTTTGATACTCCATCTAGTCACGGGCATTCCGCACCCTATTCGACTAGCCTCACACTTGCATGTGACGATCCGAGACACCCGGGGACCTACAAGTGGTATCAGAGCCAGGTTGCTCTTGATTTCGAGTGTTGTGAGTGTGCTAGGAGCATTTTTGACACATTTAGTAGCCTTATTACAAGATAAAGAGACCAATTTTGTTGATTTTTGTGATAAAACAGAGGTAGCTCTTGAGCGCTGTTTTAGAAGCAAAAATTCTTCAAAATTCGACCTTTTTGTTGTTTGTTTGAGTGTTTTGATCATCAAGGGTTTGTTAGAAACAAGTTTCTACCATTTTGTCTTGATTAATTCGCTCATAACTTCAAGATTTGAAGATCTGAGCATTTTCCGGTGATCAGAAAAAGTTGGTGGAGCAGGTGGATAAAGTGACGTGCGTACTTACCTGATTTGGCAAAATTCTTCCTGTTCCTACGTATTTATTAAGTACGCAAGACCAATTCTCTGCGTACTTAACTTTTGTGCCTGCGTACTTGTCATTCCTTCTTGCGTACTTGCAAAGTACGCAAGAGCATTTCATAAGTGCGCAAGGCCAGTTCCTTAGTACGCAATTTGTATAGAATTTCTGATTTTTGACTAAGTTTAACACCATGTCGAACATTCAAAACATTAGTAGTATGCTGAACTATGACAACGAGATAGGGACTCCACAAAAGCCACCAAAGTTGCTTAATGTAAATGATTATTTGAACTGAAAAGCACGCTTTGATGAGTATATCTCGTACACTGATTCTTCATTGTGGATATCCATTCTTGTGGGATATAAACATCCTACCCATCTGTTTCTTGATGAAACCGTTCCCAAACCTATCTCCAAACTGGATGAAGATGAAAAGAATGCCTTTAACCGAGAAAAGAAGGCACATGGTTCTATAACTATGGCTTTGACAAGAGAGTTATTTCACAGTTTCAGAGGATATGATACTTCTAAGGATCTTTGGAAGGCTCTGCAGAAGAGGTTTGAGGGCAACAGTGACGTCAAGAAGAGCAAGAGAGAGCTACTGAGAAAACAGTATGAATGCTTCAGATACCTGGAGAATGAAGCTATTGATGAACTTATTTCAAGATTCTATCACTTGAATATTGAGCTAAAGTCTTATGAACTGAAGTATCCTGATGACGAGTTGGTGGAAAAGTTTCTTGATTCATTGCCACTAAAGTTTGACATATATACTACCTTACTGAGAGAGAACCCCAAGTTTTATGAGATGACAATTGATGAAGCGATAGGAAAGGTTCAAGCCCATGACATGAACCTGAAAAAGAAAGAAAGTTCTGGAAGACCTCAGATTCAAGATCCTTCTATGTATTATGGAGTGTCTTCCACAGCAAAGTCATCGGGTTCTGGAATTGCCTTGTTCTCTGGGACACCTTAGGAAGAAGAAAATTCTAATGGTTGTGGTGTTCATACTTGTTTTGCTGCATCGGGATCTGGTTCATACCATCAACATTCCTCTAGAGGCCCTACATCTACCTCTTCAGCCAACCAAACTGCTATTGCTAAGATAGCTGAAGATCATGTGGCATTATTCTCATCTTGCATGCTTGCCTACGAGAACATCATCGGTGGGAAGCTAACGAATCCTTAAACCATTGAGGAAGATTTTAATCAGGTGGATCCAGATGACATGGAGGATATGGATATTCAATGGAATATAGCTATGATCCTAAGGAGAGCTAAGCGTTTCTTGAACAAAACTGGTAGAAAGTTCATTGGTGGGCATTCTAATGCCAAGGTTGGATTTGATAAATCTAAAGCTAAGTGCTACAAGTGTCAAAACTTTGGACATTTCACAAGAGAATGTCATAAGGATAAAGCACCAGCTTCAGGTTTTACTAGACCAAGCCACAGACACAACCAAAGCTACAACAATCAGAACAACCGCAGTCAAACTCAAGGAGCATCGTCCAACGCACTGGTGGTTCAGCAGGATGATAGCTTTGACTGGGAAGTACACTTGGAAAATGCCATTATTTCACAAACCCAGCTCGGGTTAATGGCAGAGATTGTTGAGATAATGAAAGATGAAGAACGAGAAGCAGCTGCTGCTGACCACCCTGAATCTGCACTTGCTCTTATGGCCATTGGAGAAGCATCCAGTTCGTCAACTGAGGTAGATTCTAATTCTTTTGATGTTCTTTCTTGTTCCAAATGTTTAATCTTAAAGGACAAGAATGATCGAATTCATGATCAACTCGAACCCCTACCTTGTGCAGCTCTAAACTACAAGGTAAATGAAAAACGTTTTAAAGACTCAATTGAAAAACCATAAGAAGGAAAGACATGAGCTTTCAATTAAAATCAGAGAACAACAGTTTCATTTAGACGTTGCCTACAAGGGGTTAGAGAAAAGAAATGTTGAGATCGCCCGACTGCAAAATGAGATCCTGCAGTTAAGTGGCAAACTTGAGAAGTTGAAAAACTCTCGCTTTTTGGTGGAACACTACGAGTCCGTAGTGAGAAAAGTGAGTGGCAAAGGTTTAGGTACTAATGTCATTCCTCCACCAGTAAGCGGCAATTTTGTCAACGGGGCGGTCGACATTGATTTGTCCTTTTTGGATGATTACTCGAGTAAGGATGATTCCTCAAGTAAGGTTGAGTCAGCTTCTGATGAGGAGTTCTTTTCTGATGAAGGCTCTGAGAACACCAAAGTTGAGGGTGTGGTCTCAGAAGAGTTGCTTGATGAACATCATGTTGAGAAAACCATTGTCACTGATCGTGACAATTGCATTTTAATTGAACCTGATACAATTGATTCCAATGATAAGCTGAAAATGATGCTTTATAGAGGTTTTAAATCCATAAATCAAGTTAAGAAATAAGCTTTTGCTAATCATTTGGGCAAGAATTTTCAAGAAAACATGGACAAACATTACACCACAATGAGTCAATTAAAATCAGGTCAAGCACAAGATGCTGTTAATGTTCATCAAACAACTCCCATTTCTCATCAAGCTGATTCATCTGCTTCCAAAATCCAAGAGCCTTACAGGAGGATTTACAAAGAAAGAAGAGTTTGCTTTCACTATGGTACAGTCGGTCACATCATGGTGAACTGTCCTGACAAGAATCAAGGGAAACAACCAGTTGTCCCATAACAGGTTGAACTCCCTAAGACACCACCAGTGAAGCAATCCAACAGCCCAAGATCAAATGTGGTGAAACCACCAGTGAAGCAGATGGTTAAGCCTCCAACAAAACATGTGGATGAACCATATATTCCAAAACAGGAAAAGCAATCTGCTAAACCCAGTGTATCTACCTCTGGTAGTACACAATCTGTTGAGAAGCATGTGGTGAAGCTCTCTAAACCACAACGGAGAAGGCGGAACAAGAGATTGAGGAAACTTGAACAACAGCTAGCTGGCTGTCGACCAGGTGAATCTTCTTCTAGTTTACCTGTCATTGACAAAGGCAACCCTGCTATTCAAAGGAAACAAGTTTGGAGAAAGAAACTCGATAGTTCTTAATTCTCAAATTCTGACTCTCCAAAAGATTCACCAATTTTTAACAATCATGATTGTGAGTTAACTGAGGTTGTATATTTTGAGAAAAACGGACGACCCAAGACCACAATGGCTTGCGTCTCCAAAACTAATTAATTTCATTTGACTCGTGCAGGTACATCCGAAGGGAACTACTGCTAACCGTTGGTATGTGGATAGTGGATGCTCCCGGCTCATGACAGGCAACATGACCCTGCTTCAAGATGTCAAACCATTCAGAGGTGGCTATGTGGCCTTTGCAGGCGAGAAGGGCGGTAGTATAACTTATCAATGCGTGGTTTTTAATGGATGTATTAGCTTCGACAACGTTAACTTTTGCGAGCAGCTAAAGCATAACTTGTTGAGTGTCTCTCAAATGTGCGACAAGGAATACTCGGTTATGTTTAACAAGCCTGATTGCTTGGTTCTCAAGCCTGGTTTTGAGGTTTCAGAAGATTGGATTCTAATGCGGGCTCCAAGAATAAACAACACCTATCATATTGATATGAGTATGGAAACAACCACCTCATCAGTTGTTATATGTTTACTTACCAAAGCGACAGAACTTGACTCAATCTTATGGCATAGGAAACTCGGACACCTTTCTTATCTTAAAATGAATCATCTTGTCCGAAACGGTTTGGTTACCGGGATTCCTAAGCTCAGGTTTGCCATTGCAGATGACTGTATGCCTTGTAAAAAGGGCAAACAGCAACGGAAATCTCACAAGCCCAAGACCCAAAACTCCATCGATACCCCTTTGGATCTCCTACATATGGATTTGTTCAGGACGATAAGTTTCAGGAGTATTAGAGGTAAGTCATACTGTCTGGTCGTAACTGATGATTTCTCACGTTTTTCTTGGGTGCATTTTTTAGGTACAAAGGATGAGACTGCTGAAATTATTCAATACCTGATCTTAAATCTGGAATCTTTATGCAAGCTGAAGGTTAGAAGAATAAGCAGTGATAACGGCACAGAGTTCAAAAACAACATGATGGAACTTTTCTGTCTCAAGAAGGGAATTCGTCATGAATTTAGTGCTCTGTACACGCCTCGGCAGAATGGAGTTGCAGAAAGGAAGAACAGAACTTTGATTGAAACGGCAAGGATGATGCTGTCAGATGCCAAGCTTCCAATCACATTCTGGGCGGAAGCCATTAATACGGCGTGTCACGCTTTGAATAGAGTTCTGGTGGTGAAAAGACACAACAAAACATGTTATGAGCTAATCAATAATTGACCTCCCAATCTTGACTACCTAGTCCCATTCGATATTCCCTGTTCATTATTGTTACAATACAAGGATCGCAAATCCAAATTTCATGCAAAAGCGGTGGAAGGCATCTTCTTAGGATATGTTGCCAATTCACCATGCAAAAGGGTGTACAATATTGAAACTCATTCAGTTGAAGAGAGGTTTGAAGTGGATTTCAGTAAACACAGCGTTCCACCAGAACCAACAGGTCCAGCTTGGGGATTCGGTTATGATGCTCTCTTCAAGTCTTTCAACCTTCTTAATTTATCTGCTGAAGATACTGCCAATTTGTATTAGTTCTGTAGGGGCGGCGATGACTCAAATTTCTCCACAAGATCTACTATACCAATCCCCACTCCTAATCCTAATGTTGCATCTGCATCTAGGACTCTTGACGGTAATAATGAAGTAGAAACGAATGATGAAGGAAACAATGCTCGAGCTGATCCTAACACTCGTGAAGGAAATGAAGCTCCAGTTGATCCTATCATTATTATTTCTTCTTCTGGTGCACATGATGTGGGGAAGTTAAGCACAAACTTTGAACATAATATCCATGAACCAATTATACCAAAGACGAGAATGCATAAGAATCATCCAATTGATAACATCATTGGTGATCCTGATGCCGGTGTTCAAACTCGTCACAGAACCATTACCGAAAACACCAGTTTGTATGCTGAGATACTTGACACAGGTATCATGGAAACATGTTTGCATGCTGCATTCGTATCCTAATTAGAGCTGAAGAATGTGAAGGAGGCTCTCGCTGACAACTGCTGGATAGAGGCTATGCAAGATGAGTTGTCTCAGTTCCAAAAGTTGCATGTGTGGGATCTAGTTGACCTGCCGAGAGGTGTACATCCAATAGGTACCAGATGGGTGTTCAAGTGTAAAACAGACGATCAACACGTTGTGGTGAAAAACAAAGCAAGGTTGGTTGTTCAGGGTTTTTATCAGCAAGAGGGCTTGGATTACACTGAGGTGTATACCCTTGTTTCTAGACTTGAAGCCATCCGACTGTTTCTGGCTTATGCCTCCTTTGTTGGTTTCAAAGTCTATCAACTCGATGTGAAGAGTGCTTTCCTGTACGGAAAGGTTCATGAAGAAGTCTATGTCACTCAACCACCTGGTTTTGAAGACCCGCTTAATCCTCATAAAGTATATAAGCTCGACATAGCACTTTATGGTCTTCATCAAGCACCAAGGGCGTGGTATGAGACTCTTTCAAAGCATTTACTGTCCAATGGTTTCGACCGAGGGCAAATTGACTCGACTATCTTCGTAAGGAAAGCAGGAGGTGATAGTCTACTTGTGTAAGTATACGTTGATGACATTATCTTTGGGTCTACAAATGAAGAGATGTGTAGGGAATTCGAGCTGGTGATGAAGTCCAAGTATGAAATCAGCAACATGGGTGAACTGTCATTTTTTCTGGGTCTGCAAGTCAGTCAAAGGGAGGATGGCATTTATCTACATCAGAATAAGTATGTACAAGACATTTTGTCAAAGTACAAATTGAATGATTGTACTACTTATGGCACACCAATCCCAGTCAATCATGGTCTGCATCCAGACAAAGATGGAAAGGATGTAGATTATAAATTTTACCGTGGGATGATCGGATCTCTTATGTATCTCACAGATTCAGGACCTAACATAATGTTTGTTGTCTGCTTGTGCTCGAGTTTTCAGTCACAACCAAAGGAATCTCATCTGATAGCTATAAAGAGGATCTTCATATACCTGAAAGGGAAATCCTGATTGGGTCTTTGGTACTCCAAGCAGCAATCTTTTGACTTCAAAGCATATACTGATTCTGATTATGGCGGTTTTAACCTCGATAGAAAATCAACCTCAGGTGGATGTCAGTTCTTAGGAGACAGGCTGGTCTCCTGGCCGTGTAAGAAGCAGTCAACGGTTTCTGTGTCAACATGTGAAGCAGAGTACATTGCTGTTGCTAGCTGCTGTTCTCAGATACTATGGATTCAACAACAACTGAGAGACTACGGCTAGAACTACACTGGAACTCCACTGTTCATTGACAACAATGCCACTATGTCTATCACGAACAACCCGGTGAAACATTCCAAAACTAAGCATATCGAAATTCGCCCCCATTTCATCCATGACTGTGCCGAAAAGCACTTGGTTGAACTTGTCAAAGTTCACACGGATGAAAACTTTGCTGATCTTTTCACCAAGGCATTTGATTGTACCCGGTTTAAACATCTTGTTAACTTGATAGGAATGTTCAATCCTTAGTGAGAAAACTTTTTCAAATCAAAACGTTTCATGGAAGTTAAATTTTTTCAATTTTATTTTAAATCTTTTCTGTTTAGTTCGTTTATCTTTGATACATTTTTAGAAAAATTCAAACGAAATAGAAAATCAAGGAAATGATAGCACATCAGTAAATGATCTAAACGTTCTGGACTGCACATATGGAAATGATTGTGTCATGATTACTTGAGCCGTAAATTTTTAATTATCTTCTTTTAATTTGAATATTTGCAAGTAATTTGAATTGTCAGTAGGCTATAAGCGTTTCTGGATCAGTAGTAGTGTGAAAACTAAATTTAAACTACTATAACTGTGATTTGAACCCATATTTTGCACGTGTGTGTGTAAAAGAATGCAAAAAGATCATTATCAGATAAAGGATGTAAGATTTTTGCAAGTATTTTCTTATGAGACCAGTTTCGGGTTATGTCTTTAGCACAATTTTTCGGTTCTCTTCACTGCCCATACTAATGAGAAGTTGAGCCAAGATATGTCTTAACAGCAACCGTCAATCATATGCTACCCATTGGATCACATCTGATTCATTGAAGACATATCCAGTTAACACTTGGATCCCCTTACCCAAATCTACAGACTCCATGTCTATTAACCTGAATCGTCATCTGATATTCACAGAAGAAAAACCTATCAAACCAAGACAAATGAATCACTCGATTCTGAATCTTATGATTCTTGATAATCCTTATGGATTCTGCTTGATTTTTTCTGTGCTAAATGATGTAACTTCATTTTGGAGATTTAGAAATCATTGGAAAAATCTTGGATGCCTTGAGATAGTGCAATTTAAATTTTTGTAGCATAACTGTGGGGTACATGTTGTATATCTATAATTAATACCTTAACTCACAAGAATGTGATACAAAGATGCTTATGGTTTCAAATCTGATAATATTGCCAACTTGAATTAGCTTGCCTGTGTTGCATATTACGTATGAATAAGTAGTAATTCATGACATGATCCCATATTCCTGGATGTTTATTGTGTATCATTTTTGCTAAATATTAGCCTGATATGATCCTCTGTTCATGACTTTGACCAAAAATAGCTAGTGTGTTTATTCCTGTATATCCGGATCTGTATCTTGTGCATATTATCTTTATTCAGAAAAGAACAAAAAGATTTTTAGTTCTTGTACAGTTCAATCATTATCAAAATGACAAAACGATTTTCAGTACAGTTTATCTAAATTTAACAAAAACCAAAAATATTTTTGTTTAACTTCCGTGAATTGTTTTTGAAAAACCTCGTGATTGAACGGTCATATCTGGTTTGCTATTTTTCTTGACTATCTTCATAATCTGAGTTGACTTTTGAGTTTGCAAAGGGTCTTGCGTACTTAGCTAAGTGCGCAAGATATAACCTCTGCGTACTTACTAAGTACGCACGAAAATGGTCATGCGTACTTACTAAGTACGCATGAGTTAAATCCAGCGCATGTACTAAGTGCGCAAGGCCTGTGTGTGTGAGGTATATATACGGGTGTTAGAAAATTTTAGTAATTCATCTCATTCAAAACTCTCAAGCACTGTTGTATACTTCCCACTCAAATTTACTCAAATTTTTTGTGTGTTCCTAAGAGATTTTTCATCCCGTTTCTAGTTTCATCATCACCTAACTAACATTTGGTGAGAATCTTGGACCATTCCATTCACAAAATCACTTGTTTTGGACCGATTCTTTGATCGCTTGAACCTAGGATTTTGATGTTAAAAATTAGACTAGTTTTGGATATTTTTGAGTAAAGTCAAGACCTAAAACTTGTTTCTAAACATCATTCGACACTTTGTAACATCAAAATCATCCTTAACTGTATTTGATTTGAGTTTTGACCCCTAGGTAACTTCAAACTCACGTCGGACCAGTTTTGGGGTCAAAATGACCTAGTTTTAGCATGACATTGGTGTTGGTTTAGGTCCTATATGCCTTAAACATGCTTTTCGACTCCATGGTGACCAAAATCCAGCACTAAGAGACACGAAGTTGAGATCTAAATTTTCAAAATATTTCTTTAGGCAAATGTGATTGCGTACTTAGTAAGTACGCAAGAAGTAATTCATGCGTACTTACTAAGTACGCAAGGTATAAAAACCTGCGTACTTGCTAAGTACGCAGGTGATGCAATTCTGAAAATTTTTCTAAGTCTGGGCCTCAACTATATTGTGTTCGTGCTATACCAGGTCATGTTTGTTTCATTCCAATGATTCTTTATGTTCTAATGTTGTTTATCATGTGTCCTTGCAGAGATGGCTCGTGCATTCACCAGTGAATTCAACATGCTGGCTCTCACTAACCCTAAATGCAAGGGTGTTGCACTAGAATATCAAGAGATAGTGGCCTTCTTGAACCGATACAGGATCAGCTATGCAATTTCTGCTGATCTAGTTGTTTCTAGACCCTACATGGAGCATTTCTAGGATACTGCTAATCATGACTGCATAGTGACCCCAAACGTCATTAGGGCTACTGTGGCAGGCCATGAAATAGCAATTTCTGAAGATACCATCAGATGAGTATTGCAGTTCAGAGACTTGTCTACAGATCCAGTAACTTATCCAGGTTATGTTGTTGACGGGTGCTGGAGACAAAGGATGGGGTATGGTGGAAGAGAAGATTATGCCTCGTACAAAAAGATGTGGATCCTTGGTCAGTGGCGGTACTTCGCACATATCTTGATAATGTGTATTTCCGCTAGAAAGGCAGGAAAGGATGCCATGGGGCATGATTTAGCCGCTGCAATGGTGGGGCTTTCATTAAACAAGGGTTACAATTTCTCCCGCTATGTTTACAGATCTTTGATTGATCAGATCAACGCAGCGGAGATGTTCGGATTCTTATTGTACCCAAGATTCGTACAACTACTGATAAATGATGCCCTGCCTAATCTACCTCAGATTGGGCAAAGATTGCAAGTTAAGAGAGTGGATAAGAGGGCGTTTGCTCTGTTTCAGAAGGCTGGTACTGAAGAGCCAATTCCTATGCTTACACCACTCTTTCGTCATTTGATTAATGAAAACTATGTGGCACCTCCCAACGAGGAGTCTGGTGATGAAGAAGAGGAGTATGTCTCTAAAGAACAGAATATGATTCTTCTGACTCCGATTACGCACCTGACCAAGCACACCCACGGAGAGCGGTGAAGATTTCCCTTCCCGAGTCGTCCTCCAAAAGAAGGCGACAAGACAGTCCTGACAGTGAGTATGAACCAGAGTCAGAGACTGAAGTACAAAGACAACGCACTGAAAGAAGGGTTAAGCAAAAGAATGATAGGCCATTTGATGTGATCATGCGGGATCTTGCATCTGGTGCTCTAGGTCAATCAAGTACTCAGGCTCTGAGTACTTCTCAAGCTTCCACACAGCTTTATCAAAGGAGGAGGAGGCAGCCACGTGTAACAAGTGAGGTGGCTGCTACTACTATCTCAGAGGAGGTGCCTGAGATAGTATCCCTCCCAATTGAAACTGTCCATCAGGTCATGGTGACGGCTCCTGTACAGACTGAGTCGGTAACAATCACCACAACCACCATTGAAACATCAACCATCCCATCTTCAATCCCAACTACCACCCTTCAGCCCATCAGTCAACCCTACAACTTTGGAGACTTTACCCAAGGGTTTGACTTTGATCAACTGTTCTCCTTTCCCACCTTTACCACTGCTGAAGCCTCTACATCTAGGGATCCTGATCCCCGTGATGGGAGGATTACCACACTAGAGACTCGGGTGGCCGATTTACTTGAAACATTTCAGAAATCAAGGAGTGAGTCAGACGCTCAATAGGCTAAGATAAACTCCTTGGTGGATGAAGTTACTCGATTAAGGCACCAAGGTGAGGGAACCCAGGAGCATCTTAAAAGCTTGATGTCCCAGAATGAGTTGCTTATCAAGATGAATGACATGATTCTGGGGCATAGGATAACAATAGAGCTAAGATTGGACACTCAACGCAATGATCATGAAATGATGGTCAAGTTGGTAGATGAGTTGACCGCAAAGCTTGCTGCTCAGGGGGAGAAAAAGAAGGAGAAAGAGAAGGAGGAGGAAAAACCTAAGCCGAGTGGTGATGAGGCTTGTCATCATGTCCATCTGACAAAGTATGATGACAAAGACAAGGATCCTGAAGCCAGTCTTAGTGGAGGTGAGCAACAAGATTTAGCTATTGTTCCAATCTTTGTTGCTGTGACTATGGATGAAGGGGAGTCTACTCAACAAGGCGGTGATACTTCTGGGGGTGGTGGTAGTGGTCAAGGAAAGTCGGCAGCTGAAGTTTTTTACGATTTATCTAACGATGTTATCTGGTTGATTGAGTCAGACTATTCCAAGGAATCGCAGATCGATGCTCTCAACAATTTTGAGGAAGGAGAGATCGATTCTGACGATGACTGGGATGATGATGATGAAGATGTGATGGTGGAGTTCCTAAAGGGTGACGGTGAGGGAATTTATAAGCTTGAGGATGGAGAGATTTTTTTAGGCTCCAACCTTTGAAGTTACTTTTACTACAGGTTCAGTAGAGCCTGAGAATGTTGCTGAGGCTAGTGGAGCAACAACCTCGACTGAAGCCTCTCCTTCTGATCCCCAACCTGTTGATGTTGATGACTGGATGAACAAGTATCCTCAGGGATGGTTCAAAAAGGGTCAGCCTCCTGCTTGGAAAAAGTCTTCAATCATAGACAAGCATTGAGCAACAGGGATGATCTTATCTGTCCGTTTCGACGATGACAAGAACTTGTTTTCCATCAAGCGTGCCGGGGGGGTTCAATACTTGAAACCAACCAGCAAGGCATTCAGTTCTCTGCCCAAATATGACTTGGTGAAACTAGCAAACCGTGAGCTACTTGGTGATACAAGTCACGCAGTAGCAAAGGGTTGGTGGGGAACACTGCAATGGGAAGGTAGATCGGGGAACTTTGATATGTTTAAGCCTAAATTGCCCAAGAGAGTCAGGGACAAGAATGTTAGACATCCCGTAACAAACAGAAGCTTAAGGAAGTTGGTCTACAACCCGGTGTTATGTAAGACCATGATTCCCCTGAGCAAGTTATCTCAGGATATCCTTGGTAGCTTGTGGTACTGGTACGTAGATCCAAAGACGGGAGAGGTGGTGATGATGGGCAAGACAAGGTCCAAAGGTGGAAACTTGGAACCTAGTGAACTTATCAGGGTTTTCGATGAAATCTGTTTCATCAACTTCTCTGTGAAAGATCTGACGGTTTTAAACGACAAGTACTATATCTACTCGGACGAGTGGACGAAGCTTCTAGCATCAAGATACAACATATTGGTCAAGTTTTGTCTTGACTACAAGATGAAGATGGGAAGCTAAAGCTGAAGGAGTTTGAAGATCAAAGACAATCCAGAGCTGTTGTCAAGGGGGAGTTTGTTGGAGCACGTTTGTGTGACAAACACTCTGGATGTTGTCTCTGCTTTTGTAACTATTCTTTATGTGTTTGTACTTGTATTTCTGACTTTGTATGTATTGGTTTATCGAGTTGTAATCATGTTTGTAAGTACTTGTCTTGTAATCGTCTTTGTAAGTGTTGTGCGCACTTAGTAAGTGCGCAGGTTGTATAACCTGCGTACTTAGCAAGTACGCAAGAACATGTCTGCGTACTTTCTAAGTACGCAGGAACAAAGCCATACACACTTGTTAAGTGCGCAAGCATCAGGTTTGTTAGCATATATAGTTGATCATAGAAGTTTATAATTACGCTCTCATTCTGTAACTTGTAATCAGTTGATATTGATAATAGACGAGGTTTTAAAGTGACTCTTGTTTGTTGTCTGTTTACTTGTTGTTGTCGACATTCCATCTAGTCACGGGCATTCCGTACCCTGTTCGACTAGCCTCACACTTGCATGTGACGATCCAAGACACCCGCGGACCTACAATGATGCCTACGACAGCACCACTTTTTTTGCCTTGGACAGAAAGAGTTTCTCCACTAGGGAGAGGAAGGCGAACAATTTTGTCACGACAAATGATTTCAGCTTGGTTTTTGGATAACCAATCCATACCAACAATTATATCAAAACTACCAAGTGTGACCGGCATGAGATCTTTATCAAGCTTATGATCAGCCAATCCTAGCTTACATCCTTTAAGTATGTGAGTTGCTTCGATTATCTGACCTTCTGCTATCTCTATAATGTACTTAGTTTCTAATAGGGTTGGAGTTTCTTTTAACAGATCACTAAGTTTCTTAGATATGAAACTCCTATCAGCACCAGTATCAAAAAGTACAGAAGCAAAACAGTCGTTCAGAAAGAACTTACCGGTAACCACGTTGTTATCATTTCTTGCTTCCCTGGAACCAATCACGAAGGCTAGCCCCTTCGCACCGTTCCCATTATTGTTACCGTTGTTGTTGTTGTTACCGTTTTTGCCTTGATTATTGTCGTTGCCATTACCATTTCCCCCATTCTTCAATTGAGGACAATCCTTCCGGAAGTGTCCTTCTTTGCCATATTCAAAACATCCTTTGGTAGATCCCTGTGGCTGAAAGGGTTGTTTGGGTTGAAGTTCACCCTTACAATCCTTCGCAGCATGACCCATCTTGCCACACCGCTGGCAACGCTGCCTTTCACAAGTACCATTGTGGTGATAACCACATTTGTTGCACTTGGGGTATTTTCCAGCATAACCACTCTGGTTTTGACCTGAAGAGGTTGACTGGTTGAAAGTTTTGGTAGGCTCGAACCTACGATGCTGCTGTTGAGGTGGGTTTAACTGGAAGCTCTTGGTGCTGGTGTTGCTATCAAACTTTCGTTTGTTACTGTCAGAAGTTTTGGAAGTTGTGCCCCTCAAAGGTAGGGTACCTTGAGTTACGGCTTGGTCTGTCAGCCTGTGAGCAAGGCGGATGGTTTGTTGTATGGTGGTAAGATTAGAAGCAGTTACCATACTTTGGATTTGAGGTACCAGGCCATCAATGTACCTCTCTATCCTCTTATATACTGGTGTCACCATGTGAGGATACTGACTGCATACTCGTGTGAACGAGTAGTATACAGTTCAATATCGGAACCCTCCATATTTAGGTTCCAAGTATCACCTTCTAACTTCTGGATTTCGTCATGAGGACAGTATTCCTCCCGCAACATTGTGTTGAACTCATCCCAAGGTAGGGCGTTAGCCATGTCCAGACCTAAAATCTGAACTTGTGAGTTCCACCAAGTGAGGGCAGGACCCTCCAGAGTACCGGAAGCAAATTTGACTTGGTTTGCTTGTGGGCAGTTGCACATAGCAAACACAGATTCAACCTTCTCAAACCATCGGAGCAAACTGACAGCTCCTTCAGCTCCACTAAACGTGTGGGGCTTGCAGTCCATAAAGTCTTGAAAGTGCAGGCCGGCGGGTTATTTTGCTGGCCTGGATTGAAAAACAATACATAATTGAGGTTACAAGGTTTGGAAAGTGAGTTGAGTGATGAATTGACTTGCTAGAGACAACGGATATCGAGTTTACCTGCAGCATTGTGTGCAGCTAAGGCTTCAGCTACACTATCATTGATAAGTGCTATTAGTTCTGCTGCTGTCATATTGATGTTACCACGGCCACCAGTTCGTCCACCGCGTCCACGACCACGTCCAGACATGATTCTTCACACTCACAAATACAAATAATGAGAAAATATATCGCATATCATCATCGTATAAGTACGAGTAAATAAATGGAAACTAAACCACAACATCTAATATTTCAATAATAGTTCTTGATTAGATAAATTGTAACGGCTACAAAGTAAATAAACCAAAACATCGAAATCATGAAATATCTGTTGGATGGGAACAACCCTGCCCCTCTAGGTTTAGAAATGAAAGAAATAAACAAGAATAAGATAAAGCGTCAAATGCCACTGCCAGCTGAAGAAACAACTGACTCGTCATCCTCCTCGTCAGCTGGGTCTTCTTCAGACGCAACATCTTGTGCGTCTTCTGCCTCAAGGGCAGCTTCAAGTTGTGCCTCTAGTTGCACAATCCTGGATTGGGCTACTTCGAAGGTAGCCTCTAGTGTGTCCACTCGAGTTTCCATCTGATGGAACGAATCCACTAAGTTCTCGTGATAGTGATCGGTTCCAGCTAACTCTACTGTCAGCTTCTCAATCTTCTCATTTGCCTTCCTTTTGCGTTCCAACAGGCCGGTGATTTCTCCTGCAGCATCCCTCATATTCTGGATCTACCGATCCATAGTAGCTACAAAAGCAGCTAAAGCCTGCTCCATAGTGCATGACAAAAGTGTAAAGTCTGTGCAATAGAAGTAGCGGCTGCAAAATATGGAGATGGGGCCCGTTCCTGCCAGATCCAGCTCCTGATCAAACTAGGGTACCACTCCTAATCGTGCGGGTTACCTTCAGTACATATATGAAATGGCTCATCATACGCAATGGTGTCATCTATAGGGCCAAGCCGACGCCTCTTGGGCTCCGGTGAAGATAGAATAGGAACATCTTGCTCCTGAGCAACTGGTGATGTGGGTGGGGTAGACATTCCTGAAATGTAAGGTATAAGTGCTTGTTTGAGTGTCTGTGTCGTGTAACTAATGTGTGTGGTTATAGTCTAGTATGCAATCCTAGTTCTCTATAACCAATGGCTCTGATACCAATCTGTCACACCCCCAAAATCCACTAACGGAGTTTTACCGTTTGGCGTGTGACAAACCAGGATCTCAGTCATTAGTTACATCAAACGACTCTATATGAGTTTAAACAAATGCATTAAATGTTCAAAGTTAAGTGCAGAAGTGATAAACAAAGTAATAAATGCGCAAAACAAAGCCCAAAGTCAAAGCAAATAGAAAGCAGATAAATAGTTTAATTGTTTGGTATGTGATAGAAATGATAAAGAGACTCCATGCATGTCCTAGTGTGCACCTGTGCTTAGCGACCTGAGAAAACATGTAAGAAAAGTGTCAACACTAGGTTGGTGAGTTCACAGGTTTCAGTTTGTAATAGCGTTTGTCAGATTATGTACATTCAATATATATATCAATAGGTAGCTAACCTATGTTCATGTTTACTAAAGCGCTCGAAACCGAAGTTGACTTTTTGTGTTTGTGTTTGAATGCCTCCCACTATTTCTATCAACAATGGTGTCGTGTTTAGGTCAATCTTACACTCGTTCGACCTCCAATCGAGTTAGCGCGACTAACGTGGGTGGGGTTTGTCAAACCTAGTAGTACTACTCAAGATTACCTCGCTATGTCCATATTAAACGGTTCGATGTGTAAAGACTTTCAGGATAGAGTGTTACGCTTAGTCTTAACAAGTGATAACATATGAATTACAATAATCAAAAGTGTTTGCGTCATGTTTTCTCCCCAAAATTAAAACAGTAAAAATGGGCCGTGAAACTCACCTGAGTTGTGTAAGCGTAGTAAATAACACCGCACAAGGATGAAATAGAAAACACAAGAGTTTGCCTGTGAACCGTCTACGAATGCCCTAGAATTATATTTACAATTGTTAGGGACACGTGGGATTTTGTGACGACGACACGGAAAGATTGAACGTCCTAAATACATACTTAGGATCAACGAGTAGACAAACATGTCGTCAGGATTAGAGAATCCCTAGTTTAATATTTATGGATGCGTTACGCACAAAGCGACACCAAACACGAGTTATTAATATTAACCAAATGTTCGCATGTTATAACACGTTAATATTAATTTAGGAGAATTAACATAATGATTACTCATGTGATAAAATAATAAATATATTATTTTTATTCGGACTCGTATGCTTAGGTAATAATATAAATAATTATATTATCTTTAAATGTAGGAAATAATAATTAAAAACGAGTTATAAATTCATACCCGATCCTATGGGTGTTTTTCGGGTTCAAAACATATTAATATATTATTAAAATAATATAGGGAATAGTTTTATATAAAAATATAATGTAAAAAGTGGCCAATTAAAAAGATTGGGGTATAAAGACTAGAACCTGGGTCTACTCCCCATCGGCACAACACACTAACCACTCCAGCCCGCTAGGGTGTCGCAACATAACCTGGAATGAATTGGTTTTAACATACAAGAACCTTGTGTTCTTCCCCCCTTGCGAACCGGATCAAGAACCAGTCCCGAACCCAAAGGATTCGATCGCGATTGACCATAAGATCATAGGGGTTTTGTTACTTGGTGTTGTGCGAATCTGTGAATAGATTTAATTGCAAAATTGTTAAGTATAAGATCGTTTATTTACAGTTTGAATACCGAAACCCTAGAATATGAACACAAAATCAATTTGAACAAATCTGATATTAAAAGTTGTTGAAACCATGGGGATTTTACAGAGTAGGACATTGTGAATCTATCCCTGTGGTTTAATTGTATTGAAATCGAGTGTAGATTAGGGTTCGACTAAACAGTTCATACGAAGAACCCTAGATATCAGTTCTTAGTCAATTCGATGTTATAGGGCTGAATTAGCATAGGGCTTTCAAAGGGTGGGTGTTTACGAAGCTAACCATATGATTTAATTGGATTTAAAATAGGTCTAGGGTGCTGTTCGATTAAACCCGAATGGGTATGAACTCTAGAATCCAATCGTGGTTAATTCGATAATGTAAGCCCTGATTATGTTAGGGCTTTCGATCTAGGTACTGAAACGAAGCTAAGGGTGTAAGAAAATAAAAGATTGGGATTCGAATTGGTGGTGTTCGAGTAGATGGACCTTCGGCTACGAACAGCTTGATTCCTGGCGACTCCTGTTGTTTTTCCAATCGAACTGATGTGTGCAATAGCCTCTGAGGAGTTCGTTCTAGGTGCGCATGCCATTATTTGAGAGGATAGCAGACAGAATGATCGAATTCGATTGAAATGAAGGTGGGTCTCAACGGTTATGGTTTGATTACCCATAATTGGGATTAATTGCACGTAATGGTGATGTTTAATGGTTCAATGATGCACATTAATGGTGTACATCGTGCATATCAGTTACAATTTGGACAAATTTCAGTTTAGAATGTGAATTTGAGTCAAGAACTATGAAGTTTGACTTTGTAAAGTCAACAGGAACCAAATCATCCAATTTTGACTTCCAAAAGTCAATAGAATTAGGGTTTGGGCTAATTACACAACTAGTCCATATAGTTGTAGTCTAAATATTAACAGAATTAATTCCTGGGGTTTGTAATGAGTTAATTAGGTTAAGAAATAACGGAATTAACTGAGTTTGTGCTAACGGGGTTAATTCTAAATTTGCCGGATGTCACAGATCAAGAGAAAACCACAAAGTTAGACGAAAACCGAGAAAACCACTAAAAGCCAATCAAATAATTTACAGCTTTTTTATTTTTTTAATTTATTTTTAAGTGTATTAATATAATATTACACAATTTACCAAAAAATTATTTTACGTATTGTGTTTTACGTATACGTAACCACAATTTTTTTGTTTTCTGTTTACGCATACGTAACACTATATGTTACGTATACGTAAGTCAATACTTAAATGATTTTTTGGTAAAAATATGTAATATTACATTGATACTGTTATAAATAAATAAAATAAAAAATAGATATTATTATATGATTGGTTAAAATTGGTTTTTTTAATGGTTTTTTAGGTTTCCATCTAACTACGTGGTTTTCTCTTGAACCATCCCCTATATATATATATATATATTCCCCATTTTTCACATATTACTTTTGTCCCCATTTTTCTTTTTTTCTTAATGTATTAATTTAAAGTTAATGAGGAACAATATTCTAAAAATTAAAATCAGAATTAGAAGCGCTCTAAAGTAATGCTCAAAAGCTCTGAGCATCCACATAAATGACAAATTTGATGAGAAAAAATCTTGACACGTCATTAAACAATCTTAAGCAATATTCTGACACACTTATTTAATTTTTTTTAACGACGACACTTAGATATTCTAGGATAATTAGGTTTTTTCGGGGCAACACCTGGATAACATCCAGGGCAACCCACTCAGGAGGAACCCCCAACTGGGTAAATCCCCTGACCTGACCACATACCCCTTTTTTGTTGTGGTCAGGATTCAAACCCAAGACCTCCACTATGAAAAGTCTTAAAGCTACTATTGAACTAAATGATCAACGGTACACACTTATTTAATAAACTAGAGTTTTTTACACAGTATCTGCTAATTAAGCAACATGTGACATTGATCCAGCCATCCAACAAACAAACAAAAACCAAAAAAAAGTGGTCGCCTCATCTTTCCTTGGGTAAAGCTATAAGCTAGTATCTAGATTTAGAAATAGAGTTTTTTTAGCAAAACTTGGTAATTTGAAATTAACTATGTTATAAGTATGCTTTCGCTACTTCTAAAGTGGTGTAATGGTAGGAAGTCTGGGCTCTCCAAAGGAGACCTAGGTTTAATCCTCACTTGCAACATTTTGGGGTGGCATTGGAGGCAATGAAGGGAGACTTGTGGCAACGCAAGTTCGATCCCTAAGCCGAACGGGTTTTACCGCTAGTTCGCTGTCGTGCCTTCGGGCGGGCGAGTTAACGGGTTTTTCCCTGGGGTCATGGTGTAGTTAGGGCTTGGGCCACCCGATGCCTTCTGCGCTTGTGGGGCAGGGTTTCCTTTAGCCATCGAGTTACCCGGGGTGGTATAGGTGTTTGCTTTGCCTTTCTAAAAAAAGTATGTTTTCTCTTTCTCTCAATTGTTCTACTTCATTCTTATAATTCGACTTTGATTCAGTCAATTATCATATGAGTAACTGAATACATGGACACTTGGTGTTGATTAATTATTTGATTTTTTTTTAAAAGCAAATTTTTTTATTCTTATAGGAGTGAGACTTGAACATATAAACTTCTTAAACCTTAGTGGTTCTAAAGGATTTTTCTCTACCAATGAGCCACCAACCTCATTGGTGATTAATTATTTTATAGAAAAACAGTTTAGTTTATCAAAGTCTTTGGGATTAGCAACATTGTGACCGTTTAAATCAGTTTTTCAATTATTGGTTAATTAAATTTAGATTTAATACAACTAAGGTGAAATCCGTAAATGATAATGTCTTGGGTTGAATTCGTCTTTTGGAATTGATCAAGTACATTGACACCTGAAGAATGAGTGGGTTCTAAAACGTTAGTTAGAGGACGATTGTAATGAACTTAACAGGGGTGGATAATATGGAAACCCTGTGTTGCATATGTAACAATTTAAAAAATAGGTAAAATCATTTTTTTGATTTTTGACATAGTTTCTATATCTAATTTAATCACTTTTGGTAAACAAAAAAACGCCGAGTGATTTTTTTATAAAATTTTTTTAAACATTTTTTACGTACGTAACATCCCTGTGTTACATATGTAACATGCTGACATATATATAAAAACGCTGATTTTTTTTAATTTTTCAACATTTTAAAAAAAAATTAGTCGCGTTTTTTTTTATTTTTTTGCATTTCTGGTGACGAAATTCTATATAAAAACACCCTAAAAAAACAAGTTACGAATGAGTTTCGTGGGTTTCCTCATCTCAAGTGGGTTTCCAATTTATCTTTCCCCGAACTTAACATATTCTTAATATTTAATAAATTTATTAATTTTATGCTTTAGAAAGTTATCCTAAGTAAGTTGGTGTTAATTCTTTGTGAGTAGTTGTAGTTAATATTAAACAAGAAACTTGTGCCGCGCTCCGCGGCGTGAGGCGGGACTTTAAACAGTTGAGCCGGTAACATTAACGTGGCTAAGCACGAAAAGGAACGTCGTTAAGTACATAAAATAAACGTATAAAGTTACGGCGACTCGGTTGTGGAGATCAAAACATAGATAAAAGACAGTTATATAACGGTACTGATGCTCTTCACACGGTGTCGGTCTCATTCTTCACGGTACCAACACGTTACCTTCAGTCGATATAACACACGATACCTAAAAATTACCCTAATTTGAATACAACTTCGTTTTTAATAGATTTTATACCGGGACGCCAAGAGAAAGAATAAACACAACCATAAATTATTTTATTATTTTTTAAATTAACGAACGAAAATTATTGATAAAAAATCATATTATATATACTACAGTGGGTATACTTAAAACTTTAGAAACTTGAGGGAATAAAGTGACAATTTACAAAATTGAGGGGCTAGTTTTGACATTATATTAAAGTTGGGGGATGGTGGTGTCGGTGGAAAACTCCACCGACATTGGTTTTTAAGTCAATACTAGTGTGAAGACCCGCATGTTGCGGCGGCAGCGTATGTTGATTCCCCATGTGTTGTGTCACACCCCCAAATTCATTACTTAATGAATTAAATAAATAAATTACGGTTTCAACAATTGATAACATTACACAATAGCGGAAGCTAAAACAAAAACTATTAACGTGTTGAACACCATTGCAAATACTAAATTAAGCTAGTATATTTTTCTAGAACCATATAGGTCAAAACCGTCTTGAGGTTTGACAATCATGCTGCTTCGGCTTCTAGGGTTTAATCCAAATGGCTAACCTATTACAACCGTGCCATAGCTATGTATTACCTGAAAAACATACTTAAAAATGTCAACACAAAGGTTGGTAAGTTCACAGGTTTGATTATTGCAATGTAAAGTGGTTTTTCTTGAAAATATTATTAGTGTGCTCACGGCCATAATATGAAAACTGTTTTCCATGAAAATATGTACACGGGCTTGATGTAAAACGTTTTCCTTGAAAACATGTGATGACTTTATAATCATAAAATAAGTAGTTTTCCCAATGAAAACATGTGATGACTTCATAGTCATAAAACAAGTCGTTTTCCCAATGAAAACATGTAAATGAGTTTATACCCGTGTTAAGCCCTCTTTAATGATAACCAAAACAAGTAGCGGTTTCATGTGTATATGATAAACAAAACAAATAATGTTGACCCATTTATAAACTAGCTAGGAATACAAATAATATGTTCATACATGAGGCATAACCAAACCATGACACATATTTTGCCCCTAGCTCGTATCTCCTGATCACACGTTTGAACACTATGCGGCCATTCGACCAAAACCGATCGAACCATGACCAGGGGTGTCAATCCCAATAGTACTAGGCTAAAACTATAGCTAATGGTTATAAAAATGTTCACCTAGAGGACTTTTAGCGAGCTCTACGTTAGTTAACTTATGCAAACATAAGGTCGGGTCTTGTTTTATTGTTACCATATGAAAATGTTCGTAAGTGTGTTCCAGGTTTTCAAACGTGTAAGCAAATATGTTTCAGGTTTTCTAAAATGTATCAAGTAATGGCGTTCCCCAATGTATAAAATGTGTTAAGCAAGTATGTTTCTCCCCCGATGTCTCTAAAACATTTAAAAGTTAAAAGGGGTCAGTGACTCACCTGGTGACGTGTCAGGGACACTAATGTCCTTCTGATATTAATGGAAACAAATGTTCACATGATAATCACGGGTTACATCCTATTCGAGTCCTACGATACCTGTAAGCACTTAACAAGTTTTATAGACTAACCCTAATAATGTAAAGCGAGTCTAAACTCGTATTGAGTTATCACGTGTGCGGTTGAGCTATGTTGATTCTTAACAGTAATACCGATTTAGTATACGATGTCAGTTTAACGCTCGATGATATTAGATACTTAGATCAGGTCGGGATTCACAACTTGAATAAGTTCCCATGGTTATGTTTAAAATATTGGCTTATCATGCACATAATTGTACATAACTCTATGCACGTATAAGTAATAATAATTCTCGTTTGTACGTTTCTTAATAAAATGTATGCAGCTCTATGGATTAATATTATGATCTCAAAGTTTTACTAATATATTCATACGAGAATTTATAAATATATATATATATATATATATATATATATTTATATAATTTCAAAACACTAAAATATATTTCTATATATTTATAGCGTATTGTATTTCGCAAATAAACGTTAAAGTTCGTGTAGAGTATATGTACATACATATATATACATTTGTTTGGTCGGCTCGGCTCATAATAAACGTGAAATAAACGTTAAAGTGTAAACAAATATATTCACATTAGCGTGCGTTTTATACCTTTCGGGTGTCTCGTTTACGAGCCGACACGTCCTAACTCTCACGGTTCACGCATTGATCAAGTTGACTAGGTTTGACCGAGGTCCGGGATGTCGTTTCCTGTCCAAAAATGCATAATTTATACTCGTGAATAAAACCCGGCCAACCAAAATTACTAGATCTAATCGGATAATTAACCTTTTGCCAAAAATCATGCTTAAACCACACGACTAACCTTGTAATCCGTAGATCGGGGTCAAAAGACAACGTGTAATCCGAGATCTGTTCGTTTGGGACTCGCCGGAGTTTCAACGGAACATTGAAACAGAAACCGATCGTTAAAACATATAGATCTACCTTATACAACAAGGAAACGTGAAGTGGACTCACCAGAAACACGTACCTTTTCGGAACCCTAGCGCCGCCGTGAAGGAGTTGCTTCCACTGGCTAGCTCGCCGAGAAATCGTGTTCGCTGGAAAGTCGGGTTTTGAAAACCCTAGCCGTCGTTGAGCGGCCGGAACGCTGAGCGCTGCCGTTTTTACCACCCCAATCTTTGTCGTCGTCGCCTGCTCTCTTCACCGTCGCTTGCGAGTCTTCTATCCACCATCTGATCCATTCTCCAACCCCATTGACACCACCGCCCCGGTCTTTGCCATCGGAAAATGTGTTCATAGCCCCTCCCTCAGGCCGTCGCTTGCCATTTTGAACCCCATCATCGTCAGAATACGGCTGGACTTGAGAGGAAGGAGAAGACGACGGTGGTGCGGGTGACAGACTGCTAGTGCGGCGGTGGCCGCCGGAGGTGGCCGGCCTCCTCCCCAAAAACGGCTCTCTCTCTTTCTCTGTTGTAACACACACATGTGTGTGTGGCTTGTGTGTGAATGAAGGTTGCAAAAGTTTATAAGTAGGTATTTATACCTAGGGTTTGTGTGGTTGAGAGAGTGGGTAGGCACCGTGTGTCAAAACTCGAAACGTAACCGTGCTCTCGTCCCCGATTATTTTTTTTTTTTGGATTCTTAAAATCTCATGACGTTATTTTTAATATCATTTAAATACTTAATTTATTAGATTTCTGCTCTGACTATCGTCCAGGCCAGTACGTGACGGTACCGCGTGTCTAACGTGTTCGTTCGTTTTAACGTTCCACAGTCTATTATAATTATTATTTCTCAAATAATAATAAGAGTAATTAAATAACGATTATATAAATATTCACTTATGTCATTTAATCATATAAGGTGATCAATCACAAAATTTACGTTTATGTCGGTATTAACTGTATTCGCACGTTCTATGTCATACAACTTACGTGTAAATCTCTAATTTAATCGTCCGGATAAATACAAATAATTATTAATATTAGAAATTAAATGTCGTGTCAAGTGTCGGTTACTAACAGTGAATGCTAATCATACGCTGTGAGGTTATGTAAACGTTATGCATTAGTAACGCGTTATTTCAAGTCATCTCGTGATCCGTCAAGTAAGGTTATATGTCAAGCCCGTACACTGGGCTTACGATTGGGTTGTTAATGGGCCGAGCCCATTTTTGAAGAATCGACTGTCAAAGATAATGGGCCCTAGTTCAGGGTTGTCACATGTTGTGACTCGCCTTGCACGTTACAACGTAAACAGTACTTCATTATCGCACGTTCATATTATGTCAACATTAGTCGAATTTATGAAATAAAATAGGATAAAGTAAATAACAAAACATTTACACATTGTGGCTTGTTAAACAGCGAAATAAATCAACGTCTTAGAAACTTTGTATTAAAAAAATATAAAATAATTACGTAATTTCATGCGTTGCAGTTAGAGTATTGATAATATTTAAGACCTTATATAAAAAAAAGAACCTCTTTATACGCGCACGTTGCAGCGGAGGCATAATCTCGTGACAAAAAAACAAACCTTAAACATTAAGACTTGCGCGTTGCGGTGAAGCCGTACGATGACACTAATGTGGGTAAGGGGGCATTTGTGAACTTAGTTACGCGCGTTGTGACGGTGACACTAACGTGTTTAAGTAGATAAAAAAATGTACGAAATCGATTTTGGAGATTAAACCATAGATAGAAAAAAGGTATTATACCTCGTACAATACGACATAATAATAAAATAAAGTAATCAAAGATTAAAAAAATAACAAATCTAAAAACAAAAAAAGCAAAAAAAAAACTTTAAAGAAAGGGTAGAACCAAACATAGCCGCAAATCCAAGTTAAACCATCAAACCAAAAGAAACTTTTGACAAATGAATAGAAAATCAATTAGAAAAGAACAACTATCGGCTTTGTTGGTGGCATGTGATTGGACACCGACTTTGTATTTTAAGAGTTTAGGAAATTAATTAAATCAATTACTTTACTTTCGTATACTATAGCTAATCTTTTACAATCGTTCTTTTAGCATAGTTAGTTTTAAAAGCTTTAGTAATAATATCCATTTACATCGTTCATTGTGTTCAATAAACACGATGATTTTTCTATCACGTATATTATTTCTGATTAGATCAATGTTTTCATAATCGGACCAGACAGCGAACCGGTCTCCATAAAGGTCCGCCGGTCGGATCGGATTTAAGAACCGGATGACGTCATAAATAATATAAAAATTAAAAATATGTATATAGATAAAAAAAATATAAAACAATTTTTGTTTTGATATAAATTTACAATTATAATGTCATATGAAAGCTTAAATAAATAAAATATGCAACTTGAAATACTAGATTAATAAGAAAATGAGATTTTGAAGGGAAAAAAAACAAAAAAGATTAAAAAAAATTTTGAAATCCGGTTCAACCCTGGTCCGGTTCACCCGTCCGACCGGTGACCGGCCGTTTAAAAAAAAAGCGGTCCATCCGCAACTTATTGGGAGGGGGTGGACAGGCACCCCGTAAGCCAGCCAACCCTCCATTAAAAATTTTCAAAATTTGTTTGTAAAAACAAATTTAGGATAATTCCGGAAAGGGGAAGGGCCACACCAGAAAACAAAATTAAGGGTAGGGCACACTGTAAAACAAATTTAAGGGTAAAGACACTTACAAAACAAAATGAAATATCAAAACCCTGTTTTAACTTCATTATCTGGAAATAAGAAAATTTGCTAGACATTTTCATTATTTTGAATTTGTTTACATAAGACGTTGATTAAATATTTAGTTGAGAAATCAATTTTTTATATTTAGTTTATTTCTTAATGTTAATTTCATTACTTATTTGGTTAACTAATTTAAAATTATTATTAATGTTAAATGTACTTTGTTAATCATGCGGTCAGAACACTTGCATAGTTTCTTGTTTTATTTGTCCCGACCCATTTTTTATCACCCCTTAGTAGAAACTCTTGGATCCGCCACTGGGTCCAACTACACACAACCGGACCGGTTATGTACCCGATTTTCGGTCCGGTCCGGTTTTGAAAACACTGGATTAGATCACACTTGCTTATTGGCTTTTTATTATTTGTAATTATGTTTTAATTAATTATTTATAAATATTAAAAATTAGATAGATTATGTGTAACTACACAACAAAAAGTACGACTCTCTAACTTACCATTTTAAAAGGGTCGTGCTATACATACTCCTTTTCACTGATTTTTACTTGTTATACACCCCCCTCTAAGTTTTCAAATAAATGCAATTCAAACCTTTTTATTTTTTATTTATTTTTTTACTTTTATCTTTTTTGTTAATTAGTTATTGTTGGTTAAAAGTTATTTTTTCAGGAGGGTATGTATAGCCTAACCCATTTTTATTTTATTGAAAGTGTTTTTAAACTTAAAAAAACGTTTTTATAAATAATGATTATTCGAAGGGGGTAAAAGGGGTGGGGTACGACAAGTAGGAGGGGAGGAGGGGTATACGTTTTATTTTATAGAAAGGGTTTTTAAATTTAAAAGAACGGTTTTAGAAATAATGATTTTTCGAATTAGGTAAAATGACAAGTTTAGAAGTTATTTTTTCAGGGGGTGCGACAAGTAGGAGGGGGGATATGTATGGCTTAACCCGTTTTTATTTAATAGAAAGTGCTTTTAAACTTAAAAAAAACGGTTTTATAAATAACGTTAATTCGAAAAGGGTAAAATAAGGGGGGGTACGACAAGTAGGAGGAGGGAGGGGTACGACAAGTAGGAGGAGGGAGGGGTATACGTTTTATTTTATAGAAAGTGTTTTTAAACTTAAAAGAACGGTTTTATAAATAATGATTTTTCAAAAGGGGATAAAATGATAAGTTTAAAAGTTAATTTTTCAATGAAGGATGCGATAAGTAGGAAGGGGGTATGTATAGTCTAACCCTTTTAAAATCCTATGTTGTTCTTTATCTCCGATACATCTTTCACGATCCATAAATGACTTAGAGGACCCAAAAGTGACATTATTTTGTATGAAATAATATTATATCATCACCAGTCAAATACATCTTCTTAGTTGTCTACGGTTTTTGTAACCGGATCACTGGTTAAGGTTTCCTATCTTGATTTTGATTAAGACTTTCGTTGCGTATTGAGCTTTGATAAATTTTAAAAAAACTAAAACTGTACGGAAAATCCCAACAATAATTTCATGTCATCTCTCGTCAAATACCCTTAATTTATATTCGTTATTTTTTTGAAACCGCAATTGCTTTGACGCGACACTTTGTTCCTCATTGATCATTGCCTTTTAGATTCTTCTTACCATTCATGAGTCGAATATATCGTACTAATTAATATGAAACCAGCCTTCGTTTTCAACTACAAAAGTAATTCCATGGAAATGTTCCAAAGTTGGGGCAAAGTACACATACCAAATACTTTTAAATATTCTTGCATCTTCTTAACAAAAGATTCATTAATATCTTTAAAAAAATTGGCATCTCGCACTTATTAAAGCTTGATTTAAATTTTCAATGGAACATCACCTAAAATGACCACTTAGCTGTTATTCAAGGCAACAATGATGTTAGGTTAAAATGATGGATTGATTGATACAAGTGAGCATATTGTCATGATTAAAATGTTCATTGTTCGAGTTCATTCGGGAAGGTGTTTAACATATAGGTTTTTGATCACTTTTGTTTATCTTTTGGAGTGTTCTGATGTGGTGTAGTACATGTTAAAACGTGTATACTCTTCTCAGTATTACACTGATCGAGAGCTTAGCTCACTCCTTGATGAGTTCAAGGCAAAACAAAACCAGTAAACCTCGATTATATAGAAAATGGTAGGCTGCTCGTTGTGGGGACAAGGACGCTGCACAACGTTCATTAAGATGGACCCGTGACATTATGCCCGTTCCACTGCAGCAGATGTAAACAATAACATGTTATCTACTTAAATTTTCAAAAACAATAAGGAATTAATCTTACAAGATACAATTTTTTATTCTTACATGTGTTGTTAGAAAGTTGTTGATTCGTCTTATAATTATGTTAATTGATATTATTAATAAGCTTTTTTTTATTATACTAATGTTACTCAAAAGGAAACAATCTATTAATTACAAAAAAAGGGATAAAATTAGAAAAGTAGAAATTAAAAGATTTTTTAACAAAACCCATTAAGTACTTTTTTTCTGATAATTTATGAAATTTATAATTTATTTATTTATTTTTGGCATTTATAGCCCACAACCACCCTCTTTTATCTTTGTTCTTTGCCCACAAAAATAGGCTTTTGTTCCTAGGACCACACTAGCACTTCACATCCTTGGACCACAATACCACTTAATGAGTTTCTACATCTCCCATGAAAAGTAAACAAATTATTGGAGTGAACAAGGCTCATGGGTAACTAAAAATACCAATTAGTGAATCATGACTCCACAACCCATATAGGTCATACATGATAGGTCCAAAAGAACAAGGGGTGGGGTGGGGTAGGGGGTTTGAACCATGGTATTTGATGAGGTGTTCTCTTTTATTAATGAGAGTTCACCTCATTGCTTCGTTACTTGAATGACTTTGATGTGCAATCATACAAGACAAACATGCTTTTAATTCATGCTTCTCACACTTGTACATTCATATATGCATACAATACACACATAGTAGAGTGTAAAAGTGTGTGTTTCCTTTAGTTATGAACATGACTAGAAACCGGAAAAAGGGATATTATGAAACCAGGAATCGGACCTCTAGGGTCGATCTGTATCGGGTTGGGTTGGTTAGCTTTGGTCGGTTTAACAATTCGAAACAAACCACACTTGCCTAGATAGATTTAGAAGTTTAATCACTAGATCATGTATCGCCTAAAAGAATTGAAAAGTAGACTATGCTGACCAAACGTGTGATATGCAAATAAAAACCAGTTTTGAAACGTAACTGACCGAAAATCAGTGTATAAAGAAAGGAAGACCACATACCGTACCATAGAAGGTTGGTTGAGTTGACTCTAGTTGGGGCCATCTAGGAGTTTAAATGAGCGAAGCCAACTTGCCTAAGTTGGAGCCTGGTCATTTAACTAAACATAGCTTAACCTTGATTTATTTTCGTTTCAAGCTCTATATACAAAACTCGAGCTAGGCTCATTTATTATTTATAAATTATTTTATATATATATATATATATTTACATTATAACTATAATTTCTATAGTTATAATATATATATATATAATTTAATTATTTATATCATAACTATATATATATAGTAATATTTACTATGTAATATATTTATTATAATAAGTCGGTTCACGCTCGCGAGCCTAGTTAAGCTCGGTATATAAAACCCGAGATTGTTTATAAATAAGCTTCAATTTAAGCTTGAGCATGTGTATCTTCAGCTCAATTCGAGCTTTTAGCTAGCCGATCTTAAATAACTTATGCACTCGTTTCTCCCCTAAAGCAACCAATCTAGACTAGATTATGAACATCTCTAATTCATGTAACTACTAGTGTGTTTTAGGAGAGGGATTGGTAGGGGTAGGAAGTTTTTACTAGTGTGTAATAAGTTGGAACCAAGATTCATATTTGTTTTTTAAAATATTGACAAGTGTATAAATCTTTGTATGAATAACATAAAAAAGACTGAAATAAAAAGAATATAAATTTAGTTTTAGCTTATTATTAAAAAACTAAACGAGTTAAGGAGAAATCCAACATGACAGGATGACTATCAATCTATCATCACAAATTGGGTCTTAACTTTTGGCCTTTGTCATATAGCACATGTGTGACTTTATTGTAAAAACTCACGTGAGCAAATATCGAATGAACTGTCCTATAATATGAAATTTGACTTGGTGGTTTATTTTAACAACAAATTTTTTATTTAATTATAATTACTATGTAAACATGTACTTGTAGAATTTGAACCTATGTTGTTTGTTTTAATAAAAGACAATCACTAATATCACCAGGTCACAAGGTCATTATGGTTTATTGATCAAATGTTGGTATGAAAAGAGGATGTGTAAAACACGGTTTAAGAGGATAAGGAATAATTAAGGGTTTAAAATATTGATAAAATAAATAAATACATAAAAAGACCTAAATATCTCTTATTTGAAGTTAAAATATGGATGGAGTTAACTGATTGAATGAAAATAACAAGTTTTGTAAATCACGAGGATGCACAGAAGAAAAATAAACTTTTTGGATGGAACTGAAAAAAGTGAAACCTATTGGACGAAAATGACAGTTCTCTTTACAATATTAAACATTTCTCTCATAACAAAGGTATCTTTTCTTATAGTTATCGTATTTTTCAAAGTTATTTTTTTTGTATTTTCTATATTTTTTTATTTTTAATTGTTTATAACTATTAGATTTTTAAAACCAATCCAACCTGTGAACACTGAACTAAGAGAGTCCGTAAGACTACATTTGAGATGAGAAGGTGAAACGTGGTAAACAAATTATACAATCTGTAATCTTTAAACTTTATAAATTAACCTATCGGACATGATTTAAAAAAGTAAACTATTAAAATAATAATCTTATTTTTTTATAAAACGGTTTAAGCATTCATTTTAAGCAATGTTTTAAACCCGGACCAGAAAGGTCCAACCGGGAACCGGTACCTCCTACGGTCCGGTTGTATATTGTGTGACCGTTTTAAAAAAATTGGACGGTTCATACGATTAAGCAGTCAAACCGTGAACCAGGGGTCGAACCAGGTTCTCTAATTTACGTTTTTTTTTACATTTTGAGTTTTTTTTCTTTTAAAAAAATAAATAATCACAAACTTGGGTTATTTTATTTGAACTTGGATTATGTATGTTTAAACTTGGATTATTTTGCTTAAATTTGGATTATGTTTGTTTAAACTTGGGTTATTTTACTTAAATTTTGATTTTGTTTGTTTAAATGGTTGTATATGTTAGTATTTGGAATTTTTTCTTTTTTCTATATATTTTTATGAATACTTATAATATTTATTACGTCATCCGGTTCTTAAATCCGGTCCGACCAATAAACCTTTACGCGTCCGGTTCGTTGTCCGGTCCGATTATGAAAACATTGATTTTAAGTGGCTTTCAACAATAAGCATTCAAATTCAGACTTTATCCATCAGAAACTAGCAGCATGTTGGTTTATACTGAACTAAACTTGAAAAACCACCAAGTAACAATAACTATACCATTTGAGGGCAAGAAATAAGTTTAATCATACCACACATCCTAATGTAACAGTATCTGTAAAGTAGTCGCATACACGCACACAGTTTGACCGATAACAGTGAGAAATACAGTGCGAAGAAAAAACTCAAAATGTTACAACACAGTACAAACTAATGCACATACTCGGATGATACACACGCATGTGTGCGTGTCATGTATCTATATATAGATATAGTGAGAGATAGAGGTTGACCGTTTGTATGGAACATGAAGGTTTAGAGAGTACCATTTACGCGAACATGATAAGGCGGGCCTCTACAAAAGATTGGCTCATCAAGTGAGGAAGACGGTGCACGAGCCCTCAGAATTTCATTAGGATCATCTATTACTGCAGCAGCCAATAATGTGTACTCACCCGGGACTAGAAAATACAAACAAAATGAATGTTTAATCTCTTCGAGAGGAGGAACTTCCACCTTCATGCCACTTAAAGCACCTACAACACAATTACAAAAATAGAAATTAAAAAACTGACATTGTTAATCGAGATCAATGACGGATGATCGAAATTTAGTAGTCATGTTTAACACATTAACTATTTATAAAAATGCTTTACAGTTTGACAAAAAAACAGTATGTGGGTCAACTTGACCCGCACTTAAAATTGACCCGTTCCAATCCTTTAGCCAGCCCAACCATTTTGTCATCTCTAAATCTAGAGTGACCGACTCTTTGAATTTTCTTACTTGGTTTTTCATACAAATTGGAGGAATATAAACGTAAGATACGGAACCGTGTAGGACTCTTGTACATTTTGTCAAAAACTAATAAATAAGGCTAATATCATAAAAAACCAATATACTTTCTTACGTTTCATGAAAAAGTCCCTCAACCTAGTTTTGGTATATTAAAGTAAAAAAAACTAACCTTTGTATATTAAAGTCCTTAAACTTGTCTAAAATGCACGTACTTCTAAAAATGTTTTTAAATAATGATTTGTTAACTTTAAATTGGTCAAAATAAGATGGTAACAAGTTGAATGTCAGTTTATCAAAATTTGACCAATTTAAGAGTTAAGAAGTCATTAATTAAAAAAATCACAATTACATGCATTTTAGACATGTTTAGGGACTTTATTATACAAAATTTAGTTTAGTCACTTTTCATGTATTTTTAACAAGTCGGGAGACTTTAACATACCAAAATTAGGTTGAGTGACTTTTTCTTTTAACATACGGTTGATGGCTTTTTCGTGAAAAATAAGAAAGTATACTAGCTTTTTATGGTATTACCTTCTTACAAAATGTTGTGTTCTTTTATTCATCTGATCCTTGTTTTTTCAAGAATGATGGTTTGTTTGCAGAAAGTAGCCAAGTATGATGGCTTGAAAAGTCATGCATATGAATAAGAATCTACACACACACACATAGCATAGACCGTCTTACCAGACCATAGTACAGCAGAACTGGCGCCTTCGATGCAGTTTTCACCGGCTACATCTCTGCACGTAATACTAAGATTCATACTGATTCGATCCTTTGTGTTATTCCGAACCAAAACCTCCATGGGTGTCATGTCATGTGCCAGCACGTGACCACCGCCCTTAACAAGCCTGAAACTGAAGGTCAAAGGATCTGGTAGCAAGACATCCATTATTGATGTCTGAAGGGCGGCTTGTGTGGCATCCTTGATATGCAATTCCCCCGAACTATTCCGTCCAGATACCCACCTAACCTTAATCTTTGAAATCAGCTTCCGTATATAAGCATTCAGTTCCGCTTTCTTCTTCTTCTCTGAGGTTTTACCACCGTCCCCGTTTGACAGTGAGTTGTTTGCAAGAAAAGAACCATCAAGAACGGGTAGCTTGAAATGTTCCAGTGGTATTAATACTCTTGCACTGTAATCTCGGTCTATTCTTGTTTTCGGGTAATCAAATTCTGAAGTATTTTCATCATTTTCCAACTGAACCGAGACACCGACCTCAAACACAACGTCTGTTGGATTGGATAACTCGAGTTCTAGAAATCTTAGGCCCCAACTTCCTCTATAGGGATCCATTTTCACCAACCGATCAGCAGAATCGTTATCCAATGAATTGTTTGAAATCTCCCCCACGTGCGCGGGGATTTCCATTGACAGCAAGCGGGCTTTTACAAAAGATAAGCCCTGCAAAACACACACGTTTAAGGGAGTCACGAGGCGCCGTCCAGGTGGCACGACACTAGCACTTTCTGCCAGCTCTCTGTGGTTCTCTGCAGGACCTGAAACAGAAAACAGGTACGCAGGGTTAAATACTACAAATGGCAACTTCGGTTCATCCATAGTTATTAAAAGCGAGCGCCTTGTGTGCCTAGGCGCAATTTTAAAGCGAGGCGCGATAAATGCGCTTTGATTTTAAGGCGAGCGCCTTGTGAGGCTGAAGAAGATTTTGATACTTTACTTTGAACATTTGTTATTCAAGTTTTGGAATTACATTTGAATCTTGACTATTTTAGAACTTTTGGCACTAATTAGATGACATTAAATTACATAATAGCTTTTCTTTAATTTATTTGAAGAATAGTACTATTTTTAACAATAGATTCCTTTCATTTTAGTGCCCTTTTTTTTCTTAGGCCCTCGCTTTTTTTGCCCCTACGCCCCAGGCGAGGCCTATGCGCCTAGCGCCTTTGACAACTATGGGTTCATCTCCTAATAAATGGGTTGGCTTGGGTGATGTTTTATATGTTTCATCTTTAACGACTTAAACAATCGGGTGCTAGAAAAGAAACGGGTCAAACTGGTTGAACAAAACAAACAGGACGAAAGTCGCCTACAGTTAAATTTGAAAACATAAACCTTCTATATCATTTTATTTAAAATAAAACTAGATAAGGATACTAAAAGTGTAACCGGGTCAACCCGACCCGGCCTGTTTCGACCTGTTACTTAACCCACTCTCATCTTGTCACTTCTGCCGCTAGTCTTGTGAAGAAAACATTATGCCATTAGACTAAGATAGTAATAATTACCTGCATAATGGATCAATAACAATGGGCTGCTTGCATCCTTTAGCGGCCTTGTCACATTAGCAGATGCGCTCTTACTAGCAATGGCATCATGATCCACCAAGCCAAGCTGCCAAGCCTTCAAGGTGACTGGTATGGTCACTTCAGCACCAGGCTTTAATGGAAGAGCAGATTTCAATGCTTCATAGTCAATGGATATCACAGAATCTTGATTTTTCCCTGATAAAGATATATGTGCTTGCTCAACCACCACCGTGCCAGCATTAGCCACACTAATCCAAAGTTCACGAATCTCGCCTTCATATAATATAACAGCACCATCACCACCAACAATATGTGAAACCAACAATGGTAGCGGCGGTACAACTGTAATGTTTGGTACAGCTGTCGTTTTCAGCTTTCCGGACCCACAGCACCGAAAAGGATCAGAAATAACAAGCCCTTGTGCAGCTCCAAGAAGCAAATTGTCAACATCCTTGAAGAAATGCTCAGTAATTACACCAAAACAATGAACAAGGCATCCCGGAATACTCACGGGGCCCACTTTAGTAGGAATTCCTGATAAGCTGATCACTTTAGAGGAATTAGGGGGGAGGGTAACACTGATTGGAAAAGCATCAAAATTTCCAGAATGCACAGAAAGATATATGCTATTAACCAGTAAGTCAAAGCCACAAGGGTTTGCTAATTCCACCAACACCTGAACAGGTTCTCCAACCACCCAAACAAGTTCTTGCTTACTGTTGTTGACTGAATCTCCTTTGCTGAATGGTGTGTAAATAAAAGGCCCAGAAGGAGCTGATCCGGCCCACCAATCCTCTCTTCCAGAGTTTCTTTTTATAATGTCCATCTGTGATGGATGCAGAGGAAGTGAATGCAACCTACCCATCAATAATGATATTTAGTAATTATATCCACATAACAGAGATTGGCAGAGTAATATAAGAAAGTAAAACTTGGTTGTCATTTTTGTTACTGCATAATGAGAAACAACTAGTTTTTTTCATATCAAGACTGGAAATAAGGTAAAGAAAAAGAATACAGAATCGTAGGAGTACAGGATAATTATGATAGGACATGTGTTCAGGACTGGAAACTTACTATATATATATATGTGTGTGTGTGTGTATGCTGTTTCCTCAATAACATCTATAACATGTGCTAAAGCTAGTTACTCCAGTTTACATCATACATTCTCAGATTGTTTTGGCCATCAGATCCCACCAGATCAGATCAGTCATTCAAATCAACATATGGACTGCTAGCCATTAGATGCTCCCCTTGAAATAGTGATAGTTCTTTCTTTTTATTTCTTTGTTAGCTTGACTTGATAATAAAAATAAATCTTTCTGGTTTGGTGGGTCTTCAAGTTTTATTTATGTTTGTTTGTTTTGTGGTAGACTTCCTTGCTTTACCTTCTATAAGTGAGTCAAAGAGCAAGTAGCATCCTTAACTGGTCGATTATGATATTTGTTGACCTGCCTCATTGAGGTCTCCATGATTTCAGGTACTGGCTACCTTCTTGGATGATTTTTCAAGACTAATATGGTTCAATTCTTAAAACATGTGTGCATGGTACAAGCATTCAACGTAAACCATCTTGAGCATATACACCTTAATTTATGTGTATTTGATAAGCGAATGTAATACATTACTGATTCGCCATAAGTACACATGGGTTTTGGGGGATGTGGTTAGTACAGCTATTCTATGCCATCAATTTGCATGACCTCCACTACATAAAACGGCATAGTACTATATTATTTTAATTCCTTGTTTAACTCGGTTCATGTCAAACCAAAGATGTTCGGGTATTTTTGTTAAGTTAGTGACTTCCATCCTAGGAGAACTCAACCTGGTCCTAGGCTTTTCAAGTCAGGAGTAGTGATGGTCCTAAATTGCTAAATGTTTTTTTAATTAATCTCCCTTGTCTGGATCGACAGATTTCATTTTTGGTCTTTTAATCTTCTGTTCTTCATACAATATGATCCTCATTAAGGTGTTCCTCCCCCCCTACTTTTTTTCCTAATATCCTGTGATGCCTTTATCTATCATTCCACTCAAGGTATAAGCTCCTGAGAGTCGACCAAACATATAGCTCGTACATGTACTTGTTAACACTATTAACGAATGTAAATATGTAACGAGATCTATACTCCCCCTCCCTTACATTGACTATAGACACTAAAGTGCTAGAAATAATCTCATTACCTGATGCAACAGTCACTAAATTTAAAGAGTAGTCCGAGTTTTAAGGTGAGGATTAAAAGAAAACCTTTACCCTAAGACAAATATGACTTTTGTATGTATAGTAATTGTTGAGGTTGCTACTTGTCATTTCTCATCTAATTGGCTTGATGTCAAGTATGCACCTTCTGATGTTATTCTTCAAAAGATGATTCATATGGATCAGCCTTATCGGTTTGTAGTTAAGAAAGATTTGATAGTTTATCATTTAAAGACATCCTTGTCTCACCTCAAATAGCTCCCCATGTTTAGCCTTCACAATTCTCTGAAGCACTTAAATAAGACATGCCCTATATTAGTTATGATTACTTTATTCTATAGACATAACATAAAATGGTAGGCAACTCTTTATGATATTCTTGTTGTTGATGATACTATAGTAATGACTAAAAAGTGATTACAATTCCAAATGCTTTTATAAAGGAGGAGTTCTATATTAAGTATCTGGGTACTATTGGTAATTTATTGAGGAATGACGGAGCTAGATCTCACAGAGATAATTTCATGTGCCAGTGGAACTATATCACTTGCATTTTGGTTGAAGTTAGGATGTCAGAGAATTGTGTTGCAAACTCTTTTAGAGAAGATCCCAAGGAAAAAGCTTTACCTAAATGATGGTGAGGTTCTTGATGATTAAAGAAGAAACAAGAGAAAACTTGGCAAGGTAACTAGGCAATACTTATGATCATTAATTGCCTTTTCAATTAGTGTCATTAGTTGATTAATTGTTTCTTCATGCAAGTCTCGGGAATATGTTACAGATATCAAAATATCTACACTGGGCCAATAGTACATGGTATTGCATGGCACCATGGCACGTGGGTTATAGGATACTTGATGCTAGTAATGCAAGTCGATTTCACTTTGCAATTTGTCTAATTTTTTTTTTCTTCACACAGAATCTTGTCATGGGATGGTGACAAGCAGGACTTGTTTCACTTGAGAACCATTTTTTTAGTACCAAGCCATTGGGCATAAAAGTGAATTAACTTGGGTTAGTCTATATCAGTTTTAATGAAAATGTAATGCAATAATCTTAACACATTTCCTAGAACCAAAATTACTAAAGTTTCATGAGCTATCCAAACATGTAGAGGTTGATTTCCATCATGTTTATTAAAGGTGTTGGCACTTCTCCAAAGCTCCAAGTAATGAACTAGGTTTAATATGTTCCAACAACGGGTTGAGTACATCTTGATGAAGCCCTTATAGATCATATGCTCCCAACTTGAGAGAACTATTTGACATTAAAATTTAGGATGTCTTTTACGGTTTAACATTCCAGCCTGTTGAACCGTTATGTACTCTAGTTTTGTTGGAGCCCCAATAATACATTCTTTTTCAGACTTGTCTTGTACAATAAAGATGAGATCCTTATACGTAAGAGCAAGTAAAGTATTTGTGTTGGCACCTTATAACTCAACCAGAATACTACATGTATATCACAACCAAGAAAAGAGACTTCTGTTAGCTGCAGGTCAAAGAGACACTAGACCCTCATGGACTAGAAGGCCAAAAGTTATTTATTTTAAGGCAACAATTGTACCTCTGCTATCGCAGAACCTAGGAGCTAAAAGCAGGAGGCAGGCAAGTAGTCAAAGGTTTCTTAGCAAAAACATTACATCGATACTGGAATCTAGGTAGTCGTGTTTCCTAGGCGCAAGGCACAAAAAAGCGCACGCCCGAGACAAAAGAAAGTGCAATAATAAAAATAAATAAATATATAATAGGCATAGAAAATTAATACTACTCCATAAATATAATAAAAATCAAATAAAATTAGCAATTAAAATAATCCAACTAATATCAAAATTTTATAAAGCCTTTTAAAATCATCCAATTAAAAAAATCTAATTATAACTAGTACAATAATTCTATCAATAAAACCTAAATAAAAAAAGTAAGTTTAAACAAGAAAAAAGAAAGTTCTAACAAGTAAAAAAATCCCATGAAAAAATCTAGAAATAAAAAAAGAAAGCCCAAAAAAGAAAAACAAAGCTCAACAGTCACTTTATATAAGGCATCTAGGATGAGACGACTTGTTTGTCATTCGTGAAATGAAAACCCTAAATCTCCTGAGGTTAGTCTCTCCTCATTTTCTCTACTGGCAACTCTGTTTCCATCTTCTTCAGTCGGGTTTTAGTGGCTGGACAAAACCATGACGTCGCCTGACTGGACAGAGGCGAGCGCCTTACCTGCACTTTATCACGATGGTCGCCTCTTGCGTCTACGAGGCGCCTAGGCACGCCTCTTGCGTCTTTGACTACATAGACTGGAATTTTTCTTGCTAATCTCAGTTTCCAAATTCAAACAGAAAATGGGCAATGTATTTATCAAATTTTGTTAACTTTCAAGAAATTAGCATTCCTAACAGCTATCAAATAAATGGTAGCTAACATAGATAAACTGAGCAGCCTCGATTTCATAAGCAAAAGAATACATAAAGCAAAAAAATGCAACCAATGCCTATGAATGAACGATAATATTCATTTAATGCAAAGTTACCTCACAAAAGGTAAGGCAGGATCGGCACAATGAGTTCCAGAAGGAAGTCTTTCAGCTGAATTGTTGAGTGCACTTGCAAGCCCATTTTGACCTGAAGGTGTTATTAAAGGATAGTAAGATCTTAATAGACGTGCTGCTGCACTCCATGCAGCAAGAGGATCTCCAGCACGAACAGCTGAGAGAAGTATCTCCTTTAGTACAACCATCTGCAAGGTGCTCCATTGTGACTCAAATAGAGATACTACCAAGTGATGATGCATCTTTCCACCATCAGCAATAGATGACCCAACATCCTTGTATGAAAAATAACATGTGATTACAAAATATTCTTTTGGTTGTTAAAATGTATCATATGAAGGCAGATTGAATAAACTTGAGTAAAAAACTCACATTGAAAACAGAATGTTTGGGAATGGAAGCTCTACTTTGAACACGATAAGCTTTTGTAGTCAGAGCCAGCACTTGCATGGCACTAATAGCAGCCAAACTGTTTTCTTGTTGCAAATATAACTGAGCCACCTGCCTGGAGAAAAAGGCAGCTTTCCTATGGTATCCAAGAGTTCCATATAAACGGGCTATCTCAATGTATAATATCAGTCTATCACTAGCATCAATTAAAGATTTCGCTCCATCTGCAGCAGCAGTCAACAGCTCTACTACCTCCTTAGCCAGCTCAGGTCTGAAACACATTAAAAAAGGTCTGGGTAGGGACACTGAAACCTGTAACCTTAATTTAGGAAAAACGGTAAAAGGAGAAACAAAATACTAGGTATTAAAGGGTAATGAAGGATAAATGAAGTGCTATAAGAGAATATCAAGAAAGAGACAGAAAAAAGAAAGATAGATATTAAAATATAAATATATATATATAGAATCCCTTCATACGTTAGATTAGATGTAGTAAAGTAGACCCAAGCACGCTTATATCAAGTAAAGCATCCCCTTCCTTCCCATATCTAATGTGAGCCAGTTGATGCCAGATGTGCGGAAAGTCTCTCAAATAAGAAACCAACCGGAGACATATATTGAGAAAAAACGAAAATTCAAGAACTGAACAGATGTATTACATTTATGATTACTTCTATTTAGGAGTGTGATTTTTTTGACACGACAAGAACCTAACACGAATTTTGCGGATTTGGTTTTGTCTAAATGGGTTTGGATGAGTTTCCGGTCGAACCCGCAAACACGTTTAGCAAAACGGGATGTGTTTGGGTCGACCTAGCGGGTTCGCGTGTTGACCTTCTTAATCGTTTATTTTTTTAAAATATATGTTTCGACATAAATTAAATTGGTCTTTTATGCCAAAATTTAAAAGATAAAGAGGTGTGCATCAGGATTTATAGTTTAAACGTAATGATACACATATGTATGTTTGGTTACAAATTGTAATTTTAGAGTATTAATATGCAAAAAAGAAAATAACTAAAATTTTGGGTTAAACGGGTCGTGTTCGTGTCAACCCGCGAAAACTCATGTTGTGTTCAGGTTCATGTATCTGACATGATTTAGCAAACACAGCCTATAACACCCTACTTCTAATAGCTCTGCTACTTATTGATACTAACACAGTACTGAACCCCAACAACTGGCTAAAAGAAACTATTAAGTACAAGTGGAAGTACACAAATAACTTGGATTCAAGTCATTTGTTAGCAATACGAGTGAGTGGTATGTACCAAAGAAGATGGCTTTAGGCTGTGCACAAGGATGCTATCCATGTCTGGGAGCCGTAGGGAATTCACATCTTCATAATATCTATCAGGTTTCAGTTACTTTAAAATGGCACAAATTACAAAATGAACAGTTCTGCCTCTTATGAAGAAAACTAAATTTACCTTGAATAAATATGATAAATTTACAATATCATACCAAACTGAGTTTGATGTCCCCGCAGAAATGAAAACAATACATAGAACATATAACAGCAGTAACGAAACAAAACCTACAGCTGGCATAATAACTAACAAGAAGTTTTGGAAATATACCTGCACAGAAATCTTGCCAATTTCAGAGTAGCTTCCAGTTCAAAGCTGAGGGGTGAGACCCTGCATAGAGTTGATTAGTAGATTTAAATATAGGTATATTCATGAAAAGCTTAATCAGTATGTACTAACAAGATCGTGATATCATAGGGATCTGTATTTAACACTCCACCTGAATTTAAACATCTTATTAACATAAAGTTTCTTCAACACTAAAGTGCCAAACAAACTTTCAAAAACCACAGCCACTTTGAGAAGATAACTATGTGTGCAAATATGTCACTTCAGTTCAACTATTTTAAATAAATGAATATTGCATAGAGTATAGAACATTCTAAACTGGAATTAATTTTACTTGTATGATGAACGGAGTACTATTTCATGTGCATATGTTAAAGATGTTACCAATGTGTGTAATTTGTAAGGATCTACCTCTGAGCATTGTCTTGTATAAATGACTTCCTGTAATGCACAATGACACTATTGTAACGATACTTGACCTCCTCCTCTATCACTGGGTCCTTATAAACTGCTTTATCCATCTTATAGCACATAAACACAACGAAAAAATGTTACTCGACATCTGGATGGATGAAGATCATATAAGCAATCAATTTAAGTTCTTAAGCCTCAAAAGGGAAAACCGTATAGTAGAAACATCATACAAAAATGTAACGTAAATCTAAAAAGCGAATAAGGGGCGCCATGAAAAGAAAATAAGACTGAAATTATCACATTTTTGGCATACCATGACAAAACCATAGGATTGCTACCATGCATCTCATTACAAAGTTTACTAAAAGCAGAACTGAAGGATCTACACAGTTTTAGAAACTGTTCAAATTCTGAACAGAATGTCCCTGAGAAGTCCATATATAATTTTTTAACGAGGTTAGACTTCCTAACAGTGTGGAAACATGTCTAACGCCATAATAAAATCAATGTTGTTTTCCATGCATGGATTCTTCTGTTAGCTATATATATGCTATCGTTTCCTTGTGCAAACCGGATAAAAGGTTAATCCCATCTGATTAAAAATACAATATGTTTTATTGCCTGCCATTACAACAAGAAGCAACGCCTAGGTTCCAGATTATATAGGGAAAGCAATAACTTCCATATCCCTGTGATGGTAAGCCATATCATGAGCAAGCATGAAGGCTAATAAAGCTCATTTAAAACAGAGGATACGTAGGTAGTTCCTTATTTGAGAACAGAAAGTAAATAGTCCATGAAAAAATCATTACTACAGTAACAGCATGGATAATAAAAAGATCTAGATACCAAAAGTCAACACAATATTTACATTATCTTTAATAAATTATCCTTTCATATGCTTACCAACAAGGCACAAACACCACCTTCCAATGCACCAGCATACCAAAAATAATCCCCAGTCAACCTGGACAGTTCTAAAGCGGTAGAATAATGAGCATTGGCATCAAAAGGTGATCCAGCTAGTAAACAATAATCTCCAATTGTCTTTTGTGCTCTGCCAAGTCTCCTCTTTTTTGCTTTAATCACCTGAAACAATTGATCAAGTTGGTTAAGTTATAATTCTTTAAGCATGCACTTGAAATAAAAAATTAGCATTATTTAACAATCAGGACACCTAAAACATAAACCTCCTCTGAACTGAGACTGGCTTGAGGATCTAAAGGTGTCTTTAGAATGGTCCCACCAGATTCTGCTTGAAGAACCCACTTTTCAAATTCCATTAAAAGTGAAGCAGCAATGTCTTGCATCATTGTTTGCAAGTGAATTTCCTGAGTCCGCTGGTCAGCTGGAGGAAACAAAACCAACTTATTTCCTCTGTCATTCCCATCCGCTAACTGCAATATAAGATAACAAGAACACTGGTGAGCCATGTTACTACGATTCAAGGAATATTTTTAAGGGAAGACACTATGCAATAACTTATTGATCACAAATAAAAAAAAGCCTTTGAAACAAGACCATCATTTAGTTAACCCTTAGCAATCAATGCTAATTTGATTTATGTTTCAAGCTGCAACTTCTATCATATTCACTGTTTGAGAATGAACATAAGTTGTGTTACCATACCATGTAAGAGCATTGCTTGTTGGTAATGATAAACAAACCAGTTTACCTCCCAAACAAGATGACCTCCAGAAATAAAAAAGATAGAGCTTGTACACACATGGAGAAAGAATCTTCTACTGGTGATAATAAACAAATAAATAACCAAACACAAGGCATGAAGAAAGAGTTTTCTCTAGGTATTGTGTTACATCTAATATGTAGAAGATCTAAGGCGAGAAAAGCAAGAACAGAGTGGTGGTTGCATTCTATGTTAATGTTCTCCAATTTGGTAATGCACTGGGAGTAAAGATAATACACAACTATGCAAATTTGAATCACTAATATAAACACACATATATGCAAAGTAAATAAATACATATCCCAACTCTTCAACACCAGTCAAACCTTACAGGAAGCTGCGTATAACCTATGCCACATGCCTTCTTTGGACACAGCTTTGAACAACTGAATGAAATGAGTCTCCTGAGACTCACTTCTGGAATGAATTTCTTTGGCGTCTGAAGCCCCAGAATTTTTTTTTTTTTTTTTTGTGAAGCTTGTTCATTTCAAAATCTGTCATGTATGGAACCAAGATCATTAACATAGCTCCAGAAGTTACATGACTAATCTTTTTAACTCTAGTTTCTATCCAGTCCTCAAACATCCAGACCGAGATCGACTAATATTTAACACTTAAGGACCACTGAACATATCTAAGTCACCTACTCACTCCATATCAACTCTTCCACATTAACGAGAGAATATATATAAAAATACACACTAAATTAAAAAAAATAGAGTTTTAAATATGCATATTGGAGCATATAATCACAATATCAAGTTGCAAAGCTAATAACTAAAACCTGTTCAATATCCAGAGTAGAATGTAATACAATTGAATATTCACCAAAATTAAAATAATCAAGGAAGACGACGACCTGTGTATCTCCAGGGGAAAAAGCGAAGCATCGTTGAACAAGAGAAGAAGAGTATCCTTTACACGCTGCAGCGAATTGATCAACAACACTATCGAGATCAGGAGAGGACGGACAGTGACAGATACCGATAACTCCATGGATTTTCCGATTGGATTGGAAATCCTCCCACGGACTCGGCGGCGATCCGCCTACAATGAACTTGAACCTTAGGCTACCGGAATCCCAGGGCTGCTGAGAGAAAGGCGATTTCTGGTGTTCGGTGTAGAAAGAAGTGATAGTTGAGAGTTCGATCTTGTGGTGGCGTCCAAGCATCCCGGCGTATTTGCGGAAGAGGTGTAGGTGGATATCTCCGACCGGGAGAACCGCGATCCGGATCATGGAACTAGTGTCGATGCTGACATCTGGCTCCATTAGTGTTGTCGCCGGGAAGAAGACGGTAGTCGAGAGGAGAGTGTTGGGTTTCAGTTCAAAACTAGATCGGTTGCAGACTTGGGGATGTTTGGGATTTGATAGACTTGGAGATGTCACAATTTTTTATTTTCTTTTTCCATTTTATATAAATTTTAATGTAAATATATTATTTCGTGTCAATTAACCATCCTCGTGTTGAGACAGAAATATTGATGCAGTGAAAAATATGTAATGTTGAACGGTATATTTAAAAATTTATAAAATGAGAAGGATATAGTACGTCACTTTAGGGTGAATAGGTGTATTACCCATTTACTCATCTATTCATTAAAATTGCCCAATAGAATTCTGTCACATCAAAACTACTCATTTACTCAGATTTCATTGAAAACACCCTACTCATTTACTCACCCACTTTTTTTCAAAAAAAACATTTAAATATAAAAGGTGTGTGTGGTGAGTGGTGGGGTCCAAGAGAGAGATGGGGTTGTTATCCGAGTAAAAACACTCAGGCATCTAACCCGGACATCCTACTCGGTTTAATGGGGGCGATGTACCATTTTACTCGGGCACACTCTCTCTTACTCGGCTTGGCCCGAGTTATGCGCCCCTTTCACCCTTATAGAACAAACAAAACCGTGAAGTAGTTTGATGACTTGTACGTTTTTGCTTTAATTAAAATTAACTTCGAAACGTATGATAAGAATGGTTAAAAACATCATCATATTGTAAATTTAATTAAAGTTAAGTGGGTAAGAAACTTTTTGGATAAACTTCAAAGAATAAAAGTTTTGTTATCAGTTTTTATAAAATAATTTTTTTTAAATAATAAGTTGATAAATGTATATTGTAAGTTTAATTAAAGCTGAGAGGGCTATATGGTAATTATTCAAAAAAAAAATTTAAACTTTGTGGTTAAACTTGAAAGTGCAAAAGTGTTATGGTCAATTTATAAAAAATTAAAACTTTGCAGTCAATTTTTAGAAAAGGAAAAGTATCTTGTTCACAGTGGTTGCTATTTATAGTTACATATAATCTTATCATAAACTAAATTATATACTTTTTTGTTTCGAAAGATAGTTTTATTTATATAGATGCCAGGATCTAATCTGATCAATACGGGCTGTTCTAGCGAATCGAGCGGCGGAATATGCGCGATTCACTCCATAAGACGTGTAGATTTGCAAGAATTCAAGGTGAATGTTGAATTGATTAAGTCTAAATACACTCAAACAAATGCTTATCTCAACCAGTGCTTGTGAAAGTTTGAGTTATAGGTACCATTTAGCATTATATAGTGTACCCACGCTCAAAGAAGTACAGCACCACCTACTCGTCCTCAGGGTATGCTAAGGAGTCTCTATACCACAACTTGCATGTTAACCATGTGACACATCTGAGTGTAATGTTCCAAGTCCATATGTGAAGAAAATAGATTTATAAGGAAAGGAATCAACAATGTTGATTCATAATCAATTTTTGATTCAAAAGAGATAAAGATCCAGATAATAAAGTACATATGTGGGAGTCTTCTAGGTGTAAAGTCAAACACAAATGCTGATGTTATCAAAATTTCCAAGTGTTTTACTTCGGAGGAATGAAGTCTGCTCCAGATAAAAAAGTTACCCTAGAGGTTGAGTGTAGGCCTCTGAACTCGAATCTCGATGCAATCTTATATCTAACTGATCAAACACACTACAATTGATTGGCAGAAACAACAAATGTCATTAACTAAACAATCAAACTATGAATTGAAGCAAGAATCATGAAGAACATTCTTTAAATTTCACTCAAAAGATAGTTACATTGAAACCCTAGCAAATACACATAGTTGTAGAATGTCCACTTTCAAGTTCTAATTACAAAAGACAGAAACACAACTATTTATAGAAAGCAGAAACACAAGGCAGAAAAACTTCCGGCTGAAAGTTTCGTCCAAAACTTATGATCACTTTCTTCTTTCTTAAAGTCTTGAACTTCAGATAGTTTTGTATGCACCAGCTTATATTTAAACCTTACAGTCTCTCCCTGGGCTGTTGCATATCAAAACTTCAATTATTTACTATGTCAGACTTTTCTTCAACTCTAGCTTTAGCTCTCATTTTCAAAGCTCTGGCAACAACTTGCATGAATAACTTGGCTTCTGATTTAGGTTCATCTCCAGCACCACATCTGATAGTATTATAATACAACACTTTCAAGTTAGCATCATCAAACATAAACATATCCTTAGGATCAAGACTTCTCTATCCTCAGTCTGAATCACTACTTCACCAGTCTTGTTGTTATAATACCATTTTCTGAATAGTATTTTATTTTTGTTTTTTTAGTTTTTTATTTGGTAGGGGTATTTTGGTCATTTTACACACCGCTTAACAGAAAAACTTAACGTGTGACACCTGCAAAATTTCAGAATCCAAAACCCAGTTGTTGGGCTAAAACCCAACTAGGCCCAATAAGGCCCAACAGGAAGTCAAGTCCATTTGAGGCCCGGTAAGGATCCAAGCCCGTTAGAAATCCAAATTTACACAATCCAAATATCATATTAGTCGCACGATTTCATTTAATGACTCGTTACGCGATTCTGAGAATTTAAGAAAAGATATAAGAACGTGCGCGGTTCAGAAATTCTAAACGTTAAACGTGTTAAACAACGGTTTTTACCGGGTATTCGACAGAACGATTAAATGAATTAATGAATTATTAATATTAAGTATTAATATTCATTTGAAAAGACTGCTCGGATAAATACACGTGTAGTACGTGTATACGAATGTTAAACCACTTTAGATCCTCGTAAAACTAACGATAGCGGTACAGTTATTACCGATACGACAAATATTATAAATATTTGTTTATAATAAAAATGTTATTAATAACCGGAGAGTGAAACGATAAATCCGACGAACAGACTCACACACGCGTTGTCAGCTCATACCGACTCGAATATTCTCCGGTAATAAGCTAACAAAATAAATTATTTGAATATTTATTTTAGTATTAATATTTATATTAGGAACGACAAATATTAATCGGGAACTAAATACATGACGATATTTTGGGTTTGACACGCGTTACTGGTAGGTAGCCTACCCACTTAAAACTCTAGATATATATATATAATCTTCTTATCTTTTTCCTCATTTGCACAACAATCACACACACTTGTGTGTGTTTCTAGAGAGAGAACCGAGAGGAAGAAGGGGAATGGAGGGGCCGGCCACCCTTCCGGCGGCCTCCTCCGGCGGACGAAGACGACAACACAGCGGCGAGCATGACGGAGGCGGAGTCCGGCCGAGCAGCCGGCGGCGCGCAGCGGCGGATCACAGCGGACCGGCGAGTGGCGGCAAGTGCACCACCTCATCTGATAGATCTCGACGTCCTGAGTCCGATGGTGGTGGTGGTTTGCACTAGATCGCGACGGTGGTGGAGATTCCGGCCAAAAACACTTTTCTGGAGACCTCGACAAATGGGGCTTTTGCTAGAAAAGGGTTCCTAAAGGTCCGATCTACGCATACGAAGAAGTTTGGGTCGAAAAAGTGAAGTTTTCCGGCCAAAACCACCAAATCCGGCCACTGTCCGATTTTCCGGCGAAGGCGGCGGAGGCGGCCGGCGGCGGAGACCGGCGGCGCTGGTGGGGCTTGGCGAGACGAGTTCATGGCCGCTTGAATCACCTCAATCGGAGTTCGTATGACCAAGTTATGAGCGAAACAAGTTTCTTCTCGCGTCGTGCTCAGCTTTTCGTACAAAACCGCTTAGAACGGCTTGTAGGCTAAGGTATGACCCGAAACACTTATATATCTATTGTCAGGTAGTAGCACGGGACCTATAAATTTTGTCGGGGACGTCTTTTGAGAACGTTTTTCGGGCACGTTAAATTGTATTATAATGATATAGTTTTTATATATTTATCAAATAATTGTCGAATTGAAGTATGACTTTAGTATTAGGATCTAAAGTGCGGTTTATTGGATTATTGGTGTAACTTGGTGTTGTAATTGGACAATTGGATATTGTCGGGTTTAGCCAAAAACAAACGGGACTCTGCCCAATTTTCGTTAAAAATAAAGAATTTGGTTTCTACAACTTAGATGTCCTCAACATGGGTTGGGTTTAGATTTGAAACCATAATGTTAGGGCACGATCCTAGTTATATTGTTGTTGATATTGACAACACTTGTTTGAACAATAGGAACCGTTTAGGATCATTGCGCTCACTTGTTGTCAGTTGAGCTTGTGATCGCATTTGCTGGACTTGAGGTGAGTTCACTGTCCCCTTTTAACTTTTAATGTTTTAGAAACATCGGGGGAGAAACATACTTCCATAACACGTTTGAAAACACGAAACATCATTACTTGATACATCTTAGAAAACATGGAACACATACTTATAAACATTTTCATATGGTAACAAGAAAACAAGACCCGACCTTTATGTTTGCATGAGTGAACACGTTTGGAGCTCGTAAAGCCCCCTGACCATCATATTTTTATAACCATTAGCTAAGGATAGCCTGGGATTCTATGGATAGTACTATTGGGATTGACACCCCCGGTCATGGTTAGTCGCGCTAACCATGGGTCCCTCTGGCCAAATGACCGCATAGTGTTCAAACATTGCTCGTGAGGTATGAGCGAGGGGCAAAACACCTGTGTCATGGTTTGGTTATGCCTCATGTATGTACATATTATTTGTATTCCTAGCTAGTCTACAAATGGGTCAACATTACTTGTTTTGTTTATCATATTCATTGAAACGTTTTCGTGCAGATGGATCTGCCAATCACTTATACACCAATGGTTTTGCCATTCGTTTACGTGGAAATGTTTTTATCAATGTTTTCAAGGAAAACAGTTTCATATTATGGCCATGTACACATTATCAATGTTTTAAGGAAAAACGACTTATTTTATGACTATGACGTCATCACATGTTTTCATTGGGAAAACTACTCGTTTTATGACTATGAAGTCATCACATGTTTTCATTGGGAAAACTACTCGTTTTATGACTATGAAGTCATCACAGGTTTTCATTGGGAAAACTACTCGTTTTATGACTATGAAGTCATCACATGTTTTCATTGGGAAAACTACTCGTTTTATGACTATGAAGTCATCACATGTTTTCATTGGGAAAACTACTCGTTTTATGACTATGAAGTCATCACATGTTTTCATTGGGAAAACTACTCGTTTTATGACTATGAAGTCATCACATGTTTTCATTGGGAAAACTACTCGTTTTATGACTATGAAGTCATCACATGTTTTCGAGGAAAACAACCTTACATTAAACCCGTGTACATATTTTAAATGTTTTCAAGGAAAACAGTTTCGTATCATGGCCATGTACACAATATCAATGTTTTCAAGGAAAATCACTTTACATTGCAACAATCAAACCTGTGAACTCACCAACCTTTGTGTTGACATTTTTAAGTATGTTTTTCAGGTAATTCATAGTCATGGCATGGTTGGAATAGGTTAGCCTTTTGGATTAAACCCTAGAAGCCGAAGGAGTATGATCGTCAAACCTCAAGATGGCTTTCACCTATACATGGTTCTAGGACAATGTACAAGTTTATTATAGTATTTGTAATGGTGTTCAATATTCAGAAGTCTTTACTTTAACTTCCGCTGTTGTGTAATGTTACCAATCGTTGCAACCTTAATTAATTTATTTATTCAGTAAGTAAATAAATTTGGGGGTGTGACAGATTGGTATCAGAGCCAATGGTTTTAGCGAATTAGGTTTCCTTAGTGATACCTAGGCTCTAACCGGACTCATTTAGGGACCAAGATTTCTAAGACTTGCATCACACTAAGAACACCCAAGACTTGAGTAAAGAAATTCCAACCGTTGCCGAACGATTTGTGTAGACTATTAGTGTATGAAGTTACACTAGGGTATCATTAGCTATACTAATACAATTACATGGCACATGTAATGAACACTTAAACATATATAACAATATGGAAATAATAAACACCTACGACATGTTATTGTTCGGATTACGAGTCAAGAATAACGGGTACTCAGCATACTTCAACCTTAGAAGATCGAGTTACGAGCTGAGCTTGGACAACGACGGCAACGATCGTCAGTTACCGATCTTGGTATCACAACAGGTTGAACCCGTGCCAGAATCTGTACCTATACCTGCACCACAACTACTCCAGCTATGGAGGCAAATATCTTTTTAACGTATTTACGGTATAAATACTCTCCTTCATAAGTTGTCGGATCGGATGCCTAGACTCTCGCCATGAGATATGGCAGACAGGATTGCCCAGACAGAAGGGAATTCAAGGTGGATAAGCAGGACTAAGTGGGAGAGAACTCCAAGGGTCAGGAGACTCAGACATACATCAGGATCATGTGGATCCATGCATATATACAGACTTGGAGCACGAGTTGCTCGACACTCATTTGAGGATCTCTGCCCAACACATAGTGCCTGAATTTCACCATACACATTTTATTTTAAGAGACACTGGTGGTGCCTCTCTACCATTAGCCTCATCCGACAACATACAAATTCGACAGATTCAGGAGTATTGGTACACATAATGAAGAGTAATCCGATAAAACAACACACACCCCTGTGCAAATGTGCAAACACAATCTAACGATTATTTCAAATCCCTTTTGATTAGAAGCTGGGGATAGGAGAAACACTATAGGGATCAGGCAAGGCAAATTATTATTACGGGTGCACACGTAATCATAATTTGCAGTGCATGGAAACTGTAGTAAGTCTTACTGTCCAAGCTAATGATCAATCCATGTTCTCAGTCAACTGATTTTAACAAATCAGACTTCTCAATTAGGTGCTCACAAAGCATTTTCCTAGTTTTGGAGGAACGAGAGAAATTCAAATTGAATTTAACCAATCCTTAGTAAATCCTGAACGATGAAGGAATTCGCACATTCATTCTTTGAGATTCTACTTGTCAGGAATGCTTCAAATTGAGCGTTACCACAACTAACACTTACAATAATTGCACAATTATTGGGAGATTATAGCGTAATCTCAGGATCCATCATACAGTTCAATCTCACAATTGCTTGAAAGTTACGCCAAGAGTGTTATGCACTAACTTCAGTAATGGGGCAGAATATTATTCTGACCCGCATACACATGGCACCTATGGATAGGGTGGAAGCTTGACATGAGACAAATAGGTAATCGGACATTTCAGAATATCGGTCTCACAGGATTGCTCTCGCAGCCATTGACATTCAATATACCTTTAAGTCTGACTATTCTCTCGGTAATGGATAAGCCGGGGTTGATGCTCAAGTGAATGACAAAGAAACCTAAGTGTGGACTAATGACTATTGTCGCACTACCAGGAAAACGACATGTAAAACTCTTAAAGGAGTCCCAAATGCGGAATTTCATGCTAATCTCATTAAGTTCATGATATGCATAAGGGACGTAAGCTCGAGCTATTCACTACAGGCCACTGTCCACAAAGAGTTGAGAAGAATAATTCATTACTCTTTTGTACTCGCACCTCCCCAAAGTTCATCTTGTTGGATGGATCCCATATTTTAACCTAGAAGAGAGGTGTGACCGCATCTTTCACTCCTAGTTTTCTATAATTGGGAAGCTATAGAGCATCTATTGTTAAGAAATGATCTCTTGAAATAGACTCAGTTAAAATACAAAGCTTTGACATTTAACACTCATTACCTCAATTTTATAGCTTAAACCCTTGGACTAGGGACTTAAAGGCTATAACCGATATGAGTGAAATACGTACTGGTAAGTCGTGACAATACCATTCGAATGCCAGGGAAGTTGCAGACAAACTGTAGTATCAGTTGTTAGCAAATTCTGAAACTCCGTGATCCATTCCGACCAACTTGACAGGAAATAAAGAACCTAAGTCAAAATCCGAGGATTTAATTCTGTGTACGCTACCAGGAAGATGAACAAAGGACGAATCAATTCCGGAAGTTTTACTTGACTGTCGTCTATTTCCTGACATCAGCTTAATGAGAAGTCAAGCCTTTGATTAGACAAACCATGATTTCACATCGCAGTCTACCAATTTAGTGGGTTAGCAAGCGCTGAATCAGTTTCGGGGAAACACCATTCTTATGAGGCTACTTCCACGATGCGACTGTTTACCTTCTCATCTAGACGAACCGCGACTTTTCCAAGCAAACATAGAACTTCTTAAGACTTATCTATTTCGTGGACATGATAGTCAGGTCATGAGTTCACAAATCAAGATATTACAGCCTAAATACCAGACTACAGTAGAAGTGCAGTGCAAACGATGGTAATGAGGTATTAAACTAAAACTTCGCCAGTGAAACCATACGAGAAATCTTGAAACCTTTAATCCGTTGTGACCCATGTTGATGGAAAAATCTCATATGGCACAGAACCTAATATGAGAGTATAACTTTAAGTCCCAGAAAATGCCTTCGTGGAGTATAAGGGAACAATCATAACGTTTCGTTTATGAATTCTGTCACTACTATCCGAGTACAAGAAGGTGATGGATATGCAGTTAGAAAACGAATAAGTGAAACTATGTCACTAACACTTAGCAACTGTTTGAGAGCCATTCTCACTTCTCCTTGAACCCCATGAAGATTATTAATCTTTAGTATCTGTTAAGCCTAGCCAACTAAAATATTCTCAAATACTTTGATATTCTCTTTCTTCTTCATCTAGATTCACCTTCATCTTTAGATGAACCTTAAAAAAAAAAAAAAAAAAAAAAAAAATCTAGATGATTCAATGAGACTACGAGAATTTATTGTGGCGAGTTTGTTAATCGATATCCGTTTCGTTTAGATTTCAATCTAAATCAAATTACGGATAACATACGTGATGATGTTATCAGTAATGGAATTTGATAAAAACTAGGATCAATCTCAGGAGATCATGTCTCCGTAAAATTTTATCCCATATCATAGTTGTTTAATTCGTTAACTAGACAACTACTGACGTTCCATTAAACCATTACAGCTCCTTTGTGAGAAATTGTATACACTGACATTATTGTCTTGAACTCAATTGAATCAGTTTAACCTACATACTGATTTGACGGACAAAATGTCAAAATTAAAATCTTTCATTCTAGAAGATTGAATGCACCAAGATGTTGACCCGTCGCGATGAACGGTCGATTACCTGATTTGGACTAACACATGGACATCTCATTAAAGAATCTGACCTATCTTTACCAAACGCGTGATAATTTTCTTTTAGATCCTAGCACGATTTGGTTTTCTGGAGAGAAAACCCGAATATGAATAATGAAGTATGTACCTATATATACTTTCGGAAATACGTGTGCATGAACGCACTTTTGTCTTTCATTATGAATGATAATGATCATACAGTTCCACTCTGATGAGAATGATCACATAATGAAATGCTTCGTCATCTGATCCTTGATTGTTTATTTTGGTGTGTGAGTTGTTCACTTGGTTAGTGAAAACTCATTATTATAATTCACATCGACCAGGCAATTCTCTTGATGACTTACTCATTACATGAAAGTGATTTCACTGATTGTAATCCCGTTGTTCATGGGACTCTAGTAATGATTGTAATCCCGTTGGCATGGTTGGAATAGGTTAGCCTTTTGGATTAAACCCTAGAAGCCGAAGGAGTATGATCGTCAAACCTCAAGATGGCTTTCACCTATACATGGTTCTAGGACAATGTACAAGTTTATTATAGTATTTGTAATGGTGTTCAATATTCAGAAGTCTTTACTTTAACTTCCGCTGTTGTGTAATGTTACCAATCGTTGCAACCTTAATTTATTTATTTATTCAGTAAGTAAATAAATTTGGGGGTGTGACATAACGCCCATCCAAGATGGAGACCATGCGAGAACGTTTGGGCATACTTAGAGACCATATGGAGCATTTTTCAAATGTGAGGATCATACGTGAAAAATGCATAAACCACAGGAGCCATCCGTGTAATTAACTCATTAACATATTTACCATTTTTTTTATTTGATCCAAAACTAGATGCATTTATTAACCAAAATGTAAAATGATCGATGTGCAGTCGGTTTATAATCGAAACCCATCAGTTAAAGAAAACAAAATACCAAAACATTATTTACAGATTATGTTTTGATCCAACAATCATTATTTATAGATTATGTTTTTATCCAATAACCAAATTTGTAATCGAACCTGATCAACTAAAAATTTAAAAAATCATAACATTATTTATAGATCTTGTTTTGTCCAATAGACAAACCAAACGAACCTATACTTACTCTACTCATGTGTGATGGGTCATTGGGATACGTTAATAAAACTTTGTATGCGTTTGAAAAATAAATTTATTTTGTTATGCATTATCATTCTTAGTAAAACAGGATGGCGGTGGCTACAATGCCACCGTACATCCTGTAATAGCCACTGCCATCCTGTAATGCATCATGTACTGTTTTTTTTTGTCTTGCGAAATTCGTTTTGCTTATGTATTGTGTGTTTGGGATTCTTAACAAGTGGTTAGGTTGATGCAGTAGTCTGAGCTTCTTTTGTCTTTCTGGTAGACTTTGGTTCGAGCCTTGGTTCGTGCTTCGCCTTTTATTTTCTTTGCATTAAACCTTTTGCCATGTTTTTCTCCTGCTCTTGGTTCATGCTCCGGTTCGAGTCTTGACTTAAAATCTAAACTAGGTCCACTAGACCATATTCCTTGATTCCTAGCATGAGTTTATCAGCACCTTAGTTTTCGTTTCCTGAAAAACAAGCTAAAATAGGTCAACTAAAAGGTTGGTGAGAACATAGGTTTAGTTGCATAGAATAATAGTGTAGGCTTCATAAACAGCTTCAATACAAGTAATTTAAACTTTCATACATCGAGTCCACAACCAACCCTAATGACTAGAATAGTTTCCCGGTCTGAACATATCAGACCCAAAGTGTTGTTATAGTATACAGTTTCTGTACACCCAGCTCCTTCCAAGTTGAACAAAATTCATCAACTTGAAGGACTAGATGAGCTTGTCAGGCCAATAGATCTATTTACGTACTCTCGTCGGCTAAAAGTTAATAGTGTGCTAGAGAGTGTGTATGAACCCATTTAAGTTTACAAATATAGAAAGTTGTTATTGAATAGTATGAAAACCTTGTAGTAGTATTGATATAAAGTTTGAATACGATCATGTTTTCCACCCAAAGATAGAAAGTAAAAGAAGGGCTATGAACTCACATTGCAAAGTTAGAGGGTTGAACTTGTACTTGTAGTAACTTGGATTTGAATAAGGATTCCCTAAGTAAGTTTGTTAAGTTAGAAATAATTATAGAATAGTTGAGGGGTGATATTATAATTAGATGAGAGTGGTTGATGTATACTAGGGTGGTTATCGTCCCGGAGTAGTACCTCCAACAGAAGTGTTCCCAGGAAAGAATTGGATGGATCAGAACCCCGTCTTTCCTAGTCAGAACTTTCTGCTTGTCAAATAACTACATACTGGTTTGATGGTTACTCTATCGGTATACTAGACCAAGTTTAGGGTGTGTTTGGTAAGTTTGAAAAGTATAAGGGCTAAAATGTAAAAATGAGTTTAGTAAGGATAGAAATTAAATAAGCTGAATACTAGAGGGGTTTAATTGAAAATAATGAGTTTTAGTAGAAACATGATTCTAGAAGTTAAAAGCAAACTAGAAAGATCAAAGTCAAGATTTTTATGAAAAGTTTGGATAAGTTTGAAGGGTTTATAAAATTAATTAAAATTTAAGATTTTAACATGATAATCATGAATATATCAAGCAAACTATACTAAAAATCGTTGCTTTTTATCAAAAACCTAAATAGGTGAAAAAATTTGCAAAAGATAAACTTGGACAGATTCAAATCAGCCTTGCGCACTGATTTTGTTTCAGCTGTTTGGGGGTCGAATCTTGGAGTTTGAAGAAGTTTCTTATATGGTTGGAATCATAAGAAACTGAACTTGATTGTAAATAGAAAGAATCACTGAAAAGGTTTCATTTTGAGGGAGATATGGCCTCCTGAAGACAGATCAGTGAATCTGCCAAAATACGAATTTTGGTGTTTGATGATCATACTGAAAGTTTTGATTGAATAAGGCTTGATTTGGCTTTTGATATTGAATTAAATATATGATTATAACATAAAAATGTTGGGTAATTATAGATCTAAGCTAGTTATGAAGGATTTTGAAAGAAAAAGTATGAACTATGAAGAACATAAGGAAGAACTTACTTAGAATAGAAAGATATCAACTTGAATCTTTCAAGGGAGGAGATGAACAACCTTTAGTAGCTAGAGAGCCGTAGAGGTTCGTTTGAGGTGTAAAGAATGAATGTGAATTAAGGCTCTATTTATAGGGGTGGTTTAAGGGGTTTATAGGAGAAAATTTAGTTAGCTATTTGGACTAGGATTGCAAAAAGATAGAGATGGATTGTTCTTATCTAGGATTTTCAAAAATTGTAGATGGGATAAGGATAAGTTAGATGGTTAGTTAGTTTAAAAGATGGAACTAGATTAGGATAATATTTAAGAACAAAAATAATGGTTTTAATGGTTTAGATAAATCTAAAGGTTTTTAAAACATTTATTATTTTTAATAATATATTACTAACTAAAAATGATAATTTTCAAAAATTTTATATATAATAATAATATGTATTTTGATAAGTTAGACAATAATTAACCAAGGTTTTAAAGATATTACAAAAGAGACCCAAAATTTTACACATGTGTAAGTCTAGTCCTTGAAACATTACATTAGTCAAATGAAGACATAAACTTTAATTGCTTAGTTTAGGGTAGAATCTAGGGCATCCAAAGTTACTATAAATAGCAAGTTCTAGAATATACACAAGAATTAGATATATAATCAAATAGAATAAGCAAGCCGCTCTAAAGTGCAATATAATATTCACTTTAGACCAGAGCTTAGAAGATTGAATTGAATGATATATCAAGTAGTATGAGGCTTAAATAGACTCATAGCATTATAATTCGATCAAAGTTAAAAAGTAGAATAATCAAGACTTAGAATCAAACATAGAAATCAGGGATGTCACACTTTACCCTTTCTAATTTGCATTGTACTGCTTAATTATTGGTAGTTTTTGGTCATTTACCGACAAGGCGTTGATTGACTCTGCACTGTTAGATGTCATGACATTATAGCGTTGTCCAGAGTAGTGTGCTCTAGCGCTTTTTTCAAAACCAATATTGACGATAGTATTATATACATTTGGAGCAGTAGCACAAACTAAACGCATACCGTCATTAAAGTCAGAAATTATGTAAGCTTTACAAGTTTTCCACCATAAAAATTCAAAAACAATTTGGACCTAGCCTTTAAGTGTAAGTTCACTGTAAGTTGCCGACGGCAAAGGCCATGATAAGCATGTGGAAACACCTCCCTAATTGCCAGAGAAATTGACGCATCCCTATCTGATATGATCGCCAAATTTGGATTTTTCCCAATACATTCCTTAAATCTTTATAAAACCACGTCCATGATTCACCACTCTCAGTTTTTCCAACACTGTATGCGATGGGCAGGATCTGATTGTTTCCATTCATGCATACTGTCAAAAACATTGTTCCCAAAAACTTTCCTTTAAGATGAGCTCTATCTATAATTATCAATGGCTGCAAATAACCGACAAAACTTCAAACCTGTGTAACAAAATTAAATTGTATTTTTTCAAACAATAAAAATAATATAAATAAATAGGGTATTTTAAAAAATATACTAACTGCCACACCAATAGCGATAAAAAAACATTTCAAATGTTCTTGTTACGTCCATTAAGGTGTGGATAATTGTACCAGTGTTCGCCCTTTTCAAATTATGAAAGTAAACAAGGAGTCTGGCAAATGAATCCTTAGGGGACCCCGTCAACAGTTCAAGTGCGAAAGATTTTGCTCTCCAACCTTGAGAGTAAGATATGTCGATTTTGTATTTCTCTTTAATATCAGTAACAATATCTTTCAGCATGTATATCCTCTTGTTGTCTTTCAGTTGATCTTTCATCAAGTGACCCATTATCTTTTTATTTGCTTGGCGGATATGGGGATTGGTCTGAGTCCTCAAACATGTGTGTTGATCTTTAAAGTATCTCACTTGGAAAACGTAGGTATTTTCAATCACATGCGCCCTTATACATCACTCGCAACCATCATTAAGACATGAAGCCTCGAATCTGGTTTTCGAATATTTGTCAACTTTATACTCGAAACATTGAGTAATGCAAATCTTACCCAGTTCGAGTTTTAATTCTTCTTTGATGTTGTAAAACTGACCCTCGGAAAAATGTGAAGAGTGAGACTTCTGGAATTTTACTTCGTTGGTTGTAGGATCAGGCAATGACTCGGGCATCGACCAAAAAAGGTTAGGTGGGACCTTAGACTCAAATTGTGCTTCGTTACACTTGTAGTATCTTCCACCGTTAAAAGGAACTTTACCATGACATTTTGTAGGAAAAGACTTGGATGAAGACACTGAAACTTTATACTCAAATTGTGATTCATTAAACTCGTGTTCATATTTATTTGGGGGCACAACTAAACTACTACCAGCACCAGATTCTTCATTAACGTACAAAAAAAAAACATTTGATTTGGGTCATTCAAAACAACATTTATAAAAATATAAAATATCATTATCATCCAATATGTCAATTGAATGGGTGTAAGTAGACATTTTATAAGATAAACGTATGACATTTTTAAATCCACGTCTTTCGGAAACAATATTTTCAATCCAACGTAACTAATATTCGTAGGTAAATAGAAAACACGCCGCAAACATTTTTTAGAGGAACATACTCCTTAACATCGTTAACAAACTCCTATTTTACACCGGTACATATTATAATATTACAAGACATTACAGAAAAATTAGTTGTAAAAACAAAGGTATGTTGATAATTGAGTGAAGTTTAAGAGAGAAGTTTGATGATAAGTTAATAATTAGTTGAAAATTGATGAGAGAACTTGATAATTGAGTGAAGTTTACGAAAGGAATTGATAATTTATAATATGAATGGTTGATGAAAATTATAGGTGAGGATTGATATAAATATTGGTTTGGAAATAATATTTAATTAAATTAAAAATAAATAAAAATATGTAGGATTTAAAATATATTTAAGAATTCTCGTTGTAAAAAAAATTAATACTAGTATTACAAATTAAAATATATTTAAAAATTTCCGTTTAAAAAAATAATAGTTATATTACACATTAAAAAATGTTTTTTTACATATTTCCCCCTATTAAACTTCTAAATTACATATATCCCTAACCTCTAACTTTAATTACATATTTCCTCAATTAACTTAAAATTACCCAATTGTCCCTCATAAATATTTAGGAAAGAGATATATGTAAATAGTACTTTAATTGGTTTATTAAGAGTAAAATAGTAATAAAATAAGTTATTTTAAATGAATTGGATAAATATGTAATATATAGGTTTTAGGAAGGGGAAATATGTAATTAAATTTTAGAGTTGGGTAAATATGTAATAAAGAAACTTAGGAATAGAATATATATAAATGCCCCAAAAAAACTAGATTTCTTTCACCTGCGCTTCGCTGCGGGAGTCTGGTCATTATCGGGGTCGGCTCGTTTGGGTGGATAAAACTTATGTTGAAACGCAACGTCGCTATAGCGCACGATAGCAAAAAAAAAACTCCAACTTGAATATAACTCCGGATTTAATTAAAGTTATACATGAACGTTGAAAAAAAATAAACCGCACATTCCATTTAAAAAAAAAGGTAACGCATGAAAGTTGGCACAGAAAAACGAAATTAATAGAAAAATAAACGGGTTAAAAGTGTATAATATGTATAGTATGAGGGGCTAAAACGATTCCCTCTCGCAACGTGGCGGGGACATGGTCGTTATCGGTTCGGCTTGTTTGCGGAGCTAAAACCTACGTACACTCGCTATAGTGTAAGAAAAAAAACCTACGTACACTCCCTATAGCGTAAGATAAAAAAATTTCGATTTTAAATACAACTCCGTTTTGAATAAAATTTATAGCGGAAGTTCGAAAAAAACCAAAGAAAGCTGCGCTTTCTGTTTTATTTTAGATAAAGAACGTAAATTATTATAAAGAAACGAAATTATTAGAAAATTTTACGGGTTAAAAGGGTATAATATATATAATATGAGGGTTGAAAATGAAAAAAATAATAAAAAACAATTTAAATGCGACGTGGCACTCCCCACTGGAGGAGTTAATGTTCACTCCAGTTCTCCTTTAAATTGAGTTTATAATGGCGATATATCTTCATATTCTATCTCAAGGAGATATTTTAGTTTGTTTTCATTTACTATGTAGCGAAACTTTGAAAAAATTATGGCGATAGGTTATTACTTTTGGCGATATTTTCCCATGTTATAGGTTGTTTGGACACGTGTCGTCTTCTAATTGGTCAATTGTTTGGTAATGGCTAGTTTTGTAAATTGACTTGGTCAAAGGGGCATTTTGGTGATTATCCCTTTTCTTTAGTTGTAAAACTGTTTTTTTTAAATCGTATGATTGCTGACTTTATTACTACTACCTTTTGTCTGTTGTGGTTCTCTTTTTTTCTTTTTATTTGAAGTACCTGAAATGTTTACAAACTAAATGTCTATTCACATACTTCAATATGATGATCATTGTTAGTCTTTAAGATAAATACAGTAACAACATAGACTAAATATATAACGATATAGAGTGGGTAGCGGGAATCGAATCATCCTATGATATACAACACTCATGTATATCAAATGATGACATTTTGGATGAAGCCTGCAAATCAAAACTCTAATTTAAAACAGAACAAATCTAAATACAAACTTAAAACCAGAAATAATTGAAAATTTGCTTTGGGTTTTTTTGGATGCAACAGTTGGTGTTAAGAGACTTGTATTTACTTAATATATTAAGAGCATTCGCATCATGTTCTTTATCATTATCTTTATAATTTAACTAAAAACAATCATTGCATAAAAAAATTGTTCACTTTTTAAAAACCTCTTACATCTCATTCCTTATCCTTATAATTTTAAAGAAATGGTTAAGAAATTGGTATATTTAAAATTCTAGTGTTCATTTCCTTATAATTTTAAGGATAAAGATAAGGTTAAATCTTATTTTTTTCCTTATAATTTAAGGATATGGTATATATATCAATCCTGATGTGGATGATCTAATAGACCACCAAATTAATACATATGGGTTGTTATTCTCTGTTTCAGTCTGTAATTTTGGTCTGCAATTATGTTGACGATTTGTATCTTTGTGTGTTAATAAGAATTAAGTAAGTTATTAACTTATTTTACATATTTAGTGTGTTGTTAAGGGAAAGAAAACCTAGCCTAGGCGACCCGACTCTATCCATTAATAATATGCAGTCACCGTTGGCTATTTGGTGCAATGGTAGCCCCAAGACTTCCCATAGTGGAGGTCTTGGGTTCGAATCCTGGCCACAGCAAAAAAGGGGTTTGTGGCCAGGTCAGGGGGTTTACCCAGTTGGGGGGTTCCTCCTGGGGTGGGCTACCCTGGATGTTCTAGGTGTTGCCCCGGGGAAACCCAATTATCCTATAATATCTAGGTGTTGCCGTTAAAAAAAAAAATATGCAGTCAATCTGATTATTATGCACACACAAAAATTACTGTGTCTTCTTAAACAGATTCCAGTTGAACTATATTATTACTATTTAAAATATTATCTTATAAATTTCTCTAAATAAAACTCGTAAGGATAGTTGTTAACATTTGAATACACTTTTGGTGGCTTTTGACATGCTTATCCTTTTACCTTGTTTGATCCAATCATAAAAAAAGTACAACCTGAATTGACTCATTGACCGATTTCGATATAAAAATACGAGTCTTTTGACCCATTGACCCACTCCAAGACCCATTCAACAGATATCAATTAGACATCACCCGAAATCCATTTATTATCATGTTTAAAGTATTTTATGTTTGACTAAGCCAAGTTTAGGAAGATTCCAGTCACACGTGTACAGTTTTTTATCATTATTTTTTTTTTCTCTCAAAATGCAGGCTTCAGTTTTATAAATGCACACAAAAAGATGAAAATCTAGTATGTTTTTTTTAAAGATTCCAACTGATCAAGACTGTTATTCTTACTGATTTAATTGTGCCAGCTTTAGGCACATCCTAGTCACAAGTCTTACCATCACCGCCAAGACAAAACCAGGTTGTCGAGACGAATCTTGTGTCACTGTCAGATGCGCTGTTTCAGCTTCTTGAGGCAAAAACAGTATAGTAGTAGCTTACATCTGACCCTTTTAAATTTATGCATACATCCACGATTTAACATATATGTTTTCAGTATGCATACATCCACGATTTAACATATATGTTTTCAGCGTCGAAACAACAGTTTTGGAACATCAGTAAATGTAAACAGGGTCTTTGAAGCGCCTTCGTCCATACTGACCATGGTAGGTTCCAGCCAGGGTCCGTCCATAACAACAACTGCACTTCCACCCACACATTCGGCAAAAACACCCAAAAGGCATCGTGAGACAGGTATAAGCAACTTTATTTAAATACATAAAGAATGAATAGTGATCTTATACATTAATTGTGAATTTAAACAGATGAAACATAACTCCCACTGAAACGGAAAGCTAAAGAACAGTGACCGCTCCTTAAGTCATGATCACGTCTTCTCTTTTGGTTCATGTACAACTTTTATTTGATCTTAGCTTCTAATACTATGCGACGTTACTTTTGTACGTATCTTTGGTGTGTTGTTGTATGACGTCGCTTTTGTATGTATTATGGTAAAACTGAAACTCTGTTGTCCTACCTTAGTCTGTTAATAGCTTTAGCGTTTTACGCACATCTTCATTTTGAAAAAAAAAGCTTCTTACATTTACAACCGACAAAAAACGCCCTCATCATTTTTACCTTTTCCACGAAGCTTCATGGTTGAAAAAAAATGGTTGCTTCTACGTCGATAGGACACGCACGTAGCAATGCGCGGGCACAAATACACGTTTAACAAAAATGTAAGGTAGTGTTTGGTATGCATGAATGGATGATAGAATGGAATGAGTCATTACGTTGGAATGAAACAAAACATATTTGGTAGTCACATAGGAATGGAATGCACCATTACATAAGGAATGTGATTCCTTCATTTTTAATAATTTTCATTTTTTGAGGTATGGGTGTTTTTTTTTTCATTCCTTCAAGGAATGGAATGATTTTTTTAATTAATGCCACGAACCATGGTCGGACCCATGAACTGACCCATGACCCGACACATGACTCGACCCATGACCCGACCCGTAACCCGAATCATGACCCGACCCATGAACCAACCCATGACCCGTCCTATGACCCGACCCATGCTCAAACCCATGACCCGACACATGAACTGACCCATGACCCGACACATGAACCGACACATGAACCGACCCATGACCCGACCTATGTCCTAACCCATGACCCTTCCCATGAACCGACCTATGACCCGACCATTAAACCAAACCATGACCTAGCACATGAACCGACCTATGACCCGACCTATGCTCTAACCCCTAACCGAACCTTGACCCGTCCCATGACCCGACCCATGCCCCGACCCATGAACCAAACCATGACCTAACACATGAACCGACCAATGATCTGACCCATGACCCGACACACGACCCAACCCATGACCCGGGTATTTTTTTGGAGTATTTTTGTCATTTTTAATGAATTGTATTACATTCATTCGTATTTTACTGTTTAGAAAACAACATGAAGTAATAATTCATTTCATTCTCATAGGTTAAACAAACTGGACAATGGAATGGTAATGGTCTATTTCATTCCTTCGTCGATTTCATTTTATCGTCCATTCCATTACCTCATACCAAACAGACCCTAAATGTAACTTTTATACACTCCATAATGTGAATAAAATAATACATCTTATTAGTTTTATCATAAGGTTCATTAGGAGTATAGATTAATAGTACAAGACCTTTTAGATTGAACATAAATACATACTTAACTAATATAATTTTAATTATTATAACTCTATATAATTCAACAAGAGGTGTATAGTACTTCCCTTATTGGTCCTTTTGATCGGTTTTGCCATATTGTTAGTGCAATATTTTACTTTTAAGCTTAAACGACTTTTTTTTTAATATTAGATTTTTTTAATGGGATCACATGAAAGGCTATAGCCCACCCCTTAAACACCTTGTGGCATGCCCCTTAAAGGCTTAAACACCTTGTCCCCATGAAAGGCCATAGCCCACCCCTTAAAGGCTTAAACACCTTGTCTCCTCCAGCCATCCGGGATCGATCCTTAGTGATGCAATTTTCTTTTTTCATTTTTTTGTTAGTTTTTTATCCAGCTTTTTTTCAATGTTTTTAAAAGATTTAAAGTTTTTTTAGTATGTAAAACATGGCCGGTTGGGAAAGGCGGGTATCACAACTAGTTTATTACATTCATGAAACGCGTAACACTCTAAATTCAAGTAAATCAATTGATAATTTGAGACAAATTAAACATTTAAAATGGAAATAATAAGATGCAATGAAGAAAATGAAAACAAGAAATAGGAGGTCTAATCAAGTGCTAACCCATTAGCCTGTCTTAAGACGTTAAAGCTAACATGAATAAATATACGTGTCAAAGTTTTTAGTTCATTGTCAGAGTTTTGGTTCATTAGTTTCAATCCGTCAACCCAAGCATCCCAACACAAAACCACCCCTATTTGCATGCAATATAGTTAAAAGACTCAGAAACCTTACCTTACCAAAAATAATGGTGACATTAAATCAGGAACATAGTCCAAAACTAAACTCAAGAAACATAGATAAAGAAACATAAAAGTTGAATAAAACCACTTAAAAATATCTTTAAAATTGAACACTTGTGTTGAAATGAAGAAAATCATGCATCAAACTTAATTTTCCTCCTCTATTTTCCCCTTGTCACTCACGTAGATACCGTCAAGAAACTTACGAATATCCTTGTTCTTCACATGGCATTTCTGCATAATTCATACACACTAATCACTATACCAAAACTTAAAATATAGTATCGATCTAATCTAGAAGTATTAAAACATGCAAGTAAAGTTTTGGATATCAGTAAAGAGAAGGGTTGACATTGGGGTGGTGGTCCAATGGTAGAGGCAAAGCCTCTTTAAACACTTAAAGACCTTAAGGTCATGGGTTCAAGTCCCACTAAGTAAAGAAATTTGCCGTTCAAAAAAAAGGTAAAGAAAAGGGTACCTGGTTTATTAAAGCACAAGATCGAGAAACTAGCTCGATATCATTTCCATCAAGGACAAGTTCATCTTTCACCTTCTCGGATCTCACTACAGTCACCCCGTTAAGCATATCTACCTTCCTCACCTGTTCATCACAGCAAAACAAATGTTTAGCCCATAGAAAAGGCAAAAAGCAAACAGAATATAACTTGCTATGAAATAATTTCAAGAACAGTCATTCAAAGATCAAATGCAATAACAAAATGACAACATTGTAAAGATAGTGGAACATTTCTTCTTCCTAGATTACATTGTACCTTGCAACACATGAATTAAATCAAGATCCACAATCACACTCAAAACCTAAATAGATTAGTCTATGAATTCACAATAGATCAACTGTGAATTAACAGAAAACCATTGTTGCAAAAATCGGGATTAATCAGAGATTAATCGCTAATCAGAAAATCACCTAAATTTCATGTAATAGGTCCAAACAGGCCCAAAGATTTTTTTATTTTATTTTTTTCATCTATCACTTATTCTTTAGTAAAATTACAAGTTTCATCCTCAAAATTATAGTTTTAACAAAATTGAGCAAAACTTTTACATGTGTGTGCATATAGGTTTTTAGGTTGTACATATATATTTTTTATATATCAAAACATATATATAGCTTACTTATAACTAATTTTTTGGTGACTGGTTCTAAAAACATATAAAACGTCCAATCCGATAATCCCAATTAATCACTAGTCGGTACCCCACCACCCAATTAGTGCCTAGCGATTTTTACAACACCGCAAAGAAACATAAATTAGCCTACGAATTGGCAAATTATCAACTGTGAATTAACACAAAACCCAAAAAATTAGCCTACAAATTGACATCGTATAACTGAAAATTAACACAAAACACAGAAATTAGTCTACGAATCGACAATATATCAACTGTGAATTAACACAAAACACAGAAATTAGTCTATGAAATGACAATGCATCAACTGTGAATTAACACAAAATACAGAAATTAGTCTACAAATTGAAAATATATCATCTGTGAACAACACAAACGGAGAAATTTGTCTAGGAATTGACAATATATCAACAGAGAAAGCAAAAACATTGATGAACAAATGTATTTACTATTCAGACGAAGCATCAGAACGTGTAATTGTGTATATACTACATAATTAACAGTTAACACTCGATTCAAAGTAATTACTGAAAAATACATAACGAAGATTAACAGAACAGCAGTGAAACGTTTTCAAAGAATCAAAACAATAATAAAAACGATTAGAGAGAAATGTATTGACCTTCTTTTCGCCAAGGAAGTTACGGATCTCAATCGCGGAGTTTCCGTTAGTGATGCTAGCATTGATCGGAAAATGAGCATACACGAACCGCATCTTATACCGGAACCCTTGAGTCACGCCGATGATGAGATTGCTAACGTGGCTGAGTGCCGTACGGATGGCGGCGGTGGTCTTCCGAGATCCGAACCATGCGTCAACCTTCAGCTTCTGTTTGCCGGTCTCTTCGTCGGTAATTAGCTGGAAATCAAGGTTAAGATGCTTGAAATTGCGAGTGAGAGTTCCTCTTGGTCCTTTCACCTCGATAACCTTGGCCTTGACTTTAATTTCAACGCCCTCCGGGATGTCCATGGTCTCCGATGACAGAATCGTCTTCATCTTCCGGCTTGGTTATCCAACTGCGGCAGGCGATCTAAGGTTTTTGGAGGCAAGGAAACCCTAGAAATGGAGAACGATATATATCAATCGGTACGTGTTTTAGGGTTGTTCAAACGGGCCGATTGACGGGCCCAAGAATCTTATTAGTGTCATTCATCAAAGGTCGGCTAAATCGAAAAGGGATTCACTATTTACTTATTTAGGGTGTTTTTAGCTATTATCAAAGTGAAATACTGAAACATCAATACAAATCACTGTTAGAGTCGGTGGCGAAGCATAGAAGGGCCAGGTCGTTAGTAGTGTAATTTTTTACGTTTTCGTCCGAAAATTTTTATACGTATTGAGCCGGCCCTTCCTGGTTTTTTTTCTAAAAAATTCTTAGCCTTCTCTGATTTTTTATCTCTAAAAATTTCAATTGAGTGCTCTATTCAGATTGATTTAATAAGTTATCAATACAAAATTAAAAAAAAAAGTTTGTGCATTTAACAAATAAAAGTGTAAGTTTAGGGGGGGGGGGAATGAAAAGTTCAAATCATTCACCCTAAAATTGAAATCCCCACCTTTCGTCGATCCAGTCCCGCTTCCCCCAAAGACAGCCAAATCTGAAATCCCTTCACCACTTCAGTGCCTCTCACCGTCGCTCGCAACATCTGTCCCCGTCACGCGCCGCCACTTCACCGTCACCGCTCACAACTTCGCGTCCGGCGTGTTGAGCTTGTTGTTGAAGGGGACGTACAGGGAGAATGGTTTGTTGTCCAATCAGACCAAGTATTGGGTATGTTTATTGGCGACATTGTATTTGCTAAATTCTTGTTGATGCAATTGATAATTTTGTAAGAATGGATGCTTTTTGAAATTAAGGCTCATTTTTTGAACTTATGACTTTTTAGTGATATTTCAGCCTATGAGTTAGTGAATCATCTATAGATGACCATTTTTGTAATCAGAAAACCTCTTTATCTGTAAATTTATGTCTTATGGTGTTGGTCTTTGGGTTTGGTTGAAATTTGAGTTTGTGATGTATGTATCATAACTCATTCAATCTACCATGTTTGCTAAAGTGGTGACTGGTGAGAAATAGTTTTGCAAATATTGCATTTATCTGCTCTAATTGATTTTAAGGTTTAAAGTTAAAGTTATATGTAGCGATAAATATTTTGGTTTTGCCCTTGCTATTTAGGCTACATTGGAGCTTCTAGAGCATATGGGAGCTGCAACACGAACAAAAGTCCAGAATGTGTACGACATATGGATGAAGAAGGATCCAACAGTTACAACACAGAGAAGATTTTTCTTACAGGTACTTACCATTTCTCTCGCATCATCATAGATAATTAGATATTTAGAGTTATTTATTGTTGATTTGTTTGACCCGACCCGAATTGAATCGCCGACCTAAACATATAACCCGAAACATAGCGATAGGAAATTTTTTTTGGGTTTCGTGACTTTCGGCCCCCGCTACTTATTTTTTCAAGCTCCGCCATTTAGAGTAACTAATTTATACGTAGTTGGCCTTCTGGTCTAACGATATGGGGTGACGGATTGGACCTTGACCTCTTTGAGGTCATGTGTTCGATCCCGACTCTAGGTGGTTTTTTTCACAGTGGTGAGTTTCCTCATGGACTGATGATATACATGGTACGACTGATTTACGGGCTTCCCACTACGTGGGACGTGGCAGTCGAGCTTTTGATACGCTTAGACTAAAATTGTTAAAATTTAAGATTAGTTGGTTAGTTGGTAATAATAGTTGTAAGGGTTTTATTCTTAATTTATATTTTTTTCTAATACTTGAAACATATCCATGACCAAAATATTGATGATCCTTTAACTTAATATGTTGAAAACACGTGGATATAACTATGATGCAGTGTGAGAAATAACTTGTATTTGTTATAGATATACTATAGACTATTAACTAATATGGATGCTAGATATAAAAAGGTTAATAAAGAAATAACGAAACAATACTAATCAAAACAAACTCTAAAAAATCAAATATTTCAAGAAGACCGGTAAAATGGGAATATATATTCTTTCTTGAAATCTGAGTAATATATCAAACGATTCATGGACAAACACAACTAAGAAAAAAAATTAAGCAAATTAATAGAAACCCCAAATGAAAATATAGATTTAAAATTTGAAGACAATGATTTGAAATCTTTAAAGCAAAGTTTTTTAAAGTATGGATCTACTATATATTATATATCTCCCTTTTTATAACCAAAGGAACCCCTTATATTTCTCCTTTAGAATACAAGGTAGAATTCTTGAAGCCTCTAGGGCATCTGTTGGGTTTGTTTTAGACTGTAGCATACAAAACCGACCTTAACAAGTGAAGATTTCAAGTTTTGAAAGTTATGCAGGAAGTTCCAACCGAAACTAGACTTCCGGCCAAAACTAAAACTTTCGGTCGAAACTTTATGTTTTTGGTCAAATCTTTTGTTAATATTGTTTGTTCAGTATAACTACCCAGATTGTTTGTAATTTCAAAAGTTAGAGAGATTTTAGAAAGTTTGTGAGAAAACATTGTAGAGTGATTTCATGAAACGTGCACTTGTGTCATTTGATTGTATGAAATCCATTAGAGTTTGTTATATTTTGATGTTGATTTCCTATTTTCTACGTTCTCTAGTTCCTTGCATATGATTATGAGCTATTATGGATTGACTGTGATTGTGATATATATTGATTGAGAGATTTCGCATCTCAATTGATTGCTTGTGATCTTAATGATTATCAATTTGGTATCAGAGCTAGTGGTGCTCATTTTTTAAGTTTTGAAGCAATTTGGTCAATAAAGGTTCAATTCATCATCAAATAGCAAATTTTATTTATGATTTATGTTGTATAATGGAGAAGAATAAAGTTTGGAAAAGAACTTTTAGGTGTATTACGGAGGATTTTTGAAAATTTGGCGTGTTTTCTTGTCTAAACAGTTGAATTGGTCGAAACTTAGCTTGAAAGAGCCGACACTTTCTAATTCTGATTGAAGGTTATCTTTTGGTCGAAAGTACTCTTTCGGTCAAAACTTATTATTACTTGAAACATTGTGTTTCAACTTTTGGCTTAAAACTTCTGGTTAAAAGTTTGTGTTCTAGCCGAAAGTTTTGTTTCTGGTCAAAAGTTTTGATCTGATTTTTCCAAAGTTTAACTAAGTCTCAAGAATGGCATCTATGAAATACGATAGTGATAGGGGGTCAGGAAAGAATCCACCAATGCTACAATCTATTTATGATTTCATAAATTGGAAGATTAAAATACGGTCATTTTTAGGTTTACTGATCATACATTATGGGATTCGATTGTCAATGGTCCACATAAACCGATGATGGGAGGTGCGGATGGTGTAGTTCCTAATATGAATCCAACAAAGTATGATGATATGGATCGTAAGCTGATAGATTGATATCATTGGTGTCACACCCCGCCTAGGGCGGAAACATGGGGCGTGATGATCCACGGTGTTCATAGCCTTTGATTACATCGAACGACTTCTAATAACATTTATAATCAAAGATTCTAAGTTTTTACAAGGAAACACAAATTGTTTCCAAGATATTACATGCCAAAAGTATCGTACTTAAAATCCAAAGCATACGATTTTTTCATACAACAAGTTTGTCGGCTAAGACCTAGATGTCCCTAGGTTATAACGAGATGTCTTCCAAAAGATGTTCTACGTGCGTGCATGCCCATGCACCATGATTCTAGTTACCTGAGAAATACATGCTAAAATGTCAACACAAAGTTGGTGAGTTCACAGGTTTAAATAAGTTAGTAAAGTATGTTTCATTTGGGCTACAAGATTTCCCAGTGTGATTAGCATTGTTGATCAAACAATATTTATGTTTGTGCATTGTTACCATGAGCTACCATAACCGACACTTGACGTTTGTGTGTGATGTACCCATCTCTTGACTAAGTACAGATGTGAGCCATGTCCAATGTTCTGTCATGCAACATTGTGAGTGTGAGAATAGACATTATGCACCCGCTAAGACCTCCAGTCAAGGTTAGCGCGACTAACCACAGGTGGGGGTGTCAACCAGATAGATCTATTCATGCGTTCCACGTCTAAAAGTAGCTAACGGTTATAGTATTCCCGGGGACTTTAGTATGATAGTGTGAAATGTGAGAACTCATGCAACAATCAGTGTATGTACTCGTATCCAAATTGTGAGCTATGTATTCTCCCTTGTATATTTAAAATCATTTAAATCATAGTAAAAGTGGGGCCGTGAGACTCAACATATCCAACGATGTGGTGAGTGATGCTGTATGCAGTAAGTCCAACAAGTGTCCGACCTATCCGTGCCCTAAATTATTTAAGACAGCTTAGGTCCTATGAGATTGTTTAAGTTTGGATTGGTCACCTGACCAATACCCTGAGGTCTCAACCCTTGTCTTGTAATAATCTACAAGGGTCCGACCCGATCGCCTGTTGGTGATATAACTTGTCGTTCAAGTTGTTTATATTTATTAAATCCTTTTAATAAATATGGTGATTTGATCTCGTTTAACAAGTTGTCAATCTCGTTTCCGGTTTTAAGTCGATTCTCGTGATCTATTTATTATAGATGTACAAAAGTCATAAAACAATAATTATTTATTTTATTGTTTAAACTTATTTTCTTTTGACTCAAAATATATACATATAAATTCATGTATATATATCTTATATAAATATATATATATATATATATATATATATATATATATATGTTTAAAAGAAACTTTATAAATTGTTATCCTTCTTTTTGTATATATGTTTGGTGATCTTGCTGTTGTCCTGGGAGGCAAGAGGGAGGTGTGATTAGTGGTTTCGATGGTGTTATGGTGTGGTGGTGTTGCTGTGGCCGTAAGCCATTAAAGAGAAGAAGAGGGGGTGGTCTTGCAGGTGTTGTCGTGGAGCCGAGAAAGAGGGTAAGTGAGTGTTGGTGTGGTTTGTTTGAAGGTGTTAGGTGGTGATGTTACTGTGTTGTTGCAGATCGAAGGGGAAGCAAGGAGGTGGTGAGGTTCGGGTGGAGGATGAGCCAAGAGAAGCAAGAGGAAGAGATGAGGGTGTGAGGTGAGTTATGGTTTGTGCTTCATGTATGCATGTATATATAGGGGTAATGGGGGTTATTACCCACTAGTTTACATGTCTCAAACAACAATGTCTCAAATTGGGAGACATGAGACAAGACCATACACAATGTTCCTTTTGTGGTTTTTGTCGGTCGGGAGAAGTGACACCACGCTGGGGGGAGGGGTAGGGTAGGGTAGGGTGTGGGGTGTGGAGTGTTACCCGTTAGTCCAAATCCGGTATAATACCCACGAGGTACTTGATTTTTAATTAGTCGTTACGCGTCGGGAATGAGTCAGATAAAAATATATAAACAGTTTTTGACATAATACGAGTTTGTGAGAGTTAGTTTCCACATAGTCGGGTATTCTCTAGTATAAAAATAAAGAGAACGTTTCGAGATGTTTAAATTTAATTTTAGTCTATCACCAATGCGATATAGGGTTCGTTGTGTCTCGAAAATCTCTAATATTTCCTGTGTACTTGTGAATTGGTTGGACTCTACTGCACCGGGTTAGACCTAATTAATTAAAATTAGTCTAATAGGCATGGTCTCGTGTAATTATATTTAGATAATTACGTGGTAAAATTACCAATTGTCAAATCCTCCCCTAGTTAAAAGAATTTCTTCCCGAAATTGAGTTGGTGTCATCTGTAGTTGATGTCATGTTGAATCAACTGAGGATACCTAAGTCTTATATGGACTTTGCGTTCCCAGGTGAATTCTGGTACTCGTTCAGAGTTCCATCTGACTTTCACTATGGGGAGGTGACTCTGTTTCAGCTTATTACTACTAGTTGCTCCACAGAGTGGAGTTTGTCGTTGACTTGAATCTCCTTAAGTGGTATAACAAGGATTTCATCTAATAAGCACTTCATATGGAATGTTTCATGTACACCGGTGAGTTGTCGGGGTGGCTTAAGTCGGTAAGCCACAAGACCTATTCAAAAGGCTCGATGTATCGGGGATTGAGCTTACCTCGTTTCCCCAGTCTAACGACCCTTTTCCAAGGCGAGACTTGCAATAGTACGTTGTTTCCAGCTTGGAATTCCCAGGGTTTGCGTTCTTACCTCTGAAATTCATGTTTCTATTACACATTAAATCCCTTAATGTCTCAAGAGCTATTATTGACTTCATTGTCAATGTGAAGTTGGTCGTTGAAGTGAATTTCCTTTAGTAGTATAGGTAACGAGTCTTTAGATAATCGTTCCTTTGATGTCACACAAACTATCGAGTTTCTTGAGGCAAATTGAGTTTATACGTCACAGAACCGATTCTGTCCCGAATCCTAACTATCCAACGTATCCTAGGGCGAGTTTCTCGTTCTTTCTAAAAAAAGAACCATACTCTATTTGATGATATCTTATGACAGAACCTTGTTATCAACCTGAAGTTACAGAGGTTTCCTTATGGTAGTTAGTGTGATCTTTCCGACTACTTTGATTGTTTAACCGTGTCTCCTTCTCCAAGAGTTTCACCAATCAATCCTTAAATGGTTTTTGAAGTGTTAAGTTGGCTATTCCTAACTTAGTCCATTATGCAAGGATTGATGTTTCTTGTCAATATAACTTTGTGTAGTGTGAAATTCGCTATTTGCATGATATTCCATTAGTCGAGCATTCTAGCTCCTATTAGGATCAACCTCATAAGTCCTATGCGTATCTTTAGCGGTTTGAATCGTTCTTCCTCTCTGACCACTTTTCAAAGAATATTTAGTGATGTTCACTCACAAGCGTGTCCTTATGACTTTCTTCCATCTCTTGGAAGTAAAATGTCTATCATTATCAGGGATAATGATCATGTACTATAGGTCTAGCTAATACTTTGACAAACGGTCTAGTTGACTCTTGAAGTCTTCCATATAAGACGATAGTGTTCCGACTTCTTTTTAATCGGTTCATGATAACTCACATGGTTTCTGATGTTTTGATGTGCCTTCAGCACCGGTTATGCAAATCTTGAAGTATAAAGCAATCTCTTTCTTTATACTTAGTAGAATTCCTTAAAGTCTTTGTACATTTCGTCCGTTCCTATAGGTACGGAGTACTTAGACTCGAGCTATATCCAAACTTGATTTTTCTATAATGCTTGTGCCATGAATCCCTGTCCTGATCTTGAGTTAGAGAACTTGAGTACCTAAGTTCCCATTTTGATTCTTTTCCACCAAGAATCCATTCTTTAAGTGAGCATTCTTGGTTGTTTCTTCTGTGCATTCATCGCATGTCCTTTGATGGTGTTTGACTATTTCCCTAATTGCTTAATGCATTAGGTACTATATCGGTTTTATACAGGATGATAATGAATTTACCATTCATATTTAGGGGATGATTTTCCTTTTCTATTATGACTTGAAATGAGTATTTATCGGAGACCCTCGTGGTCGGCGATAATGAAACATTCAACAATGTCTCTAAATCTCAAGTGCACAACGCTATGGTTCTAAAATTTTCAACCAGGGATAGTGTTGATCCCTTTTCTACTATGACTTGATGAAGCACAATCGCAATGTCATTGTCCTTTTGTCTTAGCACATAATCGATATCTTCATGATGCGTCTTATTACGCGATGTAGTCGGTTGTTTTCCATTGGGAAGAGGTGAACCTTGTGTATGAGATTACTCCTATATTAGTAAACTGAAGTGTTATTTATTGATTTATCTCACTACTAAATCACTATTAGTGACGCCTAAATTCTTGAAAATTCTTATGCCTTGGCGGTATAAGCCAGCAAAATCAAGAAGTTTTTCATTCTCCGTGGGTGTCTTAAATGTTTCCCCACCATTTTCATGGATTTACATGAACGTTTCTATACCAAGAAAGCATTTCTTGTAGTTGAGGTTCGTACTTAGAGAATTTTGGCGTAAAATTTCTCTTCTAAAACTAGTCTACGAGGATGTTTATGATCTTCATGTCTTGAATAGTTTCAGATGTTAATGATGAGTAACGTCATCGATTTATAGGGTTCACAACTTGATTCCTAAAGTATGTAGACACCTTAAGTGAGTTGATTAAATCAAACATCACTACCAAAATTCTGTAGTTTCCATACCGAGTCCTGATGATTGACTTCATTATGACGCTCTACTGAATTCTTATTTGATGGCATCTTAGTTTAAGGTTGATCTAAATCGATCCTTAAAGTCTATCTGCTGGTTGTCAACTCTCATGAGAGAGTACTAGTTCTTTTCTAGTTAACTTGTGCTGTCCTCGGTAACTAATACTTACTCTAAATTCTAAACAAATAATCCTTCTTGAAATATGTATCACTAGACCAGTAGTTCTTGTAACTGGTTGGATAGTCTTTGCATTTTATTAGTTGCTAAGTGCTAGGGGAAAGTTTTGGCAATTCTTGTGTAACAAGATTGTCATGTACGTGCTTCTCCTTGAGTCAGTACTTAGTCATAAAGGTTTATAAAGCTTGATTTTGCTCACTCAAGCACTTCAGAGTCTCTACACAAAGTGACTCTTCAAACTTGCTCCGAATCTTTCGTTCAGTCACAAGTGTATTATGGTCCGAACGATCTTTTAATAACACACGTCTTTGATTTGTTCCCTGGGTTTGTCAATTCTTACTTTGACAATCGTAGGTATCCTTTAGACTACTAGATTCTTGACCGATCAATATTCAACTTGGTTGAATATCTTTATCAACTCTAGTGTTAAACGATTCAGGTGTAAAATAAGAGCACTAAACATCTCATTCATCCCATCATTGATTTAAGCACTTAAAGTTCATAATCCTAATAAATAACCTTCAACATAAGGTACAATCCACATTCAGAAGTCAGTGGTTTTTGTTCTTAGATTAATTTGTAATCTATGATTCCCGGTTTAGCCTCGGGCACATGTGCTTGAGATGATCGGTGCTGTCGCTCGAAGCATGCTCTCTTGCACTGTCCCTCCATGTGCTCTTCCTTCTAGCATAGTTAGTGTAATTCATATAATGATGATAGTTGCATTTGTTGTAGTTTGCCCATGGCCTCGCGTATTGTTTCATCTTGTGTACAACAGTCTTGTAATTATGTGTTGTCTTTTGCTTTGTCTTCTCATTGAAAAGTCCTTTCCTCTTGCTCCATCCTTAACTAAAGCTCTAATTTTCAACAACTCATTTGATAGGGATCATGCCATTACTATGGTGTCTAGCAGAGCGGTAGATTCAGCAGTCATGACTGTACTATGAATTTAAGGATTCAAGTCCATGATATACTAATTGACTTGCATGGCTTCCGAGGTCACCATTGGTGGTAGAAGACTCGATAATTTGTGGAATCGGTTTGAGTATGCTTCATGTTCGTCATCAATCAAGGTTAGATTCCATAACTTTGGCTGTATTTCACACTCAAGGTAGTATTCTTTAATGAGTAGAGTATCGAACTTATCCCAAGACATCAAATTTTTGATGCCTCGAGTTTGTATATGAGCATTCCTACATGCTAATGCTTCACCGGCTAGTGTACCTCACTTGTTGGTTGTTAGAACATCCAATGATATTGATAATCGTATCTTACCCATTTGGGGTTTTAGTGATTCCTTTCATTCCATGAAAGTCCTTGGGTTTGTAGGATAGAAAGGTTCCATAGGAACATACTTTCTCGTACGTATGAGTACGGGGTTTACTAGTCACCATTTGTTGTCGTTTCGATACTCCGGATGGTCTCAATGATTTGTGTACTAAGGGTAGCAAGCTCATCTATCATTCCTCGTATGACGAGTGGATCTGTAACATTCGTCAAAATTTCAGGTCATACTTTTGATTTATTATATTATTAATATCGAATATACAGATACATAAATTAAATTCGTATGAACCTACATATATTCTTGAGTTACAAGCATTATATGATATCATTATATGAACACATTGTGAGTTGTCCTCTCGAATAAATTAATTCAAGACAAATATATATACATATATATATGTAAATACTCGCAAACTTCAAACATGTATAAACTTTTTATGTGTACCCGCACGATGAAATATATAATCACTTAAGGCTTATTTGTAGTCTCTTTAAATTAGTTCCATGACTTTCTACACCTACATGTTATATATATTCGATGGATACCACATACACATATAACTATTGTCATATCCGCATGAACTAACTTTAACCGCCTTATTATTACAATATCTCAATTATTTAGGGCAAGAGACAACACCTAGTTTAATATCTTTTATTAATCTAATACATAACTCAATTCCAATTATTCATTTTTAATTCTTACTTCGTGAGTGAAATAAGGAACTCCTGTTCCATCAAAATACCACATGAATATATTAATATCATCATTCACATCATACATCCATAAGATTTCTTTCTTCTTTTCACAAGATGTACGATTCAAGGGGGGCCCCCATTTGCATGACACCAATATATTATCCAACAATTCATACTTCTATCCATTTAATTCTTATTCTTTTCTATGTTTACGGTAGTAAGGGTGTTGGGGGTCATTAACCCCAATACCCATTTACTTATCAAAACTGGCTAATAGAATTCTGTCACCTCAAAACTACTCATTTACTCAGATTTCATTGAAAACACTCTACTCATTTACTCATTTACTCACCAACTTTTTTTTTATAAATAAACATTTAATTTAAAAAAAAAAGACAATTTCATTAAAATAAAAATTAACATAATACAATTAAAAATAAAAAACCTACAAAATAAATAAAAGCTAGATAATAAAATTTAAAAATCTAAAAGGTGCATTGCCATCCATACTTTGCGGCAATTTCACATTGAGGAGGTGGTTGGGTTTGTTGGGGAGCGGCTTGGGTTCGTTCGGGTCGCGGTTGAGATTGAACTTTTGGCCTAAATTTTCTAGGTTTTATTGATTTTTTGGATGGCCCTTCCATTTTTTATAGAGTGTAAAATTATATAGATGAGATGAAAGATATATAGATGATAGGTAAAAATATATGTGTGTGGAATATGAGTATATATAGGTAAAAAATTAGTATTTTTTTTAAAGCACCCAACCCACCCCCACCCCCACCCCCACCAACGGCTAGTAGCCCCAACCACCGAGTAAATATACTCATTCCAAGTACTCGGGTACCCCTACTCGGCCCAACTCGATTTGTTAGGGGCGGTGTACCCCATTTACCCGGAAGCCATTTTCCTACTCGATCAATCGAGTAGACCGCCCCTAACACCCTTACTACCATAAACATAGAAAAGAACAAGAATTTAGCTAGTGAAAATATACCATAGACTTTAGCTAGTGAAATATATATATATATATATATATATATATCATTTTTCCTCCATTTCTCACGGCTACAAAGAGGACCCACCTCTTACACTTTAAACCATAAAACTTTAATCAACAAAACCATACTCCCTCTCTTTTCTTCCTGTTACGGCTGCACAAGAGGTTCTCATACCCACAACTAAATGTCTTGTCCAAACTAACAAACCATACTATAATCCATTCCTATTCTACTTCTTGTTCACGACAGAGAAGACACCCCCTTCTTATACTCTCCTCTTTCTAAACTCAAATATACCATGCCATTCTTCCTTATCAAAAGATAAAACCCATAACCCAACTCTCCTATAAATAGCCTTTGTTTGTAAACCAATCCACACACAAAATTCACCATCAACAAACTAATTCAACCTGGAGCTTCTTTGTCCCTGTGTTGATCTTAAGTTCTTCATCCAACCTCAAGACAAGTTCAAGCTTCAAGTTCCCATCTTTGTTCCTTCTCTTAAGTGAGTATGATCATCTTCTCTAAACTCATTTTCCATAACTTTAGAATCACATGCTAAAAAGTCATTCATATAAGTAACAATTTTCGTGATATATATATGTATATATATACAATATGTTTTGGACTTTGAGATGGCCTAGACACATGATCCTTTCACATATACATCAAATACATGTTTTTAGTTTTATAAATTTATAAAAACCAAACTTTAATTCAAGACTCATAGACTCCAACATTTTAATATATGTTTATATGTATGATCATTTTGAAAATTGAACACATATAGACTCATGATCTTTCCATTTTAGAACCATATTCATATTTATAGTCTTATTATAAATCAAGCTTTGACCTCAAGACTTTTGAAATTAAAATATTTAAAACAATGGTTAGATTAGGTTAACTTTTATAATTACTAGGACCATAAATATATTATGTCATAGTTATAAATTCATGTACATATGTCGAAGTAAGTTTTATTAAATTAAAAGATTGTTTTTATCTAAATACTTAGTATGTAGTACACACAAAGTTTAATAAATGCCTAAAAATACATTAGCTTATTTTTATGTATATAACAAGTGTATGATTTGTCATTAGTAATAAAAGTCATAATCCCTAAAATGAACTAAGGAATAAATGTTTAGATAGTTTTATGTCAATATAGTCATGACCACATTGAAATACAATATACATTTATAAAATAGTCAAAAAAGGATAAATATATTATCTCTTTAGACATATAAAGGTGTACATATTCTTTTTACTACAAATATATATATATATATATATATATATATATATATATATATATATATATATATATATATATAAAAGTACTATTAATACTATCTTTTACTAAAATAACTATAAAGTTATACTTATATTAAAACCGTTTACAAATAGTAAGACATCCAATATATATATATATATATATATATATATAATACCCACTTCTTTAAAAACTGACCATTAGGCATATTTTACAAAATTACATGTATAAATGATGTTCAAATCAAAATATCTAAAAACTTATCTTTTTACACGAAAGGATCATTAGGCTAAATTAGTTCATAAATATTGTCGAACTTTGCAAAAATATTATTATAAACGGATATATATATATATATATTTATTTATAAAAAAGTTGAGGACTTTGTAAACTAAAGGATACACCCAACATTCACAACAAACTAAATTCATAAGACCTCATTAGCATCCTCATAGTTTTTAGGATACGTTTAGGTCAACCACAAACTTACTCGGAGAAATTACCACTCACCATCATCGAAAGGTGAGATCTCGTAGCCCCTTTTATATTTTCTTGATTTGGGGGAAAACATGCACATTTATACAAACTCGTTTTCATATATATGTGCCACCCGAAATGTTAATTGTATGAGTTTCACTATCACATTAAAACCCCGTTACACACAACTATTTAACTCATTGATCGAGCCTTGGTTTAATATAGGTAGTACTATCAGGATTGACAATCCCCATTCTCTAGTTTGTTGAACGCGTAAATCAACAGGCAACTATATTGGATGATTATTACCGAAACAAACAATATGCCTCGTGATAGGGCATGGATACTCATTGGGGAAAACTCAGTCAACATGTTTAGTTGTTGTGGGCTCAAAAATTGCATTACATTTCCTCTCGCACATATTTCAAACTTATATATTTATATATATGATTTTATGAACTTATTGTTTACTCGAGTCTTAAACCTACGAACTCATCAACTTTTTAGTTGACACTTTTTAGCATGTTTTTCAGGTAACAAATGATAAGTATCAAGACACGCACAAATAGGAGCTTATTGAAGATTTGTTTTTTGTAATAGGCCATAGTTAATTAGCGTATTTATGTATGGAATTAAAAACTTGTAACCCTAAAATGAAACTCCTTGTGCTCTTTTGATTATGAATGAATGTACTAGTATTTTATTTTATTACCATGTGATAGCTCGACATACCACATTTTGTCACCCTTTCGTGTTTCCTCTTTAGCGGGGGTGTGACAGATTGGTATCAGACCCATGGTTATATGGAATTAGGTGGCCTTAGCTAACCTAGACTATAACTTTAGGAAATCACTATTATAGGAGTAAGTCATAGATATTACAAGTCATACTTACACTTATTATTATTTATTTCAGCAAGATGTCGAGCTATTCAACAGGATCAAAGAGTTACTACTCAGTCACTTCTGACGATGAGGAGCCAACCGAAGTAACTAGCGAGAATCACTTGGACGGTAGCATAGCCGAACTTCCTAGCAACGGGAGGAAATCCCCATTCTATGTGCCCGGTGGACCGAGCTATAGTGTTGTAGTCGATGACACCGACTCTGCACCACCCGTGTCACCACACCTAGCGAGGTCTGCACTCCCGACACAACCTATGCCACCACCGCCACGAAAAGGAGCACGTACCCGGTTGACAGCCCCCGAAAGACTACCGGTTTACCCAAGACTGTTACGCTTTGTACCCAGGAGCCTGAGATGCAAACACCTACACAGGGGGTAGAAGAACCAAACTACGGTGCACGCGAGTCTTGGATGATTGAGATGTTTCAAATGAAAGCCGACATCGAGGATGATCAGATCAGGATAATCAAAAGATTGCAGGCGTCAGAGAGGCATAAGAGGGAACAACTAGCCACCAACGAGATGTTCGCCAGGGAGATTGGCTCGGTCAAGGAGGACTTAGTGATTACTCGCGAGGAGGGGATGGCAACTCGTGATGCTACTCTGAAGGATCGGTAAATACAAGATGGTTCTATTCTAGTTGAGATTGGCGGAAACAATCACAACTAAACAATGTAAACAAGTAAACACAAGAAGTACTGATAAATGCAATTTGTATTAAGCTTCAATGGTTACAAGATTACAGAGAAAACTCTAAGAAAAGCACTCTTATACAATGACTCTAAGTACTACTTATATAGTAACTTAGAATCAAGACAGACCCTTGATTCTAAGGATCAGATCTAACACAAGCCGTTGATCTTGTATTGAAGCTATTCTACATGAAACGACAATAACAACTATACTAGTTAACTTTACTCAAAAGTCTTTTTAGGCATCATTGCTTGCATGCTTGGAGAAGAGCGTTGTGGTTCTTTATTGTCTGCACCAGTGACATTCTTTCTGGGTAGAGTGTGTCAGTGTTGCAGCAGAAAGTTGTCAGTGGTAATGGTTGCTTTATCGAAGCCAGTCAGCTGCAACGTTTGATCTTCAGTGGAAATGGCTATCAGCTGCAAAGTTGGAGATCAGCAGCAAGACACAACTGTCCACAGCTGCTGATGATATGCCTATCAGCAACAACTTTGGTCTTTGATGTGTTAGTATTTACATATCTTTTTGGCACAAAACTTCGCTCATTTAATGATCAATTCTTGGTTATATTCAATGTTTAGACACTTATTTGCTTCATTTCCTGTTTTGTAGGTTTTTGTGAAGCTTGGTGAACAAACAAGAAGATTCCAGGATAAAAAGTGAAGTTTTAGGGTTTCTGTGATGGAGGCACGGTCGTGCCCCTATTTGGCACGGTCGTGCCAAGTTCTCAAACCCTAGGCACGGTCCCGCCCACATCTTGCACGACCGCGCCAAGCCAAAATCCAAGGCACATCCGTGCCTTGGCCCTCCACGGTCGCGTGTCGCCTCGTGAGTCTGAACAGCCGTACGTCCTCGATCAGTGGTACCCAATGGAAGCTACGGATCGGTCAAACCTCTGTCACACGGTCGTTCCAAGACCTAGACACGACCGCGCCTTTGTACCAGGCATGGTCGTGCCCTCTCTCCTGGCACGGTCATGCCCTCTCTCCTGGCATGGTCGTGCTTCCCCTTTTCTATTTAAACAGAACGTGAATTCTCATTCATTTATTCAGCAAACCAGGAGAAAAACCTACTGTTCCAGCTCGTGTTTTCTTTGTTCCAGCCATATTTCAAACTTCTTGGAGAGGATACAACATCAAGAGGATCACCATACATCAACAACAACATCTAGGCTTGGAGGAGTGGTTTGATTCTTGTTTTCATATCATGTTTCTCACTATTTTTCCCTTCTTATTTGTAATTTTGGTGCTCATGATGAGCTAAAACTCTTGTTCACTTTGGTTTAGATGAAGTTTAGATACATTTGACAACATTCATGGATTATTGGCAATTATTGTGTTAATGTTATGACAACGTATGATTATTCTTTGATGAAATTATGTATTCAAGTATTTTGAGTTGTTTACAAGACTTGTATTTGTGTATGCCATTTTATGTTAGAAAACTTATGGTTTATGCTTATATTCATGGATTGGTGTATGTATTTGTACTAGTTTATGGCATTTGACTAGGAATGGTGAATGAAGTCTGTTTATGAATCATTATATTTGTATGTGTAACCTTATGCTTATGTTTGGAAAGACAAAGTGTTTGTTATGATGTGTCATATGTAGTATTATGTTTATCTAGGAATTGTTGACACATCCTCCTAATTTATATAACCTTTATATGAACATTGTATGTTGAAGAAATGCATATTGTTGTCTAATTTAATCAACTTGAGGTGGATAGTGTGTTGTTCATATTATCTTTCCAACTAGTTGTTGGATTAGTGTACCTTAATCGGAAGCTAGTTCAATCTTTATAAACATTGACATGATTATTAAACACGTGAGCCTCATTGTATGGCTTTAGGTGGTTGGTTTGTGTAATTCATGCTAGCTTTCCGAATGGTCATTTGATTAGATATCTTTGACGAGAATTTAGTCAATTTATGTATCGTGTATTTGCCATGTTTCTATGAGTGTATTGAATGTATTCTAGATGGATTCGACACCGAAGTGATATTTTCTCCTTGATTGTTTGATTTGTGATTTTAGCTTAGTTTATATATTTGCATGATAGTTAATTAAAACAAACTCTTCAAAACATCTTTTACCCTTACTTGATTGAATCTTAGTTCCGGTTAATTATTGCATTCCACCGTGTCCACGGATTGATATCCGATTCTTACCTTTACTATATTGCTATCCGACAGGTACACTGCCCGATGTGTGTGTGATTAGTCTTTGATGAAAACCCTTTTTAAAACTCATATTGTGTGAAAAATACTTATAAAAATATATATATAGTTTACACGCATCAGTCTTCAGCAGATAAGGCTTATCTGCAGCAGATTTATTCTTCAGCATAAGAACAAGTATCCGCTGCAGATAAGCTTATCCGCAGCAGCTTGTTGGTCAGCAGCAAACTATGAGGTAAGCAACATTTGTACTTAGAAAGTTTTGTAGCCATCAGTCTTTATTTCTACAAACTCCCCTAGACTGATGCTACCAAAACTCTATTACTTCTTTTGCTACTGAAGCTTTTCCATGTTGCTGACTATTCTTGCAACCTCATATCCTCTCTGGTCCTTGCTGGGATTGTTAAGAAGAAGCTCAGATAGAGTCTTGATGTCTTTGATTGCCATTTTGAAGATGGCCTTGCTTGAACACCTCATCTTCTGTACTTTAACATCTGTCAATGTGAACTCATCCTTTTCAGCATTGTAGGACCAACTGAAGAATGGAGAGTGGGATTGGAGAGGTTTGGCATCAATAATTTCATCTTTGCTGGGGTTAAAGTGATGTTTTATCACCAGCAACAGATGTCTCCCACCTTCATTCTCAGGCTCATTAGCTTCACCCAACTCCATCATTCTTCTTAGATCAGAATCTGGAAGCTGCAATACCTCATCAACAGTTGTATAGATTGATCTTCTTTCTTCTGTTCTTCCCCTGAAGACTTCAAACCGTTGATCTTGAGTGCTGTAGAACCAGTTGACGATTTCTCTTGAGTCTTCAGGTTTGGTAGTAGGTTTGCTTTTCTTCTTGGGAGGATGTTGATGAGTAGGAGCTGGGTGGGAGGATTTGGACTTTGTGGGTGGAGAGGAGAGAGGTCTTGGATGGAGAAAGGAAGGTTGTTGGATAGAGGAAGTGGTGGATGAGGGAGAAGGCTTGGGTTTCTTTGGTTTCCTTACTTCTTCTTGATTGATTACCCTCTTCTTTGAGCCTTCTTCCCCAGTCTTTCTTCCTCTTCCTTTTTGAATTTAAAGTAAAGGGCTTGCAGGTTCATGAAACTCATGGGACTCAGCCTTTTTCCACTTTCTCCTCTAGCCTTTAGGAAGTCAATCATGTCCTTCCTTTCTTCATGGGATCTTTTGTTGAAAGCAATGGTCTTCTTGGATTTCTGTTTGGCTTTTTTTTCTTCTTCTTCAGCCCTTTTCTTTTTTGCCAATAGACCTTGCTGACCCATGAAGGCTCTGTAGATTTCTTTATTGGATAACTTCTCAAGGTAGTCTGTATCCTCACCTTGAGAAACAAGAGCTTCTATCCACCTCCTCTCTCATATCTTTGGCTAGTTTAGAGTCAGTAATTCTAAACTTAGCCTCTTCTTTTCTTTTCTTCTCTCTTTCTTCTTCTTATTTATTTAGTTGTTCCTGCAGCTGAAGAGCTAGAGCTTCATCTTCTTGTATTTGGAAAGCTGCAGGAATCTTGACTTCTAGATCATCCAGCTGCTTAGCATACAGCTGGATCTCTTGTTCTCTAAGGAGAATGACTGTTTTTCTGTCTTGAGCTTTTCGTAATTCAGCCATCTCCTCTTCTTCTCTTCTTCTTCTTCTTTCCTCCTTTTCCTTCACTATCCTTTCTTCATCTTATTTTGTCATAAGTCCATTCCCCTTGTCTTTGCTGGATGCCTCTGCTTCAGCTTCATGGACCACAACGGCAGATGTAGGAGATGCTGTTAGGATCTCAGCTTCAGCTTCATTGGCAGTTTGGGGAATGGACAAGGGAAGGACACTTTCTTCATCTTCTTCGCATTCAAGACCTGTTACTTCTTTCCACCCTTCCTTCACCTTTTCCTCTTCTCTTCTTTTGGATTCTTCTTCTGTGTTCAGTCTGACTGTAGGTGAGGAAAGGAAGGATAGGTCTGAGTCGGAGTCAGAGTCATCCATTGCAAGTAGACCTTCCTTTTCAAGCTGAGCTTTGATGGTTTTTATCACTGCTTGACTCTCTAAGGAATTAACGTTGCAGATGTGTGTTCTGAGCTCGAAGACCTTGTGCAGGAAGTCTGAATTTAAGAGTAGGATCTCATTGATGTTGATTGAGAGAGATGATCCATCACTCAGGAAGAATGTGAAGTTAGAAGACCCAGTGCTTGACCATCCTAGCACTTCCACATCTCTGACCACTTTGTTGTACAAAGATCTTCTCCAGCAGACAACTTCTTCTTCTGTTAAAGTGCTGCTCCTGATTAAGTCAAGTCTTATAGGAGCCAATCTTTGTTTTGCTGTTGTTGAAGATTCTACACTGTCTTTAGGATAGTCCACCCTGTTTGCTTCTTCTAATAGTGTTTCAAACTAGGGCAGATTTTCCTCCATTAGGTCTTGGAACCTGCTGATTGCAAGTTCTGCTGAGAGATCTGTAGAGGTGTTGATGCAGTTGGATAGGTACAGTTCAAGCACTTAGAGTGGATTTAATGCATTCCAGTTCAGCTCTTCTACTCCGCTGAACTCTTTCCCAATCCAGAATCTCTCAGTTGAATCCCCAAGCTAGTATGGAGTCAAATTCTAGCTTATTTGCAGACAGTGTGAATTGGGAGGCAGTGGTTTGTTTTATTATTGTTGCTGCTTCAGGAACTATGCTGACTGATGGAGGTGTATCTTCATTTTGACTTTCATCCTTTAACACCTCATCAACAGCTCTGACAACCAACTTCCATTCCTCAGTGATTTCTTCCTCTTCATCTACTGAGTCTGGCAAGTCATGAACTTGAACAAAGGCATGCTTGAATAATGAACTTTGAAATGCGGCCTGCTCTTGTATCCATTCTTCTAGGCTATCAGCATCATCTTCTACTACAACTATCTCCCCCTTTTTGGTTGCATTAGTGTAAAGGGTTGCATCTGTTTGAGTTCCTACTGATACAAGGGAGGGAGTAGGCATAGTTGGGCATTGATGGGCTTCATGCATAGAGACTTGATGCCTTAGTTTGGACACTTCAGCCTCTAGCATAGCTACCCTGGCCGTCAATTCCATATTATGAAGTTTCAGACTGTCCTCATCCACAGTTGTGGAATCCTTGGAGCTAGATGGGGCCTTAGGCCTAGCCTCTGCATCCCCATCACCCTGGTTTTCTTGGCACTTGGGATTCATCTCAGTGAAGAGTATTTCAAAGGAAACATCCTCACTGTGAGTTGCCATGGTTAGGGTCTTAGTTATGTTGTCACTGTCCTCCTAGGCAGTTGATGTACCAGGAGTAGTGACAGCCCTTTCCACATTCACTCTATCAGTACCACCAGGGTGAACCTTTTTGGGTGATGAACTTGGGTTAGGTCCACCAGCAACCAAGTCAATCAATACCTCCAAGATAGTGGTTGTTGGAGAAGGTATATCATCTTGACAAGGAGTCTCTGCACTTAAGTTCAGAGAAGAGAAATAAAGGTATGGCTCAGCAGGTTGTTCTATGGATCCAGGATGTGATCCTAATCCTAATAGAGAAACTTCCAAGGAGGTCTCTCTAATGTTTTGGCTATCCCTTTTGATATTCTCATCAGAATGTTGGGATTCTGAATGAGGGCTTTGAGGTTAGGATTGGGCCTTTGAGACAAGAAGAGAAGGAGTCTTCTTGCTCCTTTTTCTAGTGTATGTTGTTGCAACTGAGGCCTTTGTTCCAGTTGAACGATAACATCAAAAACAGATGTAAGTAATTTTTGTGCCTGTGCATCCTTAGTAGTATGCACAGGGGTTCGAGCAATGGAAGCAGTTTGTTGTTCAGGATTTGAAGTGGAGGGTGTGGGATCAGTATCAGTTGGGATTGTTGAACTGTCACCCTGGGTACTTTGTATGCTCATCATTGTAGATAACAATGGAACATTGACCCCTGAGAAATTTTTGGAAACAGTTCTCATACTTTGAAAAATGTTGCTTTTATGACCCAACATAAAATAGATTTTTGCAGGTTTTGAAAGCTCTTTTAATTCATTGTTAAAAACCTCCTGCAAGAACCTTGGGTACATATAAAATTGCTGCTTTGCACCCCTTGAAGGTTGTATCTTAAACCTTCAAAGATGAGATGTGCAAAGTTGAATCCTTGGCCAGTAACCATACCGTGAACAGCAGAGGCATGTGCAGAGCTCACTTGATGCCATCCACTTCTCTTCTGAGATATGCATTGTAGAAGAGTGTGGCATAGATACTTCCATGGGGGTCCCATAAGTGCCTTCTCTATTGTATACTCATTCTGATTTCCAGTGTACCCTATGGATACAAAGGTCCTCATGGAGACTTCTTTTGAGTACGAAATGGCGCCCCCCTCATCTTGAATCTTGAGGTGTTTGCGGAGAGTGGCTTCAGAGATGGTGATGTCCTTGCCATCTACCTTGGCTTTAATTTGGGGTATCCCCTGTTCGGTAGAGTAGATGGCAGATTTCCAAAAATCCTCCATGTGAGGAATGTAAATGGGTGGGTTGACAGTGAGTGCATGGTATATTTTTGATCGACAGAGAAAGTCGATCATGTCATCAAACCCGTCGGACTTCTTCCTTTTTATTAAGTATGTTGTGAGGTTGTCATATGGAGAGAACTTATCATCTGGATGGTTTATGTCTACCTCTGCCATTGTTTGGTTTGGAGGGAAAGAGGAAGGTTTTGAAGGGTGGTTAGGAATGGAAGGCTTTGAATGTTGTGGGGTCTTGAGAGAAAGTGATGGGAGTTAGGGCGAAATTGAATGTGAAGGGGTGGTGAGAAAATTTGATTTGTTCTTATAATGGAAGAGGATGGAAAAGCAAAATGACTTATTTTTACCCACTATAGCAGTCATGGTAAAGACTGAAAGGAATTTTTACAGCGGGTAAAAGTTAATTTAGACTTATTTTTACCCATCAGCAACAAACTTGGTTACTGCAGATGGTTAAGCCTATCCGCTGCAAGCTTGGTTGCGGTGGATAGTTAAGTCTGTCAGCAGCAAACTCAATTGCTGCTGATGAATGCAATGATCTGCAGCAAGGATGTTGCTGCTGACAGCCTTAAAGCTATCCACAGGAAACTTGTTCCTGCGGATAACTTAAACAGTCAGTTGCAAAATCTTTGCTGCTAATGATTAAACCTGTCAGCAGCAAGAAAGACGAAATTGATGCTGACTTATAACTTTTATTTACAACAAGAGACAAACACATTTACAAACCAAAATGTTAGAGACAGATTTTAATCAAAGTTCATCAGCCAGGTGTTATTCTTGTGACCTGGCTGTCCCTGCACATGAGAGAGATCTAGTTAGTGGGAGGAGTCCAAGAGCTTGCATCCTTGTAAAAAAGGGTTCTCGGATTATCAGTATCAGCATGTGTGCATTCAACGGAACCAATGATGATTCTTTGAGGAATTTTGGCTTTCCAATGCTGAATTGGTGGTTTTCTAGCTCTCTTTGGTTTGTTAGCAGTAGATGTTGCTTTGGCTGCTGACAGATTTGCTTGATCAGCACCAGATTTTACTACTGAGGACTTTGGCTTATTAGCAGCAGATTTTGTTGCTGCTGATTGTTTTACTTGAGCAGCAACAGACTTGGTTGCTGCTGAAGGCTTGTCCTTTGGTTTCTTGTGCTGTACTTGATCAACAACATTTTTGCTGGTTGCTAATGGTTTAATAACAGATGTATGCCCATCCTTCTTTACCTTTTTACCAGATGGTTTCTCTGTAGAAGTTCTCATGCTGATGGGATTTTGTTTAGGAGGGGCTTGATGAAGGATCTGGTTAAAGGGATTAAATTCACAATTTGCAGCAAAGTGGTCTGATTCATCACAGATGATGCAAGATTGTTGAGGCTTTAGCAGCTGCTTCCTTGGTGGGGAAAGAGAGTTTCTGAAATGAGTTGCCTTGGCTTTAGAACTCCTTACCTTTCTGTTCTTGTTTGTCTTCTCAAAAGCATGTTGTTTGAGGTTTCTTTGCTGCTGAAGGTAGTAGAAGCAGGTGCTGGCAGTGTGGTTGTATTTGCCACAAACAAAGCATGATTTAGCCAGTTTATCCCTTGAAAGGTAAACATAGTCCTTTCTTTTGAACAAGTCTTTGAAGTTCCAGGGGTGAGCTTTGTTGTGCTCAAAGGTGGCTTCTTCCAATTTCTTTTAAACATATGGAACTCTTTCTCCAGGCGCATAACATATGTCAAACACCTTTCTTTGAGGCTTTGAGTTGGTGGAGGTTGAAGACTGTCCCTTTTCAACAGTTAGCTTTTTTCCTTCTAGAGGATAGCTGATTTTGATTTGGTTGAAAGGCATAGGAACCGGAACATCTGGTAAAGGGACAGGAGTACTTGTTTGAATGACTTCAAGAATAGGCGGTGCTGGTACTTTTACTGGTGTGAGGCCTCCTCAGTTTTAGTGGACTCTGAGCAAGTTGACTCAGACTCTGACGAGGTAGTGCATTCTTGCACCAATGGTTCATGCCTTGAAGGATCAAGATCTCGGTTGGCCTTTTCAAGATTTGAGAGATTGAAGCTTGGTTCATGGATGGCAACGTAGTCAGCAGGAGGTGCAATGGCTTGGTATTGTTCAGCATGATACCCCAGACCAGTTTTTACCTTGTCATGAATTTGAGCATCCAAAAGTATTGTAGCCTTTTGGATGCAAATTCATATTTGTCAACATGAACTTTCTGTTCTGCCAATTCTGCTCTGGTAGCTTTTAATCTAGCAAGTAGATCTGAGTTTCAAGATTGGTTTGTTCCTGTTTTAGTAATGAAATCTCTTTCTTTAGGCAGTTAATTTTTTCTTTATAACTGTTTTTGACTTTTGTGAATTCAAATTTCATTTGATTAAACTCTTCATTTTGATCTATAAGGTTTTGATTATGCTTTCTGTAGCCTAACACCTTATCAATACAAGCTTGGGAACAGAGATGTTCATATACCTGAGGCAGTATCTCAGTTGTGTTTGCCATAAGAGCTTGGTTGTTAGCAGGCAGAACTTCATACTGGAAGCTTCAGTCAAAGTCAAAAGTTCCAACAGCTGCACAAGCTACAGTTTGAGCTGGAGGAGTAGCTTGTTGCTGTTGTTGTCTTGGTTGGGCTTGGTGAGTTTGTCTTGATTGAGGAGCTGTTGGGTTTGCCCTAGGTGCCTTGCATTCTCTAGCAAAATGACCCAGTTGGTTACAGTTGTAACATCTTAATTTGCTTTTATCCAAGCCAACTCTGGTGTTGGAGTTGTTACTTGGAATGGGTCTTCCAGTTCTAGAGTAGAACCTTTTTGCTCTTATAGAGAGCATGGCATACGAGTGCTATATGTCCATTTCTTCTAAGTCATCTAGATGGAAGCATTCCAGATCCTCCTTGATAAAGGACATGTTGCTTGAGTTTTCAGAAACAAAAGCAGCAGAGGTTGAGGTTTGAGGAGGAGCTTCTAGGAGAAATGGTGATGTGTTTGTTTGAGAGGTTGGAGTTTGGGGATGAGTGACGATGGGAGGATAATAGTTGCTTAAACTAGGAGCTGAGTGGTCAGAGTGGAGGGCAGAAGAGGTGGTGGCGGATGTTGAGGCTGTTTGTTGCGTGAGCTTCTTTCTTTTGCATGAATCATCTCAAGCTCATAGGTTTTTAACATTCCGAAGAGCTCAGTCATCTGAAGAGTCTTCAGATTCTCAGTTCTTCTGATGGACATTGTGTAGAGTGTGACAATCCGGACTTTTTAGTCCAACTTCGTTAACTATTCCAGTTAAATACTAACTTATTTGACTTATCTCAAACCCTAGGGACAAATTCTGTCAATAATCTAAACTCAGACTCCAAGGACTAGTTATGTAATATCCCTAATCTATTCTGTTGACCTTACAAAGTCAAAATCATATTCATGTTGACTTGTAATAGTCAAACTAACCATGTTCTAACTCCATCCAAACCAGAGGGACCAATTCTGACTATTTCTAAACACATGAACATGAAACAGAGGGACTAATTCTGTAATTAAGCAAATTTCGATTTCTGTTGACTTTCATAAGTCAAACAGAGTGTTCTTGAGCCTGAATCCATAAAATCGGTTGATTTATAACCGTCATTCACGATTAGTAACATTTAACGACACCATTAAAGTGTTAAAACACCATCATTGCATGAATTAATCAAGTTAATGGCCATCAAGTTTATAACTGTCGTCCCTGTCATCGACCATTATCAAATTGACCCAAATCCTCTGTTATTCGCACGAATTGGATACCAGCACATCTCAATCGAGCCTCAGAGAACCTGTATCACACCTCAATTCAATCGGAAATAGCAGTTAAGGTCACTAGAGCTAAAGCCGTTCACAGTCGGAGTCTGTTTAATCGAACACCATCAAATCGAGCATCATTCTGGTAATTACGTACCTCTTTAGCTTCGTTTTAATCTGTTAATCCTTAGCCCTATGCTAATTCGGCTCCATATCATCGAAATTAACAAGAACCCGATTCTAGGGTTCATATGAATGTTATGTAAACGAACCCCATCAATCTGATAATTAAAACTAAAATTGATCATGCCCACAGACTCGCCTCGACGTCTAGATCAAAAGCCCTATGTTATTTGAGGCTTACATGATCAAATTGATCATGATCGAGAATCTAGGGTTCATACGATTCGGGTTTAATAGAAACCTAACCTAAACACAATCTTAATCCAATTAATTGTTACGATTAGACTCGAAATCCTATACTCTTTGAAAGCCCTATACCAATTGAATCAAATAACATCGAAATCATTATAAACCGTAAACTAGGGTTCATGCATATTTCTGTTTAATCAAACTCTTACCTACACCCGTTTGAAATGAAATTAAACTACATCATCAGTCTCGCAACACCTTAATTAGTAAAAGCCCTATGATTTAAACATATTTTATCATTTGAATTGTTCAAATCGATTCTGACTTTATAAACTAGGGTTTCGGGATTTCAATCGAATATTTAACCGATCTAAACTTGTTGGTTTTGCAATTAATTACACCTGTAGGGTCGCAATACCCCGATTATCAAAACCCCTATGCAATTGCTTCCAATCGTGGTCGAATTCGATGGCATTTGGACTGGTTTGGACCGAGTATCGTTAAGAGGGAAGAACACCCGACACCTTAGTGTTAAAACTAATCAGATCCAGATCCTAATGCGATGACCCTAGCGGGCGGGACTGGTTAAGTGTTTGTGCTTGTGTGGGAGAGACCCGGGTTCGAGTCTCTCCACACTGTTTTATTTTTTAAACATTTTTCTTGTATTATTTTAATATAAAAATCAAACCCTATAATATTATAATATTATATGGATGTGTTTTAGCCCGAAAAACAACCCGTATGCTCGGGTTTGAATTATTAACCCATTTTTATATTATTACCACTTTTAAAAATAATATGTTTATATTATATTCAAACTGTAACTTCGTATAAAATAATATGTTTATATTATTTTCAACCCATGACTAATCCTATTAAATAATATATATATATATATATATATATATTATTTTGTATCGTTTTATACCTCGTGCGACGTTTAAACTATTTAATAATATAATTAGTTATATTATTACTCGTAGATATATATTTATTTTTCTCAATTTTTGTGAATGACAAAACACCCGGTTATATTTATTATTATTTGTGTCATTCATCGCGTAAAGTAATTCCTAACTCTGTGGACACTTTCGTCCACTCTTGAATATTAGAGCGTTTCTTTATAACGTTTCTCATTCCGTGTCACTATCACAATTCCCATTTTTATCTCTAATTTATGTGTTTATAATTTTAGGGCATTCGTAAGTCGTTTGAGACTTACACACGTGGTTTCAACTTATCCTTTGTGTGATACTACCTACTACAACGCAACGCAGGTGAGTTTTCACTGCCCCTTTTTACTGTTTTAACTTGGGGGAGAAAACATGATTAAACGATTTTGAGATTTTGTAATTCATATGATATCAATGTTAAAGCTAAGCGTAACTCGTGAACACAGAAAGTCCTCAACTTATATCGGACCATTAATATGGATCTTAGCGAGGTAATATTTAGTAGTACTACTGGGTTTGACAAATCCCACCCGCGTTAGTCGCGTTAACTCGATTAGAGATCGAACGGGTGAAATGTTAGTTTACTCACACCGCCAGTGTTGATAGACCTGGCAGGAGGCAAATAAACAAACAGTCAGCTTCGGTTGCGAGCGCTTGAGTTAAACATGAACATAGGTTAGCTACCTATAGATACATACTGAATGAACATAAATCTGGTAAACGCTTATTTACATATATTGAAACCTGTGAACTCACCAACCTCGTGTTGACATATTTTCTTACATGTTTTCTCAGGTCGCTAAGATAAGACACGGGTGCATATTAGGGCATGCATGGGATTCAACTATTTTGATTATGACTTATTTATGCTTGTTTGGGTTATTTTGTATTGTACTTGGTTTGGTTGGACGTTTTGGACTTTTGGACTTTTGGACTTTTGTTTTGGGCGCATGTGTTTTGCGCATTTACTTTCTTTACGCTTTCGCATTGAAACTCTGATTATTATGATATTTTCATTTTGAGTCACATGTAGAGTCGTTCAAAGTAACTAATGTCTGAGATCTTGGTTCGTCACTTCCCAAACGGTAAAACTCCGTTTGTTGAAATTGGGGCTGTGACAGATTGGTATCAGAGCCATTGGTTATAGAGAACTAGGATTGCATACTATACTATAGCCTCACACATTAGTTACATGTCATTTCGATGTTTGGCACTTATATATATTGTTACAGGAACATGTCGTCAACTCCACCTCCATCACCTAAGGCACCAGGACATAAGGCACCTATCCTATCATCCCAGGAGCCCAAAAGGCGTCGGACTAGTTCTAGTGACCATTCAGTTGACCAAGGTGAACCGAGTAGCGCGCGAGCAATGGATTATACTCTCAATTGGAACGTATACCCGCAAATGATCCAAAGGTGGATCGAAATGGGAGATGTTCCATCAATCTACTTTGGTTCTGCATCCTCATCATCCCTACTACCTAGCTTGCCATGCACTATGGAACAAGCTTTCGCAGCCTTCGTATCTTACATGTCGAAGGAATTGAGCATTGTGCAAGATGCTACCGAGGAGATACCTAACCTTCTAAAGAATGAGCCTCAAATAGAGGAGAATAAAGTAGGAATAGAACTCTTGACTACCGAACTAGCTGCAACGGACCATGTCCATAACCTTTTAGTGGATCGTGTGGCACATCTGGAGACGAGGGCTGACACTATGGACGATGATATGGAAGGTGTTCTGGAGAGATTGGATGCTATGGAAGCTCAGCTACATGTAGCAAACCACACTGCTGAAGATATTCAAGAGAGGGTGACTCACTTGGAAGCCCAACTACAAGCAGCCCTGTTTCCTGAGGAGATTCCACTTTCTGATGGCGAGGAGGAGCCATTTGAGGAAGAGCCCTTGGAGGAGGAGCCACCCGAGGAGGAACCGGTGGAGATGGACGATGCACAATCGTATGTTTCTTCCGATGACGAAGATGTTTGTTGATCTTCCTATTCTATCTTCCTTTTCATGCCTGTTTTTACTTTTGTTATTTCTCTTTTCAAACCTAGATGGGTAAGGTTGTTCCCATTCAATAAAAGCATGAGAAGTTTAATGTTTGAGTTATTTATTTTATAGCCTTACAATTTATTTAATTTTTAAAATATTAGATGTTACATCTTCTTACTCGTACCTGAATAATGTTTAATATGCGATATATTTCTCATTGTTTTTCATTTGTGATTGTGAAGAATCATGTCAGGGAGAGGACGCGGAGGTCGTGCTGGTGGTCGAGGTACCATTAACATGACGACAGCGGAGCTAGCGGCACTAATAAATGATAGTGTGGCGGAGGCTCTAGCAGCACAGAATGCTGTAGGTAAATGCTTTAGCTATTGACTAATGATGTCAATTAAACTCTCAAAAAGCCTGTCCTAAGATCTATAATCCCAATCCTATATTGTTTCTAACTCCAGGTCCACAAAACCCGCAACCATCCTGCACCTTCAAGGCATTCATGGATTGTAAGCCCCACACCTATAGTGGAGCTGAAGGAGCCGTTGGACTACTTCGTTGGTTTTAGAAGGTAGAACCAGTGATTGCCATGTGCAACTGCCCCGTGGCTAATCAGGTAAAGTTCGCCGCTGGAACTTTGGAGGGCCCGACTCTCAGATGGTGGAATGCCCAAGTCCAGATGTTGGGTCTGGCCATGGAAAATGGACTCCCGTGGGAGGAGTTTAAATCAATGATGAAGGAGGAATACTGTCCTCGCGATGAAATCCAGAAGTTAGAGGGAGAGTTCTGGAACCTAAAGATGGAGGGTTCTGAAATTGAACTCTACACCACACGTTCACATGAACTTGCTACTATATGCCCGCATATGGTTACCCCTGATTACAAGAGAATTGAGCTTTACATTGGAGGTCTAGTGCCTCAAATACAAAGCATGGTGACTTCATCCAACCCTACCACTATCCAGCAAACTATCCTACTTGCCCATAAGTTAACCGATCAGGCGGTGACTCAAGGGACTCTACCTCCGAGAGGTTCGGTCTCTAAACCCATCGACAGTCATAAACGCAAGTTTGAACACCACTCCAATAACCACTCCAACTCTCACTCCAAAGGACCCCAGCCCAACCAACCCTAGTTTAATCAACCGCAACAGCAGCATCGTAGGTTTGAGCCTACTAAGAACTTCAACCAGTCGACCTCTTCCGGTCAAAAACAGGGTGGTTATGCGGGAAAGTCTCCTAAATGTAACAAGTGCAACTTCCATCACTTCGGGTTTTGCAATCGTTGTCAACGGTGTGGCAAAATAGGTCATGCTGCAAAGGATTGCAGGGGTGAATTACAAGCCAAACAGCCTTTCCAATAGCCAGGATTTACAAAGGGTTGTTTTGAGTGTGGAAAGGAGGGACATATCCAGAAGAATTGTCCTCAATTGAAGAAAGGGGGTAATGGAAACCACAACCCTAACCAGAATAACAACAATGGGGGTAACAATGGAAATGGTGGAGGAAATGGTGCGAAGGGACGAGACTTCATGCTAGGATCTGGAGAAGCTCGTTACGATCATAATGTGGTCACCGGTAAGTTTCTCTTAAATAATTATTTTGCTTCTGTCCTTTTTGACACTGGTGCTGATAGAAGTTTTATATCTAAGAAACTTAGTGATATGATAAAAGGAACTCCAACTCTGTTAGAAGCAAAGTATATAATAGAGATAGCTGATGGCCAAATAATTGAAGCAACTAACATTCTTAAGGGATGTAAGCTTGAGCTAGCTGGACATATATTTGATATCGACCTTATGCCGGTCACACTTGGTAGTTTTGATGTAATTGTCGGCATGGATTGGCTATCTAAAAACCAAACTGAAATTATCTGTCATGAGAAGATTGTTCGTATTCCTCTCCCGAATGGAGAAATCCTTTCCGTTCAGGGCGAAGGAGTTGGTGCAGTCATGGGCATCATATCTTTTATGAAAGCACAAAAATGCCTTCGAAAGGGGCATACAGCTATTTTGGCTCTTGTTTCTGAGCAGCCATCAGAAGAGAAGAAGATTGATGATATTCCCATCGTTCGTGAATTTTTAGAAGTATTTCCCGAGGATCTACCTGGTCTGCCACCACACCATCAAGTTGAATTCCAAATCGATCTAGCACCCGGAGCGACACAGATTGCTCGGGCACCTTATAGGTTAGCACCTAGTGAATTACAAGAGTTGTCCACTCAATTGCAAGATTTGTTGGATAAAGGTTTCATCTGACCTAGTTCATCGCTGTGGGGAGCTCCGGTACTATTTGTCAAGAAGAAGGACGGGACTTTCCATATGTGTATTGACTACCGTGAGCTGAATAAAGTCACAATCAAGAATCGCTACCCTTTGCCTCACATAGATGACCTCTTTGATCAACTCAAAGGATCAAGTTTCTATTCCAAAATAGATCTTAGGTCCGGTTACCATCAGTTAAGAGTCCGAGAAGAGGATATCTCTAAGACTGCATTCAGGACAAGGTACGGCCATTACGAGTTTATGGTCATGCCTTTCGGATTAACCAACGCAGCTGCGGTATTCATGGACCTCATGAACCGTGTGTGTAAACCGTATCTTGACCAATTTGTCATCGTGTTGATCGACGACGTCCTCATTTATTCCAAGAACAAGGAAGAACATGAGGAACATCTACGCCTAATTTTGGAATTACTTAAGCAAGAGCAACTGTATGCTAAGTTTTCCAAGTGTGAATTCTGGATCCAGGAAGTTCAATTCTTAGGACATGTGGTTAACGATAAAGGAATACATGTCGACCTATCAAAGATAGAAGCCATCAAGAATTGGGCAGCACCGACTACTCCGAACGAGGTGCGGCAATTTCTGGGATTGGCTGGTTATTACCGTCGATTCATTGAAGGGTTTTCAAAGATTGCACAACCTCTCACTGCCTTGACTCAAAAGGGTAAAGCCTATAGTTGGGGCGATAACCAAGAGTCAACATTCCAACACCTCAAACAGAAACTTTGCAGCGCACATATTCTAGCTCTTCCGGAAGGAACCGATGATTTTGTGGTGTATTGTGATGCATCTATTCAGGGTCTGGGTTGTGTCTTAATGCAATGCAAAAAGGTGATCGCATACGCTTCGCGTCAACTAAAGGTTCACAAGAAAAACTACACCACTCATGACTTAGAGTTGGGAGCTGTAGTTTTCGCACTTAAGATATGGAGACATTACTTGTACGGTACCAAACGCACCATCTACACCGATCACAAGAGTCTTCAGCACATTTTCGAACAGAAAGAGTTGAACACGCGACAGCGTCATTTGGTCGAACTCTTGAATGATTATGACTGTGCGATCCGGTATCACCCGGGTAAAGCTAATGTTGTAGCTGATGCCCTAAGTCGAAAGGAAACGAAATCCAAACGAGTTCGAGCATTACAGCTTACTATTCACCCCGGATTACCTGACAAAATCCGTAGTGCTCAACTCGAAGCCCTGAAAGAGGAAAACCTACCGCTGGAAGGTACACACGGTATGGAAGCACAACTCGAGGTCAAATGTGACGGTATTCGCTACTTCGTCGAGCGAATATGGGTTCTAGTATTCGAAAACCTAAGGGAACTAGTCATGGATGAGGCTCATAAATCTCGTTACTCTATTCATCCAGGTTCCGACAAAATGTACCATGATCTAAAGATACTGTATTGGTGGCCAAAGATGAAGGCCGATATAGCTATCTATGTAAGCAAATGTCCGACATGCGCAAAGGTCAAAGTTGAATACCAAAAGCCTTCTGGTCTTCTCCATCAACCAGAAATTCCCATGTGGAAATGGGAACGAATATCTATAGAATTCATCACCAAATTACCACGAACTCATACTGGATGTGATACCATTTGGGTAATTGTTGATCGATTAACAAAGTCCGCTCACTTCCTAGCAATCAAGGAAACCGAAAAAATGGATAATCTTACTCGTACTTACTTGAAAGAAATAGTCTTTCGGCACGGGGTGCCAATCTCTATCATTTCGGATCGTGATGCACGATTCACTTCTCGTTTCTGGAAGTCGTTACATAAAGCTTTAGGCACGCGTCTAGATATGAGCACAACATACCATCCTCAAACGGATGGCCAAACAGAACGTACTATCCAAACTCTGGAGGACATGCTACGAGCTTGTGTGATCGATTTCGGTAACACTTGGGAGTCTCACCTACCGTTGGTGGAGCTCTCCTACAACAACATTTATCACACTAGCATCAAGGCAGCTCCATTTGAAGCACTTTATGGATGGAAATGTCGTTCTCCTATTTGTTGGGCCGAGGTTCGGGATAGTCAACTTACAGGTCCTGAACTCGTACTTGAAACTTCTGAGAAAATCATTCAAATTAGAAACCGTATGGCAGCGGCTCGTGATCGTCAAAAGAGCTATGCCGATAAGCGTCGTAAACCGTTAGAATTTCAAGTAGGGGATATGGTCTTGTTAAAAGTTTCACCTTGGAAGGGTGTCATTCGTTTTGGGAAACGAGGCAAACTGAATCCTCGTTATGTTGGACCATTCAAGATAATGAAGATAATCGGGCCAGTAGCGTATCAACTGGACTTACCTGAAGGACTTAGTGGTGTACACAACGTCTTTCACATCTCAAATTTGAAGAAATGTCTAACAGACGAATCACTCGCAGTTCCTCTTGCGGAACTACACATTGATGAACAGTTACGTTTCATCAAAGAACCCGTGAAAATTATGGATAGGGAAGTCAAAACGTTAAAGCACAGTAAAATCCCTATTGTCAGAGTTCGTTGGAACTCGAAGCGCGGACCGGAATTCACGTGGGAGTGCGAGGATCAGATGATGCGCAAATATCCTAATCTGTTCAAGCACTCCGCGTCAAATTCTTAAGGTACTATTTTAAATTTTCGGGACGAAAATTCTTTCAACTAGGGGATGATGTGATATCCCGGGAAAATTTTTCATTTTATTTTATTTAACTTTCCGGACGAAAATTATTTCAACTAGGGGATGATGTGACAATCCAGACTTTTTAGTCCAACTTCGTTAACTATTCCAGTTAAATCCTAACTTATTTGACTTATCTCAAACCCTAGGGACAAATTCTGTCAATAATCTAAACTCAGACTCCAAGGACTAGTTATGTAATATCCCTAATCTATTCTGTTGACCTTACAAAGTCAAAATCATTTTCCTGTTGACTTGTAATAGTCAAACTAACCATGTTTTAACTCCATCCAAACCAGAGGGACCAATTCTTACTATTTCTAAGCACATGAACATGAAACAGAGGGACTAATTCTGTAATTAAGCAAATTTCGATTTCTGTTGACTTTCATAAGTTAAACAGAGTGTTCTTGAGCCTGAATCCACGAAATCGGTTGATTTATAACCGTCATTCACGATTAGTAACATTTAACGACACCATTAAAGTGTTAAAACACCATCATTGCACGAATTAATCAAATTAATGGCCATCAAGTTTATAATCGTCGTCCCTATCATCGACCATTATCAAATTGACCCAAATCCTCTGTTATTCGCACGAATTGGATACCTGCGCATCTCAATCGAGCCTCAGAGAACCTGTATCACACCTCAATTCAATCAGAAATAGCAGTTAGGGTCACTAGAGCTAAAGCCGTTCACAGTCGGAGTCTGTTTAATCGAACACCATCAAATCGAGAATCATTCTGGTAATTACGTACCTCTTTAGCTTTGTTTTAATCTGTTAATCATTAGCCCTATGCTAATTCGGCTCCATATCATCGAAATTAACAAGAACCCGATTCTAGGGTTCATATGAATGTTATGTAAACGAACCCCATCAATCCGATAATTAAAACTAAAATTGATCATGCCCACAAACTCGCCTCGACGTCTAGATCAAAAGCCCAATGTTTTTTGAGGCTTACATGATCGAATTGATCATGATCGAGAATCTAGGGTTCATACGATTCGGGTTTAATAGAAACCTAACCTAAACACAATCTTAATCCAATTAATTGTTACGATTAGACTCGAAATCCTATACTCTTTGAAAGCCCTATACCAATTGAATCAAATAACATCGAAATCATTATAAACCGTAAACTAGGGTTCATGCATATTTCTGTTTAATCAAACTCTTACCTACACCCGTTTGAAATGAAATTAAACTACATCATCAGTCTCGCAACACCTTAATTAGTAAAAGCCCTATGATTTAAACATATTTTATCATTTGAATTGTTCAAATCGATTCTGACTTTATAAACTAGGGTTTCGGGATTTCAATCGAATATTTAACCGATCTAAACTTGTTGGTTTTGCAATTAATTACACCTGTAGGGTCGCAATACCCCGATTATCAAAACCCCTATGCAATTGCTTCCAATCGTGGTCGAATTCGATGGCATTTGGACTGGTTTGGACCGAGTATCGTTAAGAGGGAAGAACACCCGACACCTTAGTGTTAAAACTAATCAGATCCAGATCCTAATGCGATGACCCTAGCGGGCGGGACTGGTTAAGTGTTTGTGCTTGTGTGGGAGAGACCCGGGTTCGAGTCTCTCCACACTGTTTTATTTTTTAAACATTTTTCTTGTATTATTTTAATATAAAAATCAAACCCTATAATATTATAATATTATATGGATGTGTTTTAGCCCGAAAAACAACCCGTATGCTCGGGTTTGAATTATTAACCCATTTTTATATTATTACCACTTTTAAAAATAATATGTTTATATTATATTCAAACTGTAACTTCGTATAAAATAATATGTTTATATTATTTTCAATCCGTGACTAATCCTATTAAATAATATATATATATATATATATATATATATATATATTATTTTGTATCGTTTTATACCTCGTGCGACGTTTAAACTATTTAATAATATAATTAGTTATATTATTTACTCGTAGATATATATTTATTTTTCTCAATTTTTGTGAATGACAAGACACCCGGTTATATTTATTATTATTTGTGTTATTCGTCGCGTAAAGTAATTCCTAACTCCGTGGACACTTTCGTCACTCTTGAATATTAGAGCGTTTCTTTATAACGTTTCTCATTCCGTGTCACTATCACAATTCCCATTTTTATCTCTAATTTATGTGTTTATAATTTTAGGGCATTCGTAAGTCGTTTGAGACTTACACACGTGGTTCCAACTTATCCTTTGTGTGATACTACCTACAACGCAACGCATGTGAGTTTTCACGGCCCCTTTTTACTGTTTTAACTTGGGGGAGAAAACATGATTAAACGATTTTGAGATTTTGTAATTCATATGATATCAATGTTAAAGCTAAGCGTAACACGCTATCACAGAAAGTCCTCAACTTATATCGGACCGTTAATATGGATCTTAGCGAGGTAATATTTAGTAGTACTACTGGGTTTGACAAATCCCACCCGCGTTAGTCGCGCTAACTCGATTAGAGATCGAACGGGTGAAATGTTAGCTTACTCACACCGCGAGTCTTGATAGACCTGGCAGGAGGAAAATAAACAAACAGTCAGCTTCGGTTGCGAGCGCTTGAGTTAAACATGAACATAGGTTAGCTACCTATAGATACATACTGAATGAACATAAATCTGGTAAACGCTTATTTACATATATTGAAACCTGTGAACTCACCAACCTCGTGTTGACATATTTTCTTACATGTTTTCTCAGGTCGCTAAGATAAGACACATGTGCACATTAGGGCATGCATGGGATTTAACTATTTTGATTATGACTTATTTATGCTTGTTTGGGTTATTTTGTATTGTACTTGGTTTGGTTGGACGTTTTGGACTTTTGTTTTGGGCGCATGTGTTTTGCGCATTTACTTTCTTTACGCTTTCGCATTGAAACTCTGATTATTATGATATTTTCATTTTGAGTCCCATGTAGAGTCGTTCAAAGTAACTAATGTTTGAGATCCTGGTTCGTCACTTCCCAAACGGTAAAACTCCGTTAGTTGAAATTAGGGGTGTGACATAGAGTGTCCAGCAACTCGGTAGAGACCTGATGACCTTCTTGAGAATATCTTCATTCTCCGGCTTCACCTTTGAGCACCGTAGCTCACCTACAAGATAGGTATATCTGTTATATAAAACAGTTAAAAACTCACCTTCCTTCCAGACGAAGTTTTCATATTGCTTCTTCAGGATGTCTCTTCTATTTTCTTTGACTTCTTCTGAACCAACAAACATCTTCTCAAGAGCCTCCCATAGCTCCTTTGCAGTTTTATAACCTCTGAAGTTATGAAAAACTTCATTTGGTAAGCACATCTGTATGGCTCCCAAGGCATTGAAATCTACCTCAATTTTCTTGATGTCTTCATCAGAGTACTTGGAGGATTCTTTAGGAACCAGTGTACCTCCGGAATCAGCTGAGGCCACCATGGGTATGTATGGTCCATTTTTAATGGATTTCCACATCCCATATTCTTGATAGCAGAAGAATCTTTCCATTATGTTCTTCCACATATCATAGTCTTCTCCAGACACCAGTCTTGGTAGTCTGGAGATGCTTCCAATATCTTCAAATCCATTGTTTTGTGCCATTTTGTTTTGATTTGTGATAATGAGAGACTTTAGCAAAGAGATAGTTTAGAATAGAATCGGGGAATGATTAAACAAGTGTGAGTTTGTTTAATCTGTGAGCCAAAGCTCTGATACCACTTGAAAGATCGGTAAATACAAGATGGTTCTATTCTAGTTGAGATTGGCGGAAACAATCACAACTAAGAAATGTAAACAAGTAAACACAAGAAGTACTGATAAATGCAATTTGTATTAAGCTTCAATGGTTACAAGATTACAGAGAAAACTCTAAGAAAAGCACTCTTATACAATGACTCTAAGTACTACTTATATAGTAACTTACAATAAAGACAGACCCTTGATTCTAAGGATCAGATCTAACACAAGCCGTTGATCTTGTATTGAAGATATTCTACATGAAACGACAATAACAACTATACTAGTTAACTTTACTCAAACGTCTTCTTAGGAATCATTGCTTGCATGCTTGGAGAAGAGCGTTGTGGTTCATTATTTTCTGCACCAGTGACATTCTTTCTGCATGGAGTGTGTCAGTGTTGCAGCAGAAAGTTGTCAGTGGTAATGGTTGCTTTATCGAAGCCAGTCAGCTGCAACGTTTGATCTTTAGTGGAATTGGCTATCAGCTGCAAAGTTAGAGATCAGCAGCAAGACACAACTGTCCACAGCTGCTTATGATATGCCTATCAGCAGCAACTTTGGTCTTCAGCAGATAAGGCTTATCCGCATCAGATTTATTCTTCAGCAGAAGAACAAGTATCCGCTGTAGATAAGCTTATCCGCAGCAGCTTATTGGTCAGCAGCAAAGTCTGAGGTAAGCAGCATTTGTACTTAGAAAGTTTTGTAGCCATCAGTCTTTATTTATACATACTCGCATAGCCTCCACATGCGGCACTATGACACCATTAGTTCTCATTTGGGCCTTCCTCACATCTCTCATCATCTATCTGTATTACTAGGTTTTATTTCATGTGACAACCATGACTTCTAGTTTGTTCTTTTGTACTAGACGATAAAGCTTTTCGTTCTCATCATATGGGCATGTTGTCCAACTATTAGTGAGAATATTGTATCAAAAACTATGATTTCGTTTATGTAAGTCATTATGTTTTGTATGCTATTTGTTTTGTGTATATTTCAGCATGTCTTCCACTACACCTCACTAGTACACACAGGGCGAGAACACCGAGTTACTTGAGCACCCAGTTGACAGTACGGGCTACCTAGCAGACGAAGACGATGAGTCATATTGGGATTGGAACTCCGAGACAAGGAACGGCCCGACGTCACCCGTAAGTGTGCTTGGGCAGCAGCCCCATAGTTTTTGAGTGACCGCACAGGATATACCACTACCGTACTCATTCACTGTTGGAGGATCACCTACTCCCACGATGGGATATCCAATCGAGGAGTACCCGGATGAGGATACCCAACCCACTAGAGACATCAACTCAATCTATGTCCGTTGGTTGTTTGACCAAGGACGTGAAGACAGAGCTTTACTTCACCAACACCAGGAATGGATCATGAGCATCACATCAGAGCTAGAGTAGACCCAGGAAGCACTAATCGTCGCACTTGCACTAGCTGACTCAGCTAGGGATGAAGCACTACTAGCAACAACCGGCCACGTGAATGGGAGACTTTTGTGGATTATGGCCATAGTCGCACTTATCGTTGCTTTTATTTATTACTTTTAGAACCCTAAGTAGGATGTGCTGTGTTAATATTTAACTATCTACTATCTGCTAACTCATGAAACAAATAGTAGACATTTTGTTATAATTAGGACCCTTGTATTACAATATTATGTTAATGAAATGAAGCAATTACTATCTAATTCTATGACGAATTATTTTCCTTATATCTATTTATATAAAAATTTTAATTCGACCTTCTATCATATAGAACATGCCTCCCAAAGGAAAAACTCGACGACAAACGACCAATGGTTAGGCAGATGAAACTAAGGCACAAGTAATCGCTCAACAACTCAAAGACGCTATGCCTGAAATAGTCACACAAGTCAGCGTGAATATAAGGAACACCCGAACCGCAAGAGACGGAACCTCTGGCGGAGACGGAAGCAATGGGAATAATCACAATGAGGGCGAGGGAAGTGCTAGTGGAAAAGGTTGTTCTTACAAAACATTTGTGGCTGCAAACCAAAAGAATTTATTGGCAATGAAGGAGCCATTGGCGCTCTGAAAATGGATTGAAAGGATGTCTACCGTAATCAAAATTAGCGAATGTTTGAATGATCAGCAGGTGAAATACGCTACCTGTTCATTCCAAGGAAAGGCGTTGAAGTGGTGGAACACTCAAGTCCAAGCTAGGGGAAAATAAGAAATTAACAGGATGAGATGGTACGAACTGAAAACAATGCTCATCGAAGAATATTGCCCGAAGAATTAGATGCAGAAACTGGAAGCTGAATTTTGGGGACTAACCATGATTGGTGCTAACATTCAGGCTTACACCAATAGATTTCATGAGTTATCATGTTTACTACCACACATGGTCACCCTTGAATCCAAGAAGATTGATAGGTACCTCTGGGGATTGGCACCCTAAATTCGCAGCATGGTTACTTCCTCTTAACCAACCACCTTGAAGAATGCTATCCTATTAGCTGGAACACTTATTGATGATGTGATAAGAGCCGGAATACTAGCGAAGGGAAGTTCAAGTGATAAGAGAATTCTGGATGAAAATTCGGGAAAGAAATTCGGAGGCGGATTTGTTAAGAAACCTCGACCAGCCAAGAGCTATGCAGCAACCACTCCACGAACTGCAACCATGAACACTATTGTTGCTAAAATCACAACCACCACTGCAGAGAAAGGAAAGTACATTGGTACAGCCCCGAAGTGCAACAAATGTCCTTTTCACCACACTGGTGCATGTCGCACCTGTGACAACTGCAAGAAACAAGGACACTATACCCGATACTGCAAGGAAGGCAATCTTAACAACAACAACTGCAACAACAACAACAACAATCAAGGGGCGTGTTATGAATACAACAGTCCTGATCATTTCCGCAACACATGCCCTCGGTTGAACCGCAGACCAGGAGCTATGAAAAATAATGGAAACCAAGCTCGGGGAAGAGCTTTTGTGATGGAAGCTAATGATGATCGCCAGGACCCGAACGTGGTGATGGGTACGTTTCTTATTAACAATCATTACGCTTCTATACTATTTGATACCGGTGCGGACAATAGTTTTGTTTCTCTCGAATTTAGACCATTGCTAGGTTTAAAGTCGATTAGTTTGGACCATCCTTATGCCATAGAACTAGCAAATGGAAAATTAATTAAGGTTAGTGAAGTAATCAAAGGTTGCATGCTTAATCTATAAGATCACTCTTTTATCATAGACCTTATTCCCATAGAACTTGGAAGCTTCAACATAGTTATTGGTATGGATTGGCTATCCAAGAATCATGCGGAAGTCGTATGCTTTGAAAAGACGATTCGAATACCCCTTCGAGACGGAGAGATGCTTATAGTACGAGAAGAAAAACATGGTAGAAGCTTAAAGATCATCTCGTGTATGAAAGCTCGCAAGTGTTTGAAGAAGCAGTGCTATGCCTTTTTGCCCATGTAGTAGAAAAGACACCCGTTGAGAAGCGCATTCAAGATATACCAGTTGTTAGGGATTTTCCAGAAATTTTCCCAGAAGATTTGCCTGGACTACCCCCTCAACGACAAGTTGAATTTCGAATTGACTTAATGCATGGAACATCACCTATAGCTAAATCACCATATCGTTTAGCTCCATCAGAAATGCAGGAGCTCTCAAGTCAATTACAGGAACTCTTGGATAAGGGTTTCATAAGACCAAGTTTCTCGCCATGGGGAGTGCCAGTTCTTTTCGTGAAAAAGAAAGATGGCTCATTTAGAATGTGTATCGACTATAGGGAATTAAACAAGCTAATAATAAAGAATCGTTACCCACTGCCAAGAATCGATGACCTCTTCGATCAACTGCAAGGATCAACACATTTTTCCAAGATTGACCTAAGATCAGGATACCATCAGTTGAAAATTCAAGAAGATGACGTCCCAAAGACTGCTTTCCGAACTCATTATGGACACTACGAGTTCTTAGTCATGCCGTTTGGATTAACAAACGCACCTGTAGTGTTCATGGATCTAATGAACAGGGTATGCAAACCCTATCTAGATAAGTTCATGATAGTAGTTATCGATGATATACTTATCTATTCACGCAACAAGGAAGAACATGAACAACATTTGAGGTTAGTTCTGGAGTTACTAGGAAAAGAGAAGCTTTATGCAAAATTCTCTAAGTGTGAATTTTGGTTGAGAGAAGTTCATTTCCTTGGACATGTAATCAATGAAAATGGTATACATGTAGACCCCTCTAAGATTGAAGCAGTAAAAAAATAGGAAACCCCCTCTAAGACTCCAACTGAAATTTGACAGTTTTTGGGTCTGGCTAGTTACTATCTGCGATTCATCGAAAATTTCTCCAAAATAGCTTAACCTTTGACAACCTTGACTCAGAAGAACATGAAACTTGATTGGGGATATAAACAGGAAGAAGCTTTCCAACTCTTGAAGAATAAGCTGTGCAACGCACCTATTCGAACACTTCCTGCTGGGAACAACGACTTCGTTGTATGTTGTGATGCATCCCACCAAGGATTGGGATGTGTATTAATGCAAAGAGAAAAAGTCATCGCATATGCATCTCGTCAATTAAAAATTCATGAGAAAAATTACACTACCCACGACTTAGAGTTGGGAGCAGTAGTGTTTGCGCTTAAGATTTGGAGACATTACTTATATGGTACTAAGTGCATCATCTACACCGATCACAAAAGCCTACATCACATATTTGATCAAAAAGAGTTAAACATGCGACAACGCCGATGGGTGGAATTATTGAATGATTATGATTGTGAAATCCAATATCACCCGGGAAAGGCTAATGTGGTAGCAGATGCGTTGAGCAGAAAGGATCGGGTTAAACCAGTTCGAGTACGTGCATTGGGAATGACAACTCAAACTAGTCTCAAGACTCAAATCATGAATGCATAAGAAGAAGCTGTCAAGAAAAGTGGTTTAAAGAATGAACTTCTTTGTGGGGCAGAATCAAAACTGGAGTCCAAAGCCGAGGGGATTCTATATTTCATGGATAGAATATGGATCCCTAACTTAGAGAATTTGAGGAAATTAATTCTAGATGAAGCTCACAAGTCTAAATATTTCATTCATCCCGGTGCCAACAAGATGTATAAGGATCTCAAAGAATTTTATTGGTGGCCCGGTATGAAGAAAGATACTGCTACATATGTTGGGAAATGTTTGACGTGTTCCAAAGTCAAGGAAGAACACCAAAAACCCTCTGGACTACTACAACAACCAGAAATTCCCGAATGGAAATGGGAACGAATAGCTATAGATTTTGTGACCAAGCTACCTATGACGTCCAGTGGACATGATACAATTTGGGTCATTGTTGATCATTTGACTAAGTCTGCACACTTCTTGCACTTAGAGAGGATTATCAAATGGATAAACTAGCCAAAATTTATGTGAATAAAATTGTGGCTAGACATGGCGTGCCTATCTCCATCATCTCCGATAGGGATAGCCGTTTTACCTCAAGATTTTGGCAATCAATGCAAAAAGCAATGGGAACGCAACTAGATATGAGCACGGCCTATCACCCTTAGACTGATGGGCAAAGTGAAAGAACAATTCAAACCTTAGAGGATATGCTCAGAGCCTATGTGATAGACTTCTGTGGAAATTTGGACACCCACTTGCCATTAGTAGAATTCATACAATAACAGTTACCACACAAGCATCAAAAGCGCACCCTTTGAGGCCTTGTATGGACGCAAGTGTCGATCACCGTTGTGTTGGGCAGAAATTGGTGATAGCCAAATCACAGGTCCAGAACTCATTCAAGAAACAACCGACAAGATATATAAAATCAAAGAAAGAATCAAAGCTGCAAGAGATCGACAAAAGAGTTATGCTGATAGACGAAGAAAACCCTTGGAATTCCAAGTACGTGACAAAGTTCTTTTAAAGGTTTCACCTTGGAAAGGTTTCGTACGATTTGGAAAGAAAGAAAAACTCGCACCAAGATACGTAGGACCCTTTGAAATCATAGATAGGATTGGTCCTGTTGCTTACAGACTCAAACTTCCCCAAGAGCTTAGCGGTGTTCATAACACATTTCATGTATCAAACTTAAAGAAATGCCTTGCCGATGAATCACTACATGTACCTCTAAAAGATATTCACGTCAACGAAAAACTTCACTTTGTGGAGGAATCTATTGAAATTATGGATAGAGAAATCAAGAAGCTTAGACGAAGCCGTGTCAAATTAGTCAAGGTGCGTGGAATTCAAAGCGAGGTCCAGAGTTCACTTGGGAACGCGAGGACGACATGAAGCAAAAATATCCGCAACTCTTCAAGGACTCTACAAGTTGAATTTCGGGACGAAATTCTTTCAACTAGGGGAGAGTATAACATTCGTCAAAATTTCAGGTCATACTTTTGATTTATTATTTTATTAATATCGAATATACATATACATAAATTAAATTCGTATGAACCTACATGTATTCTTGAGTTACAAGCATTATATGATATCATTATATGAACACATTGTGATTTGCCATCTCGAATAAATTAATTCAAGACAAATATATATATATTATGATTCCATCCTTTTTCCTCCATTTCTCACGGCTACCAAGGGGACCCACCTCTTACACTTTAAACCATAAAACTTTAATCAACAAAACCCATACTTCCTCTCTTTTCTTCCTGTTACGGCTGCACAAGAGGTTCTCATACCCACAACTAAATGTCTTGTCCAAACTAACAAACCATACTATAATCCATTCCTATTCTACTTCTTGTTCACGGCAGAGAAGACACCCCCTTCTTATACTCTCCTCTTTCTAAACTCAAATATACTAGGGGTGTTCAAAACCGGATATCCGAAATTTCGGATATCCGAAAATTTCGGATAGTGAATTTCACTATCCGAATCCGTATCCGAAATTTCGGATATCCGAAATTCGGATATCCGAAATTTCGGATATCCATTCGGATAGTGAAACGGATATCCGAAAATATAAAAAAAATAAAAAAATATATAAAAAAAATATTTTAAAATTAGAAAAACAATTAAAAACCTTAAAAAACATTAGAAAATATACATATAAAAATATATAAATATAATATATCGGGTTTTGATTCAAATTTTCTTATTTTTAAATAATAAAAACAATTAAAAAAAATATATAAATATAATATTTCGGATATTCGGATATCCGAAATATCCGAAAATCACTATCCAAATCCGAATCCGAAAATTCGGATATCCGAATTTCGGATATCCGAAATTTCGGATATCCGAATTTTCGGATAATTCGGATTCGGATTTTCGGATAATTCGGGTTCGGTTTCGGATTCGGATTTTTTTGAACACCCCTAAAATATACCATGCCATTCTTCCTTATCAAAAGATAAAACCCATAACCCAACTCTCCTATAAATAGCCTTTGTTTGTAAACCAATCCACACACAAAATTCACTATCAACAAACTAATTCAACCTGGAGCTTCTTTGTCCCTGTGTTGATCTTAAGTTCTTCATCCAACCTCAAGACAAGTTCAAGCTTCAAGTTCCCATCTTTGTTCCTTCTCCTAAGTGAGAATGATCATCTTCTCTAAACTCATTTTCCATGACTTCCATACTAAGATTCATACCTGTTAAAGTCTTATTTTCATAAATTTAGAATCACATGCTAAAAAGTCATTCATATAAGTAACAATTTTCGTGATATATATATATATATATATATATATATATATATATATATATATGTATATATACATACAATATGTTTTGGACTTTGAGATGGCCTAGACACATGATCATTTCACATATACATCAAATACATGTTTTTAGTTTTATTAATTTATAAAAACCAAACTTTAGTTCAAGACTCATAGACTCCAACATTTTAATATATGTTTATATGTATGATCATTTTGAAAATTTAACACATATAGACTCATGATATTTCCATTTTAGAACCATATTCATTATTATAGTCTTATTATAAATCAAGCTTTCACCTCAAGACTTATGAATTTAACTATTTAAAACAATGGTTAGATTAGGTTAACTTTTATAATTACTAGGACCATAAATATATTATGTCATAGTTATAAATTCATGTACATGTCGAAGTAAGTTTTATTAAATTAAAAGATGGCTTTTATCTAAATACTTAGTATGTAGTACACACAAAGTTTAATAAATGCCTAAAAATACATTAGCTTATTTTTATGTATATAACAAGTGTATGATTTGTCATTAGTAATAAAAGTCATAATCCCCAAAATGAACTAAGGAATAAATGTTTAGATAGTTTTATGTCAATATAGTCATGACCACATTGAAATACAACATATATTTATAAAATAGTCACAAAAAGAATAAATATATTATCTCTTTAGACATATAGTCATGACCACATTGAAATACAACATATATTTATAAAATAGTCACAAAAAGGATAAATATATTATCTCTTTAGACATATAAAGGTGTACATATTATTTTTACTAATATATATATATATATATATATATATATATAAAAGTACTATTAATACTATCTTTTACTAAAATAACTATAAAGTTATACGTATATTAAAACCGTTTACAAATAGTAAGACATCCAATATATATATATATATATATATATATATATATATATATATATATATATATATATATATAATACCTAGTTCCTTAAAAACTGTCATTAGGCATATTTTACAAAATTATATGTATAAATGATGTTATAATCAAAATATCTAAAAACTTATCTTTTTACACGAAAGGATCATTAAGCCAAATTAGTTCATAAATATTGTCGAGCTTTGCAAAAATATTATTATAATTGGATATATATATTTTCATAAAAAGTTGAGGACTTTGTAAACTAAAGGATACACCCAACATTCACAACAAACTAAATTCATAAGACCTCATTAGCATCCTCATAATTTGTAGGATACGTTTAGGTCAACCACATGCTTACTCGGAGAAATTACCACTCACCATCATCGAAAGGTGAGATCTCGTAGCCCCTTTTTATATTTACTTGATTTGGGGGAAAAACATGCTCATTTATACAAACTCGTTTTCATATATATGTGCCACCCGAAATGTTAATTGTATGAGTTTCACTATCACATTAAGACCCCGTTACACACAACTATTTAACTCATGGATCGATCCTTGGTTTAATATAGGTAGTACTATCAGGATTGACAATCCCCATTCTCTAGTTTGTTGAACGCGTAAATCAACAGGCAACTATATTGGATGATTATTACCAAAATAAACAATATGCCTCGTGATAGGGCATGAATACTCATTGGGGCAAACAGTCAACTGGTTTAGTTGTTGTGGGCTCAAAAATTGCATTACATTTCCTCTCGCACATATTTCAAACTTATATATTTATATATGTGATTTTATGAACTTATTGTTTACTCGAGTCTTAAACCTACGAACTCATCAACTTTTTAGTTGACACCTTTTAGCATTTTTTTCAGGTAACAAATGATAAGTATCAAGACACGCACAAATAGGTGCTTATTGAAGATTTGTTTTTGTAATAGGCCATAGTTAATTAGCCTATTTATGTATGGAATTAAAAACTTGTAACCCTAAAATGAAACTCCTTGTGCTCTTTTGATTATGAATGAATGAACTAGTATTTTCTTTTATTACCATGTGATAGCTCGACATACCACATTTCGTCACCCTCTCGTGTTTTCGCTTTAGCTGGGGTGTGGCAGGATCCACGGATGACAATTCGTCCTCCGGGCCAGGTTCATTTGCTCCTTGGGGTGACATATTCTCTATGTATGTCAATGTACTAGTGCCCATGTCGTACTGAGCACCGGGGTGATATAGTAATATATTTAAGTCTATTATACTCCCGCTAGTACTTCAAAGATCTTTTGCATCAATGCTTTCAATTGCCAACATGCCTAGGCTGGTATTAAGTTTCCTGGGTACTCACGACATAAGACTATCAACATAGTCGGATGGACAATGGGAGTGTAACCCTAATATCTAGACTCAATAAGGTTCAATAGGATAGGCACAAGCCTAAAGATGTGTGTATGGCCTATAGATAGGCTAAGACAGAAAGAATATGGACTTCGTTCGTCGAGTGTCCATGCTAATACCGACAACATATAGCATTGCTCTGGGTCATTAGGTTGTACAGGACCAAGTCCTTAACCCATTATGTGTCTAGTTTTCCTGTTTAACGACCATCTCTCGAGTTGCCTAATAACTTCTCGTCGATCATTTCCTTCTTGTCGGTCGTGCGTTCCATCATTTCCTGATGATAGTAGAGATGAGTACTATGTATGCGTGTTCCAACTTGTGTGTATTTCCAAATGTGCCACCATTTCCGTTCCATGTATGAAACTATGGTGGTAGTGTGGTCTTATCAAAGACGCGTTTGAGTGGTAGGTTGGTTTACTCTATAAACCTTGTCTTCTTTACCAGCATGACCTTCCAGTTGTATTCTTCTTTTAGGTATGGAGGCTTAGAAGTCTGAGTTTGACTCCTACTACTATCGGGAAAGGAACTGTTACCGAAGAGTATATAGGTATACTACACATATACCCATAGTTTCTTAGGTTAAGTCTAAATGCATGGTATGATATGTAATGCACTTAACCTCCTATTATTCACTGATTTGAACCTAATATTGTGCCGACTGTCATTTTTTAGACGTAACTCACACAACAGGATCATCCAGAAATCATGTGTATTTAAATTCACCCTTACGTTGCGCACCCGCAAGTGTAAATTTACTTACATAATCATTTTAGCTTTTCCTATAATGTGTTTCCTAAAGTTCCAAGGGTTCGAGCTTAGGGTAATAGTCTAGGCCCACTAATGCAACCTAGTTCGCTATAACCAAGGCTCTGATACCAATCTGTCATACCCCGCCTAGGGCGGAAACAAAGGGCGTGATGATCCACAGTTTTCATAGCCTTTGATTACATCGAACGACTTTTAATAACATTCATAATCAGAGATTCTAAGTTGTTACAAGGAAACACAAATTGTTTCCAAGATATTACATGCTAAAAGTACCGTACATAAAATCCAAAGCATACGGTCTTTCCATACAACAAGTTTGTCGGCTAAGACCTAAATGTCCCTAGGTTATACCGAGATGCATTCCAAAAGATGTTCTACGTGCGTGCATGCCCATGCACCATGATTCTATTTACCTGAGAAATACATGCTAAAATGTCAACATAAAGTTGGTGAGTTCACATGTTTAAATAAGTAATGAAGTATGTTTCATTTGGACTACGAGATTTCCCAGTGTGATTAACATTGTTCATCAAATAATACTTATGTTTGTGCGTTGTTACCATGAGCTACCATAACCGACACTTGACGTTTGTGTGTGATGTACCCATCTTTTGACTAAGTACAGATGTGAGTGTTGGATTTTATGGACCGACCCGATGGACAATGCGACTGACCGAGTTATGACTCGTAAGAGTTACACCTTGGACAACGAACATTAAATCCACTTAACCTGCTTAACTGGTAATTACGAACTGTTAGCGAGACGATATATTTTTTATATATTTGTTAGACGGGAATTATTATTTATACTAGTTTATAAATAATAATTATATATATTGTTTTAATCTTTAATTAAAACAATTAAATGGGTTCGGGCTTTTGCATCTCGTATTGGACTATGGGTCCGGAAACAATTAGTAGGGTTTATTATTTATTATATAATAAAAAACCCTAAAAATATGTTTTAGAACTACTCGAAGGAGACAAAAAAAAGCCGCAAGATTTTTTTTGTTTGACCTACCATTCTTTGAAGAAAAGAAATAATTTTCGTTGACCTGCTTGGCTTAGAGCAGCTATCGACCAAAAGGAAAAACAAAGGCTTCAGCCTTTGCCACTTCCGGCCACCAAAGCCGCCACCAAATCCGCCTTGTCCGGCGATCCCCGGTGTCACCCGTTCTCGCGTTTTCGGTTCGTGATCTAGCTCTCGTTCGTTGTACCTCGGTGTCTCAACCGGTTAATCATTAACCAAGGTATATCTATCTCATTGGTAGTTAGATTTAATTTATTCCGTATTCGTATGTTTCGTAACCCAGATCCTTTCGTTCCGCTGCGTTTTAATAATTACTAAATAGTTATTATTAATCTAAAATTACTTATCAACCGTTTTGATAACTAATATAACTGATCACCACTGGAGATAAACCCAACAGTGGTATCAGAGCCTTGGTTACAACATACAAATCGGATCCGGTCTTTTAACCGGTTATAGATCACAAACTTTAACTTGTTTAAAGTTTCTGATCTAGATCTTTTTAGGGCAATTTTATTTATTTATTTTGGTCAAAGTTTTTTATTTATTTTATTGACCAAAAGGATTTCTCAGTTATTTGATTGTATTAAATATGTAAATCTGGCCCGACCCTGTCTTGTGTTTGTTTTCTGTTTTTGGTTTTATGGTTTGGCCCATTTGATGGCTCAAAATTGTAATAGATTAGCTTTTATGTTTTGGCCCACTTTGATGGCTCAAAGTTGTAATAGCTTAGGGTTTTATTTTTTTTGTATTCTACATAAATATTATAAAGATAAAGACCCGAAGACAAAACAGAAGACGGAGACAAGATCTTGGATTTAGTGGGAGTCACACGGAACAGCTAGATGCATGCACAAAGTTCATCCTTGTGGTTGTTTGTGTGTTATGACCTCGTGACCTAGTTTGGTCTTGCTATTAGGCTCTAGCAAGATCAAACATTTTTTTCTTGGCCATATGATTTACATATTTTTGTGTTTGCTATTGTGGTTGCTTTTTATCTTATAAATGCTATAACATACCAACCAAATACCAAAATTTTCAAAATCAAATAAATAACAAGTTCTAAACTTTTTTTTACAACTTGTGGATTTTTATATTAAAACAAATAGTTTGTTTTTAAAATAAATGATAACCAATAAAGTTTTACAATTTGAACTAGTTTTAAATTTTCAAAACGAATAACTTAATAGTTCATTTAAACTATTAACTTTTAATTGGTTAATTACATCGCGACAAACTTAGTTTTAATAGGTTATTTAAAATTAAGTGTCCTGAGATATGAAAAGATTCATCACGTTGTCACGATCTAATATATAGTAAAACTGGCTTTTACAACACACGTATGATTTATCATTCGTTGTGTTTGACCCTATTCGGTAAACACTAAAATTAAATCCCATATTTAAAATCTTTAGTCTTTGCCATCCTACTATAAGGAACACTTGCGGCATAACGTAAAACACCAGTGTTTGGAGCCACAGCACCGCACTTGGTGCGTAACCTATCCCTCCAAGGTGCAAGGGTTTCGTTGACACATCCGGCCCTTCCACATGTACTTGTACTAGGGCGACTATTACTTTTCTCTCTAGTACATGCCCCAGCTGTATGGAGACCAAAAGTGGGCATAGATGAGGCTAAACGTATCAATGCATAGATAAGAGTTATCTTAGCGGCCTCATACTCGAGAATTGTGCATTTTTCCACAATTGGCAATTATTGTCAGTCTGCCTAAATCACTTACTAATGTTGCGTGCCACAGTCGCCATTACTAATTGACATAACCAGATTCTCTATTCTTATTTTATTCTTGCCATGGGTCATTAATATAAGAATTTATTACATCCAAAATACTAATTAAAATTTAATTTGCTTATTTAACAGATGTCTACTGAAAAAGAATCCCACTTTTCCTTCTCTCTCAAGTCTTTGCTTGAGAATGAAAAACCGAATGACACCAACCTCATCTTGAACTCTCTCCCTAGTTCTTATGACAACTTCGTAATGAACTTAAATATGAACACATGGGAGAAGACTATGCCCGAACTGCACGACATGCAGGAAACAGCTGAGATGAGAATATCAAGTGAGAATAATCAAGATTTGATGGTCAAATCTGCTGGTGTTAACAAGCCCAAAACCAAGAAAAGGGGTTATAACAGCAAAGGTAAGAAGCAAGTTATTGTTGCTGCCAAGAATGCCACCAACAAAAACAAGCAAATTGCAAAAGCACCCCCTCCCAAGGAGCGTCAGTGTTTTGAATGCAACAATATGGGGCACTGGAAACGTAACTGCCCTGAATATCTAGCTAAGCTGAGATCGAAGAGAGCAAATGGTGAAGGCATCTCTTCTGGTATTTCTATCTATGTTATTGAACTTTTCACTATCTCTAGCGACACATGGGTATTTGATACCGGATGTGCTTATCACATCGTTAATGTATTGCACGAGCCTGAAAAGTGGAAGAAGCTGAAACAAGGCGACATGGAACTCATCGTTGGTGATGGGAAGAGAGTACCAGTTCTTGCAACCGGAACATTTCACCTTTCATGTCCTTCTGGCCTTGTAGTTATCTTAAATAACTGTTTGTTTGCACCTGGTTTAACCAGAAACATTATTTCAGTTTCCTTATTGTTTGAACAAGGTTTTAAGTACGTTTTCAATGAAATTTTTATTTCTGCTTACTTAAATGATATTTTCTATTTTGAGGCTAAACCTTGAAATGGAATTTATGAGGTTGATGTTCAAACTAATAATAACATATACAATCTTTCTAAACGTATCAAATCTAGCATTAATGATACATTTCTATGGCATTGTAGACTTGGTCACGTAAGCAAGGCCCGCATGAAAGGGCTCCAATCCGAAGGGATCCTTGAATCCACCGGACAAGAATCCTTTGAAGACTGCAAGTCTTGCTTAGCTGGCAAACTCACTAAAGGATCCTTCACCGGCGTGGTGAACGAGCCAAGGATCTGCTAGGACTCATACACACTGATGTATGTGGCCCTTTCAGAACCATTTCTAGAAATCATGAAAGATACTTCGTTTCATTCATCGATGATTATAGTCGATATGCTTATGTCTATCTTATGAAACACAAGCATGAAACTTTTGAAAAGTTCAAAGAGTTTCAAAACGAAGTGGAAAACCAACTCGGTAAAACGATAAAGACACTTCGATCAAATCGAGGTGGTGAATATCTCAGCACAGAGTTCATAAATCATCTCAAGGAGCGTGGAAAAGTTTCACAACCTACTCCACCTGGCACACCCCAACTTAATGGCGTGAGCGAGAGGAGAAATCGAACCCTACTTAATATGGTTCAATCGATGATGTGTAGAACAAACTTGCTTCACTCCTTCTGGAGTTATGCTCTTATGACCGCCGCCCGCATTGTCAATCTGGCACCGACTAAGAGGGTAAACAAGACTCCATATGAGATATGGCATGGGTCTAAACCCAATCTGTCTTACCTTAGAGTATGGGGATGTGATGCATATGTCACCAGCGATTCTGATGACAAGCTCGATCCTAGAGGCGAAAAGGTTGTTTTCGTTGGATACTATAACAGAAGCGGATATTATTTCTACCATCCTGATGCAAATGTTATTTCCATCAAAAGGAAGGGACACTTCCTCGAGAAAGAAATTCTTGAACGAGGAACTGGAGATAATATAGTGGATCTTGAAGAAATTCGAGAACCACAAACAACCGCTGTTGAAGTCGGAGCGTTTGAACAACAAGAAGTTGTTGCTGGTGAATCAAACATAAACACAAGCGTTCGCAGAAGTGTAAAGACTCGCAAAGAACCTGACAGATACCTATGGCATCTTGATAGTACCGAGGTCCTATTAGTAGCCGAGTCTAAAGACGAACCTACTAACTACAAATCTACTATTTCAGATCCAGAATCTGCCAAATGGCTAGAAGCCATAAACGTCAAGATGCAATCTATGCGTGATAATCAAGTCTGGGACTTGGTTGAGCTACCCCCCGAATCTCAGGCAGTAGGGAGCAAATGGATTTTCAAGAGAAAAACCGACATGCATGGAAATATACACAACTATAAAGCACGGCTAGTTGCGAAGGGTTTCACTCAAACTCAAGGTATTGACTATGATAAAACTTTCTCACCCGTTGCTATGATCAAATCGATCAGGATACTGCTTGCCATAGCCGCGTACCATGATTACGAGATATGGCAAATGGATGTCAAAACCGCTTTTCTTAATGGACATCTCTCTGAAGATGTCTATATGGTTCAGCCTGACGGTTTTGTTGATCCAAAGTATCCTAGTAGGGTCTGCAAACTGAATAAGTCCATTTATGGACTTAAACAGGCATCTCAAAGCTGGAATCTTCATTTTGATCAGAAAATCAAAGAATTTGGTTTTGTCAAGAATGAAGATGAGCCTTGTGTTTACAGGAAGGCTAGTGGGAGCACTATATCATTTCTCATCTTGTATGTGGATGATATACTGATCATTGGAAACAACATCCCTGTGCTTGACAAAGTCAAACAATGGTTAGGATCTTGTTTTGCAATGAAGGATCTTGGAGAAGCTGCTTACATTCTAGGAATTAAGATCTACAGGGATAGATCTAAGCGGCTTCTAGGGCTAAGTCATAGTACTTACATAGACAAAATGATGACACGCTTTAGGATGGAAAACTCCAAGAAAGGAGGTGTTCCGATGACTAAAGGCACTGTGTTGAACAAATCGCAATCTCCTTCCACGGATATTGAAATTAAGGAAATGGAAGCAATTCCATATGCCTCAGCGATTGGTTCTATCATGTATGCTATGTTGTGCACTAGACCTGACGTCTCGTATGCTTTAAGCATGACCAGTCGTTTCCAGCAAAGTCCTGGCATTGCCCATTGGACTGCAGTCAAGAACATCCTGAGGTACTTGAGAAGGACCAAAGACATGTTCTTAATATTTGGAGGAGTGAAAGAGGAGCTCACTATACGGTGTTACACTGACGCTAGCTTTCAAACTGACCGAGATGACTCTCGCTCACAGTCGGGTTTCGTATTCACTCTTAATGGAGGAGCTGTCTCATGGAAAAGCTCCAAGCAAAGTGTAGTGGCGGATTCAACCACTGAATCTGAGTATATAGCTGCATCAGATGCCGCTAAGGAAGCTGCTTGAATGAAGAAATTCATTACTGACCTCGATGTGGTTCCGAGTATTCGCCAACCAATTGAGATACTTTGTGATAACACAGGTGCTATAGCTCAAGCCAAAGAGCCCAGATCTCATCACAAAGCCAAGCACATTCAAAGGAAGTTCCACTATATACGAGAAATTGTGGAACGTGGAGACGTCGTGATAAGCAAAGTAGACACAGATCAAAACCTAGCGGACCCGTTTACTAAGCCCATGGCTCAGGACAAGCATGATCTTCACAGAGATGCTATTGGTCTTAGATTTGCTAGTGATATGTTTTGATTTAGTATTTTGAATGTGTGAACAATTAAACAGTTGTACTTTTGAATTCTTTTGGTTTACTGATTTAAATGCAATTCTGAATTCTTACAACTGTGTTCGATTTTAATACGTTTAATCCATGAATCTTGTATTCTTAAACATCCGTAGTCGATCAGAATCGTGGGAACGACTCTGAATTAAGACTATTCTGAACTTGGACTCAAGTAGTTGACTTCCAATTTCACAGACCTCATCTTGGATGACGTTGGATGTAACTCGCTTCAAATCATCTTCATGGATTTTAATCATAAGATGTTTTGATATTGGTAAACTCATTTAGTATCCTCTGACTTGAGATGCATACTAGAACTTTCGTTTACCAAGGACTGTTCTTTAATCACTGTCAACCGCTGTCGCGTAACTGCCAGTCATAAAGGCATTGGTTAGGAACAGATCTGAAATTCAGTGGGAGTTGTATGTAGTCGATAAGGGATTCTGTACTCTTACATGATATGTAACAGTTAGACATCGTGGCGCCCTCGTGATTCAAACTGGTGAAGTGTAAGGCCTTACCCAAACTTACTGTGTGTTTGATTAGACCACTTTGATTCTTGATCGAGAACAATAATAATTGAACACCATATGAGAATGAACTAAATCCATGTCTCATTGATTCAATTGATGTCTTATACGGAAAGGATGAATGACAACTATTGTCATAAGTCTATTGTCTTGCTTTAGTTAGCTATTACTAACACCAAGATATTTGGTTAATGACTTTAAAGCATCATACCTTGTTAGGGACAACCATGTGCAGCTAGAGCGCCGCTGACTGTTTGCGTAGATTTATCGTAGATCGTCCAAGTGGGAGATTGTTGGATTTTATGGACCGACCCGATGGACAACGCGACTGACCGAGTTATGACCCGTAAGAGTTACACCTTGGGCAACGAACATTAAATCCACTTAACCTGCTTAACTGGTAATTACGAACTGTTAGCGAGACGATATATTTTTTATATATTTGTTAGACGGGAATTATTATTTATACTAGTTTATAAATAATAATTATATATATTGTTTTAATCTTTAATTAAAACAATTAAATGGGTTCGGGCTTTTGCATCTCGTATTGGACTATGGGCCCGGAAACAATTAGTAGGGTTTATTATTTATTATATAATAAAAAAAAACCTAAAAATATGTTTTAGAACTACTCGAAGGAGACAAAAAAAAGCCGCAAGATTTTTTTTTGTTTGACCTACCATTCTTTGAAGAAAAGAAATAATTTTCGTTGACCTGCTTGGCTTAGAGCAGCTATCGACCAAAAGGAAAAACAAAGGCTTCAGCCTTTGCCACTTCCGGCCACCAAAGCCGCCACCAAAGCCGCCTTGTCCGGCGATCCCCGGTGTCACCCGTTCTCGCGTTTTCGGTTCGTGATCTAGCTCTCGTTCGTTGTACCTCGGTGTCTCAACCGGTTAATCATTAACCAAGGTATATCTATCTCATTGGTAGTTAGATTTAATTTATTCCGTATTCGTATGTTTCGTAACCCAGATCATGTCGGGTTTTATTTTGTGTTGGATCGGTTTCGTTCCGCTGCGTTTTAATAATTACTAAATAGTTATTATTAATCTAAAATTACTTATCAACCGTTTTGATAACTAATATAACAGATCACCACTGGAGATAAACCCAACAGTGAGCCCCGCCCAATGTTCTGTCATGCAACATTGTGAGTATGATAATTGACATTATGCACCCGCTAAGACCTCCAGTCAAGGTTAGAGCGACTAACCACGAGTGGGGGTGTCAACCCAAATAGATCTATTCATGCGTTCCACGTCTAAAAGTAGCTAACGGTTATAGTATTCCCGGGGACTTTAGTATGATAGTGTGAAATGTGAGAACTCATGCAACAACCAGTCTATGTACTCGTATCCAAAATGTGAGCTATGTATTCTCCCTAGTATGTTTAAAATCATCTAAATCATAGTAAAAGTGTGGCCGTGAGACTCATCTTATCCAACGATGTGTTGAGTGATATTGTATGCAGTAAGTTCAACAAGTGTCCGACCTATCTGTGCCCTAAATTATTTAAGACACCTTAGGTTCTATGAGATTGTTTAAGTGTGGATTGACCACCTGACCAATACCCTGAGGTCTCGACCCTTGTCTTGTAATAATCTACAAGGGTCCGACCCGATCACTTATTGGTGACATAGCTTGTCGTTCAAGTTGTTTATATTTATTAAATCCTTTTAATAAATATGGTGATTTGATCTCGTTTAACAAGTTGTCAATCTCGTTTCTGGTTTTAAGTCATTTCTCGTGATATATTTATTATAGATGTACAAAAGTCATAAAACAATAATTATTTATTTTATTGTTTAAACTTATTTTCTTTTAACTCAAAATATATACATATAAATTCATGTATATATATCTTATATAAATATATATATATATATATGTTTAAAAGAAACTTTATAAATTATTATCCTTCTTTTTGTATGATAATTTAATACTAGATGTCAAACTCTCAGAATAAATATATTTAATATATATTTTTTAAAACAATATGTAATAAAATAATTATCATATTATTTTTTTCAAAATTGTCTCTAAGTTATCTCTACAATACATACATATATGTATATGTATATAATTATTAACTTATACAAAATTAATGTATAGTTAAATGAATGCATGTTTTATAAACATAAATTTATAAAAAAAACTTCTTTTGTATGCAACTAATTCCTTTTAATAATAATAAAATCATCATTATTTTTCTTATGTTATTAATAAATCAAAATGACCTACTAATATATTTATGAAAATAATGATTTACATTTAACCATTATGACCATAATAACATTTAGGATTTTATAATCCATGTTCTTTTTAACCGTCATCTCTTTACATTAAAACCCGTCTTTTATATATTTAAAGCACGATCCGTCTTCGATACGTTTAAAACTCGTTATAAAAATTATATTTCCGGTTATAACCTAATATATCACCAACTATAATAACGTTAAAATAAACGAGTCGAAATCTTACGTAAATAGTCGGGAGAAGGTGACGGTGAATACGCGAGACCCGGTTCCTTCCCGTACGACTCCGTAAGCTCCCGAAACGACCCGTAAGCTTCCCATAAACGTAACCCGTTGATCGTAGGTGAGAAACGGAGACCCGCAAGGGTTGGTTCTTATCCGGCAAAACCCCGTAAAAGGTGGTGAATTGGGTTCGGGGCTGAGGCGAACGACGGTGGTGGTGCACGACGGTGGTGGAGGGAGGGCTGGAGTGGGGCTGTCGGGTGGTGAAAGAGGGTGGCGGTGTTGGCGGTGGACGGTGGTGGAGCTCATGTTGTTGCCGAGAGTCCACCAAGAGGAGGGTGGTGTTGTGGTTTGGTGATCTTGCTGTTGTTCTGGGAGGCAAGAGGGAGGTGTGCTTAGTGGTTTCGATGGTGTTATGGTGTGGTGGTGCTGCTGTGGCCGTAAGCCATCAAAGAGAAGAAGGGGGTGGCCTTGGGGGTGTTGTCGTGGAGCCGAGAAAGAGGGTAAGTGAGTGTTGGTGTGGTTTGTTTTAAGGTGGTGGTGAAGGTGTTTGGTGGTGATGTTACTGTGTTGTTGTAGACCGAAGGGGAAGCAAGGAGGTGGTGAGGTTCGGGTGGAGGATGAGCCGAGAGAAGCAAGAGGAAGAAATGAGGGTGTGAGGTGAGTCGTGGTTTGTGCTTCATGTATGGATGTGTATATAGGGTCATGGGGGTTATTACCCACTAGTTTACATGTCTCAAACGACAATGTCTCAAATTGGGAGACATGAGACAAGACCATACACAATGTTCCTTTTGTGGTTTTTGTCGGCCGAGAGAAGTGACACCACGAGAGGGGGTAGGGGGTAGGGTAGGTAGGGTAGGGTAGGGTGTGGAGTGTTACCCGTTAGTCTAAATCCGGTATAATACCCGCGAGGTACTCGATTTTTAATTAGTCGTTACGCGTCGGGAATGAGGGATAAAAATATATAAACAGTTTTTTGACATAATACGAGTCTGTGAGAGTTAGTTTCCACATAGTCGGGTATTCTCTAGTATAAAAATAAAAAGAACGTTTCAAGGTGTTTAAATTTAATTTTAGTCTATTACCAACGCGATATAGGGTTCGTTGTGTCTCGAAAATCTTTAATATTTCCTGTGTAGTTGTGAATTGGTTGGACTCTACTGGACCGGGTTAGACCTAATTAATTAAAATTAGTCTAATAGGTATGGTCTCGTGTAATTATATTTAGATAATTACGTGGTAAAATTACCAGTTGTTACAATCGGGCACTTGGTGCAATCATAATGACTATTCCAACCGAGTTATATCTAAACTTTGAACAGCATGAAACTGCAAAAGAACTTTGGGATGCTTTAAATGAAAGGTTTGAGGGAAATGAAGAAACTAAGGAGAGTCCAGTATGATATGTTTGTTTATATTCGTTGGAAAGTTTGACCGAGCGGATTACAAGGTTTACTACTTTGGTAAACAAATTGAGAAAGATAAAGTGGAACTAAAAGAATATGATTTAGTAAGAAAGTTGTTGGATGCATTGCCAGTTAGTTGGAGTGTTCAATGAATGGTCATCAAGCGTACAGTTCAGCTGCATTCAACTTCTCTTGATGAATTGATTGGTAGTTTGGAATCTTACGAATTGGATAAAAAGAAACATGAAGTGAGTGGATCAAATCAAGTTGGCACTCAAGCAAGTTCTTACAGTCCAATAAATGCAGCCTTGATTACAGGATCATCGAGTGATATGCATCAGGTTATGTTCAACGGGGAAGTTCACGTTATGTTCAATAGGGAAGTTCAGATTGTATTCAACAGGTGTCACACCTCGGTAAAACGATTAAGATGCTTCGATCTGATCGAGGTGGCGAATATCTTAGTCAAGAATTTGACGAGCATCTTAAGAAATGTGGGATTATTTCTCAACTCACTCCACATGGAACACTACAATTTAATGGTGTGTCTGAGATGAGAAATCGAACTCTGTTAGATATGGTTCGATTAATGATGTGTCGTATAAACCTCCCACACTCCTTTTGGAGTTTTGCTCTTGAGACTACCACAAAAATCATCAATCTAGCTCCTACAAATAAGGTAGACAAAATTCCTTATGAGATATGGCATGGGGAGAAACCCAAAGTGTCCTACCTTAGGGTCTAGGGATGTAACGCTTATGTTACCAGTGAATCTACGGATAAACTGAATCCCTGTGGCGATAATGTTGTTTTCGTAGGATACCCTCAAACCGTTGGTTACTAATTCTATAATCCTGTTGAAAACCAGGTTTTCGTTAAACGCATAGCTGCTTTCTTGGAGAAGGAACTGCTTGTGCGAGGGATTAGAGAGAACCATGTGGATCTGGAAGAAGTTCGAGAACCACAAGTAACTGAACCCCAAGTTGAAATTGTCAATCAACATGAGACTGTTGATATTGAATCTGAAAGAGTTCAAGACTCAACTCTGACACAAAGCATCTGCAAAACTACTAGAAATCGTCATGAACCCGACTGGTATATCAGGATTCACGAGATTGACGACATCCTGATAGTTGATCAGGCTGATCCTACTAGTTACAAGTCTGCAATCTTAGATTCTGAATCTAAGAAATGACTTGAAGCCATGGACGCCAAAATATAATCCATGCATGACAACCATGTATGGGACTTGGTTGATCTTCCTCCCGAGATTCGGACTGTAGGAAGCAAGTGGATTTTCAAGAAGAAAATCGACATGGATGGGAACGTGCAAACCTTCAAAGCAAGGCTAGTAGCGAAAGGCTTTACTCAGACTCAAGGAATTGATTATGAGTAAACCTTCTCGCCAGTAGCCATGCTTAAGTCGATTAGGATCTTGCTTGCCATTGCTACGTGTTATGACTATGAAATATGACAAATGAATGTCAAAACCGCGTTCCTAAATGGACACCTTACTGAAGATGTCTATATGGTTCAACTAGAAGGTTTTGAAGATCCAAAGAATCCTAATAAGGTATGCGAGTTAAGTAAATCCATTTATGGATTAAAACAGGCGTTTAGAAGCTGGAATATTCGGTTTGACTAGAAAATCAAAGAGTTTGGTTTTGTCAAAAACGAAGATGAACCGTGTGTCTACAGGAAGGCGAGTGGGAGCAATAAAACTTTTCTGATTCTGTATGTAGATGACATACTACTCATTGGAAACCATGTTCCTATGCTACAAGACGTAAAGTCTTGGTTAGGTAAATGTTTCGCAATGAAAGATCTTGGCGAAGCCACGTATATTTTGGAAATAAAGATCTATAGAGATAGATCAAAGCGGCTTATAGGTTTAAGTCAAAGTACATATGTTGATAAGGTCATTTGACGCTTTTCAATGCAAGATTCCAAGAGAGGATCATTGCCTATGCACATGGAACCATACTAAACAGTAAGCAGTGCTCTTAGTCTAACGTGGAAAAGAAGAAAATGGAAAAGGTTCCATATGCGTCTGCTATTGGTTCCATCATGTATGCCATGTTATGTACTAGACCCGACGTATCGTACGCATTAAGCATGACTTGTGGATATCAACAGAATCCAGGTGAGAGTCACTGGACAGCTGTGAAGAACATCCTTAAGTACTTGAGAAGGACTAAGGATATGTTCTTGATATATGGAGGACTGGAAGAAGAACTAGCTGTTAAATGTTACACTGATGCTAGCTTCCAGACAGATCGAGATGATTCTCTATCACAGACGGGATATGTGTTTGTTCTGAACGGTGGTGCAATTACTTGGAAGAGTATTAAGCAAAGTGTTGTTTATCAATCCACCATCGAGTCATAATACATTGCCGCTTTAGAAGCTGCAAATGAGGCTGCTTAGATGAAGAAGTTCATTGTTGATCTGGGGGTAATGCCTAGCATTCAGAAACCAATCGAGATATTGTGTGACAATATTGTTGCCATAGCTCAAGCCAAGCAACCAAGGTCACACCACAGCACGAAGCACATACTCAGGAGATTTCATTATATCAGAGATATACTGGAATGGGGAGACATCGTGTTAAACAAAGTTCACACAGATCAGAATCTAGCGGACCCGTTCACTAAGCCTATGCCTCAAGCTAAACATGAGGGGTTTGATCTGTAATTTAGTATTTGGTGGAATAATATAGTTACATTAGTATTTTATTTTGATTTAATGGTTAAATGCATTATAAATAGATGTTTCTATGTTCAATATTTTATACGTTTTAGAATTCTTGAATATTGTATTCTAAATGTCCCTAGTCTGTCAGATGGGAATCAATCTGAATGTAAGACTACTGTGAATTAGATGATTGTTTCATTTTGAATGAAAGTCTAAAGAGTTGGGGTTCATATTCACAGATATTCATTAGAGAATGAATATTGGACGTAACTCGTTTCAAAATTATCTTCATGGATCAATGTCTTAAGAAGTTTTGAATATGGTAAGATCTATCGATCATTCAACCCGAGGCACATATTTGAACTAACTTTAACTAAAAGTTTGTTCTTTGACCATATCTAACGATGTTCCGTGAAACGCAGTAATAAGGGTATGATTGGGAATAAATTTGAAGTTAAGTGGGAGTTGTATGTGACCAAAGGAATTCTGTTCTCCTTTGATCAGGAGTTGGACATTCTGGTGCCCTCGTTAATTCGAACTAGTATAAAACGCATGGCCACGCTCAAACTAAGATTAGTTTGTTTAGACCACTTTGAATGGGAGACGAGAACAAGAATATTTGAATAACATATGAGAAATGACTTGCATCCATGTATCATGTTCAATGGATGCCCTAAAAAGAAAGGATACATAGATATGTTTACCATGACTGTTGTACTTGGTCAAACAAGAGCTACTTGTACACAAGGAAATAGTTGACGATTTTAATACGTCATACCTTGCTAGGGGTAGTGAGATGCAACTAGGCGTCCACCACTGTCTACGTTGACGCAATTAATCGATGAATCGTGTAAGTGAGAGATTGTTGTATATAGGATGTCCGATCGTCGATTAAATCAACGTTACTGTCAAGGTACGATCCAAAGAGTTACACTTTGGACGAGCAATTAATAAAATTTAATCGTAAATATTATAGATCACGAAACACGGTTTTATAATTCGGCGAATAAATAATTAATGAAATATTTATAGGTTTGTTCGGTAATTAATTATTTAGAGAAATAATTAAATACAAAGGATTAAATATTTAAGTGTTAAAAATCTAATGATTAAAGTTTTACTAGTTATTTGTAATTATTTAACTGGGAGGATTAAAAGTAATTAATAGTTAATTACATGGGGATTAAATGTTAATACCTCGGGGGTGTGGTTAGTAAGTTAAGGGATTATAAATAAAACCTTAACTCTAAACCCTAATCACACTAATAGCCTCCATACAAGTTTGCGCAGAGAAGGAGTGACCCCCTCTGCGCCGATCAGACTCCACCACAGCCGCCTACCGCCGCCGTTTAATTACGAACGCCGCCGCCTCCGCTAGCCAGACACCTTGCGCTGCTGTCGCTGTTTATAAAGCCCCAAACCGAGCACCCTACAGTTGGTTCTCATCACTGGGTATTCTCTTTAAAACACTCAATTTTATTATAAATAATCATCGGATGTCTTTCTCTAAATAGTGATTAGCTTTTAAGTTCATTAACGTTACCTTACGAATGCGTGCACACCAATTCGAGTAGCACCGCTCTCAAGCCAAGATACCTCATCCTGTAAACTCACCTGCAAAACAATCTAACGTACATACAAAGTCAGCTACGCTGAGTGAGTTCTAACAGTTTATTTTAGAGAGATCCATCCACGTCACTATTAATATTTAATTTCTACTCCAGACATTGCTGTCATTAATAAAATAGTTTGTCGTTTATTATAATATTGATAACCCTCGTTATCCACAAAATCCCATAAGGGCTCACCAACCCTAGACTCAACCAATACCCATAACCCCGTAAGTTCCCCGACATGGACAGAACTTACAGTTCCACTAACTTATAATTCACCACATGCATTAACACGATATCTAGTTAAAACAACCAACTCTTAAATCATAGACTCGACTAGCCATAACCACGACTCTTATAAGGGCTACCACACCTTAGTCGTGAACACGACCTCGTCCCCACATCACAGTCAATCTATTGCTTAGCATTAAAGCAATAACATCACAACACGTAGATTATCAATAGACACTTGCATGCAATGTATATATCAAAATAAATGCATGCAACAATTACCTCATCACAACCTCCCTCATCAGAGCTGCCCTCGTCAGGGCGTTCATCAATCCCAGAGCTCATCACTGCCCCCAATGGCATTGTCACTCTTGGTGACTTCCCGAAGGACCTCGTCCTTCACATAATTACCCGTTGTGTCACAAGGACAATGGCACAATCACACACAACATCCAGCATCTAACGTATAATAGCACATTAACATTTACATAACCCGTTGACTAAGCATGCACCCCACACATATTTTCAGGATAACACATCCTACATATACTCATAAACGTCCAACTCATTCCCCGAATCGTCCTGACTAACTCATAGTACGACACACATCAATCATCCCAACTCCTAGTTCCCACAACCTAAGGACGTCACATAGACCCTTAGTTTATTTATTACATTTTTATCTCGCATAACTCTTCAAGTTTAATCCCAGCTCATAATACGTTTGATTAATAAAATAATAACGCGAGTATGTATGATAGCCCCAAAATAGTAAAAACATAAAAGAGGGGATTAGAAACTCACTGGTTATGTTGAGTCCAAATCCTAGCTCTTCACTTGCTCAAATCCCGAACCTGTCAAACGTATGATCCAAAGATCAAATTACGTTCCAAACGTATGTGAAGACATACCAACATAATTAAACCCACCCTCAATCTCTCCTGCTCGTCAATCCCTTCGTGCGAATTCTAGTCTCACGAGTACGAGTATAATATCGTTCCCGACCAATTTAGGAACCGAATGCTTAACCGGGTTCCCATGCATGCATGTACACGTGACCATGCAAAAGCCAAACTCCACGAGGTACTCATACTCAAACCGAGTTTTCCCTACGTGCATGCGAGCCATGTAAAACCCTAACTCGGCAAGAACCCGCACCCGATCTTGTCCATGCACCACCAAAGGTACCATCACCAATGTCGTTCACCACCACTGTGGCCACCACGTCGCCCTCCACCGCACCGTGCACAACCACACCCATCACCATAGTCTTCCTCGTCACACAACAACCCTATCCGAGCACCATTACACCCGTCCTCCATGCTTGCCGTCGTGGTACACCACCACCACTGCCGTCCCACAACTGTAGAGAACCACCGTAGTGCGCCACCATAGCAGCCCCCCACAGCCGCCTCTTCGTTGCTCGTCACTCTCTCTCCCTTCTTTTCCCGACATCCGATCACTACACTAACCGGTCACCACCGTGACCCCTCCTTGATGTCCGTCACTGTCACGCACACCCACTTCGCCACCGTTCACCTAGCATACCCACACCACCACCACAGTCGTCCGCCATTCTCATCCATGCCCTTGACGTCGGCCATGATGAAGAACTCAAACCCTAGTCGGGTTTTCCAAGCAAAACGATAATGGAAACACGTAAAAAAGCATAGACAAGGATTACCTTGGTTTCGTGTGAATCCCTCCGCTCTGAGCCGCCATGAAACTGTCTTCCTGATCACCACCGGTCGCCCCTTTCTCCTTCGCTTTCCCTTTTGATGTCTTCGTGCTCAAGCCTAGGCCGATTCTGGCCTAGGGTTTGCTATTAGATGGCTTTTAAACCTCAATGGGTTTACACTCTAGTCCTCGGGTTCCCTTTTCGCGCGTTTCGATCCCAAACCATTTTATTTTGGCTAACCGGGTCCTGTTATTTACTTAAATTCAGTTTTACATGTAAATCTCATCAACCGTCTCGTTTACTAGAGGTTCGGGTCACATATTAACCCGAACCAACAATAGGTGGATTTTTGGGATGTTACCCTGTTCCCGTGAACCGTGAGACGTTTCCGTTGGGTTACGTGTTCATGATTTGTCACTAGCGATACGTTCGTTGAACCAAAGTGTTTGATCTTTTGGTTAATCGTCGAAGGTATAATTGTTTACCCACTATGGTTGGTTTTAATTTTATTGTTTATACGCATGTAATCGGATAATTGATGGGATCCCAGTTTAGAACCGATAACTTGTACAACCGCTTCCGCTCATTAAATATGATTTGTTTATTTAATAAGATTAAATTAGTTATGTTTTAATAGTTAAAACTGCTACAAGGATTCCCAACAAACTTACCATTTTTGAGTAAAGTCTTGAAAGATTTTACCATATATCAAAACATCTTTCTTGAGAATTAAAATCTGGAAAAAATGTGTTTGAAATGGTTAGAATGGATGGATGTGGCAATGCATAACGTTCACAACAAAAGAGAGTAAAAAAGGTGAAGTACAGTGACCGTGGCTGCGACCGTACTTCGTCCAGCATGTCCCTTTCAGATTATTCAGTTGTGGTTATAAATAGATCCTTCCTCTTTCACTCTAACTCACCCCCCTCTACTAAGAACACTTTCAAATATACATCTAATATAATCTCTATAGTTCCTTTGATATTATGACATCAATTCAAGATCAAGAGCAAAGTTATAAGAGTTGTTCTACAACTATTATTCTTTCTAGTCTTGTGTTTATATTTTATGTGTTAACTTGTTACCACTTGATTGAGAGAGAGATTTTTAAGGGGCACTCACTTGGTGTGAGTTCATCATCATACTATCTTGATATAGTTGATGATTGGTTTAGGAAACACTATCTTGATATAGTGTGTTATTGGTTGTGAGAATCACTATCTTGATATAGTGATAAGTTGTGAGAGTGTGCACTATCTTGATATAGTGCTTAAGAGTGTGAGTGTTGCACTATCTTGACATTGTGTTAGAGTTGTAAATTGTAAAGACCACTATCTTGACATAGTTGGTTGAAGAAGGTGATCACTACATTTGATTAGTGAGACATTTGAATCGGTGATCTCTTTCGTTCAAGAGAGACGTTTAGTGGAGCAACTCTCGATTGGAGAACCGGGAAGAGGATGTAGAGTGGATTTATTAACACCTACTTCAACCTCTATAAATCAGTTTTGTCATTCATTCCCTTAACTCTTTACATACTTGTTTGTTTGATTATATATAGTGTGTTCTTGACAAGTGTTCATCATACAAGTTCGATTAAGTTTTAAATTAATCAAGTTGTTAAAGAAAACCTATTCACCTCCTAGGTTTCTGTCACACCCCAGTCCCAGGTACTGGTTAGAGGTGACACAATGGTACAGAACACACATCGGAAACTAAACCATCATCTTTCATTTCATTAAAAACATTGTTTACATTCGTGAAATCAAAATGTTACTGTAACATCCCGAAATAACGACAAAATAATAAAAGAGTACGAGAACGAATAACGAAAGTAGAAAAAGAATAACGAGCCCGCGGGTTAGGAGCTGGGTCAGATTGGAGGAAAATGCAAGGGGGAGGAAGGGGAGTAAAAACCCTAGTCACCCTTCCACATGCACATTCACCATCTCTTATCATCTTAAACCTAGAGATAGAGATAGAGGCTAGAGAGAGAAAGCTCCAAAGTTCCACACCGAGACCTTTCGTGTTGCTCTCGATCATTGTTGAAACACCTCTCTAGGCTGGAGAAGAAAAATTGACGCGAAAATAGGTATCAAATCGTTCTAAGAATGGATTTCTGATTTGAAAGTGGGTTTTAGGGTTTCAAAGTGGGTTTTCATAAAAAGATGGGATTTTTACATTTGGATTTGATTAAAAAGTATATATCTAGCTTCATGGAAACTAGATATAAGTTTTGGACGTAAAAAGATTGGAACTCGGATCAAAAACGAAGAATTTGATCAAGAACAGTTGAATCGTTCGAAATCTCGATGAGTGGTCCGAAAACTATTTTTTGACCAAAAAGTATTTTCGGACGACATGATTTCGGACACATGTTTTCGAACAAGATTTCGGACAGATAGTTTTCAGATGAAACATATAGGTTATAACCTTGTTCCATTCGTGACCCTTTACAGATTTGTTAGCATCCCACTTAGCTCTAAGTCTCCTTGCTAAGTGAGATAAACCCAGTAGAAGTCAGGTGAGTTCTTATTGCCTTTTTTTCTAAACGGTTTTGGGCTGGCATGCATACTGTTAAAAAGATAGTTATCAAAGTTAAAGAATATTTTATAAGAATCATATATTTTTATAAAATGAAAAATAAAGAGTTAAATAGTATAGTATTACCTTTTAAACAAAGTTTTGAAATATAATAAAGAGCTAAAGTAAAGAACGATAAAGGAGCTGTACTTCGGTACAGCTCGACAGAGACAGTGACAGTGACAGAGACAAATGTCATGTTATATGCTTATGTGTTAATATGTGCTATTTGTCTATATGAAATTTTATGTGATTACGTTCCTATTTTGTGTAATAATGTACTTGCATTGCATAGTAGAAAGTCCTGCATGCATGCTAAAGTAGAAGTCTCACACTAAGGTGTGAGCAATGCTAAAGGAGTCTTACCATGAGGTGTAAGCAATTCTAAAGGAGTCTTACACTTCGGTGTAAGCGAGAAAGTCTTACCCTGAGGTGTAAGCAATGCTAAAGGAGTCTTACACTTCGTTGTAAGCGAGAAAGTCCTACCCTGAGATGTGGGCAATGCTAAAGGAGTCTTGCACTGAAGTGCAAGCGAGAAAGAAAGTCCTACTCTGAGGTGTGGGCCGCACTAAAGTAAAAGTCTTACCCTGAGGTGTAAGCGAGAAAGGGATCTGGTTTTCGAATCATGATCCATATGTGACACTTAAGGTGTGATAAAGTCACTTATCCTGTACAAGTGAAACGATAGTCAGACGGAGTACAGGAGGACACCCTGACGAGTTTCCTCAAAGCTAAAGTTTTTCAGATAGTAACGTAACCGTTTTATAATTGTAACGTTGTAAAATTTTAAAGTAAAGTTAAAGTGTTTTTTTAAGATAGAGAAAGTAAAGCTTATTTTATTTTTATAAAACTAAGCTACCTAAAAGAAAGTTTTGCAGTTTTAAAGTAAAGATGGAACTCACCAGTGTTAGCTGACTTTTAGTATGCATGACAGGTAGAAAAGGTAAAGCGAAAGAAAAGTAAAAGAGCCGTGAGGGCTGGATAGCATGGACATCGGGTGTTGTGCTGAATACTGACATTTCCAATCCTGATAGCTCATGTTATAGACAATGTTTTACATTATCGTTTGCTGAATGTTTTAATTTAAAGACTTCTGCTGTGATAGATTCTGATTTCCAGTTTAAGAACTATGTTTGTTATGTTTTGTGCCAACTATGAGATGTACCCGGTTTGGGGCGTTTCAAGTTGGTATCAGAGGCATAGTTTGAGAGATTCAGACATTTACAATAATGTCTGAACTTAAACTGAGAATGGGACAAGGGAAAGGAAGAAAAGGAATGTCAGTCAGAGCAGCCCATCCATGGAAAGATAGTAGACATAAGGTAGTCAATGTCCTAACATAGAACATAGACAATAATGCCTTAGTACAGATAGTAGACAGTAAATGCTTTAGCATAAATAGTACATAGTACGTGCCTTAGCATAGACAGTAGATAGTGGATAGTATGTGCCAACGGTAGAAACTCTGAACTCAAATGCAAATGTTACTCTGAAAGGAGATGTTAAGAACCCGAGTAGTAAAGTAAATTAGTAATTTCATACCGGTCTTTATAATTAGTAATTTACATTACTCGAGATGTTCTATATTATTACCTATCATGATAACACGAGCGTTCTTTGTTCACAGTTGACACTAATGGCTAGAGGAAAGAGAGGTGGTCGCACCAGGGGTCGTACTAGTCGTCGAGGCCGACCGCCAGGTAACCAAACACGACTTGAGGAAAGTGAACACTCCTGCAACGAAACTGAGTCGTTGCACGTGGAGCATAGTGACAGTGGGAACCATGTGTCAGTTCATGACGATGCTCATAACGAGGCTCTTGAGTTGGAACCAATTGTGAAAGAAGCTATCGCGACAGAGGTTACTTCAATCTTGAAGAAAGTTCTACCGGAAGCACTTGGCGAGGCCTTTAAAGAGTTTGGTATAGAGAGGAAAGAGAAGAAAGAGGGAAGCAGCAAGAGAACTAAAGTCACTCATAGTGACGATTCTGACTATGAAACGGCAACTCGAGGTTGCAATTACAAGTCCTTTCAGGGGGGTGACCCACTGAAGTATGATGGACGGAAAGATGCTGTTGCAACTTTCAAGTGGATAGAGAAGACGAATGGTGTGATCAACATTAGTGAGTGCCATGATAACCAAGCGGTCAATTTTTCCGCTCACTCATTCACCAATGAGGCGTTGAGTTGGTGGATAGAGAGGATGAATGGTGTTATCAAAATGACCCGCCAAAGTATCTTGAACACAGTCATGGGGTTCCACCCCCATTTCATAGACAACTATGAATAATCAGTTAGTATATATATAACCAAAGACCGTTACATGGGTCTTGTCCAAGATGTCGTTCCACGGGTCAAGTAAAACACAATAAGCACTTAGAATGCATTATATATATATATATATACAATCGGTGCTATCGTTTCAAGATACTCAAAATATTTTCATAAATTAACCATGCTTAAAAATGGAGTATAACAGAGCCATGGTTATTTTAAATAAATCACAGTTTAAGAACTCACCACAACAGAAATTCGGCTTATCGAATCTGTAATATGGCAAACACCTTGGACAAAGCTCCTAGATATTTAATAACATTACTTAATTACATAAATCTAGATTAATGGTATTTAGCCAATGCTTAACAGTAGGTCAGAACCTTACCTCGGCACTATCTACGGCAATTTGGGGGCGAAACGCTAGAAACCAGACTCTTGTACGTGAACCGGGGCCTTGGCATGATTCACTAGGCAATGTGTGTGTGTTTTGAGTGTGTGGGATGGAGTAAAAGAGGCTGAGATCGATCAAGTATTTATAGGGCAAGTTTTGGGGTCGTGACGGACCGTTACCAGGCGTGACGGTCCGTCACGCCTTTGCTTGGCGGCCAAGTTCTTCCGGACCACGTAATGGACCGTTATGGTTCGTGACGGTCCGTCACGGGTAGTGAGTCAGCATACATGTGTCAGAAACCCTAAACCGCTTCTGGTTTTGCGGCACATACCGTCATGACTTGTGACGGTCCGTCATGATGCGTAAGGGACCGTTATATTTGGTGACGGTCCGTTACGGAATGATTTTCCAAAATTTTCATTTTTGGTACTTGTACTTTCAATCATACCTTCTATTGGTCCTTTGGCTTTAATTTATTTGCAATCTTAGTCCTTTATTTGCTTGAAAATTTTCGAGGTGTTACAGTTTCTACATAAGTGTTTCGTTTGTTTGTGATAAGAAGCTAGTTGTTTATTTTAATGACAAAGTGTATTTGTTTTTTTAAACCAGGTTTAGTGATACCAGAAGAGATGGTGCTCATGCGTGCACCAAGAAAGCACGACACATATTGTAGATATGAATGGTCATTCATCCCATGTAAATGTTTCATGTTTGCTTTCAAAAGCTTCACATTCTGACTCCTATCTTTGGCACAGGCGTATGGGACATGTGAATTTTAATACTATGAACAAATTAGTAAAACAAAACCTAGTAAGAGGTTTACCAAACAAAAAGTTTATTTTTTCAGAAACTTGTTTTTCGTATTTAAAAGGTAAACAACATAAAAAGTCTCATAAACCAAAGATAGTGAATAGCTTTGATACTCCTTTTCATTTGCTTAACATGGATTTGTTTGGCCCCGTTAGCGTCAAGCGCCTGGGTAAGAAGTCCTATTGTCTTGTGGTTACCGATGATTTCTCACGTTTTTCATGGGTAAATTTTCTTGCTCGAAAAGATGAGACATATGATATATTGATTGATTTAATCAAAAGAATTGAGAATTTAAGTAACTACATTGTGAAATCTATTCAAAGTGATAATGTGACAAAGTTTAAGGATTCTTTCTTAGACTCTTTTTGTGCTAATAAACGTATCTCTCGACAATATAGTGCAACAAGGACTCCACAATCGAGAAGAGCAGTCGAGAGAAAGAATCGCACACTAATTGAAGCAGCAAGGGCAGTGCTAGTGGATTCAAAGCTACCAATTTTTTTCTAGGCCGAGGCCGTTAATACAACATGTTATGTTCTAAATCAAGTCTTGGTGGTGAAGGATTACAACAAGACGCCATACGAGTTGTTTAACAAGCGAAAGCCAAAAATTGATTTCTTTCATCCATTTGGATGTTCATGCACATTGTTGAACACACAGGATCGCTTGAAAAAATTTGCTGCAAAGGCGGGTGAATGTTTATTTGTTGGATACTCTTCAAGTCAGAAAGTTTATCGAGTGTACAATAAAAGGACAAAGATTATTCAAGAGTCATTCTATGTGGATAGGCAAGAATCCAACTTGATTTGTTCAACTCAAGATCCCGAATGGTTCTACGATGCGGATATATTTTTTAATACTTTCAAAATTCTGGATGAAGATTTTTCAAGTGAAGCAAGTACTTCAGGAAATAATGATGATTCATTTCCATTTTCAATAAGGCTGAACCTGAACATTCCTAATTTCTTGGTGGGTCCTCAAATCATTCATGTTCCAGAACCGCAATTTGAGTCTGAAAGAATCTTAGATGAAAGTCGTGGTATATGTGAAGAGGAAACAATAATGAAAGCAAATGTTGACACTACCACAGAAACTACAACAAGTCAAAATGAAATTGATGTCAACAATTAAATTGCAGTTTCACCATCATTTTTCAGATTCTACTCTCGATCATTTAGAATCAGTTGTTGGCCTACCAAATGAAAATTACAAAATATAACAATTTATCTGAGATTCTTTAAGCGGATGATATTCCACATTTGAGCATCCAATGGAGAACATTATAGGTTCGTAGAAAGCAGGGGTGCAAACACGTAGCAAATCTGGTAATATTAATGAATGTTTATATGCGTGCTTCTTATCACAAGTCAAGCCAAAGAAGATTTGCATAACATTAAAAGATAACAGTTGGATTGAAGCAATGCAAGAAGATTTGCTACAATTCACAAAGTTAAAAGTTTTGAATCTTGTTGTTTTGCCACCCGACAAGTTTCCTATTAGCACAAAGTGGGTCTTTTGGAACAACGCGATGATAGAGGAATTGTGGTGAGAAATAGGGTAAGATTAGTAGTTCAGGGGTTCTCGCAATAATAAGGACTTGATTATGATGAGGTTTTCACACCAGTCGCCAAAATTGAAGCTATTCAGATCTTTCTTGCCTATACCTCATATAAACGTTTCAAGGTGTACCGGATGGATGTCAATAGTGCGTTTTTTTATAGGGCAGGGAAAGTTCAAGAGGAGGTGTATGTGTGTCAACCTCTTGGATTTGAAGACCCAGATCATCTATTTCAAGTGTACAAACTAGACAAAGCCTTATATGGATTACATCAGGCCCCTCGATCTTGGTATGAGACTTTGTTTATTCATCTGCTAGGAAATGGTTTCGCCAGAGGAACAATTGATAAAACGTTATTGTTGCCTGGTCGAAGAACAACGTTAGACAATGTCAAGAAACAACCTTCCACATAATCAATTTCTTGTATATATCTCAGGTATGAGGATACAGTGACAATTCCATTTTCAAAATCTACTTATGACGATGATCCATGAAGTAGTTCTGAAATGGGCTACGTCCAACATTCATTCTCTAATGAATATATGTGAAATTAGCCTTAAACTCCTTGAACTTTCATATTATGAATGAATCAACGATTCATAACTATGAACAAGCCAACAATTCACAAGTCTTACCTCAGATTTATTCCCATAAATCCAAACGACGACGAACATTTAGAATAACTTTTATTCAGGGATCAACCGTACTAAAACATTGAACTAAGCAATCATTAATGATCAATAATTAACCGTTAATTACAAGATCAGGTAGAAGGTTGTTGTACCATTCAATACCACCCAAACACTAAGGCATAGATCAAGATTTCTTGTAGCTAGGTTGAATATTAGCATGCTATTCTTATCCAATAAGAATCTAAAGTTCAAGATTTCCTGGGTAATATAAACGTGGTCTATGGTCCACTTTATTTTAGAAGATCTCAACAAATTCCTGATTTCCAACATCATTTGTTGATTTTTGCAATGAACTCTTTCATTCAATTAATCTTCTTTGTAATTTTACCTAAAGTAACCTTAAAAGAACTCTTTATTTGATTCACTTTGTCTTTCAAATTCGAATAATGTGTTTTAAAGTAATTATCATTACTACATTGAACTCTTTCAAGTAGTTTGTAATTGTTTATACTTGAACTCTTTCAACAAATTTTGTTAATATTTATATGTCTCACATATATATAATTGTTTAATAAAACTATCCAATATGTAATTCGCAATTACATAAGGTTTAAAACAGTTATCCTTGTAGTGCTTTAATATGACTCTTCATATTATGATATAACTTTTCATATCATGATATGACTCTTCATATCTTTCACTTGTTGTATGACTCTTCATACTATAATGATTTAGAAAGAACCCTTTTCGTCTTTGCACAAGCAACCACTTTGGTAGCTTTCGTATGAACCAAAACCGTGTTCATATGAAACATATATTTCCTTTGTTCAAAAAGGTCCTTTTAAGTTTGTTTGTGGTTCTCTATCTATCTCATAAATATGTGTTCCTTTATTAGTCATATCCGATGTGATTTGAGAAGTAATCTATATTCCAAGATCCATATCTTGAATTTAGATTAAACTTAGTATGCCAATTTCATACTTAGCCTCGAAGGATCTCAGCTCCTACTTACCTCCATGCCTGTCCTTTGATAACTGCTTTATCAAATGAAAACCTAATTCATATTGAGTTAAAATACAGATTTTGTTTATACATTTATCTGGTAACATCATCAAACATTCAACAACCCGTCTGTGATTGGATGTATTACCTTTTAAGCATGTATTCATAATGCATGTTGATCATCTCAAGATCTGACAGCTAAAGACCATTTACTGATCAGAGAACATCTTGGCTATTTTAAAGGTATGCATGTTTCCAAAACATGTTGGTCTTTACAGACAATCTGTTTAGAGCATAATCGTTGAGTTCTAAACTCGTTGTAGTATTTTAACCTTCTATGAGATGCAAGTTTCTCTTTTAGTTTCACAAACTAAAAGGATGTATCAGATCTAACTTTCACATTCCAAACATTAACATTTATTGTTTTGATAAGTATGTGTCAAATAACTTTTTATTAGATGATGATTCTAAATTTCTTTTTGCCAAAAAGATTCCAAGTTGCTTGAACATTTCTAGTTTGTCTTCAGCTTCCTTAAGCTGTTGAATTTCTATTCTCAAATATCATATTTCTCATAGATGAAAAAAAAACCATTTTCTATAAAGGTAGCAATATTTGCTATGGATCATAACATCTCTATGTATGCATCCCTTTCTTAGTGACGAATGAACGTATGTTTTATAATTATCATGGAGCTTTCCGTCAATGCCTTTTAGCAATATGAAAGTAACAATTTTACTTTCTTTTTGAGAAAATTTTGATCTAGTTAAATATTTCTAGTTTTGTCTTTGCTGATCACAAGTTCCCTTTCCCATAAAAAAAATCATTGTTCCAGTTTTTTGCAGATACCAAAATTATATCTAAATTTGATCTCAAATCAGGCTTCTGGTAGCTAGGTACCACCTTGATGACAGGCTAAAAACGACTTTTTGTATCCCTAATCAGCATTACCAATGGAAGACCATTTGGGCTAAAGAATGCTCCTTCAACTCTTCAAAAGGCAACAATTAAGACATTTGAGCCAATCCTCTCCAATACCCCTAGCCTATATCGATGATATCCTACTATATTTCAAGGATGAAAGAATCACACATTGAGCTATTATCTAATTTCCATTCATTTCTCAAAATATGGTCTCATGCTATTAAAAAGAGAAAATGGAAATTAGGGTCACTATAGTCGATTTCCTTGGTATGACGATTGCAGATGGACAATACCAACCACAACCCCACATTTCTCAAGAACTTCATAAATTCCCAGATGAATTACGTTCGTAAAAAGAAATTCAATAATTTATTAGGGTGGTTAATTACACGTCAAACTTTCTACTTAAGTTGTCAAATCATACTATTTGGTTGTTTCCTATTCTTCAAAACAATCCTCCTATTTGGACAATGAGACAAAAAATAGTAAGAGAAATTAAAAAGTTGGGCAAAAAGATGTCGCCTTTAAAGCTTCCTACTATTTCAGAAAGAGATTTCTACAAATTATTGTGAGTGATGTCTGTTGGGGAGCGATCCTATTTGTCAATGACCCAAAGGCGGTCGATTCATCTGTGGCTTTAAAGTGGCACTTTCAAAAGGTATGAGCAATACTATCACTCCATGATATGCTCTAAATTAAACATCTTTTGCATACATAAAAATCCTCATATTATGGTACTAATTGATTAATAACCTTGCAATTGATACTTAAAACGTTTATAATTCGTAATTGCAGGTTATTCGGTGTCTCAAATATAAGCAAAGCTAAATCCTATCAAAAACACCCAGAAATCAAGCTTATAGAAGGATCATTCCCAAGCTTTGACCCCCAAGAAGTCAAGCAAGGTCAACAATAGTCAACAAGCAGCTAAAAGACAAAACTGGGCAGCAGGGGAGGGATGCACGGTCGTGCATCCCAATGCACGGGCGTGCATTGCCCCATCTTGCTCCCCAACGCCCAGTACACTGTCCTGTGTACCTCGTTTGATTCCCGAGGTGTTTGCACGCCCGAGCAATGCTCATTTTAAGGCCTATAAATAGGAAGCTTGAGTTCTTCATTCCACACACCTTAATACACATTACCAGAGCTTAAGAGAGTCTGTTTCCATAGTTTACAGTAGAAAGTAGAGAGTAGAGAGGCTCCTCCTCTTCGTTCCGCAATAGGGGAGCCTACGAAACTCAACGTTATGCTAGTTAGTGTGGTCATTCATGGCTAAACTCTTTGTATTGCTAGGGTGAAGATGAAGTTTGATGTATGTTAATGTTTAACGTATTAATCTAATGGTATGTTTATGTCTTTAATTATTCGCTCTTAAAATCACCTTCTAGGTGGGCTTTTTATTATTATCTAAACTTGTCTTTACACTTGTGAGTGTTCATGATTTTAAAAAGTAAGACCGTAAAACCTTTTTAATCAAACTTCTCTTGGTACTTATACGTCTTTATACAACCGGATCTTGATAAGCCAAGGCTTGGTTAATATTAATAAGGTCGTACGTCTTTATATGAACTTTTTATGAGACCAATATTTGGTGAACTCGTGTTAGAAACGGTACATCTTTATATATGGTCCCATTGTTACACCACCTCCCGGTGAACAAAGTTTAATCACTCTTTTAATAATAATAACTAAGCACTTAATTTTGATATCCTAAACCAACTCGGAGATAACACCAAAGAGTTGAGGGTAACGATGTCCCTAGCTGGGAGTCCAACCATTTTATTTTTAAATAATATAATCCGTGAACCAAATGTCGTGAGGACGAGGCTCTAGCGGTAACCCTACTCACATGTTTGCAGTAGTCCTACCACTGGATTAGTCAACTTAACATTATCATATACCAAGCGGATTCGAAGCCCAAAGAAATACTCTTCGTGATATGATCATTTCTGAGATAATTATTTTTCTGCTATTTACTATTCTGTTATTTACATTCCTGTTACACACATCACGCACGTTTTTACTTTTCTGTTATTTACTTTACTGTTATTTACTTTTCTGCTTCACAAGCACACAAAACCCACTAACTAATTAAACCAGCTAAACGATAACAAAAGTTGAGTATTGAAACTCGACCGTATCCATTGATTCGATATTTGGTTTTTACCTAAACTATATTACGCTGCGTTAGGTACACTTGCCTATTGTGTGTGTTTTAAGTTTGAGTATTTATCATTTTAATTATAAATTTAAAATTTGATCTCGTGAAACCAATATCCCTAAATATATTATTATATAATATATTTTCTATTTACTTAGCATGACACATCAAGTTATTGGCGTCGCTTACGGGGACACGGTGATTTCAAGAAAGATTCAAGTTAACGGATTAGCCTTATCATTTTCCATCTATTTTTCTGTTGCGTTTTGTTGCAGGTAGTATATGATCCATAGCTCCACTACTGGTTTATATCAACCTTTTGCAGAGCCCGAAATATTCTTTCACCACCGAATACGAGAAAACCGTGTTAGAAAAATGGCAGTAGAAAAGCGCACTATTTCCGACTTTGCAAGGCCGTCACTTGAGGCTTTGTGGTCTAGGATCACAAGGCCTACGGTTGACGCTAACAACTTCGAGATCAAATCGCATGTCATTCACATGATCCAATCATCATGACTTTCCATGGATTACCCGAAGAAGATCCACATGCCCACATTGCAAGTTTCCTCGAAATTTGTGACATTTTCAAACTGAATGGAGTTTCGAATGACGCAATTCGCCTCCGAATGTTTCCCTTTTCCTTAAGGGAATGAGCTAAGGCATGGCTAAACTCTCTTCTTACCGGGTCAATCACTACATGGGATGATCTTGCTCAGAAATTCCTGTCAAAATACTTACCGCCAGCAAAAACTGCCACATTGAGAAATGATATTACCACTTTCACCCAGGAAGATGGTGAATCACTATATGAGGATTAGGAACGTTTTAAGGACAAACTGAGGAAATGCCCTCACCATGGGCTAGAAGTTTAGTTACAAGTATCATCACTCTACACTGGGTTGCACAATCAATCTCGTCAGACACTCGACGCTACTGCAGGTGGTATTTTTGGAAACAATAGGCCACAAGAAGCTTACAACCTAATTTAGGAAATAGCTATGAACATCTATCAATGGTACAATCCAAGGAGTAACAGGGGAGCTAGGCAAGGTGTTCATTCTGTCGATACTGTCACTTCACTTTTCTCTCAAGTAGACGCCCTCACCACTCGACTCAATCAACTTAGCAAGGGCAAAGCAATCACTGAGGCTACTAAAGAAGTAAAAAAGCATCCTACCAATGCTGAGCAAGTTGACTTTATTGGAATAAACCAGTCGCAGAACAACCCCTACATCAACACTTGTAATCCTGGATTGAGAATCCATCCAAAATTCAGCCGGAAGGATAACAACAACAGGGGACAATCTGGCTTCAGACAACAATAACAGTTTCAACAAACACAATCTCAAAACTATCAGCCTCGTCAACAATTTCAGGGAATTAACAAGACGAGTAATGGGTTAAGTTTGGAGGATGCGATAACTAAGTTGATTTCCACAACTGAAAGTCAAGCCCTTCTAGCAGATTCCCGTCATAAACAATATGAGGAGATGTTTAGTCTACACGAAGCTGGGTTTAGGACACAGAAAGCAACTCTTCAGTCCATTGAGATACAACTAGGACAGATTGCAAAAATTCTATCCGAAAGACAACCAGGATGCCTTCCTTGCAACACTTAACCAAATTCAAAAGCAAATGTTAGTGCTATCACTCTCATAAATAGAAAGGTTTATCCAGAACCCCCCTTACCAGAGGAAGAGGAAGTTCAAACACCAAGGAGGGAAGTATTCACTGGAATACCACTTCGTCCGCCTATCGCAAAATCAACCGCTTAAGAATCACCACCGAAAGTAATTCCACAACCTGCTCCGGTGGACACTCCTCAAAACAATCCGACTAAGAGAACTTACAAATCTCACATACCATGGTAAAGCAAAGGACTGACGAACAATATGAGAAGTCATTGAAGTTTTAAGCTAAATTCATGTCAACCTTCCTTTCCTGGATATCATACAACAAATGCCTAAGTATGGACATTTTTTGAAAGATTTCCTTACTAACAAAAGAAATATGGAAGAGGCAGTTAAAGAGACTAATCAATGTGTCGCTTCTCATTGAAAGATGCCTTCCAAAGAAACTTTCAGATCCTGAAAATTTTTCTTTACCATGTTCTATCGGTCCATTACCGATAATGTAACATCCCAAAAATAATGGAACGACTTATAATAATGGGTTAAACGCGAGACGAAAGGAATAAATGGATGAGGCATGACGGGTCGGGCCGGATAGGCCGACGGACTTAAGGGTGGCGTGCATAGGGGAAGTCTCCCCCTATAAATAACCTAAGCCACCACCCTTTCTCTCATTTGACCATTCTAGAGAGAGAAACCATAGAGATAGAAAGTTGACAGATCGACACGAGAAGCTAACATCTTGTTCCTCTACAACTCGTGAGCGGAACCTCCAATTCAGAAGCTCGAAAGAGGTAACAACTCGATCTAAATCTGAGTTTTTAGTTTATGATTGGGTTTTCGGGTTTTAGATAGAAAGATGGCATTTTTACGTATGAAACTTGGAAATAAACATAGATCTAGCATCTAGAGTGGAAAATAAACATTTTGAACGTAAAAAGTTTCAAACTTGACGGACCAATTGATCCAGATCTGAATCCATGCAAAAACACGGTTTTTGATGAAGTTCACGGTTTTGGGAAGTTCACGGTTTGGAAAGTTCACGGTTTATGAAGTTTACAGTTTGTGAAGTTCACGGTTTGTGAAGTTCATGGTTTGTGAAGTTCACGGTTGAGTGAAGTTCACGACTGGTGAAGTTCACGACTGATGAAGTTTGCGGTTGGGTAAAGTTTATGGTTAGGTGAAGTTCACGGTTGGGTGAAGTTCACGGTGGGGTGAAGTTTGCGGTTTGGGTAAACTTTGCGGTTAGGAATGAAATGTAATGAGTTGTATGAGAAGCTAAAACTAGGTTGTGTATGTACAGGTTAGAAGATCCTTTACATACCTTTGACCCTGTATATCTCAGGTGAGTTCTAGAAGCCCTCTTTTAAATGTTTTTAATAATGTTTTGGGCTGGTATGCATACATACGAAACGATGTTTATGAAATGATGATTATGAAACGATGTTTATGAGATGATGTTTGTGAGACAAAGTTTACGAGATGATGTTTATGAAATGTTTTGCCAAAAGAAGTTTACGAAAGGTTTACGAATGAAATGATGTTTTGTTTAATAAAACGTATGAATGCTTTAACTAAAATGAGGTAAAGGTTTTATGAAAGTCACGAATGAACGAATCTGCCATGAGTTCCTACGGGAGCTAGGGTATGTATGTATGCATTGGCCTTACCCTTACGGGGGGCCTTTGTGGCTGGCTAACAGTTGTACACCTTGTTGATGATGGGGTGACGATGGTCACCCATGGGATTTTCGGGATCCCCGATGGAATGTACTATTCTTTGCGGCAAAATAGTGTCTATGTTATGTTCTGTCTTCCTAGAGGTAACGAGCCTTAGGAGACATATGTTTGGTCCACCTACAGGTAACGAGCCTTAGGAGACCTGGTGACGGATGACTTAGAGGTAACGAGCCTTAAGTTCATCTGCTGGTATGCGATGTATGGAATTGACGGTTACGAGAAGGCGCAGATTCGATTCATGTTGACTTATGTTATGATGCTATGTTACGATGTTGTGATGAGGTTAAGTTATTGCATGTTTTACGTACTCTTTTGTTAAAGAAATGTATGCTATGTTTTTGGCAAAATGTTTATGTTAAGGTTTTATTTAAAGCTAGAACTCACCAGCGTAGCTGACTTTTTAGTATGCACATTCAGGTTAAGGCAGGTTATGATGATGGACGATGATGTTGGGCGGCTTGTTGAGTTACCCGGATGATATGAAGACTGGCATCCCGTTATGAAGTTGGTTATGTTATGTTTATGTAATAGACAATGTTACGCTTTCGCATGTTGAACGATGTTATGTTATGTTTGAAATGAAATTTTCCGCTACGTTATTTGATATTCAAGTTTAAGAACTGTTTGTGAATGAGTAAATCCAACAAGTGAGGACTCCCGGGTTTGGGACCTTACAGATAACTTTCGCACTCTCTGATCTGGGAGCAAGTGTGAACGTGATGCCGTATAACATGTGTAAAAGATTGAAAATTGGGAATCCACAACCTGTTAATGCAACTATTGAACTTGCGGATGGTTTGGTTAAGTCACCTATACGAGTAATCGAGAACTTACTTGTAAAAGTCGACAAGTTTGTCTTCCCCGCCGACTTCATGGTTTTAGAAATGGGGCTCGACTACTCTGTGCCTTTGATTTTGGGTCGCCCATTTTTAGCTACTGCCAGAGCTACCACTGATATGAACGAAGGAATCCTGACACTTCGTGTTGGAAAACAATCAGTAACTTACAACATCGAAGGGAATGAATGCTTATCAAATGATCCCTTTGAAATTGCTCAGTTCATCGATACCATTCTGGACTACCAACTAAAGAAAGCTAAAGAATTCAACAAAGGAAAGAAACTAGATCTTGGCAAAGATCTTGACAACACAAAATGGATTGATAACTACTGGGACAAGCTACCAAAGTTGAAGGATTTGAATGAAGGAATGGGAGACACGGGGGAGGTTAATAGCATCCACCCAAAGAAAGACTGATGAAGCACGTACGGGTCTTGCCAACGACCCTTAAATAAACGTGGGGCTTCTGGGAGGTAACCCGATGATCATGAATAAATTGAGAAGTTGGTGCAAACGGCAGAACACGCGGACCTCAGGTTTGGTTTTCCAAATTTAAGTTTCCCATACTTCAGCCCCCAGGTATGCCTTCTTGATACTAGGACCTTAGTAGCTTAAGTACTACCTGTTATTTTCGTTTCTATTTTATGTTTTTTCTTTATGTGTCTAGTAGCATAACATCACCAGGCAGTTTCTCTACTTCTTTGAGGAGTTACACTCCATCTCTACAAGCTAGAATGCCAGAATACACATCAAATTTATGAGAAATTCGATGAAGTCTTTAAAGCAAAGTGTTGACAACAACAACAAGTTTTGGCCATAGGTTAAACACCGAATTGACCGGGGCAGTACTAGTTGCTTTTCCCTTAAAACTTCATGCATTTAAATTCCTGCATAGCATTTCATTACATGCATTTGTACATTGAGGGTAATGCATAGTTTTAAGTGTGGGGTGGGGATTTAGAGATTCAGGATAAGCTTGTAACCTCCAAGCTGTAAAAATAAACTTGTCATTTTCTACCCATTTGACTAAAACCTTAAACCCGAAAAATTTTCAAAAATTTTAAACCCTAAAACCAAAATCTCTTTGAGTTCGCACTTAATTAAATAAAATGAATACATGGAAAGTAGAAACAAATGGATATTATGCATAACAAATCACTAAACCTTATCCCATCCATTTTCAAGTGAGAATAATCTAAGCCTTTTCACGAGCGTTATTATCATTATTTTTCGCATTCTCTTTCATTTGGTATATTGAGTGCTTTTCGATTGAATTTTATGCATAATTAGAACATGTATGACTTATACATAGCAAGACCATGAACTAGTAGAAGTATGAAAATGATTGAGGCACCTAGGACTTTATTACCCTCATATATAATCCTTAAACCCAAAACCCCAAAAACAATATCCGCCTAGATAACCCTCTGAGCCTTAGCCTTTTCTTTTCTACTACCCACAATTATCACCAAACCAACTTTTCGTGAACACCGGTTATAGGCTAACTGTCTTCAATATGGAGAACTATTAGAGTATCTTATTTCGTTATTTCAAGTTTACAACCATTGAGGCAACTTGGAAAGAATCTGTTTCACTTAAAAGAATTAGAATATACAAGAAGAAAGTGGATGTATTAGAAAGAAACAACCGAAAGATCTACAAGAAAGATATGGAAATTTTGTTTCAAGGAAATTGAGGAAAAATAATTATTGAAAAATTAGTCGTGATGATAAGAAAAGAAAAGAAAAAAATAGAAAAATGAAAAGAAAAATAAAAGAGAGAAGTTGGTCTTTTACCGGTTAGACCCAAAAGAGATGGACATGCATTCTTTTGATTTCAATTTGCTTTCATGTATTCATTTCACAAAACTTGAATTACCACCCGAACTTTGAGAGAAAGTTTTCAAAGCAACAAGTGATGTAAGAAAACAGTGGCGCAAGCAAGAACAATTGACACCGTTCTACGGCCTATCAAAAAGCTCCACTAAAAGAAGAGCTAAAAGATACGACAAATGTGTGAAGTGTGGCAACTGGAGCCACGATGGAAAGTGTAGCAAGAATCAAACTTATTCCCAACATGAGTATACGCATCTGATCAAAGTAGGAGCTGTTAGGCTACAAGCCGAAAGAACCATACGAAAAGGCAGTAATGTGTACTACACAGTAAAGGAAGAGTTGAGAAGGATAAGAGATCTCGGTCTTGGCAATCTGACCATAAACAAGCCCTCAAATTAGTTATACCCTCATGATCTGAGTATTATAGAAAAACCCGCTAGTATTTTCCATCTTAAGCCATTAAGCCATAGCTGAGTGTTTCACGTTAGCTGCAGCCCTTGAAACCCTTTTAAATCCCTAAAAACCCAAAAAAAAAATCACTTTCACCCTTTATTTTTCTTTTTAGCCATATTACAACCCTTTTAAAGTCCTCTTGATTCATGCATACTATTTAGTTAGTTGGTGGAGACTTGATTTGCATACAAGCTTGTGACCATTGCATAATTCGATTCGAACTTGAGTGTTCTACTTAACTTACATTATCCATACATATATAACCCTAGAGTTGAGTGAACATTGTGAGAAGTGAAGGATTATGCATAATTAAAGTTCTAGTAGGCTTGTCACGGATTCCATCATCCTAAATTAGAAAAACATAAAATAGAATAAAGCGGCTCACGATTTATCCCGGAGTTTCCAACTACTTGGAGCTCCATTACCCTTTTGAAAAGTTTTTAGTTATGGGCCTGATCATGCATGAGTTTGCTTGTGAGTTTGCTTGAGGACAAGCAAAGTCTAAGTGTGGAGTATTATGATATGCTCTAAATTATACACGTTTTGCATGCATAAAAATCTCCATATTATGGTACTAATTGATTAATAACCTTGCAATTGGTACTTAAAAAGTTTATAATTCGTAATTGCAGGTTATTCGGTGTCTCAAATATAAACAAAGCTAAATCCTATAAAAACACCAAGAAATCAAGCTTCTAGAATGATCATTCCCGAGCTTTGACCCCCAAGAAGTCAACCAAGGTCAACAATATTCAACAAGCAGCTAAAAGACAAAACTGGGCAGCAGGGGAGGGATGCACGGCCGTGCATCCCAATGAACGGGCGTGCATTGCTCAATCTTTCTCCCAAGGCCCAATACACTGTCCTGTGTACCCCGTTTGATTCCCGAGGTATTTGCACGCCCGTGCAATGCTCATTTTGAGGCCTATAAATAAGAGGCTTGAGTTCTTCATTCCACACACCTCAATACACATTACTAGAGCTAAAGAGAGTCCATTTCTGTAGTTTAGAGTAGAAAGTAGAGAGTAGAGAGGCTCCTCCTCTTCGTTCCGCAATAGGGGAGCCTACGAAACACAGCGTTATGCTAGTTAGTATGGCCATTCATGGCTAAACTCTTTGTATTGTTAGAGTGAAGATGAAGTTTGGTGTATGTTAATGTTTAACGTATTAATCTAGTGGTATGTTTATGTCTTCAATTATTCACTTTTAAAACCACCTTCTAGGTGGGCTTTTTATTATTATCTAAACTTGTCTTTACACTTGTGAGTGTTCATGATTTTAAAGCGTAAGACCATAAAACCTTTTTAATCAAACTTCTCTTGGTACTTGTACATCTTTATACAATCGGATCTTAATAAGGCAAGGCTTGGTTAATATTAATAAGGTCATACGTCTTTATACAAACTTGTTATGAGAACAAGAATTGGTGAACTCATGTTAGGAACGGTACGTCTTTATACATGGTCCCATTGTTACACCACCTCCCGGTGAACAAAGTCTAATCACTCTTTTAATAATAATAACTAAGCACTTAAGTTTGACGTCCTAAACCAACTCGGAGATAACACCAAAGAGTTGAGGGTAACGATGTCCCTAGTTGGGAGTCCTACCATTTTATTATTAAAGAATATAATCCGTGAACCAAATGTCGTGAGGACGAGGCTCTAGTGGTGAGCCGGGTCACATGTTTGTAGTAGTCATTGTAGAAGCATATTTTGTAACTATAGATTAAATTATATGTATCGGTGTACGTGGCTAGTACATAGGAGGGTGTTCCTGAGTACTTAGCCCGCACACCAGTTTGGTCCTGCGTACTTAGTAAGTACGCAAGGCTTTTGCCATGCGTACTTGTCAAGTACGCATGACCAAACCATGCGTACTTAGTAAGTACGCAAGGCTTTTGCCTTGCGTACTTGTCAAGTACGCATGTAGTGTTCCTTCCCCTATAAATAGAAGACTTGTCTTCATTTGTAGGTTGAACTTCTGGAACTAGGTTTAGAGATGTCCGGGTCGGGAAGAGCTCTCCCGACCCCTGGACCGTGAACGTAGATGAGAGATGTGTGCTTCTTCGGTATGTAGTCTGTAATACGGGATGACTTCTTTGTTATGGATTACGTTTCGTTTCATTATCTGTTGTCTTTGTTCATGTTTTCTCTGTCTCGTTTCTTTGTTCCCACACAAATCACAGAACAGATCGTGTTATTTCCGCTGCGTGACGAGGCTCCCGGGACCTACAAGTGGTATCAGAGTTTGTTGATTTGTGTTCCAGTTTCGATTTTCTAGGGTTTTGAGTAGAAACGAGTTCGTAACCTAAAATCCTTAAAATCGAGTTTGTTATCACTTCATTTGGTGTTTGGAAGGCTAAGGGTTTGTTAGATGACGTTTTCGAAGCTTTTGGAAGCATTAATTTCTCAGATCCGTCAGTTTTCGAGCATTCTCCTCAAGATCCGTCAAGAACACTGTTGTACTGAACAAGTACGCATAATCACCTTTTCTGCGTATTTGCTAAGTACGCATGGGTTAGCCCTGCGTACTTAGTAAGTACGCATGAGAAGTGACCTGCGTACTTAGCTAAGTATGCAAGAGCATTTCTCTGCGCACTTAACAAGTACGCATGAGTAGTTGGCTTTGCGAACTTACTAAATACGCAGTATGGACTAGCCTCTGGGATTAAAAAAAAAAGAGTTTTTTGGCGGGAAAACTTTTCTTGGCCAAAATTTTGTGTGATCATTTGTACGCGTGTTTCGGCCCATTTTTGAGAAGATAGTAACTTTGGTTTTTCCGGACCAGAATTTGTATACAATGTGGCTTGGCGAAACACGGACGAGATTTTTGTTGGAAGATACCACTTGTCATACATTGTATAAGGGTCCATACCTGAAAATGTAGGCTACGAGTATCCGGGATACTTATTTAATAGGGTATGAATGCTGAACTAATGGGAGCAATTGGGTCGTCATCGGCTAAAGGTCTCGTTCTATTTGTGAAGATGTGGCTGCTTTGAGTCTTTCGGAAAAAGAATCATCTTGTTTAGGTATTCAAACCTGAATATGTAGGCTACGAGTATCCGGGATACTTCTTTAATAGGGGATGAATACTGGAACAAATTGAACCCAAGGATTTGCTGCTTTGGTTCTTTGCAAAGGAATAAAGAATAAAATCCTGGAGTTGGCTAGTTGTGCTTTTTGAGGATTTGAGTGAAGTGGTGATGAAGCTGGTCATAGTTTACAGAGAAATGAGGGGGATAAAATCTAGTATTCATGAGACATTAAAGAGGTGGTGGAAAAGCCGTTGGTACTTCCTATATATACACCTCTTTGACGTAACATGGATCTCAACTATGATTTCTCGTGTAAACTATATTTTTCGTGTTTGATTCTATCGTGTGTCTTCAAGATGAAGCTGGATATTCGTTGGATTATTAGTTGAAGATGGAACCTTTTATCATTGGCCGATGGGATAGGAAGCATACCCTTGTTTCCGGTCTAGTCAGATGGAGCTTAAACTGAAAGGGGATATTGGAAATGAACATCTTCAAGAATTTGGTTGACTCGTGAAGATACAGGATAGATTTGGACACATCTGGTTGAAGACTTAAATTTATCTTACTGGAATTCCTATGGGAGCTGATTAGTTTGATGCAGGTTATTGGAAACTCAAACTCTCTATCATATGCCAGCTGATTTGGAGTTGTCTTAGTCTACTATTGTTACCTGGTTAGGAAGACATTCTCAGACTCAGAGTCCTAAGTCAGGGTGGAGGTTGCTACTGCTGAGAGGATGAACTATAATGAGCTGTGTTGGGTTAGTTGGTTCTTATTGAAGCACTTGGTTTGGTTTACAATGAAAGCTACAGTTATGAGGGAGTCGGGTTTGTCATCACTCGGCAACTGAAGACTAAAGTTTGAAGATTTGAAGATCTCAAGTGGAATGCCAGAAGATCAAGTCTCGCCAGAAGAAACGTGATGTCATTAGTTTAGAGGGAGTCTGTTAGGACATTCTTTGTAAACTGATGATTATCAGTGTTAGTGATAGATAGAATTTGATGCTATAGTTAAGAAGGAGTTTGTAGAAGCATGTTTTGTAACTATAGATTAAATTCTATGTATCGGTGTACGTGGCTAGTACATAGGAGGGTGTTCCTGAGTACTTAGCCCGCACACCAGTTTGGTCCTGCGTACTTAGTAAGTACTCAAGGCTTTTGCCTTGCGTACTTGTCAAGTACGCATGACCAAACCATGCGTACTTAGTAAGTACGCAAGGCTTTTGCCTTGCGTACTTGTCAAGTATGCAGGTAGTGTTCCTTCCCTTATAAATAGAAGACTTGTCTTCATTTGTAGGTGGAACTTCTGGAACTAGGTTTAGAGATGTCTGGGTCGGGAAGAGCTCTCCCGACCCCTGGACCGTGAGCGTAGATGAGAGATGTGTGCTTCTTCGATATGTAGTCTGTAATACGGGATGACTTCTTTGTTATGGATTACGTTTCATTTCATTATCTTTTGTCTTTGTTCGTGTTTTCTCTATCTCGTTTCTTTGTTCCCACACAAATCACAGAACATATCGTGTTATTTCTGCTGCGCGACGAGGCTCCCGGGACCTACAAGTGGTATCAGAGCGATTGCTCCTGATTTCGAGTGTTGTGAGTGAGTTTGGAGAGTTTTTACAAGCAAAAAGAGGTATTTTTGTTGATTTTGTGATAAAATAGGGGTAGCTCTTGAGCACTATTTTAGAAACAAAAATCACTCAAAAACTGATTTTTGTTGTGTATTTGAGTGTTTTGAGCATCAAAGGTTGGTTAGAAACAAGTTTCTGACCCTTTAGCTCATTTGCATTGATCATCAGACAAATGTTTACCATCTCCGACGAGTTTCAGGTGACCGGAAAAGTTTGGTGAAAATTGCTGAAAAGGTATCCTGCGTACTTACCATTTCTGGCAAAAAGTACAGTTTTGTGCGTACTTACTAAATACGCAAGACTTATCTCCTGCGTACTTATAAGTGCGCAAGACTGATCTTGTGCGAACTTAAGCTATATCCTGCGTACTTATTATTTACTCCTGCGTACTTACAAGTACGCAAGAGGAAATCTAAATACGCAAGACCATTTCTCAAGTGAGCAAGGCCAAAATCAAGTGCGCAACTGTGTCTGACTTTTCTGAAATTTGACTAAGTGTTCACTATGTCGAATCTTCAGAATCTTGGAAACCTGTTGAATTACGATAATGCGATCGGTACACCACAGAAACCACCAAAGTTGCTGAACGTGAACGATTATTCTAATTGGAAAGCACGTTTCGAGCACTACATTTCTTATACCGACTCATCACTATAGATACCAATCCTTGAGGGATATAAGCACCCCACACACATCTATCTTGATGAAACCATGCCCAAACCTATCTCTAAGCTTTCTGACAAAGAAAAGAAAGCTTATGATCGTGAAAAGAAGGCACTTGGTTCGATCACTATGGCATTAACTCGGGAATTGTTCTACAGTTTTCGAGGGTATGACAATTCTAAGGATCTCTGGAAAGCTTTACAGAAGAGATTCGAAGGAAACAGTGACATCAAGAAGAGTAAGCGGGATCTTCTCAGGAAGCAGTATGAGTGCTTCAGATTTTTAGAGAACGAATCTTTAGATGACCTCATCTCTAGATTCTATCACTTACAGACTGAGTTGAAGTCTTTTGAACTCAGGTATCCAGATGAAGAGATGGTGGAAAAGTTTTTGGATGCTTTACCACCCAAATTTGAGATGTACACAACCCTGATGAGGGAAAATCCTAAATTCTATGAATTGACAGTTGAGGAGGCAATAGGAAAGGTTCAAGCTCATGACATGAACCTAAGAAGAATGGAGAGCTCAGGAAGACCCCAGATACAAGACCCTTCTATGTATCATGGGACGACTTCTACATCCAAGTCATCGGGCTCTGGAATTGCCCTCTTCACTGGAAATCCTACTGAAGAAGACCACACAACTGGGTGTGGTGGTCATGCTTGCTATGCTTCAGGATCAGGGTTGGGGTCTCATCATCAAAATACCTCAAGAAATCCTCCTGCTACGTCTTCAGCTAACCATTCAGTTATAGCAAGAATAGCTGAAGATCATGTAGCACTATTCTCATCTTGTATGCTTGCGTATGAGAATTTCATTGGTGGCAAGCTTACTGATCCAGAGACGATTGAAGAAGATTTTAATTAAGTGGATCCTGATGACATGGAGGACATGGATATTCAATGGAATATGGCCATGCTATTGAGGAGAGCCAAGCGTTTCCTGAACAGAACAGGAAGAAAGTTTATTGGCGGGCATCCTAATGCCAAGGTCGGGTTTGACAAATCTAAGGCCAAATGCTACAAGTGTCTGAACTTTGGACACTTTGCTCGTGAGTGTCAGAAAGACAGAGCACCTGCCTCTGGTTTCACCCGACCCAGCCAAGGAAACAGCCATGGCCAAAACAATCCAAACCACCACAATCAAAGCCAAGGTGGAACGTCCAATGCACTGGTAGCCCAACAGGACGACAACTTTGATTGGGGCGTTCATCTTGAGGAAACCCAGGTTGGTCTCATGGCTGAGATCATGGAGATGATGGAAGCAGAGAAAAGGGAAGCTTCTATGGCTGACCTAGAAGAATCTACAACTGTTGCTACAGAGAAGGTGAAGGAAGCTTCTGTAGCTGATGAAGAGGAATCAACCACTGTTGTTGCTCTCATGGCCATTGGAGAAGCAACAAGTTCATCGTCTGAGGTAGATTCTAACCCTTTCTCTGTTATTTCATGTTCTAAATGTCTATGGCTAAAACTTGAAAATTCTAGGCTCCAAGACAAAATCGAACCCCTAAGTTTGGAAGCTCTAAACTATAAAGAAAATGAAAAACGTTTTAAAGATTCTATTGAAACGTTGAAAAAAGAAAAATGTGAATATTCTTTAAAAATAAGTGATCAACAGCTTCACTTAGATGTTGCATACAGGGGGTTAGAAAAACGGAACAATGAAATTAACAAACTGCAAAATGAGATCTTGCGGTTAAAATGCACTAATGAGAAGTTGAAAAACTCTCGCTTTGTGGTAGAACACTACGAGTCTGTGGTGAGACAACTGAATGGGTTAGGTTTGGGTACTAATGTCATTCCTCCACCAGTGAGCGGGAAGTTTGTCAATAGCTTAATAGACATTGATCTCACTTGTCTAGATGAGTCCTCTGATAAGGATGATTCCCTTAAAAAGGATGAATCCTCAAGTAAGGCTAACTCCACATCTAGTGTGGAGTTTGTTACTGCTTCTGAAGACGGGTCGATTAACTCCTGCCCTGAAGGAGTAGTATCTGAGGAGTTGTTGACTGAACAAAAGGTAAAAAAAAAACATTATCACTAATGGTGATAATTGCATTTTAACTGAACCCGATATCATTGAAACAAATGATAATCTAAAGGTAATGTTTTATGGGGGGTATAAAAGTCTTAACCAAGCAAAGAAAGAAGCTTTTTCAGCTCATTATGGGCTTGGGTATAAAGAAAATTTGAAAAAATATTATACTCCCAAAAACCAAACTGTTAAGGTTCAGACTAATGCTCATAAACCAACTCCTCCTTCTCATAATGCTGAGTTATCTAAGGCCAGATCTAATGAGCCTTACAAGAGAACTTATGTAGACAAGAGGAATTGTTTTCACTATGGCTTGGTTGGTCACATTTTTGTGAACTGTCCTTCTAAGAACCAAGGGAAACGGCATGTTGTTCCACAACCAGCTGCTATCCCCAGGTCGCCACCAGTGAAACCATCTCCCAAACATCCAAAGCAAAATGTGGTGAAACCACCAGTCAAACCGATGGTAAAGCCTAAGATCAAATCTGAAGCTAAACCATCTGTTTCAAGAAAGGTAACGCAACCCGCTGTACCTTGTGTATCTACCTCCGGTAGTACACGCACTGGTGAGAAATCTGTGGCGAGACTTTCTAAGCCACAAAGAAGAAGAAACAAGAGATTGAGAAAGCTTGAACAGCTGACTTCAGTTCAATCAGGTGAAGCTTCCACAAGTTCACCTGCTGTAGTTGAACCAAAGTCTCCTGTTCCGGTTAAGAAACAGAAGAGATCCTGGACTGTAAAATCCAAAACTTCTCAATCTCCTAGTTCTATTTCTTCTAAAGATTCATCAATTTTGAACAGTCATCATGACTGTGAGTTAAAGGAAGTAGTTTATTTTGAAAAGGATGGATGACCCATGACCACAATGGCTTGGGTCTCCAAATCTAACTAATTCTTTTGTTACTCGTGCAGGGATGTCCGAAGGGTTCTATCTCAAACCGCTGGTATGTAGATAGTGGATGTTCCCAGTACATGACAGGAAACATGGCCCTGCTTTATGATGTTAAACCATTCAGAGGTGGCTATGTGGCCTTTGCCGGAGAAAAAGGCGGCAGCATCACGTGTCAAGGCGTGGTTTCGAACGGTTATGTCAGCTTTGACAATGTCAACTTCTGCGAGCAGCTGAAGCATAACCTGTTGAGTGTCTCCCAAATGTGTGATAAGGAGTACTCGGTGATGTTTGACAAGTCAGAATGCCTGATTCTCAAACCTGGTTTTGAAGTTCCCGAAGATTGGATCCTGATGAGAGCGCCAAGAACAAACGACACTTATCATATCGATATGAGCGTGGAAACAACCACCTCATCAGTTCCTACCTGTTTGCTTACTAAAGCGACAGAGCTCGACTCCATCTTGTGGCATAGGAAACTCGGACATATTTCGTATCGTAAAATGAATCATCTTGTCCGAAACGGTTTGGTAACCGGGGTTCCTAAGCTGAGGTTTACCGTTGCAAATGACTGTATGCCTTGTAAAAGGGCAAACAGCAACGAAAGTCTCACAAGCCCAAGTTCCAAAACTCTATTTATACCCCTTTGGAGCTATTACACATGGATATGTTTGGCCCATAAGTATCAGGAGTATTGGAGGTAAGTCGTTCTGTCTGGTTGTAACTGATGATTTCTCACGTTTTTCTTGGGTGCATTTTTTAGGTACTAAAGACGAGACTGCTGATATTCTTCAATACTTGATCCTGAGCTTGGAATCTCTTTGCAAGCTGAAAGTTAGAAGGATAAGGAGCGACAACGGAACTGAGTTCAAGAATAATTTGATGGAGCTTTTCTGTCTCAAGAAAGGGATCCGTTACGAATTCAGCGCGCCGTACACGCCTCAGCAGAATGGAGTTGCTGAGAAGAACAGAACACTGATTAAGACTGCAAGGACTATGCTGTCAGATGCAAAGCTTCCTGTCACATTCTGGCAGAAGCCGTTAATACAGCTTGTCACGTCTTAAACAGAGTTCTGGTTGTGAAGAGGCACAACAAGACTTGTTACGAGTTGATCAACTATCGACTTCCCAATCTTGATTACCTAGTTCCTTTTGGTAGTCCTTGTTCCTTGTTGCTACAGTACAAAGACCGCCAGTCTAAGTTTCATGCAAAAGCGGTGGAAGGCATCTTCTTAGGATACGTTGCCAACTCGCCTTGCAAGATAGTGTACAACATAGGAACTCGTACTGTCGAGGAATGGTTTGAAGTGGACTGTAGTAAACACAGCATTCCACCCGAACCAATAGGTCCAGCTTGGGGTTTTGATTATGATGCGCTATTCAAGTCATTCAATCTTCCTGATCTATCTGCAGTTGACGCCGCAAATGTTTATGAATTATTGGGTGGCGACAATGACTCCAGCTTCTCTACTCGTGCTACTGTAGCGATTGTAACTCCTGATTCCAATGTTGCATCTGCATCTAGAACTCATGACAGTGATAACAGTGAAGATGTTCTTGTTGTTGGGGATGACGCTCAAGCTAATCCTAACACAACTATAGGAAATGAAGCTCCAGCTGATCCAATTAACATTGAATCTTCTTCCTCTGGAACACAGGAAATGGGGGAGTTAAGCACGAATCTTGATCCAGAAATTCAAGATCCGATTGTACCAGAGATGAGAGTGCATAGGAGTCATCCAATCGACAACATTATTAGTGATCCTTATGCCGGTGTTCAGACTCGTCATCGAACCATCACTGAGAACACCAGTCTTTCCATAGAGATACTTGACACTAGTGTCATGGAAACATGTCTGCATGCTGCATTCGTGTCCCAGTTAGAGCCAAAGAATGTGAAGGAGGCTCTAACTGACAACTGCTGAATTGAGACGATGCAAGATGAATTATCTCAATTCCAAAAGTTGCACGTGTGGGATTTGGTTGACTTGCCAAAAGGCTTTCAGCCAATTGGAACCAGATGGGTGTTCAAATGCAAGACGGATGATCGTCATGTTGTTGTGAAGAACAAAGCAAGATTGGTTGTTTAGGGTTTTTATCAGCAAGAGGGCTTGGATTACACGGAAGTATATGCCCCAGTTGCAAAAATTGAGGCCATTCGACTGTTCTTGGCTTATGCCACATATGTCGGCTTCAAGGTCTATCAACTTGATGTGAAGAGTGTTTTCCTTTATGGTAAAGTTCATGAAGAGGTCTATGTCACTCAACCTCCCGGTTTTGAAGATCCGCATAATATCAATAAAGTGTATAAGCTCGACAAAGCACTTTATGGTCTTCATCAAGCACCGCGGGCATGGTATGAGACATTATCTAAGCATTTACTGTCTAATGGTTTCGACCGTGGACAGATTGACTCGACTCTCTTCATTAGGAAAGCAGGAGGTGACATTCTTCTTGTACAAGTATACGTCGACGACATTATCTTTGGATCTACCAATGAAGGGATGTGTAGGGAATTCGAGCAGGTGATGAAGTCCAAGTTTGAAATGAGTAATATGGGTGAATTGTCATTCTTCCTGGGTCTGCAAGTCAGTCAAAGAGAGGATGGCATTTATCTACATCAAACTAAGTATGTGCAGGACATCTTGTCAAAATACAAGATGAATGATAGCAGTACTTATGGCACATCTATCCCAGTCAATCATGGTCTGCATCCTGACAAAGATGGAAAGGATGTAGATAGCAGACTGTACCGTGGGATGATCGGATCACTTATGTATCTCACAGCTTCAAGACCCGATATAATGTTTGTTGTGTGCTTGTGCTTAAGGTTTCAGTCTCAACCAAAGGAGTCACATATGATAGCCGTGAAGAGAATTTTCAGATACCTGAAAGGGAAACCCCAATTAGGTCTTTGGTACTCTAAGCAGCAGTCATTCGACTTCAAAGCCTACACTGATTCAGATTATGGCGGTTGTAACCTTGACAGAAAGTCAACATCTAGTGGATGTCAATTCTTAGGAGACAGACTGGTCTCCTGGCAGTGCAAGAAGCAGTCAACGGTTTCTGCCCCAACTTGTGAAGCAGAATACATTGCTGCGGCGAACGGTTGTTCTCAGATACTGTGGATTCAGCAGCAGTTGAGAGACTACGGCTTAAACTTCACTGGAACTCCTCTATTCATTGACAACAATGCCACCATGTCCATCACAAATAACCCGGTGAAACATTCCAAAACTAAACATATAGAGATTCGCCACCATTTCATCTGTGATTGTGCTGAAAAGCATTTAATTGAACTTGTAAAAGTTCACACGGATGACAATCTTGCCGACCTTTTCACAAAGGCATTTGATCGATCCCGTTTTGAGCATCTTGTCAACTTGATAGGAATGTTCAATCCTGAGTGAAAATTAATTTTTCTTAAATCAATTCAATTCATGTAAGTTAAATTTTATTTCTTTTAAATTTTCTGTATAGTTCTTTTAAGTTTCAAAATATTTTACAAAAACAAAAACAAAATAGAAAATGGAGAAAATTTCAAAGTTAACTTGAGGAAAGAGGAAATGATAGTACATCAGAAATGATCTAAACGTCACAGACTGCTCATATGGGAAATGATTGCGTCATGCTTACTTAGTTGTTTAAATTATTATGTTTTTAATCTGCTTATTTACAAGTAATTTAAATTGTCAGTAGGCTGTATGCGTCTTTGAATCACTAGTAGTGTGGAAACTAAATCTAAATTACAACTGTGATTTGAACCCATGTTTGCAAGTGTGTGTGCGTAAAAGAATAGAAAAGATCATTATCAGATATAGGATGTTAGATTTTGGCAATAATTTTCTTTTGAGGTCAGTTTCGGGTTATGTCGTTAGCACAATTAATGCGGATCATCTCACTGCCCATACTCACAAGTATGTAAGGAGAGATTGAATCAAGACATGTCTTTACATTAACCTTGAGCATGTATTCACCCTTGAATCACTCCTGATTCATTGAAATCAAATCCAGATAAAAGTTAGATCCCCTTACCTTAAAACTCAAACACCATATATATTATCCTGAATCATCATACTGATATTCAATGAAGAAAATCAAATGAATCACTCGATTCTGAATCTTATGATTCCTGATAATCTTTATGGATTCTGCTTGATTTTTCCTGTACTAATTGATGTAACTTCATTCTGAAAATTTAGAAAATCATTGGGAAAATCTTAGATGTCGTGAGATAATGCAATTTACATTAGTATAGCATATCAGTGGGGTACACGTTGTATATCTTATAACTAATACCTTAATACACAAGAATGTGATACAAAGATGCTTATAGTTTCAAATCTTATAATATTGTCAACTTGAATTACTTGTTTATGTGCTTATTACGTATGAATAAATAGTAATCCATGACATGATCCCATATTCTTTGATGTTTATATTGTATCGTTTTTGCTAAAAGATAGCCTGATATAATCCTCTGCTTGTGTCTTTGATCAAAAATAGTTTGTGTAAATTCTTGTATATTTTTATTAAAAAAAAATCAAAAAGATTCTAAGTTTATGCATAGTTCAATTTTATTCAGAATACAGTCATACCACTAGATTAGTCAACTTAACATTATCATATACCAAGCGGATTCGAAGCCCAAAGCAATACTCTTCATGACCTGATCATTTCCGAGATATTTACTTTCCTGCTATTTCCTAATTCTGTTATTTACATTACTGTTACACACATCACACACGTTTTTACTTTTCTGTTATTTACTTTACTGTCATTTACTTTTATTCGATTTACTTTTCTGCTTCACAAGCACACAAAACCCACTCACTAATTAAACCGGCTAAACGATAACAAAAGTTGAGTATTGGAACTCGACCGTGTCCATTGATTTGATACTTGGTTCTTACATAAAATATATTACGCTGCGATAGGTACACTTGCCTATTGTGTGTGTTTTAAGTTTGAGTATTTATCATTTTAATTATAAATTTAAAATTTGATCTCGTGAAACCAATATCCCTGAATATATTATTATATAATATATTTTCTATATACTTAACATGACACATCACTCCACATTCAAAAAGATACTAGCAGTCAAACGTATAATAGAGAAATTTTAGTTCCGTCTTATCGGGTACAAATTTCAAATTGAAATTGACATGTCATCATTTCCCCGTATGCTCCGGTTCAAACAAAAAACACTACCCGAAGCATAATGTTTAAGATGGGCAAATTGGTTCTCATAGTGGAAGTTCACGACCAAGCACATTAAGGGGACAAAAAATATCCTTGTTGACTTTCTGTCCAGACTAAATAAGTATAAAAACAAAGGCCTACTGATATGCCCTAAATTATACATGTTTTGCATGCATAATAATCCCCATATTATGGTACTAATTGAATAATAACCTTGCAATTCATACTTAAAACGTTTATATTTTGTAATTGCAGGTTATTCGGTGTTGAAAAGATAAATAAAGATGAAACCAGTAAAAAAACACCAAGAAATCAAGCCTTTTGGAAGATCATTCCCGAGCTTTGACCCCCAAGAAGTCAAAATTGGACAACAACAAGTCAACAAATAGCTAAAAGACAAAAATGGCAGCAGAGGGGGGATGCACACCCGTGCATCCCAATGCACGCCCGTGCATTGGCCTCCCTTGCTCCCCAAGCTCCAGTACATTGTCCTATGTACCTGTTTGATTCCCGAGGTGTCTGCACGCCCGTGAAATCCAATGCACGGCCGTGCATTGCTAATTTTGAGGCCTATAAATTGTAGGATTGGGTTCTTCATTCCACACACCACACTAGACCTAAAGACACTATCCAGTGAGAGTATTTCGTAGTTTATAGTAGAGAATAGAGAGTAGAGAGGCTCCTCCTCTTCCGCAATAGGGGAGCCTACGAAACTCAACGTTACGCTAGTTAGTATGGCCATTTGTGGCTAAACTCTTTGTATTGTTAGGGTGAAGATGAAGTTTGGTGCATGTTAATGTTTGACGTATTAATCTAGTGGTATGTTTATGTCTTTAACTATTCGTTCTTAAAACCACCTCTTGGTGGGCTTTTTATTGTTATCTAAATCTGTATTTATATTTGTGAGTGTTCTTGATTTTCAAATGTAAGACCGTAAAACCTTTTTAATCAAACTTCTTTTGATACTTGTACGTCTTTATACAAGTAGACATTAATAAGCCAAGGCTTGGTCAACACTAGTAAGGGCGTATGTCTTTATACGAACTTATTATGAAACCAAGAATTGGTGAACTCATGTTGGGAACGGTACGTCTTTATACATGATCCCATTGCTACATCACCTCCCGGTGAGCAAAGTATAATAACCTATTTAACAATAATACTTAAGTGTAAGTTCGATGTCTTAAACCAACTCAGAGATAACACCAAAGAGTCGAGGGTAATGTAACATTTCTGATTTTCATGTCCTTGTTTTAAATGCAATAAACCATGTTTGAATTCCAAATCCTTGTGCAATAACTTATTTTATTCATACAAATGTTTAAATCCAAGGTTTCAGTACAAATTCACAAAAATCCTTTTGTTTGTTTTCCTTATTACACCTACATACGTTTTTGAACCCTACATATATATACACACATATGTGAATACATATATATATATATATATATATATATATATATATAACAAAGAAAAATCATATGTGTAGACATATAAAACAAATAGGTATTGAACGATCTATAGTTTATACAATTAGCAATAAGTGATACTTCGGTTTTGAACCCCTAACTAGTTGGACTCTCAAGTTGAACCCATCAATATAAAAACAGCAATCTTTGACTTCCCAAAAGTCAACAGGAACAAATCCTTATAAATCGATGTTAAATCCGGCCCAACCCAACCAATTTCAGACCTACAACAATCCCTAGATGGATAATCGAGTCTTGCTAAGCCCAATTAACAGCCTAATTTGAAATAATACGCAGATTTTGAAAAATTTGACTTCCCTAGTCAAAACCGAGTCAATAAACCTCAAATCCATGAAATTCAACACGATTAAAGCCCGGTAATTACGCACTGACTGATTCCGTGTGTACCCAGTCCTAGAACATGACCAAATTCATTCGTAGGCATTCGAATTTACGCATAATCTCAGCCCACAGCTGTCACACGCGAAGTCGTAATCAAATCGAACAATTAGGGCAGAATCAATTCAATTAAACCTATCTCTCACCTTCACACGCCTCACTCCAAACTTCCTGAGCACTCAATTGATACCCAATACACTTCTGGTCATCGATTGAGACTCAAGAACATTGAATCTGAAGCCGTAGTCGACTGCAATTGTGCCCAAACCATTTCAAGTAAGTTTTACATGATTCAATTCGTTTTAGACCGCACATCGAAAGCCCCATACCAATTCGTGTAAACAGGTTCCATCGGATTCAATTAAAGGTGGAATTCGTGACCTGTTCATAAGGGTTCGAATTTAGGAATTTCGTTTGATCTAATACTCGTTTAAGTATTTCGGTTTTATACGTTATACCAGCGAACCACTCGGTCCAACTGGCTAGGTCGATGCACCATTGGATCGAGTGGCATGGGTTTGAAACCCATACACAGCAGCCTTTTTTGCGTGTTTCATATAACCAGACTCAGCTCCTTCCTGATTCCACATTAATACAATTGTGAACCGGCTTTTATCAGTATCAGTCCCCTTGGTCTAGTGGTAACCCGTTGTCCCCATACAGAAACCACCCGGGTTCAAACCGGGTGGTCTGCATATATTTTTAAAACCCGTTTTTAATACCCAAACAAATTCTATAAAAATTATTTTATAAACCTATCATTATTTAGGACAGCTTAATACAATAATTTACAATTCTAAACATAAAACATCCATTTTTACAATTTAAATGGTTTAAAACCCCACCTTTCAATATAAAAGAAATTTAAAAGTTTACTTTAATTTAAACTATTAAATTACAAACCAAATACCTATTTTATAAAGTTTGGTTAAAATTTTATAAAATACAATTTCCTTGATGAAAGAATTCCATAAAAAAATTCTTTTTTTTTTCACAATAAATCATTTTACCTAATTATGGATTTTAAAATGTATCTAAATGAGTATAACCTTTCTAAATATATATTAATACATATATATTTGCATTTTCATATTTTTAAGAATATATCATTTTACTAATAATTAAATAAATAAAAATAAATTATTTATTTAAATTAAATTATCTTTTTACATTAATGATTCATTTAGGGTTTAAATAATTTATTTAATTATTTAAAACCCTAAGTAAATTACTATCTTTATTATTAAATTCATAAATACTTGGAACTTACATTTTATATTAAGTTCCTATTCAAATACAAGTACAAACATATACACATCCTTCGTTTGGAATAACACAAACCCTTTTGTACAAATCCATACACTTAAATCCCGTCGAACCTTGGACTTTGCCTTAGATTTCGAGCATGTTATTAATTCATATAATTCACTCTAGGTTAACTTTGTGACTTCCAAAAGGTCACTTGTGCTACCTATTGCTCGCGTCATCTTCACCACTAATACAATGTGAGTTTACATAGCCCATTTTTACACTATTTACACTTTTGGGGTGGAACATGAGTTCAATTATACAATGTTTACAAATTACACAATACAATTCCACCCTACATTCATGTGTGAAATTTGAGCCTTATGCTTGAGTACTAGGTGTGCAAACTATAATTTGTGAGCAATTTACATGTGCAATCATTAACTACACAAAGCCGACGGTTAACAATGATAGATCTATTGAGTCTGACAAACCCACCCAGGTAGGGTGATTGTTACCGACAACACATTTTCGTTTTTGCATGCTAGTTACAAAGGTTTGATTGTACTTTGGTTACACAATAGTTGCTCCCCATAAATGCCTTATTTTATCATGTTATGTAAGGATTTGATATTTACATATATACACTATCTATGTATAAACCTGTGTATACTCACCAACTTTTTAGTTGACTTTATTTTATTCATGTTTCAGGTGCTAATATGTGAGTTTGATCAAGACATGCTACACATAGGCTTTGGACTTAGTTAAATTTAAATAAAGAATATTATGTATTTCAATTATGTACTTGTTTGAATTTGGTTGTATGTGAATTGTTTGAAATGAAATTTGATGATTAAATTATTGAAATCTAGTCAACCTTGTGCTCATGAACAGTCTACATGTCCCGCCCCGTCGTATTCCGCCGTCGGTTGGGGTGTGATAGGTAATGTTGTCCCTAGCTGGGATTCCTACCATTTTATGATTAAAGATTATAATCTGTGAATCAAATTCTGTGAGGACGAGGCTCTAGCGGTGACCCGGGTCAGACATTTGTATTAGTCATACCACTGGATTAGTCAACTTAACATTATCACGTACCAAGCGGATTCTAAGCCCAAAGCAATACTCTTCGTGACATGATCATTTATGAGATATTTACTTTCCTACTATTTACTATTCTGTTATTTAGATTCCTGTTACACATATCACACACGTTTTTACCTTTTTGTTATTTACTTTACCGTCATTTACTTTTATGTCATTTACTTTTCTACTTCACAAGCACACAAAACCCACTCACCAATTAAACCGGCTAAACGATAACAAAAGTTGAGTATTGGAACTCGACCGTGACCATTGGTTCGATACTTGGTTCTTACCTAAACTATATTACACTGCGATAGGTATACTTGCCTATTGTGTGTGTTTTAAGTTTAAAGTAACTATCATTTTATTTTATAAATTTAAAACCTAATCTCGTGAAACCAATATCTCTAAATGTTATCATTTAATATTTACAACTTAATCACGTGCACATCACCTACTAAAGAAAGCCTAACCCAAAAATTCATCTTATATCATCATAATGGTCATTCCAATAACCCATGAATCCTCCTCGTCTACCCCTCAAGATTGAGTTTCAATCTCCCAATTACTTGATGAAGTTCATGAGATGATTGCAAATCTAGTCTTCACATATCGATCTAAATTAAACTACAAAACTTTCCTCTCCATTCTCATTAAAAACCAATGCATATTTATGAAAGGGCTTAGGTTCCACCATGATTACCTTTTTTTAAATGTGTTCCACATTCATGATCACTTTAGGTTCCCTAAAGAAGCTCTGGTCTTCTTTTGGTATCTTGAATGTTACGGTATTGCCATATCCTTCAATGTTGCAAAGCTACACTAATATGTATACCATTGTGAGTTTCATGGTCAGGTGGAGCAGCCGACAATAAATCTTTTTTCTCTTCTACAATGGTTTCAATAAGGATATCAATTGAAAGGCTTTCAAATGTCATACAGAAAAAAGTATGCAGTTATCATGTTCCGTCGACCACTCACATATTTCACTCCTTCGACAAGTCGCAAATAAGAGTCGGCCACTTATCACTCCCTAATATCCTTCATTTACGAATGGAATGACGTTGATCCAATGATTCATGCAAAATAACTAACCCAACTTTATGCTTACGAGTACGACATGTGTTAGCCCACACAAACAGGGTATGTCCTGATATGATTCCTTTCCAAATTTTGCACGAGTTAGTAGCCTGGTCAAATGATTACCAAATTTCTTCAAAGTGGATTGAAGCCCTGGATGCATGGAGAACAACTCACCTCCGCCCTCATATTGAGACATCTAATGAAGATATAGACTTGGATGACTTAGAAGACTCATACGAAGGAAAGTTTACTAAACACGAAGATGATAATAGTGTGCACTGTGACCCATTTGAAAATGACCCGACGAAAGAGGACTCCTGATGGTCTCCAAAATAAATAGCAGAAAACCGTGATTTTTATGTATAATGATTGTTTAATTATGCGTGCTTTGTTTAATTATGAGTCCTTTGTTTAATTATGACTGATGTCACCCCTCAGATCATCCATTATGAGTCCTTTGTGTGGTCGGGTATAATCTAATACCATACCCGTCCCATACCCGCAAATATTTTTAAAACTAATCTCATACTCATCCCAAATATTTCGGGCTTACTCGTCGGGTTAGGGTTTGTTTGCCATCCCTACTTGTTTGACTCTCTTTAATTTAACACACACAAGTTTGGTTAAAAAAAATAGTAAAGATGCTTTGCACTAGTTTTTGGCCTTCCTTGTTTGTTCCTTATATTGAAAGAAGTCTTGAAGGTAATTTACAGCTGAATCATTTCCGCTTTTGTAAGGAAAAAATAGTGACAAACTTCTAAGTGTTTGTGGTGTAGGGTTATTTTGGCACAATTTTTGTTTAAGAGATCTTCCTCTATTTTTCGCATGTATCTTTTTGGAGGTTGTTCTTTTGGGTTCAACGACAATAAGATCTTGATTCGGTGATACCTGGCTAGCACCACTTGGAGTCGGTGCCGGTCCGTAGGTTTCGGAGGTCCCTTAAATGAGCCCCTCTTCTATTATTGTAATTTGGTTTCCACCCTCGCTAGTGCTTTGCTAGCTGGTGGTGCTTGTATGTAATCCTTTTTGCTGATGAAAAAAATATAAACATATAAGTCATAGTTTTAAACATCATATGAATGAATTTCAAGTTTATTGCAAGTTACATTTGGATTCTTGGTGGGTTGTTCTAAAAGATTTTAAATTATATGTATATGTTCATTCTTTCGTTGCCTACATATTTTCTAAAAGACATGCATAAAACCTAACAAAAAGAACCCAATTCAATGCTCTAAGACTATAACCATTCATAACCCAAACCAACCCAACCTTTTATTATAAAACTAATTTCTCTCTCATCCACATACACAACCTAACAAAACCTAATTTTTCACTCTTATTAGCAACCCAACCAAAACTATTTTTTATTATATAAATATAATTTATGATTATTTATAGTTTATTAAAAGTTATTAGAAATATAAAAAATAATTATTTAAAAACATTATTTATATTAAAAATATTTAAAAAAATATTTATATTTATCAAACATACTTAATAAATAGATAAACCAAATTACAATCGTAGCATGAAATATAAAATTACACTTATATATGATACAAGTACATTATTACTCATTAACGCCAGATTTTAGCCAAATATGCTCAATCAAATCGTTTTTAGAGCGTTATGAGCTTCTCTATTACGAAGTTGTGCCCTATTGGTCATATAACTGGATAGGTTTGCGATTCGTTGAGTAGAGTATTGAAAAGGTTGTTCATCATCTTCACTAGAGCTTCTTCGTCGCCGATTTCAAGGCACGTCATTTAGAAATTCGGATGGATCTTGATAGTTAAGGTATGTGTCCCGTTCATCCTCAACGATCATATTATGAATGATGGTACATGCAATCATAATTTTCCCCATCATATCCTTGTCCCACACATGACATGGGTGTCGTAGAAATGCAAAAAGAGCTTGTAGAACTCCAAATGCTCGTTCAACATCCTTTCTAGCGGCCTCTTGATGTTGAGCGAACAATTTGTGTTTCCGAAGTTGTGGAGAAGTTATTGACTTGACAAAGGCAGCCCATGAAGGATATATGCCATTAGTAAGATAGTATGCCCTATTATATTCCCGACCATTCAAGACGTAGCTCACATTTGGTGCTCGACCTGACAACATATCATCAAAAAGAGGAGAACGGTGGAGGACATTAATGTCATTGCACGTACCAGGTGTTCCGAAGAATGCGTGTCATATCCATAAGTCATATGATGCAACAACTTCCAAAATGATTGTTGTTTACCACTTCTACCTGCATATTGCCCAGCCCAAGCGGTGGGGCAATTTTTCCATCCCCAATGCATGCAATCAACACTGCCAATCATACCTGGAAATCCACGTAAGGCCCCAACATGGAGTAGTCTTCTTAAATCTGTTGGGATTCAGTGGTGATCAGTTTGACTTTTTGTAAAAAACGGGTTTTGACAGAGAAATTAATTAATTCAGTTAATTAATAAATACGCAGCGGAAAATAAAATCAAAACCTATTTGACAGCACTGACAAACCGAACAGGATCTGGTTATGAACGCGCTAACACAAAAAAAACAATTAATCTACTGATAAGATTAATTATACCTTAGTGGTTAATGATTAACCAGTTGAGACACCTAGGTACAACGAACCGATGCTAGATCACGAACCGAAACGCGAGAATGGGTGGCACCGGGGATCGCCGGACAAGGCGGCGTATGGTGGCAGGGCTGGTGGCCGGAACTCACAAAGGCTTAAAGAATTTTTTTTCTTTGTCACTGTTTCCTTGGGTGAAAAGCCAAAGAAAATTACAACCCTCCTTTTTTTCTCTTAATTGGAGTTGACTTACGATAGCCTTGATGCGGCTGTTTGTATCTCACACTCAAAACAAATAATTAGATTATAATTATATAATAATTATAAACCCTAATAATTGTTTTCGGGCCCAAAGTTCAATACGAGATAAAAAGCCTGTACCCATTTAATTGTTTTAATAAAAGATTAAAACAATATATATACAATTATTATTTATAAACTAGTATAAATAATAATTCGCGTCTAACGAATATATATATAATATATCGTCTCGCTAACAGTTCGTAATTACCAGTTAAGCAGGTTAAGTGGATTTAATGTTCTTTGCCCTAGGTGTAACTCTTACGGGTCATAGCTCGGTCAGCCTCGTTGTCCATCGGGTCGGTCCATAAAATCCAACAATCTCCCACTTAGACGATCCACGATAAATCAACGCAAACAGTCAGCGGCGCTCTAGCTGCACATGGCTGTCCCTAACAAGGTATGACGCTTTAAAGTCATTAACCAAATATCTCGGTGTTAGTAACAACTAACTAAAGCAAGACAATAGACTTATGGAAATAGGTGTCATTCATCCTTTCCGTATGAAACATCAATTGAATCAATGAGACATGGATTTAGTTCATTCTCATATGGCGTTAAATTATTATTGTTCTCGATCAAGAATCAAAATGGTCCAATCAAACACACAGTAAGTTTGGGTAAGGCCTTGCACTTCACCAGTTTGAATCAACGAGGGCGCCATGATGCTTATCTGTTACATATAATGCAAGAGTACAGAATCCCTTATTGACTACATACAACTCCCACTGAACTTCAGAACTATTCCTAATCAAAGCCTTTATGACTGGCAGTTACGCGACTTCGTTTGACAGTGATTAAAGAATGGTTCTTGGTAAACGACAGTTCTAGTACGTATCTTAGGTCAGAGGATACTAATGAGTATACCAATAGCAGAACATCTTGTGACAAAGATCCATGAAGATGATTTGATGCGAGTTACATCCAACGTCATTTAAAATGAGGCTTGTGAAGTTCGGAGTCAACTCCTTGAGCCGAAGTTCAGAATAGTTTTAATTCAGAGACGTTCCCACGAGTCTGACCGACTACGGATAATTAAGAATACAAGATTCATGGATTAAACGTATTACAATCGAACACAGTTATAAGAATTCAGAATTGTATTTAAATCAGTAAACCAAAAGAATTCAAAAGTACAACTGTTTAAATGTTTGCACATTCAAAATACTAAATCAAAACATATCGCTAGCAAATCTAAGACCAATAGCATCTCTGTGAAGATCAAGCTTGTCCTGAGTCATGGGCTTAGTAAACGGGTTCGCTAGGTTTTGATCTGTGTCTACTTTGCTTATCACGACGTCTCCACGTTCCACAATTTCCCGTATATAGTGGAACTTCCTTTGAATGTGCTTGGCTTTGTGATGAGATTTGGGCTCTTTGGCTTGAGCTATAGCACCTGTGTTATCACAAAGTATCTCGATTGGTTGGCGAATACTCAGAACCACATCGAGGTCAGTAATGAATTTCTTCATCCAAGCAGCTTCCGTAGCAGCATCTGATGCGGCTATATACTCAGATTCGGTGGTTGAATCCGCCACTACACTCTGCTTGGAGCTTTTCCATGAGACAGCTCCTCCATTAAGAGTGAATACGAAACCTGACTATGAGCGAGAGTCATCTCGGTCAGTTTGAAAGCTAGCATCAGTATAACACCGTACAATGAGCTCCTCTTTCACTCCTCCAAATATTAAGAACATTCTTTGGTCCTTCTTAAGTACCTCAGGATGTTCTTGACTGCAGTCCAATAGGCAATGCCAGGACTTTGCTGAAAACGACTGGTCATGCTTAAATCATACGAGATGTCAGGTCTAGTGCATAACATAGCATACATGATAGAACCAATCGCTGAGGCATATGGAATTGCTTCCATTTCCTTAAGTTCAATGTCAGTGGAAGGAGATTGCGATTTGTTCAACACAGTCCCTTTAGTCATCGGAACACCTCCTTTCTTGGAGTTTTCCATCCTAAAGCGTGTCATCATTTTGTCTATGTAAGTACTCTGACTTAGCCCTAGAAGCCGCTTAAATCTATCCCTGTAGATCTTGATTCCAAGAATGTAGGCAGCTTCTCCAAGATCCTTCATTGCAAAACAAGATCCTAACCATTGTTTGACTTTGTCAAGCACAGGGATGTTGTTTCCAATGATCAGTATATCATCCACATACAAAATGAGAAATGATATAGTGCTCCCACTAGCCTTTCTGTAAACACAAGGCTCATCTTCATTCTTGACAAAACCAAATTCTTTGATTTTCTGATCAAAATGAAGATTCCAGCTTCGAGATGCATGTTTAAGTCCATAAATGGACTTATTCAGTTTACACACCCTACTATGATACTTTGGATCAACAAACCGTCAGGCTGAACCATATAGACATCTTCAGAAAGATGTCCATTAAGAAAAGCGGTTTTGACATCCATTTGCCATATCTCGTAATCATTGTACGCGGCTATGGCAAGCACTATCCTGATCGATTTGATCATAGCAACGGGTGAGAAAGTTTCATCATAGTCAATACCTTGAGTTTGAGTGAAACCCTTTGCAACTAGCCGTGCTTTATAGGTTTGTATATTACCATTCATGTCAGCTTTTCTTTTGAAAATCCATTTGCTCCCTATTGCCCGAGAACCGGGGGGTAGTTCAATCAAGTCCCAGACCTGATTATCACGCATAGATTGCATCTCGGTGTTCATGGATTCAAGCCATTTCTCGGATTCAGGATATGAGATAGCAGATTTGTAGTTTGTAGGTTCGTCATTTGAGTCAGCTACTAACAGGACTTTAGAAGCTTCAAGATTCCATAGGTATCTATTAGGTTCTTTACGAGACCTGCTACTTCTACGAACGCTTGTGTTTATGTCTTATTCATCAGCAACAACTTCTTGTTGATCAGACGCTCCGACTTCCTCAGCGGTTGTTTGTGTTTCTCGAATTTCTTCAAGATCCATAATATTATTTCCGGTTCCTCGATTTAGAAGATCTTCCTCGAGAAAGCGTCCTTTCCTTTTGATGGAAACAATGTTTGCATCAGGATGATAGATATAATATCCGCTTTTGTTGTAGTAACCGACGAAAACAACTTTTTCACCTCTGGGATCGAGCTTGTCATCAGAATCGCTGGTGACATATGCATCACATCCCCATACTCTAAGGTAAGACAAATTGGGTTTAGACCCGTGCCATATCTCATATGGGGTTTGTCCACCTTTTTAGTCGGTGCCAGATTTACAAGGCGGGCGGCGGTTATAAGAGCATAACTCCAGAAGGAGTGAGGCAAGTTAGTTCTACACATCATCGATCGAACCATATTAAGTAGCGTTCGATTTCTCCTCTCGCTCACGCCATTAAGTTGGGGTGTGCCAGGAGGAGTGGGAAGAGAAATAATTCCGTGCTCCTTCAGATGATTAAGAAATTCTAAGCTGAGATACTCGCCACCTCGATCTGATCGAAGTGTCTTGATAGATTTATCGAGTTGTTTCTCTACTTAGTTTTGAAACTCTTTGAACTTTTCAAATGTTTCATGCTTATGTTTCATAAGATAGACATAAGCATATCGACTATAATCGTCAATAAATGAAACGAAGTATCTTTCATGATTTCTAGACATGGTTCTGAAAGGGCCACACATATCAGTGTATATAAGGCCTAGCAGATCCTTGGCTCGTTCACCAACATGGGTGAAGGGGTCCTATGTGAGTTTGCCAGCTTAACAAGACTCGCAATTATCAAATGAGTCATGTCCGGTAGGTTCAAGAATTCCCTCGGATTGGAGTCTTTTAATGCGTGCCTTGCTTATGTGGCTAAGTCGACAATGCCATAGAAAAGTATCATTAATGCCAGATTTGATACGTTTAGAAATATTATATATGTTATTGTCAGTTTGAACGTTAATCTCATAAATACCGTTTTGAGGTTTAGCCTCAAAATAAAAGATATCATTTAAGTAGGCAGAAATAGCAATACCATTAAAAACGTACTTAAATCCTTGTTCAAACAATAAAGAAACTGAAATAATGTTTCTGGTTAAACCAGGTGCAAACAAACAATTGTTCAAAACAACCACAAGGCCAGAAGGACATGAGAGATGATATGTTCCAGTTGCAAGAACTGGTACTCTTTTCCCATCACCAACGATGAGCTCCATGTCGCCTTGTTTCAGCTTCCTCCAACTTTTAGGCTCCTGCAAGACATTAATGATGTGGTATCCACATCCGGTATCAAATACCCATGTGTTGCTAGAAACAGTAAAAATTTCAATAACATAAATGAGAATACCTGAAGAGGTGCCCTCACCACTGGCCCTCTGCAGCTTCAGCTTGGCTAGATATTCAGGACAGTTACATTTCCAGTGCCCCATTTTGTTGCATTCAAAGCATTGGCGCTCCTCAGGAGGGGGTGCTTTTGAAGCTTTCTTGTTATTGTTGGTGGCAGGCTTGGCAGCAACATTAACCTTCTTCTTGCCTTTGCTATTAAAACCTCTTTTCTTGGGGTTAGGCTTTTTAACACCAGCAGATCTGACCATCAGAACTTGATTTTTCTTTCCTTGAATATTCATCTCAGTCGTTTTGAGCATACCATGTAGCTCGGCCACTGTCTTCTCCAAGCCATTCATGTTGAAATTCATTACGAATTGAGCATAGGAGCTTGGGAGAGAGTTTAAGATGAAATCAGTAGCCATGTCATCCTTCATGGGATATCCAAGTTTGTTCATCTGGTCGATGTACCCTTTCATCTTAAGTACATGAGTACTAACAGGCGTGCCCTCTTGCATCGTGTAGCGAATGAGCTGAGACATGATTTCATAGCGTTCTTGTCGGACTTGTTTCAAGAACATGCCCTTAAGTTGCTCAATCATGTCAAAGGCACTCAGGTCCTCCATGCTCTTTTGGAGTTCACGGGACATGCATGCTAGCATAATGCAGGCCACCTCAGTGGCATCATCTCTTTGTTTTTCCCAGACCTTACGAGCGGCAGCCGTGTTACCATCGGGTGCCTCAGGGACTGGTGCATCGAGAACATAGTGCTTCTTGGCCATCTTGAGAACTATTCTTAGATTGCACTGCCACGAGAGAAAGTTGGTGTTATCCAGCTTTTCATTCTCAAGGATAGACTTGAGAGCGAAGGAGTTATTAGTATTATTATTTTCAGTAGACATCTGTCAAGATAAGCAAAGAAAATAAATTAGTATAAAGAAAGTGAAAAATCCTTATTAATTTTATAACCCAATTACAGAAATTAGAATAAGGAATGATAATCTAGCTAAATCAGTTACTAATGGTAGCTGTGGCATACAACATTAGTAAGTGGGTAACTAGACTGACAACTAGTGTCAATTGTGGAAAGATGCACAACTCTCGTGTATGAGGCCGTTAAGACAAGACATATCTATGCATTGATACGTTTAGCCTCATCTATGCCCACTTTTAATCTCTTGACATCTGGGGCATGTACAAGAGAGAAAAGTAATAGTCGTCCTAAAACAGGTACTTGCGGAAGGGCCGGATGTGTCAACAAAACCCTTGCGCCTTGGAAGGATAAACTACGCATCCAGTGCGGTGCTGTGGCTCCAAACACCGATGTTTCGTTTTATGCTCCAAGTGTTCCTTATAATAGGATGGCATAGACCATTGGTTTTAAATATGGGTTCCAATTTTAGTGTTTACCAAATAGGGTCAAACACAACGAATGATTAAATCATACGTGTGTTGTAAAAGCCAGTTTTACTATTTAAAGTCATGACAAATTTGATGAACCCTTTCATCTCTCAGGACATATAATTTTAAATAACCTATTAAAACTAAGTTTGTCGCGACTTGAATAACTAGTTAAAGTTAATAGTTGAAAACTATTAAGTTATAAGTTTTGAAATTAAATTTAGTTTAAGTTGCAAAACTTTAGCGGTTATATATTTTATAAAAACAAGCCAGTTGTTATTTTTATAAAATTCTACAAGTTGTAAAATTAGAACTTGTGGTAACAGATTGTGACATTTTAAAACTCTTTTTAAAACGTTTGACGTTTGGTTGGTTTATAATAAATTTAAGTTATAAAAAAATTTAAAAACAACCATAAAGCAAATAAATATGTAAATCTTTTAGGGCCAAGTTTGTTTGATCTTGCTAGAGCTAGTTAGCAAGACCAAACGGGTCACGAGGTCCACAAAATTAAAACAACCACAATGATGGACTTCCGTGCATCTAGTCGTCTCGGATGACTCCCACTGACTCCATGATTCCTGTTGCGTCTTCAGATTTGTCTTCGGGTTTTTATTACGTTACATAAAATAAAAAAGCTTATTATATTACAACTTTGATCCATCAAAAGTGGGCCAAAACCATAAAACCAAAAAACTGAATAATAAACACAAACAACTCAATCACATGGGTCGGGCCAGATTTACATATTCAACACAATCACATACGGGCAATAATTTGGTCAAATAAAAAAAAATTAAAAACGACCAAATTAATGAATAAAAAAATTGCCCCAAAAAAAACATATCAGATCAGAAACTTCAAGATAGTTAAAGTTTGTGATTAATCTAACCGGTGAAACCAGACCGGTTCTGATTTGCGTGTTATAACCCAGACTCTGATACCACTGTTGGAATTCAGTGGTGATCAGTTTGACTTTTGTAAAAAAACGGGTTTTGACAGAGAAATTAATTAATTCAGTTAATTAATAAATACGCAGCGGAAAATAAAATCAAAACCTATTTGACAGCACTGACAAACCGAACAGGATTTGGTTATGAACACACAAGCACAAAAAAAACAATTAATCTACTGATAAGATTAATTATACCTTAGTGGTTAATGATTAACCGGTTGAGACACCTAGGTACAACGAACCGATGCTAGATCACGAACCGAAACGCGAGAATGGGTGGCACCGGGGATCGCCGGACAAGGCGGCGTACAGTGGCAGGGCTGGTGGCCGGAACTCAAAAAGGCTTAAAGCCTTTTTTTTCTTTGTCACTGTTTCCTTGGGTGAAAAGCCAAAGAAAATTACAACCCTCCTTTTTTTCTCTTAATTGGAGTTGACTTACGATAGCCTTGATGCGGCTTTTGTATCTCACACTCAAAACAAATAATTAGATTATAATTATAAACCATAATAATTGTTTCCGGGCCCAAAGTCCAATATGAGATAAAAAGCATGTACCCATTTAATTGTTTTAATGAAAGATTAAAACAATATATATACAATTATTATTTATAAACTAGTATAAATAGTAATTCGCGTCTAACGAATATATATAAAATATACCGTCTCGCTAACAATTCGTAATTACCAGTTAAGCAGGTTAAGTGGATTTAATGTTCGTTGCCATATGTGTAACTCTTACGGGTCATAGCTCGGTCAGCCGCGTTGTCCATCAGGTCGGTCCATAAAATCCAACAAAATCATCTTCATTGGGCCTTCTAAGGTATTCTTAATTGAAAATTTAAATAACACCTTCTACGAACTTTATAAGAGCATCCCTTTGTTACAGTATCACTCATTCGCAAATATTCATCTTGTACATCTGTTGATGTCCCATACGCCAACACCCGCATAGCTCCGATACATTTCTGCAATGTTGAAAGGCCTTTTCTTCATGTAGCGTCACGTATTTGTTTAAAATAGATGTCATTCGCCAAATTTTAGCCAAATATGCTCAATCAAATCATTTTTTAGAGCGTTATGAGCTTCTCTATTGTGAAGTTGTGCCCTGTTGGTCATATAACTGGATAGGTTTGCGATTCGTTGAGTAGAGTATTGAAAAGGTTGTTCATCATCTTCACTAGAGCTTCTTCGTCGCCGATTTCTAGGCACGTCATTTAGAAATTCGGATGGATCTTGATAGTTAAGGTATGTGTCCCGTTCATCCTCAACGGTCATATTATGAATGATGGTACATGCAATCATAATTTTCCCCATCATATCCTTGTCCCACACATGACATGGGTGTCGTAGAAATGCAAATCGAGCTTGTAGAACTCCAAATGCTCGTTCAACATCCTTTCTAGCGGCCTCTTGATGTTGAGCGAACAATTTGTGTTTCCGAAGTTGTGGAGAAGGTATTGACTTGACAAAGGCAGCCCATGAAGGATATATGCCCTCAGTAAGATAGTATGCCCTATTATATTCCCGGCCATTCAAGACGTAGCTCACATTTGGTGCTCGACCTGACAACATATCATCAAAAAGAGGAGAACGGTGGAGGACATTAATGTCATTGCACGTACCGGGTGTTCCGAAGAATGCGTGCCATATCCATAAGTCATATGATGCAACAGCTTCCAAAATGATTGTTGTTTACCACTTCTACCTGCATATTGCCCAGCCCAAGCGGTGGGGCAATTTTTCCATCCCCAATGCATGCAGTCAACGCTGCCAATCATACCTGGAAATCCACGTTCTGCCCCGACATGGAGTAGTCTTCTTAAATCATCTTCATTGGGCCTTCTAAGGTATTCTTAATTGAAAAATTAAATGACACCTTCTACGAACTTTATAGGAGCATCCCTTTGTTAAAGTATCACTCATTCGCAAATATTCATCTTGTACATCTGTTGATGTCCCATACGCCAACACCCGCATAGCTCCGGTACATTTCTGCAATGTTGAAAGGCCTTTTCTTCCTGTAGCGTCACGTATTTGTTGAAAATAGATGTCACTCGCTGAAACAACAACCACTATACGAAGGAATAGTGGTTTTCGCATTCGAAATCTACGCCGAAATGTGTCTTGATCATACGTTGGGTTGTCAACAAAGTAGTCTTTCATCAAAGTTGTTTTACCCTGCTCGCGTTCACCATCACAATACCTCCTTCTTGCTTTTGGAGGATGATCTCCTATGATCATATTTGGCATGCTTATAAATATCTCACTAATGATGTAATCAAGTTGTCGATTTTACTCAGCAACCCTAGCTTCCCATTCATCATATTCATTAAAGTTCGATGGAATCGGAACCCACTGATTGATTTTCATTTCGCGGCATTCTTAAAAAAGAGTAGAAATGAAGAGTTGGTGTTGGATAAAATATGTCAATGTTATGATCTTATTTATACAAGAAAAATAATAATTGGATAATGTTAAATTGTATTATCTAAATAAAATCCAAGCATCCAGTAAAATGTTGACATGTGGAAATGAAGATAATCTTGGAAATAATAATAGTTGATATTGATAAATTGTATTATCTAAATAAAATCTAAATAAAATCTAAATATCCAGTAAAAGGTTGACACGTGAAAATGAAGATAATGTTGGATTTCTAGTTGATAATGTTAAATTATATTATATAAATAAAATCCAAACATCTAGTAAAATGTTGACATGTGAAAATAAAGATAATCTTGGAAATAATAATTGTTGATATTGCTAAATTGTATTATCTAAATAAAATCTAAATATCCAGTAAAAGGTTGACACTTGGAAATGAAGATAATGTTGGATTTCTAATTGATAATGTTAAATTGTATTATCTATATAAAACCAAGCATCCAGTAAAAGGTTGACACATGGAAATGAAGATAATTTTAGAAATATAATAATAGTTGATTCTGAAAACTCTACTGAACAACAAATTACACATACATAAAATACAAAACGACATAATGAAATATGTTACAAATGCATTACAAACAAACAAAAAGTAAAACACACACTAAAAAAACTAAGTCTAGATTTAGTTAGATCGACCCATAAAACTTCAACATTAGATGGTGTTTCTTGTTTTCTTCTTCAGGTGACAAGAACTGTTTTTGCAACCGCGTGTTCAAATGCATAAGTTGCATTTTCTCTCGTTTCCTTTCTTCCTTTTTTTTTTTCTATTTCTCCTATTTTTTTTCTCCTTTTGTTGATCAAACTCGAGCCTTTTTTTCATGAGTTAGAATTCACTGTCTCTAGTAAGCCTCATTGAATGAAGTTCTTCAACAAATTCATTAGAAACCTTACCTTTTCCTTTCCTTTTAGCTGCATCTCTACCTATTGGACGTTGAATTGTTGAACCACCACTAGTTGGCGTGTCTAGGTTGGAATTGACACAATAGTCCCCTTCTTCGGTAATCCTTGATCTTTTTGTGCTACCACCACTTTCTTCATTATCCGCTTCAGGACGGGAACGTGTTGTGTCACGGTTTATCTGTAAATCCCACTTCACGTGCTTACACATAACTTCATTAAAGACAACAGAGTTGCTAAACTTGATCCCACCTTGCTCGTAAATTTTATGAGCTTCACTCTCAACATCTTTTTTGCTCATTCCACTTCTTCTTTGGCGATATGCTTCCCGGTATGCAACAACCCACTTATGCCCATTTTCACTAAGTCGTTTAAAACGACCTTTCATTTGATCTTCATTCCTCACACCAAGCTTTTCTGGATTTTCTGTTTGAGCTGCATCGTACAATTTCTTTACATGTGCCCACAACTTTCCTTTTTTTGTTTTTTTCCGCAAGTGTTATCTTCACTAGCAATAAACCATGCGACATTAAAGCGACATCTTCATCAACATCCCATTTACTGCCTCGTGGTTGTTTTTCAGAATTTTGTAAGGTTTGAAGATTTTCAGTGACAGGTTCTTGACTTGGATTTGAAAAAACAAACGAAGAGTTTTCTCTGTATTGAGTGTTGGGATAATATTCAGAATCTCCGTTATTCAAATAAAAGTTTGAAAATGAATTATCCATGATAGAAAATGAGAGTGGGTATGAAAATATGTTAATATGATACAATATTTATAGAGAAAAATTACAATTTTGGTATTTTTTTATTACTTTTAGTCGGATAATGTTAGATTTTTTAGATAAAAAGTTTTATCCATAAAATCTTCTGAATCAATAGAAAGTTGCCATGTGTTAGATAAGATAAATCAATAATGTTTTATATTTATTTTATATTAAAAAATACATTTTTTCGAACGAGCTCCGTTTTTTATAAAATTTATATCGGAATGTTCATAAAAAAAACTAAACAAAACCGTGTTTTTATATTTTTTTAAAAGTTAAATATTACATGTTATTAAAGAAAAATCAAATTATATGTAAAATGAAATATTAGTAAAGAAAATGAAAAAGAAAATAAAAAATGGACCTATCATTGATTGACACGTGGCATGGTTGTTGGGTTGCAACCTGGGTTGCTGCAGCGACTTGGTCGTGAAAATTACATGTTCTTTTTAAAAAAAGACCCTCGACCTAGACTAAAAGATCACCGATGGGGATGGTCTAAGGCTAAACACATTGACAATAAGTATCTCTCTCTTGGAGATGTTGTTGAGCAAGGTAAGACTGAACTTTATTATACCTACGAATGACGCTACAAGATTCAACTATCTGGTCTAATCATTAGGAACGTTAGACCTTTAGTAATTTTTATGGTTTGAGTTCTTGCATCAATAGCAACTTATGTTCCTACTCATGTCAATACTTGCTACTTGTTTACTTAGTAGGAACATGTTTCGTAGACTGATCTCACATGAATAGATCATAGTAACTTATGTTACTAATGATACATGGGATTCTCTATTAGTTTAAGACAAATTTAAGAACTTTGATATACAAAAAAAAATAGTCCGTTGCATTTTGTTGTATTTTTTACGAATCGAGTGAATTTTACAAACCAAAATTATGTTGCTTGAGTATTTTGTAAAAAAATATCAAAAAAAAATAGTCCGTTGCATTTTGTTGTATTTTTTACGAATCGAGTGAATTTTACAAACCAAAATTATGTTGCTTGAGTTTTTTGTAAAAAAATATATTTATTATAGTATTTACCTAGTTAAACCATTTGTAACATCTCACTTATACTTGTATTATATTGAATATTTATATAAAAAATAACATAAAAATAAAGTAATACATTAAACAGAAAATAAAGAATAGAGTAAACTGCCATTTTCGTCCCTGTGGTTTGGTCAAAATTGCCACTTTCATCCAATAGTTTGTTTTTTTGTATCTGGGTCCTCGTGGTTTTAAAATATTGCCATTTTCATCCTCGTGGTTTTAAAATATTGCCACTTTCATCCAGTCAGCTAACACCGTCCGTTTTTCTCAATTAAATGAGGGGTATTTCAGTCCTTTTACATATTTGTTTTATTTCTTCATCTTTTTTACTCTCATTTTTTAATCATAGAAACAAGCGACGGAGGTGTTCCAGTGGTGCTCGTCAGAAACTGGTCAGGAAAAGAGGAAGAAGGCCAGCAGGTGGATGATTAAATTAGAGGTTAAATTGGGGATGATTAAAAAGTGAGAGTAAAAAAGATAAAAAAATAAAACAAATAAGTAAAAGGACTGAAATACCCCTCATTTAACTGAGAAAAACGGACGGTGTTAGCTGACTGGATGAAAGTGGCAATATTTTAAAACCACGAGGATGAAAATGGCAATATTTTAAAACCATGAGGACCCAGATACAAAAAAACAAACTATTGGATGAAAATGACAATTTTGACCAAACCACAGGGACGAAAATGACAGTTTACTCTAAAGAATAATTGGAGGACGACCAATAAACCCTAAAAATAATAATTTATTTCACACGTCAAAATGTTTCCATGTATAATCCAACCTTGTGATGTCCAAGTTCAGAAGTGAATGATCTCATTCCCGCTAAAACCCATCACACTCATGTCAGTAGAGAACACAAATTCTCTTCGCCTTCAGCAAACCCTAGCTTCATGCTCCCAAGTAAGTCCTCCTTCCATCTTCAATTACACAATCACATACGACTTACGAATCTGTTGATGTTACTGTTTAACAGTCAATCGCCGATGGCGACTTCAAGAAATCCGAAGAATTCATATCGATGCTTGTTCAATTTCTGGATCCAGTATCAGAAGATTCGGCGTTTCAACTTCTTTCAGAAATATACCAGTACTTAATTTCACCTTCACTTGACCAGGTATATCATTTGTTAGTTAAATTATTGTTTGGAGACTTTGTTAATATCCAATACAATCAAGTATGATAAATTGATTTTGGGTTTCTATTTTTTTCACAAAGTTAATGATAAATTGTTTTCTTTTTGGTGATGGATTTTAAATACTCGCAGGTTGTTATAGACGCATTAGCATTTGAGCTGCCAAAGACTGTAGCCAAATTGGGTTGTGCATCTTCAAGGTGTTTTGAGAATGCCGAAAGAATCATTAATCATTTTGTCAAGAGTTGCAGCCCACGAGATATGGTTTCGATTATTTGTGAGGTATGTAGTCTTAAATGTCATCATGTTAAGTTGACCTTGTTAGGATTTGAAACATTTATCAATTGTGTATTTGTGTTGTATTGGTAATAATAATTTTGAGTTATGATGTGAAGGACCTGCAAGCATGCTTCTTTTGAAATGTATCTGAATTTATGTTCCCTTGATTAAGTTGTTAATATTATTAGCTATTTAAGCACAGGCAATGGCTTCTTCAAGTGATGACTTTAACAATCCTTCCTACTTTACACCTCTTTTAGAAGCTCTTGCAAAAGGTATTGTTTTACTGATTTCTTTTTCTTCTTTTGGATACTTCTAGTTGATTACTAAGTTGAATTTTAAATGTCATGTTTTTGACCGACCATTCATGAATATCCCAGTTTTTGAGGCCCTCCAGAGAAGACCATTTGAGCAAGTCAAAGCAGCCCTTCCTGTTGTCCTTAAGGGTTTAGAGGCCATCTCATCAAATCCAGAAGATGAAAAAGATGCAGGCTTTATAGATTTGCTCAATAAATCAATTCTAATCGCCCATTCGCTTAAAGCAATCTGCATAAAACTAGTTAGTGACACCCTTGCTAGCTAGATATCTCTGTATTGTTTTAGGTTTCATGTCCCATTAAATCTTTCCAATCTTATTTAACGCAACAGGATCACAAAGATGAGAAACTCATTGCTTTATTTGGCTTATATGTCCTGCAAATCACAGTGAGAGTCCTTATACCTAAGTTAATATCATATTTTAGTAGATTATCAAATGTCTATTCAGTTAGGCATTCATTATGTCTTATTTATAAGTGCAGGTTCTTATTTCAAATAGTGTCGGAGCACAGACTTCAATGTGTGTGCCCATGATGTTACAATTGTCACACTTCATTCACTACTGTGGGCTAACATATCTTGGTCTAATAACCGGACATGAAGTAGACATGGCTATTGACCTTCTTTCTCAAGGTAAGAATTCAGTTTTGACTTTTGACCATAACTTGTTCCATTATCAGATTCTGAGCGTCGACATGGTGAATGTTTATTGATTTTACAAATGAATTTTCTCATACTGCTGTTCTTTTGTTGCATATAACAATATATAGGTGATGAAGATGATTATATGAGTTGTTTTTCATATGTCAGATGTGGAGCAGCTCTTACAGGTTACCTGTTACAGTTTTGTTTTTTTTGCATCTGTACTTAATTGCATAAAAAGGTAACTAACTTTGGTCCAAGTTCTATTTTAGATAGCCCCACTTATTTTAGGCCAGAAAAAACCTTCAAGGTTTCAAAATTTTTAATTGAAGGTAACCATATCCATATCCATATCCATACCTAGTAAATAAATCCCACCCATAGCAATGCTATTGATGGCGTTTGGGAGGGTGGGATGTAGGCAAATCTTACCTATATCCCTGGAATAGAGAGTCTGCTTCTAGAGAGACCCCTGGCTCCAAAAACAATTAGTACAAGACTATACACACATTACTAACAGTAGACAAACAAACAGTACTAGAAATATAGAACATAGGAAGTTACCGATAACAAAAGAGGGTAAAAGAGTAAGTAGCAACAGATATAACATCATAAACAACCCACATACGTAAGTACAGTAAGACAATAACACGCAATGGATATAACATCATAAACAACACATAGACATAAGTACAGTAAGACAATAACAAGTAAAGTCCACTAAATGTTTGGGAAAATCTAAGCCCATAAGACACAACTACTACACCTATGTACCCTCCCCTAACAGTCCTTAATCTTAATCTACGTACCCACAAACTCCTATCCTGGACCATGTCCTCAGAGAAGTGGCAACTCTAGCAAATCCTGTTTAATCTGCTCATGTCACTTTGGGCCTGCCTCTACTCCTCCCTTCCACAGTGAGGGTTTCAACTGATCTAACCGGCGTCGTTGTCTGCCTCCTCTTCACATGCCCGAACCAACTTTCAAAAATATTGATATGACTTGGTAACCAGTCAAAATGATGTCATGGCAGCTCATGTCTTGGTAACTTAAATCATGTTGAATTTTTTTCTTTTCCTTAGGATGTTGTGCTGACATGATGCTGATTTGACACTTGAATCTTAAAAGAAAATTTTGAAACTTTGATGGTTTTTTTTGTCCTAAAGTAAGCTAGTTATCTAAAACAGAAATTTCACCAAAGTTGCCTGCCCGCTTGTGCAATTAGTCATATATGAAAACAGTGGATTTCAAAACAAATAGTTATTAACTTATTATTGAGATGATTGAATTTGTGATATATGTAAACAGTACTTTGGGGAGTCATTTCTAATGAAGTTGGTGATGCTATAAAGAAAGATTTGGATGCAGTAAAAGACGAACTTTTAAAAAATCAAATCAAGAGGTGGGAAGCAGTTGGCATGTTAAAGCACATATTTGCTTCCATTAATATTCCGTGGGAGCTCAAGAGGCATGCCATTGACTTTTTGTTTTGCATTATGGAAGGCGTCGACTCTCAAAAGGATCATGATGCACCCTTGGACCATTCAGTGTACATACCTAGTCTCTATGCTTCTTTACAGGTAATTTTACTTCTTTACATGTTATTATCTAAAGGCGGGAAATGCGCGTGGTGGTTGCTTAACTGGTCAAAGCCGGTAGTTTTTGGTAATTGTCGACCAGGAATACTTTGCGTCCACAGTTTTAAGGCTTTTTTATATAAACAGTCATATGATTACAACAATCATATTGTTTCAATTAGAATCTACAATGCATTAAAACTCACTTTGAATGGCTTTCGATCTGTTTGACTTGTTTTCTTTTAAGCTAAATATTTTTCATTTGACCCACTAAAGATAATTCGTAAACCGAATTTGTCCATTCATAAGTAAATGGATCGTCATTGCCATATCTACTATAACTGGTCGGTGCCTAAAAGTCTAAATCAAATTTTCAGGCTATTCAACTGGTGATTGTATATGCTTCAGATCCACTGCTACGGAAAAAAGCTTTTGATACTTTCAAGTTGGTAAGGCACTTCATGTTATTTTCTGTAAATATTATAATATGTTTTTTGTTTAATTTTTATGGTTATCCTATATCCCTCTTCACTTTTATATTTGCAAGTATTTTCTAAAGCACTAACTTGATTGTGACATGATTTTAGGATGCTGTTTGTCATATGGTTTATTTCTAGAACTATATACTTCCTTTCAAATTTGGATTTATGCATTGTGGCCTTTGACTTTTTTACTCTTGGTTTGTAAATGGATGATATCAGGTGCTTGCAGATCTTCCACCTTCTTTAAGATTTGACATTTTAATGGCTTTAACAAGAAACAGTGAGCTATCCTCAATGGTAAGCCAAACCAGCTTGATTTATGAGCATAAATTGAGTCTCCTTTTGGCAATAATTTGAAAAAAGTGCAATTGTTGGACAGATTGCAATTCTACTAGGTTGTGTCAAAGATGAAATGCACAGGGAATATTCCCAAAAGGTTTCAAACGAAAATGAATGTGCAAAAGCAGAAAATAATATGTTACTACATTCATCACCATTCTGGACTGTCAAAGTTCTTGATTTTGTAGAGTTTGTTCTAAAGCCACCAAATGGAGGACCGCCTATTCTTCCGGAATTTTCCGATGCGGTAACACTCATGCTTATGTCTCTCTTTTTATACCATCTTCATTTTCTTTTGAGCTCCTAAACGTAATATACTTGACTTTAGGACCATTTTATAATTACTTTGATCCATAGTCAAATACAAAGTGAAAGACATTCAATTCCATTTATAAGAAACTTGTTTATGTTATGCGGGTATCAAGGCTTATTAGACAGTTTTAGTTATTAGTTTATATTAGAGGGTTCTATGTGTAAATATGCTTTCTATATAATCCCTTGTAATCATCATTAATAATTACAATACACAATACAATTACCAAGTTTATCTTGGTATCAGAGCAGGTTTTTTTCCTAACCCTAAAACTGCCGACACCTCTACCCCTAACCCTACCACAGCCGCCATTCAGCCACCTATCAGCCATCCTCCTCCACCTCTTTTTTTTTTCTTCAGCAAATCAATGGCACTCCTGGCAGCCTTCTCTACAGCAGAAAAGACTGCTCACAACTCCCACAAATTCGGTTTTACACTATCACCTACAAACTATGGGTTTTGGAAGGTTATGATCCAACCCTTTCTTCTTACAAATAATTTATTTGGATATATTGATGGAAGCATACCCTGTCCACCAGAAACTATCCCATCGGCCCCCCCCACAGGGAAGGAAACAACCCTCGCACCACCACAGCCCAACCCAAATCATTCGACTTGGCTCTCCAATGATGCTCACGTTCGAATGCTTGTTCTTTCTACCATATCCGAGGCTTCTTTTCAGCATGTACAGGGCTGTACCTCTCGTGATCTTTGGCTCTCTCTTGAGCGTGCTTACGCACCTCATACTTCCTCCAGGGAATACACCCTCAAAACCCAATTGCTTAAGATCGAGATGAAGGGAGACGAGACGCCTTCAGCCTACCTCACTCGAGCCCAGTCCTATTCGGATGCTCTTGCTAATATCGGTGAACCAATGAAGGAAAAAGACCTAGTGATGTTGGTAGTCGCGGGTCTTCGAGAAGATTACAATGGGCTGAAGACAAATCTGCTGGCCAGGGAGTTTCCCACTGCCTTTATTGAACTTCATGGCCTATTAGCCGATCACGAATACATGATCAAGAAACCGACCAGCGATGTCTCTCCTGTTCAGGCCTTTGCTGCCTCCTCTTCTGTTTCAGCAGGTATGTCTCAACCAGCCACAATGCAGGCCCTTCAGCAACTTGTTGCTCAACTTGGGCTTCAACTTCAACCAGCCACACCAACTGGGCAGGCCCCACAGGCCTTTTACACCAACATATTTGGCAACAACAGCCGTAACAACAGTCGTGGCCGGGGAAATTACAACACCAATCGTGGACGAGGCTTGTAATCAAGGAGGGGGAAACAGAAGCCAATTCAGTTGGGCTTCCAATCAGAACACAGTTTATGGTTCGTGTAACAGGTGTGGTATTGGGCATGTTCCTTCACAATGCCCTAATCGTGACCCTGCCACTATTCGGGGAAGACAACCATCTGCTAATTATGCTGATTCACGCTCACAGGCATCCACATCATGGCTTCCAGACACCGGTTCCACCAATCATGTTGTCCCAGATCTCTCCAACTTCGATCACACCGAGCCTTACTACGGTGAGGACAATCTTCATGTCGGCAATGGTAAGGGGTTAGCTATTCTTCACATTGGTTCCTCACATTATTATTCACCGAACAAAACCTTTTCTCTTACTAATATACTCCACGTACCTGAAATAAAAAAAAATCTACTCTCCGTTCAAAAATTTTGCCATGACAATAATGTATTTTTTGAATTTCACTCTACCTTTTTTTGTGTGAAGGACAAGTTTACACGCATTACCCTCCTCACGGGTCCAAGTAATGATGGGCTCTACTCTTTTTCTCTTCCACGGGCTCAACCAGTTCACAAAGTTGCTTTTTCCACCACGCGTGCATCTTCCACCACTTGGCATCAAAGGCTTGGTCATCCACATCCACAGCTTTTACATTCTATGTTATCTAAGTATTGTTTACCAGTTTTTAATAACAGTTCAAGTTCCTTTTGTAATTCTTGTTCTATTGGAAAATCAAAGAAACTTCATTTGCTAGCATCTACTTATAAAAGCAACAAACTTTTGGACTTAGTTTTCTGTGATGTATGGGGCCCAGCCCCTGTTACTTCATTTGATGGCCACAATTACTTTCTGCTGTGTGTTGATCACTTTTCTAAGTTTATGTGGATTTTTCCTTTAAAGCTTAAATCTGATGTTTATGCCACCTTTAAACGTTTTCTAGCCATGGTTGAATGACAATTTCAAACTAAGTTAAAATCTGTCCAAACTGATTGGGGAGGGGAATTTAGAAATCTTTCTCAGTTCTTCTCTCCTCTCGGTATCATCCACCGACTATCTTGCCCACATACGAGCGAGCAAAATGGCATCGTCGAACGACGCCATCGTCATGTGGTTGAAACCGGTCTCACATTATTAGCTCAATCCACCGTCCCACAACGTTTTTGGCACTTTGCTTTCGACACAGCCGTATATCTCATAAATCGAATGCCGTCCCGAACTAACTCTAGCACTTCCCCTTTTGAACTAATCTTTAATCACAAACCCGACTTCTCATTCCTTCGGGTTTTTGGGTGTCAATGCTATCCTCATCTTCGGCCCTACAACAAACACAAAATGGATTTCCGCTCTACACCTTGTGTGTTCCTTGGTTATAGCACCTCCCATCACGGCTATAGGTGTTTCGATCCCACTACCGATCGCCTTTATGTAGCCCGTCATGTTCGTTTTAACGAACAACTTTTCCCTTTTACAAACACTCCTCCCAACACTCTACAACCCACACCCTCTCCCACTCCTTATGTCTCCTCTTACCCCACCCATCATCCTGTTCCTGACCTACAAACTTCGTCTAGTCCGTCTAGTCCAGCTCCTCAATCCACCCCTGATTCAGCTCCTCACACTCCACCTTCCTCACCTATTGCCCACTCACAGTCCGTACCTCCTTCACCACCCTCTAACTCCCCGCCAGCCCAATCCCCACCTATACAAACATATAGCAGGCGCCCAAAACCACCGGCCCTTGCTTCCTCTTCTGTCCAGCAGCCCACATCTTCTGTCCAGCAGCCCTCCACCTCTCCACCAGCCCCACCTCCTGCTAGGACTCGCCCTCCTAACCTTCGGCCAAACCCAAAACAACCAGACAAATTCCAGCCCACTTCTTTTCACACCAACACCAGCTCCACTCCCATAGAACCAGCTTCCTTCTCCATTGCTAACAAAGATCCTCACTGGCGTAAGGCTATGGCTGATGAATACTCGGCTCTTTTGAGAAATGGGACATGGTCTTTGGTTCCACGGGTCTCTAATGCCAATGTGGTTGCTTGTAAGTGGGTATACAAACTCAAACGGGACCAAACTGGGGCTGTTACACGTCACAAAGCGCGGCTGGTCGCTAAGGGTTTTCATCAACAACCAGGTATAGATTATCAGGAGACGTTTAGTCCGGTTGTCAAACCCACTACCATACGGGTTGTACTCTCCCTTGCTGTCACCAAAAAGTGGCCCCTACGACAACTCGATGTGCAAAATGCCTTTTTGCACGGTGATCTCAAAGAAACAGTCTATCTGCAACAACCACCGGGTTTCCTTGATCCAAACAAACCGGATCATGTTTGCCTGTTGCATAAGTCCCTTTATGGTCTCAAGCAGGCCCCACGGGCCTGGTTCCAACGGCTTTCAACAGCTTTATTAGCTCTCGGCTTTCAGGGGTCCAAAACCGACCCTTCACTTTTTATCTACTCGGCACGAGGCACTCTTTTATACATGTTGGTGTATGTAGACGACATTATCCTGACAGGTAACAACTCTCAGGCCATTGACCAGGTTGTTCACAGCCTAAGTACCTCCTTTGCTATCCAAGATATGGGTCGACTCACTTACTTTTTGGGTATTGAAATTCTCTCCAAAGGTGATGATTTGGTACTTTCCCAAAGGAAATACATTAAGGAGCTTCTTCATCGCGCGTGGCTCTCTAATGCCAAACCCGTGCCCTCTCCTATCACTACTACGGCTAACCTATCTCTCGGTGACAGTCCCCTTTTCGACAACCCGGTTAAATACCGTCAGATAGTGGGTGCTCTTCAATATGTCACCCTTTCCCGACCTGATATTACTTTTGCAGTCAACAAGGTCTGCCAGTTTATGCATTCGCCCACTGAAAATCACTGGTCCGCGGTTAAACGGCTTCTCCGTTATCTTCAGGGTACATCTGATCACGGCCTGTTACTCAAACATAACTCTGGTTCGCTCCTGCATGCCTATACTGATGCGGCTTATAATTCCTTGAGTGCCTTTTCGGATGCAGACTGGGCTGGTTGCCCGGATGACCGTCGATCCACCAGGGGATTCGCAATCTACTTAGGTGACAATCTAATTTCATGGTCTGCTCGTAAACAAAAGACTGTCTCTCGGTCATCAACAAAATCTGAGTACAAGGCCTTGGCTGATACAGTTGCAGAACTCACCTGGCTTGAAGCACTCCTGCGCGAACTTCATGTTCCCTTGCCTTCTGTTCCCACACTATGGTGTGATAACCTAGGCGCTACCTACTTATCAACAAATCCAGTGTTCCATGCGCGTACAAAGCATGTAGAAGTCGATTTTCACTTTGTCAGAGAAAAGGTTGCTCAAGGGAAACTTTCTGTTCAGTTTATCTCTACCAACGATCAGATTGCGGATGTGTTCACCAAACCTCTACCTTCACAACGGTTTCTCCTTCTACGGTCCAAGCTACAGGTCGCTTCCCGGCCTTATCTTGCGGGGGAATATTAGACAGTTTTAGTTATTAGTTTATATTAGAGGGTTCTATGTGTAAATATGCTTTCTATATAATCCCTTGTAATCATCATTAATAATTACAATACACAATACAATTACCAAGTTTATCTAGGCTGACCAGAAAACTTTCTGGTGGTTCTGGGATGTTTCTGACAGTTCTTTGCTCAACAAGTTACCCCGATCACCCATGGCTTCTGCTGATATGCTGATCTGCCCAATCTGCGATTAAGGAACTGCTGACTTCCTTTTAGGACAGCAGCAACCTGCTGCTAACAAACAGAACGGTGGCAGTGGTGGAACCCTAGCAGCGGCGGATGCCGGCGGCTTCTGGTGGCTGCGACTGAAGCAGATCAGATGCTGCTGATCTGTGATGGCTCTGAATCGGCGCAAACAGAGAACAAACACACCACACACTCACGCAAGCAGAAAATTAAACGGGACACAAGGTTTAACGTGGTTCAGTCTAAACTGACCTACGTCCACGGCTGCAACTAGACTATATTATTTCTGAGGTCAAGGTGTTGAGAAAATACAATTACATAAGTCCTATCTATAGAGTGGGAATTAGGGTTAACACCCTCTAATTAGGGCCGGCTAAAAAATAACTAATTAGCAAACTTGGGGATTAAGCAACTCATTAGGGCCAATTCTAGGGTTAGGGCCGGCTGCCCTTAGGGCCGTTTGCCCTTAGGGCCGTTTGCCCCTAGGGCCAATTCTAGGGTTAGGGCCGGCTGCCCACACTTATTTCGAGCCTCAACACACGCCCAACAGTTTACATCTCAGAAATTGCAAAATTAGTAATCCAAAATGAATTATACATTTATAATTTCAAATACAATTTTCTTTACCAAAAAAGGGCTCACATAATTTATCTTCTAGCCTATGATCCAACTTGCTTAGATAATATACAAAATATATAGCAAGCAAAAACAAGATCTTCTATAGTTCTTTTCCTCAATAGACTTCTTGCTGTGATCCTTTGTGGATTTTCTACCTCACATATCACACACAATTAGGGAAACACTAAGTGAATACAAGGAGGCTATATACCTCATAACATTAAAATAATGATACCATATCAAAAATTAGGTTAACATACAGTTTCATAAGCAAGTGAACAAACCTTTACATACTCAAATTTCACTTATTTATAGATCATATGGGTATGTGATTATTTATTACATAGATGCAAGCTGTGTCTTATCTAGCTCAATAAACCAAATTTCAGATGTTAAGATCACACAACTTTGTAAGTACCCAATCTTGGTTTAAAAATCGTCCGTGTAAGGCTTGAGGCGACCTAGGCGATGAGGAAATCGCTTTAGAGGGCCTAAGGCGAGGCGATCTCATGAAGCGGTTGGGAGGCGAGCGCTACGTGCACCGGGTTTCGGGTTGGTGGCTGACTGGGCTTTTTATTTGAACAAAGCAGAGAAGCTCTCCTTCTTGTGGGTCCGTGCCCCGAAGTTTTGAATGAGGCATGCACTTTGTTGAAGTCTTGTTTTTTCGGGTCTAGTGAATTTTAAAATTAAGAGCAAAGAAAATATGAAAGAAAGAGAGAGAGACCTTGGCCTCGGAGCAACTCAGAAGGAGCAAGTTCACGGACTCCATTTGAGGCTCTTTTTATAGGGTATGTATTAACCGAAATATACTTGCATATATTTCAAATCTGTCAATTTGTAACGGCTGTATTATTGTCATATATTTTCCTATTTTAGCTCCTTTAGTTTAGCCCTTGGTTTAAAAAAGCGCGAGGCGCCCGAGGCGCTGGGCAAAACGCCTCAAATGGGTGAGGCACCCGAGATACATGAAGCGCTCCGAGGCGCCGCCTCAGGCTTGAAGCGCGAGGCGAGGCGCCGCTTCATGTATTTTCACGTTTTTTAGCTTTAAATCAGTTGGGCTTGGCCCATCATTTAAACCAATTTGGGCCTAAATCTGTAGTTGAGCTTAACTTGTGAGGCTGTGACCAATTTAAATAATCCTAAATCAGGCCTGTAACCATATTTGGGCTTATCCTGTAAGGCTGTGACCAATTTATGAATGTTTAATTATGTTCTAAGTTTTTAACTTCTAAGTATTAAAGTATGTTTTGTGTTTTTATGATTAAGAAGTGAAGAGTGTCATGCATAATACATTTTTTATTATTTTTAGCGCCTCACATACGTGAAGCCCTCGCCTCGCGCCTGAGGCGTGGCGCCTCGGATTTTGGGACCGATACGCCTCGCCTCGCCTCGCCTCGGATTTTGGGTACCGAAACGCCTCGTCTCGCCTCGCGCTTTTTTAAACCAATGTTTAGCCTTGTGATTAGGTTATTTATGTGTATATATTCTGCTGTATTGTATGCGATGAGGAATCAATTGAGTTTTACCATTCTACATGGTATCAGAGATTTTCTTCTCTGTGCCCTAGCTATTTTTTTCTTCTGCCGCCGCTGGTTCTGTCCTCGGACCACCAGCCGCCGCCCTTCTGCTAAGACACAGACCAAGCTCTGACCTGAAAACCCTTCTCTTTTAGCTTTTCTTTTCCGATTCACACCATTCTCCCAGCCATGGTTGCAGGAAAAGAAGCCTCCTCCAGCAAAACCGAGTCCACTCCTCTCCACCCGGTATATATCGTGACTCAGAAGAAGGTACGAGTCCTTGACGGAATGAAAGTTTCATATTCGTCATGGGTCAAACTGTTTCATCTCCATGCTCGTGGTTATAAAGTTCTACATCATATTGATGGAACCAACCCACCTGCAGCAGACGACCCTACATTTGACTCATGGACCGAAATTGACGCCATCGTGTTACAGTGGCTCTACGGAACACTTTCCGATGAGCTTCTCGTCCGTGTTCTCGTTAATGAATCTACAGCCCTGGAAGCTTGGACTCGAATCAAGAATTTATTCTTGAACAACAAAGGCTCACGAGCTGCTGCACTAGAGCATGCCTTCACCAACCTGAAACTGAAATCCATGCCATCACTGGACGCGTATTGCCAGCAATTGAAGGAATTGGCAGACCAATTGTCTGACGTTGATATCCCCGTCAGTGAAAATAGGCTTGTTCTCTAGCTTGTGCGTGGACTCCCTCAGGAATTCGACGACGTCGGTACGTACCTCAATCAGTCTATGCCTTCTTGGGAAACGGCTTGTAGTATGCTTCAACTTGAGGCACAACGACAAGCCGCCCGCGATACAGAACCTTTTGTGGCTGCTGCTGTCCAGGAATCACAGCCTCCTCAGGCCTAAGTCTCTACCCCCAGGTTCAACGATTCCAATCAGAATTATCGTCACAACTATGGGGGTGGTCAAGGGGGTCAACGCCGGTCCATGGGTAATCGGCCGGGACGATCCTCACAGCAGTCCAGTCACCCAAATCAGTCCTCTCGTGGCTCCCAGCAGAATCAACCTTGGACTTCTTTTCCAGGTCAGCCACCAAGTCAGTGGGCCCCCTGGTGGGCTGCCCCACCTCCCTGCCCATTCCCAACACAGCCCGGCTGGGCCTCCCCATTGGCCGCTTGGCCCAACAGCCCCTGGACTCAACCTCAGCAACAAAACAGCAATCGGAACACAGGCCCATCGGGCAACCGTAGCCAACCTCAGGCCAATTTTGCAGAGGTAAACCCACTGGAACCAACAGAGTTAGGGGCTGCCTTCCAAGCTATGTCCTTAGACCCAGGAGACACACAATGGTACATGGACACCGGTGCCACAAATCATCTCTCCTCCGACCCAGGTATGTGTTCCACCTCTCATAATGTTAATTCTATTAAGCACTTATTTGTTGGTAATGGTCACAAAATGCCAATTCTTGGATCCGGTAATACCACACTACAATAACTCTAACTTTGAGTTTTCTCTAAAAATTTTAGATAGTGTTATCATAAAATTTTGATGCAAAACGTGTCTTTGCAACCTTTTTCTCTAAAAAATGATAAGGCATGGGTGTGGTTAAGAAAATACTTAGACAATAGCCTTACCTTTCTTATATGTGTCAGTTAGCCAATAAAATTCGATCGCCAAGTCTTTAAAACATCAGATTTAAAGCGTGCACACAACAAGGGGACCAAATAATATGTTTATATACCTTCTCGATCTCCCGCTCGGCCGCTTTGCAATTAGCCGCGTTATCCGTTACAAGTTGCAACACATTGCTTGGTCCAATGGTCTCAATGGCTTCAAGAACAAACTTAGAAATTGCTACCCCCGTTTTTTCCACCCCTAAAAAGTCTTCCGAGTACATAAACATTGCACCACGAGAATTAACCGTGAGAACATTGATAAGTTGACTATGCTTAACATTAGACCACTCATCCGAGACGATTGAGACTCCTTGTGTGTACCACGTGTCTTTAACCGGTGTTAGCTCTTTTTCACATCCCGTACACATTCATCAAGTAATATGGTTTTTGCCTTTTCACACGATGGGGGTTTTATCCACCCGGTGCATGCTTGATGCCACTAACCATTTCAAGAAATTGCGGGTTGCGTAATACATTGAAAAGAATCCCGTTTACACACAATCCTCGAATGATCTTCAAATCCACCATGTTTCTCTCCAATATGCCAAAAGATTCTTCGATGCGTTTCTTTGAAGATGCATTTTTGGAGTACCGAATTCTTTAAACACTTTGAAACTCCACACTTTTTTGCCTCTTTCACCTTCTTCAAAAGCCTTTCAAACATCTCTCGATCTCAAGCCACGGCTGGACATCTTTTAATTTTGGCTTTTTTCCCCGTAGCAGCCCAAAAAAAATGGACATGAATTATGGTGTAAGTTCTCGTAAACTTGCCTTTACAGTGATTGCAAATCCACTGTTTAGAACCTTCTGGATTCTTGCTGTTTCCTGCACCAGGCAAGGTTACTTCATCAAGGAGTGGCTTAGTTGCATCTTTCTCTTCAATTGGTTTTTCTTCTTGACTTCCACTTGCTGCTGATGTTTGTTGAACCTCATCATCAAGGTCAATGTAACCTTGTGTCTCACTGATATGGGTCTCACTGTCATCTCTTGGAGTATTGCGATTTTTGCCAAAGGCCATTAGAGAAATTGAAGATAAAATACTGAAATTGAAGAAGAAGAGTAGAAGAAGAAATTGATGATGAAAATTGGTATGATTTGGAAGGTATTTATAAATCCCCATGGCCTTTGGAAGTAGGAATACTGGTACGCAAGGGAAAACGAGGAGATAGTGTGTACACTTTTGCCAAGGGTCGCTCAATTCCCGCCAAAAATGAAAACCAGTCTGTACGTGTCTCCAATCGATTAGCACGCATAAGCCAATCAATCTAGTACGCGTTCAATAACTCAATCGGAACGATGTGAATTTCAATTTGGATCGATGTACCATACGATTGGATTCGCGAATGAAGGATCAAATGGAATCGCGATTCGGTTCGTCTTTGTATTCCGATCCGGTACACTTCGTACCAATTCGCAAATCGTGGTTTAGGAGCGATATCGGTAACTATGGGCGGGGGTGGTCGGTGGCCGTGATGATATCGGTAGGGGTGGTCGGTGGCGGGGTGTGAAGGCCTAGGCTTAAGATCGATGATAAAAAATATGAACAGTATTTTGGGAGAAAAAACCCGTCTCAACCCGTTTAATTGTATCGAACTCGACACTCAATAAATAAATTACATTCCCTATTTATACTAAACATTAGACCAGACCTAATCTAATAGGAAAACTCATAAACATGTTAAAATTTTAAATTCTAATCCAACTATAACTTAAACTAATCAAACCAATAACAATTCAAATTCTTTATTACTTATTCCCTCCTTTGTTTCGATCCAAATTAGTCCAATAATCACCCCCTAATTTGGATTTGGATCCACTTGACCCGGATTTCAACGATCGGCTCATCATCCCTGATGTACACCAAACCTTGTTTCCTCCCGAAAACTCCTCGTGATCATTGACTGTGTTGTTTCGGCCCCCCTAGCTCGATCATTCCCACGACCCTGTCCTCGACCAGTCCCTTGGCCGTGAGAACTCGCATGACTACGTCCTTGGCTGCGATTTTGGTCTTCTAATCGAGCAAACAACAAATTTCCTTGATCTTCCATGTTTCTCTTGTTCTTACTGTCTACAATTACTACGGTTGTTCCGAACTTGATACTATTAAAGTCACCCGATTGTTATTATCGGTGCAAAACACAAGCACACCGCTTAGTTTGTTTGAGTCTTTTTCCTTGTGATTAACGAGCACACCGCTCCTTCTGTTATTCGTGTCTTCAGAACACTCTGTTCCTTTTCCTTGACACTCTACCAAGTTATTTGGACACCCTGCTAAGATTCTTCTGTCTCACCCCCTGAAACTGAACCGAAACACTCTTGTTTCTGCCCCGTTTGCTGCACTGTCTTGGCAGCCTTAAATCACTGTCGTTCGGTGTTATTTGGCCATTGATTCAGCCCCGAAACACCTCTTGTCTGCACACACACGACTGCCGTTGACCACTTGATAGAACGACAACCTTTGTTCCGCTCGTTCGGGTTCAGAAACCACCCGAAACGCTGCTGTTTTGACTACCCGATAACTCACTGCCTATGAGATTCTGCTGTTGTTCTGTCAGTTCTAACGCTGCTGTACCGTTCTTCTCAGCCATTCAAGGCTGTTATGGAGAACCACTGTCGACCTACTACCATTGCTCCCTCGTTTCCTCTTCAACCGGCTACCAGAAACACACTGGTAAAACACCTCGTCTGGCTACTGTTTCCTTCCAGTGTACTACCTTTTATCGACTATAACTCAAACTAATTAAACCGATAACAATTCAAATTTTTAAATCTTATTCCTCCTTTGTTTCGATCCAAATTAGTCCAACAAGGTGGTGGTTAACGGCGTCGGTAAAAGTGGGGGTGGGCGTGGCAGCATGGGCGGCGTTGGCGGGGATAGTCGGGGCCGACGAGGGTGGCGGCGATAAATTATATATCCAAAACCATTATGGCTATTTTGTCACCCAAATGCATTACAATTCAAATTTCTTTAAATTCCAAATCCTTTCGACAACTTAAAATTTCAAATCCAATTCTTTTAAAAAATTCTACAAACCAAACAACTCGCAAGTGCATTTCAAGTTTTACATAACTTTCAATTGACTTAGGCCAAATTGGGATGGACTTGTTATTTAATCATTCAACACTTGCACCCATGTATGCATTTTCAACATGGGCTTTCACTCAATTAGGATTCACTATAGTGGTCTTCTAACCCTAAACCCCTTCTCACCATTGACACCATCACAATGGTTCTTGCACCCACCCATGGTTGAAACCCTTTTTGGCTATTGACTTCTTCCACTTGTGTTTTAGTCTTTTAACATTTTCTAGAACTTTGTAACATTACACTTTGACGTGTGGCCTTTTTTGTAAACTCTGTGTACTCATCTCAAACAAGCAAGTTTTTTCAATCCAACCTTTGATTTTTTTCAATTTTGTCAATTTCTTCAAGTTATCTACAATTGAAAATTTTCTTGTTAAATATATTTGTAGTTTAATATTAGGGTTTAGTGGTGTTTAACCCACAGGCCCAAGTTAGTCTTGGATTTCTAGTTTTCCTAGGGTTCCACCTTCGTTGTAACACACAACATTCAGATATATTATTAAGCCAGTCTCATTTACATGGTATCAGAGCTAAAGCTCTAGTACTATACAAACCCTAGCTGTCGTCACTTCTGACGCCACTTGATACAAACCCTAGACAGGGCGGCAACACCCTGTCCTTGTTTCTTTCAGTCTCGGTTCCAGTTCCACACACAACCCTTATCTCCGCCACTGCATGATTTCCGCCAGACTTCTTCCTATGTCGTCGCCTTTATAGTCCGATCTGACCCCTACCTTCGCCGCAAGCCGGCTGTCGTCGAAAAATCACAGAAACCCTAATTTCAGCTCGTTTGATTCAGTTGATTGCTGGTTTGTCCTGGTTGCTGCTTGTTTTGTTCATATTCACTGTATGAACCCTAATTGTTCATGTTGACTGCTCGGTAGTTCCTGGTTTCTACTGTTACTTGCTTGTTCGTGACCTAGAAGCTGCTATTCATCGATCATGGCTTTCCAAAAGCCGTTGTTCACCGATCAGGCTTGCATGTTCCTGTTCGAGTCCTTGTTCTTACAAGAATCCTGTTTCCTGATGTCCGGTCCTGTTCTTGTTTTTACAAGAATCCTGTTCTTGCTGTCTTATTCTTATAAGAATCCTGTTCTTGCCGTCTTGTTTTTATAAGAATCCTGTTCCTGCTGTCTTATTCTTACAAGAATCCTGTTCTTGCTGTCCTGGCTCGTGTTCCAGTCTAGTTTTTTTTGTTATGTTTTCGGTTTTATTTGTAACAAGTTAGGCATGATTAGCATCTATGCTCCAACTTGAGGATAGGTGTTAAATATATTAGCATCTTAATATTAGGGTTTAGCGGTGTTTAGTAGTTTTCCTATATATTGAGGGTTCCACATTCACTATATCACACAACATTCAACATTCAATCCAGTCGCTTTTACTTTTGCAAATATAAACATCCTACATATTCCACTACTAATCAATTATTCAATTAATTCTCATTTCATTGATTTACATCGTCTCATATTGACGGGTTAATAGTCCATATAACAAATTTCTTAGGGTTTTAACCATAGATACCGAAATCACTCCTGAACCCACGATTTGCGAATTGGTACGAAGTGTACCCGATCGGAATATGAAGACGAACCGAATCGCGATTCCAATCGTTCCTTAATTCACGATTCCAATCGTATGGTACATCGATCCAAATTGAAATTCACATCGTTCCGATTGAGTTATTGAACGCGTACTAGATCGATTGACTTATGCGTGCCAATCGATTGGAGACACGTACAGGCTGGTCTTCATTTTTGGCGGGAATTGAGCGACCCTTGCCAAAAGCGTACACACTATCTCCTCGTTTTCCTTACGTACCGGTATTCCTACTTCCAAAGGCCATGAGGATTTATAAATACCTTCCAAATCATACCAATTTTCATCATCAATTTCTACTTCCACTCTTCTTCAGTTTCAGTTTTTTATCTTCAATTTCAGTATTTTATCTTCAATTTCTCTAATAATGGCCTTTGGCAAAAATCGCAATACTCTAAGAGATGACAGTGAGACCCATATCAGTGAGACACAAGATTACATTGACCTTGATGATGAGGTTCAACAAACATCAGCAGCAAGTGGAAGTCAAGAAGGAAAACCAATTAAAGAGAAAGATGCAACTAAGCCACTCCTTGATGAAGTAACCTTGCTTGGTGTAGGAAACAACAAGAATCCAGGAGGTTCTAAACAGTGGATTTGCAATCACTGTAAAGGCAAGTTTACGAGCACTTACACCAGATTTCATGTCCATTTTTTTGGGGCTGCTGCGGGGAAAAAAGCCAAAATTAAAAGATGTCCAGCCGTGGCTAGAGATCGGGAGATGTTTGAAAGTCTTTCGAAGAAGGTAAAAGAAGCATAAAATTGGGGAGTTTCAAAGTGTTTAAAGAATTCGATACTCTCCAAAAATGCATCTTCAAAGAAACGCATTGAAGAATCTTTTGGCATATCGGAGAGAAACGCGGTGGATTTGAAGATCATTCGAGGATTGTGTGTAAACGGGATTCCTTTCAATGTATTACGCAACCCGCAATTTCTTGAAATGGTTAGTGCCATCAAGCATGCACCGGATGGATACAAACCCCCATCGTGTGAAAAACGAGAACCGTATTACTTGATGAATGTGTATATGATGTCGAGAAGGAGCTAACACCGGTTAAAGACACGTGGTACACATAAGTAGTCTCAATCGTCTCGGATGTGTGGTCTAATGTTAAGCATAGTCAACTTATCAATGTTCTCGCGGTTAATTCTCGTGGTGCAATGTTTATGTACTCGGAAGACTTTTTAGGGGTGGAAAAAACGTGGTTAGCGATTTCTAAGTTTCTTCTTGGAGCCATTGAGACCATTGGACCAAGCAACGTGTTGCAACTTGTAACAGATAACGCGGCTAATTACAAAGCGGCCGGGCGGGAGATCGAGAAGGTATATAAACATATTATTTGGTCCCCTTGTTGTGTGCACACTTTAAATCTAATGTTTAAAGATTTGGCGATCGAATTTTATTGGCTAACTGACACACATAAGAAAGGTAAGGCTATTGTCTAAGTATTTTCTTAACCACACCCATGCCTTATCATTTTTTAGAGAAAACTCAAAGTTGGAGTTATTGAAGGTTGCAAAGACACGTTTTGCATCACATTATATACTCTTGAGAAGGTTATTGGATTGTAGGGAGGCACTTGCCACAACTATCGTCCTTAATTCTTGGCGAGAATGTGTCAAAAGCGGGGACGAAAACACTCGAATAGTTGGGGCAAACTTCACCGATACGATTAAAGATGATGAGTTTTGGGAAGACGTCGAGAATATTTTGGCTATTTCAGAGTAATTAGAACTATAAGTGGCGTAATTGACCCTCAGATTGATAGAATCACGTTTAGGTCAAAATTGACAAGTTCACCCATTTCACCGTTCTTAATCTTTTCATTTGAAAACATGATTCAATCATTCTAAGCACTTGTAATAGTGTTATTAAACATGTTTAAACAACAATCTGGTTTCTTACGCACCAATTTGTCAAAATTCCATTAGTAAGTTGTTCTTTACCTGTTCCAACCACGTACATGTAATTATCGTGTTAGATTCTAAAGTCAAAACACTTCTAACAAGTTTTAACATTATTTGCATCATTTCTAAGCTATTAGAAACTTTAAAGAGGGTCTAGCATCACTTTCACTATTCATTGGTTAAAAATTCCATTTCTACCAACAATGTGTTGGAGAACACTTACAAATGGTGTTTTCAATCACACCTTCTTTAACTCCTACACCTTCAATTTGATCAAAATCTGAGTTCTTGTTGCCTTCAAGCAAGAGCTTCAAGTCTTTAAATTTCTTTTGCCCAAAAATTGACCAAGTCAAATTCTCATCCACATATACATTTCTAGATTTATCTTTGCATATATGGTATAATTGGCCTCTCAACTTGCTTTATTTTTATTTGATACTCACTCACATACACATAGAAGATTTCACGTTGCCGTGTACTCTAGAACTGAATTTCTTACCTTAAATTTTCCATGTAGATGAAAGGCGCGTACTTTATAACTGAATTTCTATATATGGCATGACTATGCAACCAGCATTCACATAGCTGTCCTACATGTATAAACTTCCTACAATTCATAAATTTTACAAATAAATAAAATCATGGATATTCTTATATTTATATGTGTGTATAATCTTCATTTATATTACAAATATAATACTCTAAATTGATATTGTGGAATTCTATTGGGAATATTTACTACATGAATAGTGTTATGGTGAACTAAACCTGCATAAACATTACTTGCTTCCTCTTATAATGATTTTTCTTTCAATGTTATTCGATACAACAAAGCATAGATTAATGTTCTCTTGTGTAAAAGAGACTGGAATAATATTATATGTGAAAGCTATAATTACAACAGAGAGGGAATCCTCAATATATAGGAAACGAAAACCCTAGAAACCTGACTGGCTTGTGGGCTTATTACTTATAAACCCTAATATATAAAATACTGAATAATATAATTAACAGCATGCAAATGACACTTAATCATATTCTGCAGGTATTATCTGCACTCAACCTCTATAGATTTATATTGATCACCGAGTCATCAGGTACTTGCATCGGTTCATATATAGATTTGTTTATTCTTGGTTGTTTTGTTATGCAACATGACTCATCCCTAAAGTCTGTTTAAGATGGGTACTGAATGTTGAATTAATATGATTCTTTAAACATTCCTTGTCATCATTATTTTTATAGTAATTTTTATTTTTTACAACTCTAATTGTTCAATAAATCATATAAAAATATAAAAAAATGGACAAAAGTCTTCATGGGCTGACGCAAACTACAAAAGTTTAAGATGGGTACTGAATTAGTTTGACCTATTACCTACCTTCCCATCATGCAATTTTCTCTTTTTTATTTTTTCTTTATTATTTTTGTTTACAATAACAAAAAGGTAATGAAACAGGGAACACAAACTACAGTCAAGTGTTGTCAAAGAATAACCTGCGGAAGGTCTACAGGGAATGGCTTGAACCTTTAAGAGCTTTGGTTTCGGGCGTTAAAGCTGAAAACCAGAAAGATGACAATCAACTGGCTTTTGACACATTATGTGGTCTTAACCCTGTTGAGTTTGTTTTATATCGATGTGTTGAGCTCGTTGAAGAAAATCTCAAGCATCCGACTTAGATCGCCAGCCACACAGTTGTTCGATGGTTTGTAACCTCTTTTAACAAACATGTAACAATCGAAATATTTTCTCATTTGTTTGATAAATTTTGCTCAATCATTAGTGAATCTGGATGCTTATTTTTTCATATTATATATTGTTTTTGTGTGAAGTGGCTTTGGTTTTTTTGCATGATTTGGCTACTGTTGCTGCACTGGATACCGGGGTCCTATCCTGGAGATCCTGCTAAGAAAAACAAACCGTTAGGCTCACCGCAGGGGAGGGTCCCCTGCGATCCACCTCCGGCATGAGAATTAGGTAAGGGAGTCTTTTGGAAATAAGATCAGGGAGTATGGGAGTAGTATATTGCGAGAGTAATTGGGAGTGAATGAATGTATACCTGCTGGTGATCTCTTATGGGAGTGATCCCTACATTCCTTTTCAGGCCTTCCTAAGCTCCTTTGACCAAGAGACAGTTCCTCGGTATTGTAAGGGACACCCAAAATAGTGTAACTACTGAAGCTCTACCTTTCCCGATACCTGCTTCGCCGAACCCTACCTTAGGGTTTGACCCGCTTTGTCCTTGAATTGTAAAGTGAAAGAGTTAATGTTCTGGCTCTGAGTCTCCTGCCCTTTCCTCATTCAGATGGTATTGGGAAGTGTTGCGCCGTCTGAAGAGTTTAGGGGTTCACTTCCCAACCTGGCACTGTTCACTTGTGTAGTCTTATCAATCCAGGTCTCCTTCGATTATCCAATGGTCTCTTGACTTATCCTTGGCTTGGCCTGTGGCCTGACCTTCCCAGGTTTCGCTCTTCTGCTCTGCCTTTGCAACTGGTGGTGTCCTTACGTGGTTAGCTTCCTAAAGCTACCCCCGTCAGCTACAAACCACCAAGTTCTGATCTGAGTACACATAAAAATTGTTCATTGTGTAACATACAATTACAAACTATGTTAAGTTACTTAAAAGCCCTTGCAATCATAAATTCGAAAACGCTTTGCTCAAAGCATATGGGATGAATTGAAGAAGGGATAAAATAGTCAATACGGTAAGTTAGAGAATAATTAATAATATATATGTCACACCCTGTCAAGACGAAAACACGAGAAGCAACAGGAGCACAGTTCTTAAGAACAATATTGTTTAAAAAGAATACTTTGAGCATACATTTCATTCCAAATAACCAAAATACAAAGTCATAAGTGTTTAATACATGTTATAAGATTCACAAAATATGGGCTAAGGAATAACAAAAGACTATATCTAGAAAACTTTGGAATGTTCCTAGTTATGTGATTCCTAGATTTGTTTAGTTACCCGAAAAACATGTTTAAAAGGGTCAACTAAAATAGTTGGTGAGCACGCAGGTTTAAGCCTCGAATAAACAAATTGATTCAAAATATAGTTAAGCTATGCAAAGTAATACGTATGTAAATGAAATCTTGCAATGAATCTACAACCAAACCTAATGGCATATTTAATTTTCTCTGCCTAATGTCTTATCATGAACATTGATATGTTTGTTGGAAATATACATTCATTAACGTCTTTTGTTTAGCTGGAGCGACTAACCATGAATGGGGGTGTCAAACCCGATAGTACTATCCATATTAGTCTATCAGCTCAAAAATTGTGAGTTAAATGATTGTGGGTGTATAATAGGGACTTAAGAATGTGACAACAGTCTCATGCAATATTCACAGTGTATCATATGGATAAATTAAAACGTAAAAGTTTTAAAGCATAGCGAGTAAGAATAAAGGTTTAGTGAGCATGTTTTAAAACGTAAAATATGGGCTAACTATATCTAGAAAACTTTGGCATGTTCCTAGTTATGTGATTCCTAGATTTGTTTAGTTACCCGAAAAACATGCTTAAAAGGGTCAACTAAAATAGTTGGTGAGAACGCAGGTTTAAGGCTCGAATAAACAAATTGATTCAAAATATAGTTAAGCTATGCAAAGTAATACACATGTAAATGAAATCTTGCAATGAGTCTACAACCAAATCTAATGACATATTTAATTTTCTTTGCCTAATGTCTTATCATGAACATTGGTATGTTTGTTTCATTAACGTCTTTTGTTTAGCTGGAGCGACTAACCATGAATGGGGGTGTCAAACACGATAGTACTATCCATATTAATCTATCAGCTCAAAACTTGTGAGTTAAATGATTGTGGGTGTATAATAGGGACTTAAGAGTGTGACAACAGTCTCATGCAATATTCACAGTGCATCATATGCATAAATTAAAATGTAAAAGTTTTAAAGCATAACGAGTAAGAATAAAGGTTTAGTGAGCATGTTTTAAAATGTAAAATATGGGCTAAGGAATAACAAAAGACTATATCTAGAAAACTTTGGCATGTTCCTAGTTATGTGATTCCTAGATTTGTTTAGTTACCCGAAAAACATGCTTAAAAGGGTCAACTAAAATAGTTGGTGAGCACGCAGGTTTAAGGCTCGAATAAACAAATTGATTCAAAATATAGTTAAGCTATGCAAAGTAATATGCATGTAAATGAAATCTTGCAATGAGTCTACAACCAAACCTAATGACATATTTAATTTTCTCTACCTAATGTCTTATCATGAACATTGGTATGTTTGTTGGAAATATACATTCATTAACGTCTTTTGTTTAGTTGGAGCGACTAACCATAATTGGGGGTGTCAAACCCGATAATACTATCCATATTAATCTATCAGCTCAAAACTTGTGAGTTAAATGATTGTGGGTGTATAATAGGGACTTAAGAATGTGACAACATGCATAAATTAAAACGTAAAAGTTTTAATGCATAACGAGTAAGAATAAAGGTTTAGTGAGCATGTTTTAAAACGTAAAATATGGGCTAAGGAATAACAAAAGACTACATCTAGAAAACTTTGGCATGTTCCTAGTTATGTGATTCCTAGATTTGTTTAGTTACCCGAAAAACATGCTTAAAAGGGTCAACTAAAATAGTTGGTGAGCACGCAGGTTTAAGGCTCGAATAAACAAATTGATTCAAAATATAATTAAGCTATGCATAGTAATAAGCATGTAAATGAAATCTTACAATGAGTCTACAACCAAACCTAATGACATATTTAATTTTCTCTGCCTAATGTCTTATCATAAACTTTGGTATGTTTGTTGGAAATATACATTCATTAACGTCTTTTGTTTAGTTAGAGCGACTAACAATGAATGGGGGTGTCAAACCCGATAGTACTATCCATATTAATCTATCAGCTCAAAACTTGTGAGTTAAATGATTGTGGGTGTATAATAGGGACTTAAGAATGTGACAACAGTCTCATGCAATATTCACGGTGTATCATATGCATAAATTAAAACGTAAAAGTTTTAAAGCATAGCGAGTAAGAGTAAAGGTTTAGTGAGCATGTTTTAAAACGTAAAATATGGGCTAAGAAGTAACAAAAGACTATATCTAGAAAACTTTGGCGTGTTCCTAGTTATGTGATTCCTAGATTTGTTTAGTTACCCGAAAAACATGCTTAAAAGGTTCAAATAAAATAGTTGGTGAGCACGCAGGTTTAAGGCTCGAATAAACAAATTGATTCAAAATATAGTTAAGCTATGCAAAGTAATACGCATGTAAATGAAATCTTGTAATGAGTCTACAACCAAACCTAATGACATATTTAATTTTCTCTGCCTAATGTCTTATCATGAACATTGGTATGTTTGTTGGAAATATACATTCATTAACGTCTTTTGTTTAGCTGTAGCGACTAACCATGAATGGGGGTGTCAAACCCGATAGTACTATCCATATTAATCTATCAGCTCAAAACTTGTGAGTTAAATGATTGTGGGTGTATAATAGGGACTTAAGAATGTGATAACAGTCTCATGTAATATTCACAGTGTATCATATGCATAAATTAAAACGTAAAAGTTTTAAAGCATAGCGAGTAAGTGTGAAAGGTTGGATCTAGACTCGTGTCATTCTACTAGAATATATATTGTGTTTGTGTAAAATTAAACGTGAGTATTTGTTGGTCGGGTCGGTGTTTTGACAGTATTTCTGCTAAAAATAAGGTTTATAAATCTTGATCTCGACACATGTAAGTGATTCAAGTGTATGACTCCTAAGATGGGAAAAGAATCTAGTTTATAAACATTATGAATACAAAAACACTAGGTTTGATTGTTTTTGGTACCTTTTTACTTCAATTTAATTGACAATTGTTCAGGGGCTAAGAGGAGTTATACTAGCAAACATACAATTATATATAGGGGTTGTATCATGAGTAAACTCTCCTTTAGTGTGTAGACTTGAGAAAACTCATCAAGATCAATCAAAATCATTATTTTTATTGTTAGATTATCATTGTTAAACATATACAACGTTATGTTCTTTTATGTATATGTATAAATTCACATGTGTTAAAAAAATCTATACATGTGTAATTTATGTTTACACACAGTACACATATACACTATATAGTTACAATTTACACATGTGTAAATTTTTTAACACATGTGAATTTACACATACTTATTATAATAAATCACTAACTTTATCCGTCAGGTGTCATTTTTCTATGTAGTCAACTAAGTGTTTTCCCGCTCAAACTAAATCAACAAAATAAATTTGCCTTTTAGTTAGTTGATTTTAATTTTTGAAATTTGAAAAGAAAGGTTATGATAATTGCTCATTTATTATCATTATTATGAATTCTTGGTTATTTATGTAAGTATCCCTTTAATGGTGATTACTTATTAATTGGTGCTTTCAACCCTTTTGAATTCTTGATGCAACGGTTAAGCCGGTGCTTCGAACAATATACAGGTTTATTGAGTTTCTTTTGCCCTAATTCTTCTTTGTGTGAATTTAATTAGAAGATAGGGAAAAGGGCTAGTGTAATTTCTTATGAATTATTATTTTTGGGTTGGGTTTTGGGGATTTATTGTTTTCTAATTTCTAGAGAATTAGGGTTCTAATTTTTATGTTCTTAAAAAGGGGCTTCTGAAATCAATTTCAATATCTATTTTGGTATCAAAGTAAATTTATAGTTACAGTTTTTTTTGGGGATTTAGGGTTTAAAGCCCTGAAACTTTTTAAATTTTGGTTTACGTGTATCAAGAAATTCATCTGGGTATGTCAGAATGCAATCTTTTTTTTTTAAGATTTCATGTGTTTCTTTATTTTAATTAACGAGGTAACATTCAAATTTAATACATTTGTCATTGTAATTTAACTATCATACTAATCAATTTCTCTTAATTTCTGATAACTCTGTTATTAGTTTTTTAATTGAGAGTTTACAAAGGGCATAAAAATGAAGAAACTCTTCTTTTTTCAAGTCATCATCATCTACAAATGAAACAAACAATTAACCACTTGGACCATCTCGATCGAAAGAAATACAAGTGCAATCGGACGATTATTTATAATATGGACTTCAAGGGATGCGCAATTCCAGATTAAAAAAAGCTGCATATGAAGATCAAATTCAAGATCAAAACGACCCGTTTCTTAGAAGGAGTCGATGGTATTCTTCTGGTGCTTTTCATAATAGTAGGCTGCTTAGAACTCAAAGTAACTCTCCTTGTAGTAGCAGTAGTAATGTTTCTCAAAAGCAGTCTTCTTTGCGTCCTTCATGTTAAACCATTCTTTAGCTTTCTTACTATTAGTTGGGATTATTATCTATTATTGTAAGGTCCCAAACCAGTCACCCTACAGTTGGTCCTCATAACTGGTTATACTCTTCAAAAAATTACACGTTTTATTTCACAACGTACATCGGAAGTCTTTCTAAATTAATTATTGTTCTTTAAGGTCATTAATGTTATTAAACTTACCTCACGAATGCCTGCACACCAATCCGAGTAGGACCGTTCCCAAGCCAAGATACGTCGACCCCAAAGCTCACCTGCGACACAATTTGACGTACATACAAAGTCAGCTACGTTGAGTGAGTTCTAATGGTTTGATTTAAACAAAAACCAACTCGTCTCATTTTACATTTGTTTCCACTCAAGACCATGTGGTCTTTATAAAATAGTTTTGTCATTTATTAATAGATAGATAACCCCCGTTATCTTACAATATCCCAAATGATCCCAAACGAACTTACCACTCTGATAACTCAAAGTTTACCACACATTTTAACCACACACTAATTATCTCTAACACCCCCTATAAACCAACTAGCATAACAGTTGTCAACACCGCATTACAATCCCGACACAACTGTCAATCTAACTCTACTCACCACAATAATACCATCTACACATCACATTAATATTATCTCATGCACAATATAACTCAACACTTGTATGCAATTTAACACACATATATATATACACAAACACATACCTCATCACTGCACCCTCGTCAGGGCGTTCGACACACCCCGAGCTCATCGTTAACCTACTCAGAATTTGCCACCTTTGGTGACCTCCCGATGGACTTAGTCCTCCACAATCCCGTCTACAGTGTCATAATGACAACAATGCAAACACAATACCCGCCATGTCACAAGGACAACGACACAATACACACAACACATGTATAAACACATAACATTATACTCCCTGTACATGACTCATTCACTGCACATGCACTTTACACATGGCACTAGGATAAGATATCCTACACGTATTCATAATCGTTTAGCTTATATCCCGACTCACCCCGACTAACTCACAACACAATACACTGCTAATATGGCAACACACATACAAATACCATGTCTCATTATCTAAGCACATACCACGTACATGCACGCCCTGTGACAACTCCTAGTCGTACTGTAATCACAACCCCGACTCACCCCTATTAGGTCAGCATACGACCCACGACCATATACCCCCCTTTAACCTACGCATCTTAAGGACAACACATAGTCCCTTAGCCCCATATTTAAATACTTAAATTCGTAAACTCATCTGGTTAGACCCCAGAACTCGATACACATTTAATGTAGTAAAATACGTCTCGAAAGTATGTACGATAGCCCCAAAAACATTAAAAAAACATTTAAAAGAGGGGATTAGAAACTCACTAGTTACGTGGAATCCCAGTCTTTACTCTGCAACCCGTCTGTTCATGCTCAAAATCCAAACTTGTCAAACGTATGACACACAATCAGGATACGTTCTAAACATATGTCGGATATACATGAATATAAACACATCTCGACGCTCGGTCTCCTTTGGTCGTCATTCCTTATCCACGAAAACCTAGTCACACGAGTACACGCACCGGGTCGTTCTTGAACTGTTTAGAAACTGTGTACCCGTCCCGGGTTCCCATGCATGAACGTGACCCACCATGCAAACCCTAATCTCACCATGTCAATCCTAGTCGGCATAACCCTAGCCGAGCCCGTCCATGTGCCACCGTGTACCACCATACACGTCACCATCGTCTCCCTCGACTACACCACCGTGCATGTACCATGTCTTCTCTACCGTACTAAAACCCTAATCGACTAATATATCCACTACCAGCACCACTACCGTGTACCACCACCGCCCTCGGCTACACCATCACAGCTACCACCTGGCTGTCGTGGCACGTCGCCAAGCACCACCACCATCGCGTCATCCCTTAGCGAACAACCTGACTCTCCCTTTCACCTATCTCGACCAACGGCTATGATCCCATGTCCCCGCTCCTTACTTGGCCGGACAACCTCGTAGTATGCCACCCTCACCTTCTTGTCGTCGCCGTCTGCTGCTACACTCGAAGCCACCACTTCGGCCGGCCACCAATACCGTCAGCATCTCCCTCGTTACCCATAAGAAAAACATTAACGAGAACGTGTAAAAACAGTGAAAAAGGATTACCTTAGTCGCGTAGGAAGTTTCCCGCTCAAGACCACCGCGAAACCACCGCTACTCGCCTCCGGTTCTGGCGTCTCCTCCTCTCTCCTTTTCTCTGCTGTAAACGAACTCCCCTAGGCCGAATGGCCTAGGGTTTTCCCTAAAAACCCTTTTTAAACCTCTAAGGTTTAAATCCGGGTCCCTCTACTTCTTTCTCGCACGCATCGATCTCGAATCTTATTTAAACGACTAACTATGACATTTAACGTTGTTAAACGCACCTCGTATAAGAATCCTTTCAATTACATCTCATTTTCTATAGGTTCGGGTCGTCCAATAACCCAAACTACTAGTTTAGAATTTCTGGGATGTTACAAGTCTACCCTCCTTAAAAGAGGATCCGTCCTCGAATCCTGCGTCAGTGCAAACCAACTCCACATGTCCATCCGTTCTTACTCGTGCACCCAATCCAATCGGTGTCAAGCATTTGCTTGCACAATAAACTAATCCGTGATATTGCTTATCAATTTGACCCCCGCCCCTGGTGTCCCAAGAAATTCTCTTCACTGCTTGCTTTCAACTTTGTGACTTGTAGGTTTCGCCAACTCTTTCGCTTATTACCCGCCTTTCCGGCCATTAGCCAGACGGCTACCTTCAAATTCTCGCTATCCCGACACTTACTAGAAGTTGTCACCCGTTATTGCCTTTATTACCAAACCTTTCACGAAGGTTTCATTGTAAACGCCCTTGACAATTCCTTTTGCCCTTAATGCTTTTAACAACATTGCATATATCATCTCTAGTACCACGTAGTATAACATAGCCAGTTATCCACTCACTTGCCACATTCAATCCTGAGTTACGGGCACAATTGCTCTTGTCTCTTGTATACTCCTAATGATCTCGTCATTCTGACGGTCAACTCCTTTAGTAGGTTTCTTACCTTTCATGAATGGATTCATTCATCACCCACCAAATTTCTCTACCATAGTATCGTTTTACTTCATTATCACGCATTCAATACGTCCCTTAAGTATGTACACACACCCAACACTAGGGTCATCTTTATCAGCTTTCAACGTTTCTCAAAAGCTCACTTTCCTTTGCCATGTCTGTTTCAACGGCCAAACACTTGCTTTACTTGAATGCTCCACAGGAGCTCACATTAAGCTAGTCTTAGATTTACTAACGTAGGCATCTTCTTCCCAGTCATTTATGCGCAATTCTGCACTTATCCCTCATGAGTTTTTCTTTCCTCATTGTTGATCTATTATTACCATGCGATCATCGACTGTGTCACATTCATCAAGTACGAACATGGAGTCCATCTTATCACAGGCCTCAGCCACCCCGTTGTCTCGTTCAGAGTAATCATTTCCGCTCCTCATTTTCCTCACACCGACTGAATCCTTCATATGGAATGTGTTCCACGAAGACTCTTTCGTCACCTTGTCATCTCCGTGCTGAAATCTTCAGCGTCATCACCTTTACCTCATCAAAACATTTCGGGTTAAGCGTCCACGCAAACGTTTTCCTCATCTACTCTCATAGCTCCTCCCATTAGCTTCGTGCTCCGAATTCCCGAGATATAAGCATAGGCATCTCATAAGAGCACCTCACCGATCGTCTAGAAGGACGTCAAAACTTCCCGCATAACCCCGATGTATCAACATCGAGAAAATTGTCAAGATAGAAATACTATGTCTGAGTACACAGACCTCCCGTCCTATGCACGACTAAGCGTGTACTACAAGGACACACACCGACACACATAACTATAGAACACACAATGTTCTACACATGTACTAGCAACTCAACCTTCTAACTCGCACAAAGTGTGCACACATAACTAGCTAGATATGAGTAATTCTACATGCATACAATATGATCTCATCATTTATAGGCACACAAACTCCTGAACTTTATCTCTTACTCACTACAATGGTAGTCCCTGCCACACGTCATCATATACTCATACAGAGTTTACTCGGTCGTACCCATACGGGTCGTACCCATACTTCAGGACGACACACTACTTAGTCTAGACACAAGCATCCCTAAACATTCATACACACAAGATATAAAATATCTTATTTCCCACAGGATCTGGTCCTGAACATTTATATATACTAAAGATTTATATTTAAGATTTCCCACAGTACCTCGTCCTGAACAGTTACACAAGGTGCAACACACCCCTTACACTTCAAACATCACCTAAGCATAAAACATAGGTGACACTATCTTAATACCGTAGACACACGCAAATAATCAAAACTCGGGTCTATACAAGTCTACGCATACAGTCTAATCAACCAAGTTCTAGCATCACATCAAAGATTACGTTTAGTATGAACTCACGTTGTTTAAAAGGTAATCACATAATCACACATAATTAACACTGCACCACCAATATCAAGCTATCACACATGCAACTATCATTATCTACGTTTTAAACCATCCCATGGTAAGATTTTACTGTCAAGGTTAAAATCAAGCAATTGAAAAAAACCAAGAACACATATTTCGTCTCAAACGTGCCTGACGGCCATTACTTAAAATGCTAAAAAAAAAGAAAAAAACTGCTCTAGTCATTGAACAAGTCGAAGTTATCCCCCACTTGCTCCTCGTTATCGGATCCCTCTAACCATCCCTTTCCTGATTATGCGTTGTGTCTCTAGGGCTGACTTCTGACTGCAAATGCATTTCTTCCTCTCCTGTAAAGGAGCTACTGAGCCCACCCCTTATAGTTTCCCTGGTAATACTGGGGGCATTTGGCGCCGGAAGCGCCAAGATCACCTCCTGTGCGGGTAGTTCCGGCTCATCTTCAACCACTAGTGGAACCACCGTCAGTGGAACAGGCGCTAAGACTCGTCTCCCTCCAAAGATAATCGTGCGAACGACAGCCAAACGTCTAGCCCTACGCTCTTCCAATCTTCTGCCGAGACCTCCTCCCCTGGTCCATCTCGTCCTAAAAATCCTCACCATCAGTACCTTCACAAGATAGAACGTTGGAGTGATTACTATGGGCGTCAAATTTAGAATATGAGAGTAATCATAGACTGCCAAATTACGGTGATTAAATGTAATTTGGTGGTCCACATTACTGCTCGGATTCTAAACCTTCCCCATCATATTCACACTAGCTTTCTATCTTTCATACACCCCGGATGCACATGCATCCCACACAACCCACATAGCACCACACAATAATCTAGCAAGTCATCATCTTTATCACAATATCACACCATCCAAGGTTACACACAAAATTACTAAATCATATCGGCACACCAAACTATCTCACATAGTTACAATTAATGCTACTCCATATTACTCAACTCACATCATGGTCTCACTTAATCATACCACACAACTCCACGTAGTTCTACATACTACTATAGCACATAGCACACATCATGATCCCACACGGAACCATAAATCGCTTACTCACATCGATTACTTCACCTAGTGTAACACTACACAAATCATAAATAATAATTAATGCTCAACTCGAAAGACGTACCTATTGGCTCGCGCTTACTCGTGGTGGCATTCGTTTCACCCTTGTCCATTTTCAGTTTAAGTTAAGGCATTTTATTTGTTTAAAAACACCAGTTTTCTCTTAAACCTCGGCTTTGATACCAACTTGTAAGGCCCCAAACCAGTCACCCTACAGTTAGTCCTCATAACTGGTTATACTCTTTAAAATTACTCATTTTATTTCACAAACGTATAGCAGAAGTCTTTCTAAATTAATTATTGTTCTTTAAGGTCATTAATGTTATTAAACTTACCTCACGATTGCCTGCACACCAATCCGAGTAGCACAGTTCCCAAGCCAAGATACGTGACCCTAAAGCTCACCTGCGACACAATCTAACGTACACACAAAGTCAGGTACGCTGAGTGAGTTCTAATGGTTTGATTTAAACAAAAGCCAACTCGTCTCATTTTACATTTATTTCCACTCAAGACCCTCTAGTCTTTATAAAATAGTTTTGTCATTTATTAATAAATAGATAACCCCCATTATCTTACAATATCCCAAAGGATTCACCACCCAAGACTCACCCCACCATTTAACCCAGTAAGTGTCTCCGACATGGATCGAACTTACCACTCTGATAACTCAAAGTTTACCACATATTTTAACCACACACTAATTATCTCAAACACCCCCTAGACACCGGCTTAGCCAGCCCTGACTAAGACTCTCATAAACCAACTGGCATAACAGTTGTCAACACCGCATTACAATCCCAACACAATGGTCAATCTAACTCTACTCACCACAATAATACCATCTACACATCACATTAATATTATCTCATGTAAAATATAACTCAACAATTGTATGCAATTTAACACAGATATATATACACACAAACACATACCTCATCACTGCACCCTCGTCAGGGAGTTAGACACACCCCGAGCTCATCGTTAACCTGCTCAGAATTTGCCACCTTTGGTGACCTCCCGAAAGACTTAGTCCTCCACAATCCCATCTACAGTGTCATAATGACAACAATGCAAACACAATACCCGCCCTGTCACAAGGACAACGACACAATAATAATTCCCGTCGTGTCACAAAGGCAACGACACAATACACACAACACATGCATAAACACATAACATTATACTCCCTGTACATGACTCATTCACTACACCTGCACTTTACACATAGCACTAGGATAAGATATCCTACACGTATTCATAAATGTTTAGCTTATATCCCGACTCACCCCGACTAACTCACAACACAATACACTGCTAATATAGCAACACATATACAAATACCATGTCTCATTATCAATGCACATACCACGTACATGCAAACCCTGTGACTCCTCCTAGTCATACCCGTACTACCTGTAATCACAACCCCGACTCACCCCTATTAGTTCACCATATGACCCACGACCATATACCCACCTTTAACCTACGCATATTAAGGACAACACATAGTCCCTTAGCCCTATATTTAAATACTTAAATTCGTAAACTCATCTGGTTAGACCCCAAGACTCGATACACATTTAATGTAGTAAAACACGTCTCGAAAGTATATACGATAGCCCTAAAAAAACATTAAAAAACATTTAAAAGAGGGGATTAGAAACTCACTAGTTATGTGGAATCCCAGTCTTTAATCTGTATCCCGTCTGTTCATGCTCGAAATCCAAACCTGTCAAACGTATGACACACAATCAGGATACGTTATAAACATATGTCGGATATGCATGAATATAAACACATCTCGACGCTCGGTCTCCTTTGGTCATCATTCCTTATCCACGAAAACCTAGTCACACGAGTACACGCACCGGGTCGTTCTTGTCCCGTTTAGAAACTGTGTACTCTTCCGGGTTCCCATGCATGCACGTGACCCGCCACTACCAACACCACTACCGTGTACCACCACCAACACCACTACTGTGTACCACCACCGCGCTAAAACCCTACTAAAACCGTACTAAAACCCTAATCGACTAATATCTCCACTACTAACACCACTACCATGTACCACCACCGTGCACTTCGTCTTCCTTATCGGGAAACCGTAGCCGGCCCTCGGCAGCACCATCACAGCCACCACACGGCTGTCGTGGCATGTCGCGAAGCACCACCACTATCGCGTCATCCCTTAGCAACCAACCCGACTCTCCCTTTCACCTCTCTCGACCGACGGCTATGATCTCGTGTCCCCACTCCTTGCTTGGCCGGACAACCCCGTAGTATGCCACCCCCACCTTTTTGTCGTCTTCGTCTCCTGCTACACTCGAAGCCACCTGTTCGGCCGGCCACCAATACCGTCAGCATCTCCCTCGTTACCCATAGCCGAGAAACCCAAAACCATGGACTGTTTACAAGCAAAACGTTAACGAGAACGTGTAAAAACAGTGAAAGAGGATTACCTTAGTCGCGTAGGAAGTTTCCCGCTCAAGACCACCGTGAAACCACCGCTACTCGCCTCCGATTCCAGCGTATCCTCCTCCCTCCTTGTCTCTGCCGTAAACGAACTCCCCTAGGCCGAATGGCCTAGGGTTTTCCCAAAAACCCCTTTTTAAACCTCTAAGGTTTACATCCGGGTCCCTCTACTTCTTTCTCGCACGCATCGATCTCGAATCTTATTTAAACGACTAACTATGACATTTAACGTTGTTAAACGCACCTCGTATGAGAATCCTTTCAATTACATCTCATTTGCTATAGGTTCGGGTCATCCACTAACCCAAACTACTAGTTTAGAATTTCCGGGATGTTACAATTATAATTATTTTTATTATTATTATTATTATTATTATTATTATTATTATTTGTTTTATCATTTATCTTTAAGTTTGTTTGTTAGTCATTATTCTATCTTTAGTATGAATATTAGGATATTATTGACCTTATCATTAGTTTGTTACCTTTATCAAATAGATCTAGTCATCATTTGTTATATACACAAAAAACATCATTCATCAAATTTGATTTTGAAACTTTTGTGCATCAACAACTCTCCATTTTATTGTGTTTCTTATAAAATAAATTTGATATTGTTGTAAAAAAGGTGACCGTCTAACCGGCTAATATGCACCTTATTTTGGGATATTTCAAGCAACATACATAAAAGGCTAAAATAGTATTTGTTTGGTAAAGCCATATTTCTATAAAAAATTAAACCAGAGAGAGTTGTTTTTTACTGTTTTTTTTTTCTGTTGTTCAGGCGAGCTCTTACACCTGAGAGGCCTTCAAGGTCGAAATGGTTTCAAGATGCTACATAGAAAATAGAAAGGGCTCGCCTGAGAGGCCTTTAAGGTCGAAATGGTTTCAAGATGATACAACAGATGCTGCACAGAAAATAGAAAAATTAAATTTTGCTGGAGTTGATAATGTTTCATCTGAAATCTCATCTTATTTCACTAATAAGGTTTTAGACCGATACATTGTTGGTGAATAACACCAAAAATGGACTTCTAGACTGGTCAATTCCAACACAAGAACTCATGTTCGTCAACCAATGGAGCACCAACATCACCAACTGATGGTGGTTTGACTCAACAACCAAGGGGACATTCTTTTAGAGACCCGAGTCAAGAATCTTTACTCTAGTTAGTGTCAAATATGATAACAAAAGTCATGGTAGAAATATAATTCATATTTCACATGTTTCATTTTTTTAAAATAATCATTGGTTGAAACAGGTCGGGTGGATTGACCCAAAACATTTTTTGTCTAAATCTTTGACATTTTTAAGTAGTTAGCGTATTAAATATGAGTATTTAGATAATTGTGAATTGTATCGCTTTCATTATTCAACCCGTGCAATACACGAGTTTCTAGCCTAGCTATTTAATATTTTCTTGATTCAACCCGTGTAATACGCGGGTTTCTAACCTAGTATACATAAAAAAAACATAACATTATATAAGTGTAATAATGATATTCCAACACTAAAAATAATGATTTTGATTGATCCTGATAAGTTTTCTTAAGTTTACATACTAAGGGAGGGTTTACACATGATAGATCTCATATATATATATAGGTAATGGTTCAAATACTAACAACTTTTCATGTGCTAACCGTGCTAACCACTATAAAACAATCAGATAATTTATAAATTATTTTTTCTTTTAATTGTTAAAATAGTATTTAAGTATCTCGATTAAATATTTTGAACGTAAATACGAAAATAATGAGTCTTACGTATACGTACCAAATAATGTTACATATACGTGACACATAATGTTTACATATATGTAACATTAACATAATGATAATTATTACATATACGTAACAATATGTTTGAGAGTGGTTATCATGGTTATCACATAAATATTGGTTAGCATTTGAACCTCACCCTATATATATATATATATATATATATATATATATATATATATATATATATATATATATATATATGTAGAAGTTCATTTTAAAAACCCTGTTTTAGTGTCAAAACCCAAAACAACCCCGCAAGAATCGATTCAATCATTATTATTATTATTTTAATAACATTATTACACTAATTCAACGTCATGTTCTTTTTTGCATTTTTGTAAATTAGCAAGTGTAAGGGAGTTTGTACCGGTGTAAATTTTTACAATTTTTTTTAAAACTTACACCGGTGTAAACTCCAACCCTTACACCGTTCTAAACTCCCGTTACACTTGCGAATTCAACAAAATGCAAAAAATAACACTATGTTGAATTCATTTAATAATGTTATTAAAAAAATAAAATGAAGATTGAATCGATTTTTGCGGGGTTTTTGGGTTTTTACACGAAAACAGGGTTTTGATTGGATCCTTACCCTATATATCTATACTATATAATAAATAAAGATTTTTTCATGCCACGTGTCGCCTCCATATTCATTCTTATCATTTTTTTACCGCCTCTCTCTCTTATTAAATATATCTGTATCTTTTAATAATAATATATTTTTAAAGAAAATACTAATTATACTAATTAAACACATTTATTTTAAATTATCCCTTATTATAAGAAACTTTGAAATCTAATTTTGTAACTTTTATTTTTAATCAAATTGTAAATGAAAGTCAAATTACATTAAATAGTAATTAACGTATTTTCGAAACCCAATTATATATTAATTTTTATATATTTTGAACTTTGTTTTCTATCCTTAGTATGTAATACATTTTTACATCTATAAAATATATATGTAAAGATTTAAGAATTTTATGTATTGATATTTTTCACTCCGTGTGTATTACAAGGGTTCTAAGCTAGTATATATATATATATATATATATATATATATATATATATATATATATATATATATATATATATGTTAGAAAGTTAAACAATATACAAATATAATGTCATGTTTATATTACCAGTAAATTTAAAGTTTAAAAGAATGGAACTTCGGGTAGAAATGGTAGTAAACATCATATTAAAAGGGTGTAGGTGTAAAGTGTATAAAATCTTATTTAAAGTTACAATCCGGTTTTATTTTGTCAAAATTTTTGTTTGGCAATAGATTGCATCCTTTTCGTTTGTTTGGTAATAGATTGCAACGACTTCCTGTCCTTATAAAGCTTCAACTTCGTAAAAACCACTGTAAAGGGATTAGTACCCACGTTAACGGTCTGCCCGTTAACCTTCTCACGTGTAATCCGCTCGATGTAAATCAAGCCCTAGACCCGTGGTTGTGTTTAATTTTGGTTTATTGTAATATCTTGTATTTCTTATTGTTTTGGATGCCCCATTGTAATAAATTATGTTTTATTAGTAAAGTGTAATTTATAAAATTAAGACAAGATTTGAAGATTAAGGAACCAAGACGACCGGGACCTAAAGATGGAGATTAGAAGCAAGTGGGAGTGTTCAAGACCAAGAGATATTATTGAATTGCTCATCCCCTTTGACACGTCTGATTTTGCTAAATGGCTCTAGCAAATTCAAACACTTTAGTGGCTTGATTTACCTTTTTGTGGTTGTTTTACTTTGACATTTAGGTTTAAAATGTTTTCTTTCATAAAACAATCATAACATTTTAAAAGGGTTTAAAACATAACAACATATTAAAGGCGAGAAAATAAAATAGAGATTTTGATTAGTTTATTAAATAAAGAGTTATTTTAAAGATAAAACCAGAGTTTTGAATATATACATAAATGAATTCTAGTTTGATTTTCAAAATTCATAAATTAATAAAATAGTTCATTAATAGATAAAATGGTTCACGGTTAAAGTGACTCACTTATTAATATAGGATATTAAATCATGAGCGTCTTGATAGATAAAAGTTTTTTTATCAAATCACGAATCAGTTAAAATTGTGTGACAAAATAGCATGTTATATGTCAGACAACGTGTTTTCGACCCAAAATGGTAAAACATTAAACAAAACCCTTTTTAAAATCGATTTGTATGTGCCATCCTATTTTAGGACACCAAAACTGATATACCCGAACCTTTGGGTGTTTGTGCCTCAACCTTACACTTGGGTCTACAAGTGTCGGAAAAGGGCGATTTCCGAGAGTCTTGGGCTGGTTGTTGCATGTTGCTATAAGATAGGCCTTCACCATATAGTTGGGAAGAGTGGACATAGATGGGGTTAACGTACCATGTCTTAGACATCCTTTTGTATTTGCGACCCCATAACCATATGAGAATTGTAATGAGTACAATTGGTAATCGTTACCTACCTACATAACCATGTTTTATGAAAAGTGTTTTCCCAATCATGAAATATGGTGAACCATGGATCATATTCCTTAAGATTTTTTTCAAGGGTTATTAATATTAAGGTTTTCAAACATCGAAAATACTAAAAGAAACTCTTTTCGTTTGTAGATGTCTTCAAATACCACTAATCTCTCAAACTCCAATTATTCTCTTAAGTCCATTTTGGAAAAAAACATAAACTCACTGGCTCTAACTTCATTGATTGATACTGCAATTTGAGAATTGTTCTCAAAATGGACAAGTAATTCTATGTTCTTGAAAATCCAATCCCTGACCAACTCGCTAATAATGCCACTGCCACGGTTAAGAAAACATGGGAGAAATATGTCGATGACTCTTTAGAACTGTCATGCCTCATGTTGGCTACGACGATCTGAGCATCATCCAACTTATGACATGATGAAGCAACTGAAGGAAATTTTCCAGCAGGAAGCACGCCATGAGAGGTTTGAAACCGTCAAATCACTCATAGGGTGTCGTTTGCAAGACGGGTCTCAGGTTAGCTCTCATGTTCTGAAGATGAAGAGCTACATTGATCAATTGGAAAGGTATGGTTTTCCCTTAAGAAATGAATTAGTTGCGGATATTATCCTTAATTTGTTGCCAAGGCATATGACCAGTTCATTTGAACTATAGTATGAACATTTGGGAAGAGACCATCCTAGAGTTGCATGAGATGCTTAAAACTGTTGAGATGAACATACCGAACAAAGGTGCTCCAACATTGATGATAAAGGAAGGAAGAGTTACAAAACCTAAAGCCAGGAATAAGAGCATGAAAGATAAAGGGAAATCAGATACCAAGGGCAAATCCCATGGCATCATGGCAGCTGTCAAGAAACCTCCCAAGGATGACAAATGATATCATTGTGTTGAGGTAGGGCACTGGAAGAGGAATTCCCCTAAATATCTGGCTGAGTTGAAGAAGGGCAAAGCCCCAAAGGCTAGCACTTCAGGTATAATTGTCACAAAGCTATATTCTTTTCCCGCAAATCATTGGTGTTTGACACTGGATGAGGTTTTCACATTTGCAATAATTTGTAGGGATTGAGAAGAGCTAGAGAACTGAAACTAGACGACTTGGAACTCCATATTGGAAATGGTACTAATGTTGCAGTCAAGGCAATGGGAACGTATCAGATATTTCTACCAAGTGGTCTTTATTTAAATTTAGACAATGTCTGTTATGTGCATAGTTTAACTAGGAACATTATTTCGATTTCGCGTTCGTGTGAACAAGGTTTTAACTATGTTTTCAATGGAGATGACATTTTGGTTTACATGAATAGTAATTTTATTTTGAAGCTAAACCTTATAATGGAATATATGAAATCAATGTAAACAGTTCATGCAATAATAACAATATATACACTTTATCCACCAAAAGTATGAAGTCAATCTTAAATTCAGAAAATACTGTTGCGACGTGTTTATTTCCACATATGTTTCGATATTACTCCCTTCATTGGTTCGTCCCTTTTTCCATGCCACATTTCAGCTTTAATTTTTTTTTGTTTTGTTTTTTTTAACTTATTTTGTTATATAACTAAAAATATAATTACAGTTTTTGAAATGCTAAATTTTAATTTTTTACAAATTTTAAATTTTTATTTAATTTTGCATTTATTTTAATTTTTAAAATTAATTTTAAAAGTATTTTGTTTTTCTCTTATAACTTCTAAAATAAAACATTTTACAAGATTACAAATTCATATAAATTTTGGACCATCGCGAAGCGCGGGTTAAACCCGCTAGTATATATTAAAAACCAAAGAGGATGATTAGTGTCATCAACATTCACATCTTGTCACCTATTTCTCTTTTTTTTTAATTTTGATGTTTATTATTATTATTGTTATTATTTTTATTTTTAATTTTTGTTTCCCTCTTATAACCTTTAAAATATAATATTTTCTTAAATTTCGATTAGGTTTAGATTACATATAGATCTGGATATTAACATTTTTGGACTTTCTTTTAGAAACATATGTTGTATTTATACCTTTTCTTATTTGTGATTTTTGATTTATTGGAAAAAATATGTTACTAATTTTACATTCCATAATTTTATGCGTGATGTGTTTTCGTAATTTTACAATTGTAGTTTTGTTCCAAGTTAACATGTATATATATATGCACGGAGAGATAGTAGGGAGGAGAAAATATTAAAGTTACTTGAAATTCTTGTGCACTTAGTAGTTCAATCCGCTTATCACCACGATATATAGTGTTGAAAGATTCTAAATGTAGACCACTAGGATATAGGTAATTAAATAATAATTAGACATAACGTTTTGACGGGTCAAACCAATGATACGACTGAAAAAATTGGATTACATAAATTATATTAGTCTTTTATTATTACTAGATAATTATTAATTATTTGTTTTTATCATTACTAGATAAGTTTTAACCTTATTTATTCTGAATTTTATCATTGATAAAAGGATCAACCCGGGAAATTAGGGTACCTATGAAAGTTGGTTAATCTATCTTTTTAATTTGTTTGTTTCCTTTTCTGTTCGTTTGAATTCCTATGACAAGTTTGTTCTTATCAAATGCGCCAATCATAAAAGAAAAATGCATACTTTTCATCATCTTACCTCGGGGAAAACTGAATATCAATGATAATATTCGGTTACTATTTCAAACTATCCTTCTTCTAGATAGCATCAAAATTTATTAACTTCATGCAATGGACAAATTCAATTCTATCTATACAAACAAACTAACGTACCGAGTAAAATCACACTCATAATACAAGCTATTGGAAGGGTTTGAGGAGGATGAGATAAGAGCAAAACTTTTGCTCTATCCCAGTAGATAAAGAGGTTGCTCCCAGTAGGACCCGCGGCCCAGAACCTTCTTTTAGGAATATAATGTTTAGGCATAAATGAAGCCAACAATAGGTACTAGTAATAGAAATAGACTACCGGTAACAGAAAGTAGCTTTGTCAGAGATAGAATATCACCGATATTGTTTGCTTTGTCAGAGTAGGAACTTCCTAGGAGGTCATCCATCATGCTCTCAACAAAACACGTTTATTTGTTAAGTTCTTCTCTCATTCATAACTAACACGTTCAAAACATGTTTGATGATATTTAACCTGTGAATGAATGACATGAGTGTTTAAGGTATTATAAAATCAACATGCTTAAAAAATGGTGAACCTTCATGTGATTCTTGAATACAAATGTTTGAGTTCCAAGGAATTTATGTCCATAAAGAAGAAAAAACATTAATGGTAATTGCACGAGACATATCTTTCTTCCACACGCTAGAATGGATGGAGAATTATACTCAACAACTACCGTGTTTACTTTTTTTTCACCGCCGAACACACGCTCTACTCTACACCTGCATCCTACAAGATTTGTGTGACATCCCGGTTTTTATAGAACCAATGGGATTAATGTATATATGTGTATATGTTGTAACATGATGGACGGATTGCTACAAGATAGTAACGAGATCTAACAAAAGTGTAGTATAGGGTTTCTTTTTATATAAATAAATTTAGAAGGGGCGGCGAGTAAGTAACAAGGCTTAGAGGGGTTTTTATTAAAAGTTCAAGTCGGGCCACATACGCACAAGGACCGAAGCCGTTCCATGGATGGTGAACCCTTAAGGTTCACGGCACAAGGGGGAAACCCCATTGGGGTGTTTTGCGGCTGCCGAGATCGAGAGAGACGGGGGGGGGGGGGGGGGGGCGACGAAGGTTTCCGGTTCAAGGTAATTCGGGGTAAAAACTTGCATTCCTTACTCCTTCGTTTCATATATGAGATCATCGGATCATTACTATAATTGTTTCTAGGATTCTAGGGTTTCGAAAGAGACGAGTTTCTTGGTGATTCGATTCACACGAGTCACACGGATCGGAGGTATAATATCTAAAACCTTTATGTTTAATCGTAGTTTATCATTGGATCAAATGTTTACCGAGTTTGGGAGTTGACCGAACCCGGTAGGGTGGCCGATGGGTTAGCGTGAGACCACAACGCGATGGAGGAAGGCTCCCACGCCGGGTCACGCGGGTGTGGTGGCTTCGGAAGACTAAGGCAGCAGTAGGGAGGGGCACACACGGCTAGGTGGGGACGACGACGGCACCGTGGAGTCGTGGAAAGCACGTGGCAGCGGTGGCCGAAGGCCGTTGGGGCTACGGGTGGTGGTCGGAGACGACGGGAACCGGTTGGGTGTTACTGGTAGCCATAAGAGGAGACGGGGGTAGCCGATACGTTTTTGGTGACCGCCTTGATCGTATACGAGAGCGTATACGTGCATGGGGGTTTTGCATGGTGATTAGGGTTTTTTTTATGGCGTCATGCATATGCGGGTGACCATGCGTGATGCCGGGATAGTAGAGTAGGCTGAGGATTAGCATCGGGTCGTGTATTGACTCATGTATTGTGTGTATTATAGGTGCGAGGTCGAAAGGCGAGCACGGGGAGTTAGTGAATCTTAAAGATCGTAGTGGGTCGAGCAAAGGTGAGTTTCTATCGCCCACCTTTAAATGTTTTATTGTTTTGGGCATGAATACATGTGAAACGTGTTTTTAGTGAATGCATGCATAGACGACGTTTTGGTGACAAAATATATGTTTTTTCAATAATCGTTATGCTTGCATGTGTGTACGAGTTTGTGTCACGTACTTAAACGTCATGGCGGGAGATCAAGCGTAAGCTTGATATTGTGTTGACGTTAGTCAATGAGATATTGAGTCTGGCCTTAGTTAGGCGGGAGATCGAGCGTAAGCTTGATATTGTGTTGACGTTAGTCAACGGGTTATTGTGTCTGACGGCAGTCAGGCGGGAGATCGTGTTTGCTTGTGTCTTCGGGCCAAACCACACGGTATACTTGTATGTCGATAAATATTATTATTTGAATTCTTGAGAAACTATTATGAGTAAACCTTTGAGATGAAAACCTTTTTGTAACGGTTCTGGGATTCTATATTCCCTAATGAACTACTGTAGTACTCAATCAGTGTAGATGACTTTTAAGCATGTATTTCATGTAAAGAGAAGGTGTGAGTAGGCGGATTCTGGACGGCATTTGGTTACCGTGGACGTTGTGATGAAATTATTTATTAGTTGTTTTCGTTGAGACATTTTGATATCAGTACTTGATTTGAATTACGTTTGGGTCGGGTCGTTGACCTTTGTTAACTATTTGATTTCCGCTGCATTGAATTGAGTTTAGTTTGATGTCTATGACTACTTAGCTTGAGTTTGAGCCAACAAGTAGGGTTCTCGGGTTTGGGGCCTTACAATTTGAACCCACAACTATTTGGTTTAAACAAGGCGGTGGTTTAAACAATCTGGGCATCATCGATGGCTAGACTTAGACTGAGAATGGGACCAATGAGTGGGAATGTCATAACGAGTAACCAAAAGCCAGAAGCGCCAGGTATGAGTTGTATGTGTGTCATGTTAGTAGGCTAAGACAGGGGCGTTATGCCATGATGCAGTACAGAGAGGGTTTAAAACTTGAAAGGCAAGGCAAGAGGGTAATGGCGATTGGCTATCGTCATTAACTAATTGCACTGCTCGTAATCTTTTAAACTGTACCTAAATATTGCTCTGTTTGTTATAATTTCAGTAAGTAGATGGCACCGAAAAGACAAGTGACTGCTACTGCTAATGCCGTGAGGCGTCGTAGGAATGTTCAGAATGAGGATGGTAATGGAGAGGAGGTGTCGGTTCACACTGAACCATATGTGCATACTGAACCTTCAGTGCACTCTGAGCATAATGAAGAGTTCCAGTTCAAACCAGCAGTTCGTGATGTGATGAAGAAAGAAGTGGTGGAGATGATCCATGAGTACTTTCTGGACATTGTGAAAGCGGCATTCGAAGAGTTAGAAAAGAGGATTCTAGATGAAGTGAAAGAGAAGAAGAAACCGTTTGGGAATGTCGGTAACTGTGATTATAGACACTTTAAGAAGTGTGATCTGCCTAAGTTTGATGGGCGTAAAGATGCGGTGGCTACGTACCACTGGCTTATTGATATGGAGTCTACCATCTCAATCAATGAGTGTAGGCCGAACCAAATTGTGAAGTTTGTTTCACACTCGTTTGCTGGCGAGGCTCTACAGTGGTGGAACTCGGTCAAAGAGAGAAAGACTGCTCAGGAATTGGGAGATATGTCTTGGGATGATCTGTAAGGGTTAGTGAGGAAGAATTTCTGTGCTCCAGGGGAGCTAGAGAGGGTTGAGCGAGAGTTTTTAACTCTCAAGGCGGGTAAACTAACACACCGCGAGTACACTTCAAAGTTCTTTGAGATGGCACGCCGGGTGCCACACTTAGCTGGTAATGATGAGCGCCGGAAGAAACTGTATATAGAGGGTTTGCTTGATAAGGTGAGGAATTTGGTCAAGGCTCAGCAACCGTCGAGCTTCGACGAAGCTGCTGAATTAAGTGGGGCATTATATGATGATATCATGAGTACAGAGGTGCAAGAGAAAAAGCCAGAAGAAACGAAATGGACCATGCCTAGCAAGAGATTTAATAGGGACAAAAAGGTTCCATTTGGCAAGAAGGAAGGACCGAGGGTCCAGATCCATGTCACAAGTGTGGAAGGTTGCACTCGGGCGAGTGCAAGGCTGATTCAGTTATGTGCTACAAATGCGGCAAAGCGGGACATTTCTCTAGAGACTGCCCGCGTGATCCTAAGTGTTATCAGTGTGGAGGCGTTGGCCATAAGGCGAAGGACTATAAGGCAGGACAGGGTGTGGGACCAAGTAAGGAAACGGTTCCAGTGAAGAAAGAGGATGAGAAGCCAAAGGCGAAGGCAAGAGCCTTCACCATGACTGCAGCTGAGGCGAAGAACGACCCGGACGTGGTCTCATGTACTTTTCTTATTAACAATGTACCAGCTTCTGTTTTGTTTGATTCTGGGGCAAGTAAGAGTTTTGTGGCCCCATCTTTTTGTAAGAATTTATGTAGAACTGCTAGAATGATAGAGAAGCCGTTCAGTGTTGAGACTGCGGTGGGATCACCCACCAGGGTGATCGAAGCGTTAGACGATTGCTATATTGATCTAGAGGGTCATAGGTTTCCCGCTAGATTATTTATAATCGCTTTGGGAGGTTTTGACGTGGTACTGGGTATGGACTGGTTAGCCGCGTTTGATGCGGATATAGTATGTAGAAAAAAGATGATAAAGTTGAAATCCTTGGAAGGTATGTTAGTAACGATGTATGGAGATAGAGAGGGCTCTCTACCGAGAGTGATATCAATGATGAAAGCAATAAAGTCCTTGAGGCGGGGATGCAGGGCATACCTGGCCTATATCACTAATACTGAAGCAAAGAGTGTAGAATTGTCAGAAGTTCCGGTGGTGCGAGACTTTCCTGATGTCTTCCCTGATGACTAGATGGGAGTACCACCAGAGAGAGAAATCAATTTCCAGATTGATTTACAGCCACGAGCACAGTCGGTCGCTAAAGCGCTGTATCGTTTAGCACCGACAGAGATGAAGGAGCTAATGGAGCAACTTCAAGATTTGTTGGATAAGGGGTTCATAAGACCAAGCATGTCACCATGGGGTGCACCGGTCTTGTTTGTGAAGAAAAAGGATGGTAGCATGCGTATGTGCATCGACTACCGAGAGCTTAATAAGTTGACGATCAAGAACAAGTATCCTCTACCACGTATTGATGACTTATTCGATCAACTTCAAAGAGCGAAGTGGTTTTCGCGTATAGATCTGAGGTCAGGGTATCACCAGTTGAAGGTTAAGGAGGAGGATATTCCGAAGACTGTGTTTCGGACACGGTACGGACATTATGAATTCTTGGTTATGTCCTTTGGGTTAACGAATGATTCGGCAACATTCATGGATTTAATGAATCGTGTGTGTCGGCCGATGCTGGACAGACCGGTAATTGTGTTTATCGATGATATTTTAATCTACTCTAAGAGCGAGGAGGAGCATGGAGAACTTCTGCGAGAGTGTTAGAGACGTTGAGGCGAGAAAGCTCTACGCTAAATTCTTGAAGTGTGCGTTTTTGGCTATGGGAGGTACAATTTCTAGGTCATGTTTTTAACCCAGAAGGGATAATGGTGGATCCTACGAAGATTGAAGCGGCAGTGAAGTGGAACGCTCCTAAGATTCCAACGGAGGTGCGTAGTTTCTTGGTATTGACAGGATATTAATGGAAGTTTATTAAGGACTTCTCCAAGCTAGCAACGCCATTAACTAAGTTGACTCGAAAGGGAGTAAAGTTTACTTGGGGAGCAGATCAAGAGGGTGCGTTTCAAGAGCTAAAGAAGTGATTGTCTGAAGCGCCAGTGTTAACGTTACCAGAAGGGACGACCGATTTAGTGGAGTACTCGGATGCATCATATTTGGGTGTAGGATGTGTGTTGATGCAACGAGATAAAGTAATTGCTTATGCGTCAAGACAATTAAAGGCTCATGAGGCGAATTACCCTACCCACGATTTAGAGTTAGCATCAGTGGTGTTTGCACTTAAGTTATGGAGGCATTATTTATATGGAATCAAGTGCACGATCTACACGGATCACAAGAGTTTGAAATACTTCTTTGAGCAGAAAGAATTAAACATGAGGCAAAGGAGGTAGTTGGAGCTGATAAAAGACTATGACTGCGAAATCCTTTATCACCCGGGTAAAGCGAATGTAGTTGCCAATGCGTTGAGTCCCAAGGAGGAACACGTACCGATTAAGGTTAAAGCATGTCAATTGATCGTGACACCATATTTTCTGGGGTTATTGAAGGATGTGCAAACCGGAGCATTACGGGACGAGATGTTAAAGGAAGAAAAGATCTTATGTCAGCGTGAGTTAATGACTGAGAACAGCCAAGGGGTGTGGGTCAAGGTTGACCGCATTTGGATACCAAAATTCGGAGGGTTCAGGGAGAAAGTACTCGACGAGGCTCATAAGTCAAGGTATTCGATCCACCCGGGGATGACAAAGATGTACCAAGATATGAAAGGGAACTATTGGTGGCCGGGAATGAAGTACAACGTAACTCAGTTTGTGAGTAAGTGCTTGACATGTTTGCAGGTCAAGGCCGAGCACCAGAAACCTTACGGCAAAATCCAACCGTTAGAGATTCCAAAATGGAAATGGGAGCACATTACAATGGATTTTATTACGAAGTTGCCTAAGACGGTAAAGGGGCAAGATACTATTTTGGTAGCAGTTGTAAGGCCCCAAACAAGGCACCTTACAGTTGGTTCTCATAACTGGTTATTCACCCAAGAATACTTATGGGATTTATCAAACTACAACGGAAGTCTTTCTAAAACCTTAATCTTTATATAAGCTCGTTATCGTCATTAAATTTACCTCACGAATGCCTGCACACCGATCCGAGTAGCACCGCTCCCAAGCCAAGATACGTCAACCACTAAGCTTAGCTGCAAACAATCTAACGTATACACAAAGTCAGCTACGATGAGTGAGTTCTAATAGTTTAATTTCAAAAAAAGCCAACTCGTCACATTTATTATTTGAACTTTACTCAGGACCCACGGTCCTTATGAAATAGGTCCACAATTCGTTAGCAAATAGATAACCTCTGTTTTCACACGATAACCCATAAAAGTTCAATACCCAAGACTTATCCCATAATAATAATAATAATCCCGCAGTCTCATCTACATAGGTCGAACTTACTACACTAATAACTCATACTCAAGTACACGTATTAACTCGACACTTGGTTAACACAACAAATCCCTAGACGTCAACTTACTCAGCCTTGACCAAGGCTCTTACACTTAAACTGACATAACAGTTGTAAGCACCACATCACAATCCAGACACAACGGTCAATCTAACTCTACTCACCACGTTAATACTATCTATTGCACAATAAATATAACTCAACGCTTGTATGTAATTTAACACAAATATATAAGATCACAAATACATACCTCATTACTGCACCCTCGTCAGGGCGTTCGACACACCCCGAGCTCATCGTTAACCTGCTCAATATTATAACCTTTAGTGACCTCCCGAAGGACTTCGTCCTTCACAATCCCGTTTGCCGTGTCATAAAGACAACGATGCAAACACAATACCCGCCGTGTCACAAGGACAACGACACAACACATGTATAAAACACATAACATCATACTCTATGTACACGACTCATTAACTGCACCAGCATTTCACACATAGCACTAAGATAAGATATCCTACACGTATTCATAAGCGTCTAGCTTATATCCCGACTCTCCTCGACCAACTTATAACACAATCTACTTCTAATATAGAAACACTCATACAAATATTATGTCTCGTTATCTAACCACATACCACGTACATGCACACCCTATGACACCTACTAGTCGTACCCGTACGACCTGTAAATACAATCCCGAATCACCCGTATTAGATCATTATACGACCCACGACCATATACCCACATTTAACCTACACATCTTAAGGGCAACATATAGTCCCTTAGCCCATAATTAACTACTTAAATTCATAAACTGATCGGGTTAGACCCCAAAGCTCGATACACATTTTAACGTAATAAAACACGACTTGAAGGTATGTACGATAGCCCCAAAACATTAAAATATTTAAAAGAGGGGATTAGAAACTCACTCGTTACGCTGAGTCTCAGTCCTTGCTCTTCAACTCGTTCTCTTTCCTGAAGCTCGAACCTGTCAATGTATGATCCCATGATCAGACATGTTAATTTGAATAACGTATACATAAAATAAAAACACGGACACTCGTCTTGTCATCCCCACATCCTTTCTATACTATACCCTCGCCTCACGAGTTTACGTTAAATAGTACTCGACCCGAATACTCGAGCCCCGGTTTGCATGCATGCGCATGTAAGCGCCATGCACACCCTAACCATGCTCGTGACGCCATGCAAAAACTCCACATCTTCGAAACTCGTATGCCCGGGTCGGGTTCCCTTCACACATGTATGTCATGCATCGTAGAATCCTTAACTAGTGTCATACCGGTTTCCCGTGTCGAGCACCGCTACACCATTCGTTGCTCTCACCGTTCTCCTAGTCACCTTTGTCCTCGCTCCTGCGTCTAAACCCTAGCCGGCCGCTCACTCGCTTGGCACCATCCTCAACGGCTACCAATCCGTCAACCATCTTCGCCACCTTGCACCACCGTGCACTCCTTCTTTGCCTCCTCGTCGAGCCGTGTCCTACCCAGCTACCACTTCCTCGTATTACCGCTGTGTGCCACCATGCACGTCACCACCACCTCACGCCACGCGTCCATCCTTCACTTACCCGCACGCTACTGTCGTGCAACACCAGCCGTCGCCGGACTTCGCCCCGCATCCATAACCACTTCACAGCAACCGGAACCGTCCTCTAAGACAAAGCCGGCCACGCCGTGGGCACTACAGCCCCTCGTGCTGCCCTCCGGTCATTCCCGTGTGCCACTTGAAATCACAATCTCCACTTGTCTCCATTTTCGTCGCTAACCGAGACCACCCACACAAACCCTAATTGGGTTTCATGAAAAAACTCGAACGGATAATGCATATAAGGTTTAAAACGAGGATTACCTCAGTCGAAGTAGAGTTCTCCACTCGTATTTTCTTTACTCCGGCCGTAGAACTCCGCCGTGAGCCACCCCGGTTCCCCTTACCCGGCCTCCTCTCTTCTGCCGTTAACTCCCCTAGGCCGATTATGGTCTAGGGTTAGCGTAAATGTGGTTTTTAAACCACATGGATTTACATTCAGGTCCCCGTACTTCCTTTATCGTGCGCATTAAACTTGAACTAATCACTTTCCGGCTTACCGGGCCATTTATTAGAAATCGGTTGCATGTTAACCCGACCCATTAGCTATTCTGGTTTTAGGGGTGTCACAAGTCTACCCCCATTAAAAGAGGACTCGTCCTCGAATCCTGAGTTGGTACAAATCAACCCAACATATCCTTCCGTTCTTGCGTGTGCACCAAATCCATTCGGTTTCAAGTGTTCATATTCATTCTATTTGTTTTCATTGCCTTGTTTGTAATACAACCACCTCTTGGTGTTCAAAGGACCCTCTTCCGTTGCCCGTTTTCAACTTTGGGACTTGTAGGTTTCACTTACACGCTTCCTCGTCGCTCGTCTTTCCAGCTATTTGTCAAACGGCCGCATTCCCAACTCTCTCTATCCCGTCACTTGCTATAAGTTGCCCTGATTACTAACCCTTTCCCAAGGTTTATTGTCATTTCCCCTGGCAATACCCTTTCGCTCTTAATGTTCTTAGTAACTTCGTATGTACCATCCCTGGTACTATATACTCAACACTTCCAATTGTCCGCTCACTTGTTACATTTCATTTTAGCTCACAGGCGCAATTGCCTTTGTCTCTCATATAACCCTAATGATCTCGTCATTCCGACGGTCACTTCTCCAAGTAGGCTTCTTACCTTTCATGAATGGATTCATTCGTCGCTCTTCCAAAGTGAAGTCGTCATACTTCCTGTCTCATACCTTGATCGTCGTCCTGCGATGATTTCTCAAACTCAAGCCCACTATCCTACCCATAAGGGTATTACCTTGTCCTTCTCTGATTATCTTCAAGAACTCGTACAAAGCTACCCTGGTCTCCACTAAATTTCTTTATCATAGCATCTCTTTACTTCATTATCACGCATTCAATACGCCCCTTAGACTTGCACATACACCTAACGCTAGGGCCATCTTCACCAGCTCTCGATGTTCCTCAGCAGCTCACTTACTTCCGTTCCGTTTGTCTCGACATCCAAACACATGCTTCTCTTGAATGCTCCACAGGAGCCCACTTTAAGCTAGTCTTGCATTTACCAGCGGAGGCATCTCTTTCTCAGTCACCTATGTGTAATCATGCACTTACCCCTCCTGGGTTTCACTTTTCTCGTTGTTGCTCTACTATTACCATGCGATTGCCGATCGCATCTCATTATTATGTACGAACACGAAGTCCGCTTGCTCACAAGCCTCAGCTATCTGTTGTCTCATCTAGGGAAAACATCCCCATTCCTCTTGCGTCTCCCCTTGGCTTAATTCTTCTTATGGAACGTGTTCCATGAAGACTCTTTCGTTACCTTGTTTACTTCATGCTGAAATCTTCAGCGTCATCCCTTTAATCTCATCATGGATATCTCTAGTCCGGTGTCCACGTAAACGCTTTCATCATTTACTCTCACAGCTCCGCCCATTGGTTCCGTGCTCCAATTTCCCGATATATAAGCATAGGCATCTCCTAAGAGTACCTCATCGATTGTCTAGAAAGACGTCAAAACTCCTCACACCAACTTGATGTATCAATGTCGAGAAAATCGTCAAGATAGAAATACTATACTTGAGCACGCAGACCTCTCGTCCTATACACGACTAAGCGTCTACTACAAGGACACACACCGACACACATAACTACAGAACACACATTGTTCTACACGTGTACTAGTAACTCAACTTTCTAACTTGCACACAGTGCATATACACAACTAGCTAGATCTGAGTAAGTCCACATGCATACAATATGACCTCATCATTTATAGACACAAACTGTTGAATCTTATCTCTTACTTACTACAACGGTAGCCCCCGCCACACGTCATCATATACTCACACAGAGTTTTACCCAACCGTACCCATACTTCAAGACGACATACTACTCAGTCTAGACACAAAACATCACCCTAAGCATTTATACACACAAGATATAAAATATCATACTTTTCCCACAGAAACTCATCCTGAACACTTATACATACTAAAGATGTATATTTAAGATTCCCCACAGGACCTCGTCCTGAACATTTGCATAAGGTGCAATACTCCCTTACTCTTCAAACGTCACCTAAACATAACACATAGGTGACAGTATCTTAAGACCTTAGACACACACAAATAATCAAAACTCAGGTCTACACAGGTCTACTCATACAGTCTGATTAACCAAGCTCTAGCATCACATCAAAGATTACATTTAGTATGAACTCACGTTATTCAAAAGGTAATCACATAATCCCACATTACCGTACTATATTTAACACTGTACCCACAGTAGTACGCAATCTAAAGCACAACTATCATTAATCATGCTTAAATCATTCGGCGGTATAATTTGCAATCAATGTCAAAAATCAAACAGTCAATATTTGCAATAAAAACCACCCCATGTAAACGTCGGGTCAACCAAAATGTTAAATCAACCTACAATCTCTCATGGCATCCGTCACATCCAAAAGTCATCTAGAAGTTTGATGTCTCAAACAATGCTCGCAAATTTACTACGGGACCACATCCGGTGTATCTACTGTGTCCTCCTATGGTTCCTCCTCATCGGATCCTGGGTCATTTGTCGTTTCCTCTCGAGGTAGAGCTCCCTTAGTTGCCGTAAGTGGTTGATCTCTCAACCATGCAGGTCCATATCTTGGAAGGAAATCGCGTCCTGCCGACACGGCCCTCCTTTTCCATCCTGTCACTCTTGTCTCGGCACCACGCGAGATACTGTCATCCTTAGTTCTAGTCACACTTGGCGCGGGAAGCGCCAACACTACTTCCATGTCACTGTCAGTCTTGTTTACAGCGGTTGTCGGTTTGCCCTGACGATCCGCTCTTCCCTAGCCGGAGCTCCCCGTCTGACCGATCTAGTACGCTTTGTCATAGCCATCAGTACCTACACAAGATAGAACGTTGGAGTGATTACTATGGGCGTCAAATTCAGAATTTGAGAGTAATCATAGACTGCCAAATCACGGTGATCAAATGCAATTTGGTGGTCCACATTACTGTTTGGATTCTAAACCTTCCCCATCATATTCACACTAGCTTTCTATCTTTCACACACCCCGGATTCACATGCATCCCACACAACTCACATAGCACCACACAATAATCTAGCAAGTCATCATATTTATCACAATTTCACACCATCCGAGGTTACACACAAAATCACTAAATCATATCGACACTCCAAACTATGTCACATAGTTGTAATTAATGCTACTCCACATTATTCAACTTACATCATAATCTCATTTAATCACACCACACAACTTCGAGTAGTTCTACGTAACACTACAACACATATCACACAGCATGATCCAACACAAAACCATAAATCACTTACTCACACCAACTACTTCACCTGGTGTAACATTACACCAATTATACTTTATAATTAACGTATAGCTCAAAAGACAAACCTCTTGGCTCACGGTTACTCGTGGTGGCATTCGTTTCACCCTTGTCCCATTTTCAGTTTAAGTTAAGGCATTTTATTTGTTTAAAAACACCAGTTTTCTCTTAAACCTCGGCTCTGATACCAACTTGTAAGGCCCCAAACCAGGAACCCTATAGTTGGTTCTCATAACCGGTTATTCACCCAAGAACATTTGTGTGATTTATCAAACTACAGCAGAAGTCTTTCTAAAACCTTAATCTTTATATAAGCTCGTTATCGTCATTAAATTTACCTCACGAATGCCTTCACACCGATCAGAGTAGCACCGCTCCCAAGCCAAGATACGTCAACCACTAAGCTTACCTGCAAACAATCTACTGTATACACAAAGTCAGCTACGCAGAGTGAGTTCTAATAGTTTAATTTCAACAAAAGCCAACTAATCACATTTATTATTTTACTCAGGACCCACGTCCTTATGAAATAGTTCCACAATTCGTTAGCAAATAGATAACCCATGTTTTCACACGATATCCCATAGTAGTTTATTACCCAAGACTCATCCCATAATAATAATAATAATAATAATCCCGCAGTCTCATCGACATTTGTCGAACTTAATACACTAATAACTCATACTCAAGTACACGTATTAACTCGACACTTGGTTAACACAACAAATCCCTAGACGCCAACTTACTCAGCCTTGACCAAGGCTCTTACACTTAAACTGACATAACAGTCGTAAGCACCACATCACAATCCTGACACAACGGTCAATCTAAATCTACTCACCACGTTAATACTATCACATGCACAATAAATATAACTCAACGCTTGTATGCAATTTAACACAAATATATAAGCTCACAAATACATACCTCATTACTGCACCCTCGTAAGGGCGTTCGACACACCCCGAGCTCATCGTTAACCTGCTCAATATTGTCACCTTTAGTGACCTCCCGAAGGACTTCGTCCTTCACAATCCCTTTTGCCGTGTCATAAAGACAACGATGCAAACACAATACCCGCCGTGTCATAAGGACAACGACACAATACACACAACACATGTATAAAACACATAACATCATACTCTATGTACATGACTCATTAACTGCACCTGCACTTCACATATATCACTATGATAAGATATCGTACACGTATTCATAAGCGTCTAGCTTATATCTCGACTCACCCCGACCAACTCATAACACAATCTACTTCTAATATAGCAACACTCATACAAATATTATGTCTCATTATCTAAGCACATACCACGTACATGCACACCCTGTGACACCTCCTAGTCGTACCCTTACGACCTGTAAATACAATCCCGACTCACCCCTATTAGGTCATTATATGACCCACGACCATATACCCACATTTAACCTACACCTCTTAAGGGAAACACATAGTCCCTTAGCCCATAATTAACTACATAAATTCATAAACTCATCGGCTTAGACCCCAAAGCTCGATACACATTTTAATGAAATAAAACACAACTCGAAGGTATGTACGATAGCGCCAAAACATTAAAATATTTAAAAGAGGGGATTAGAAACTCACTGGTTACGCTGAGTCTCAGTCCTTGCTCTGCAACTCGTTCTCTTTCCTGAAGCTCGAACCTGTCAATGTATGATCCCATGATCAGACATGTTCATTTGAATAACGTATACATAAAATAAAAACCCGGGCCTTCGTCTCGTCATCCCCACATCCTTTCTCTATGAGACCCTCGCCTCACGAGTTTACGTTAAATAGTACTCGACCCGAATAGGGCCTGTGTACCCGAGCCCCAGTTTGCATGCATGCGCATGTAAGCGCCATTCACACCCTAGCCATGATCGTGACGCCATGCAAAAACTCCACATCTTCGAAACTCGTATGCCCGGGCCGGGTTCCCTTCACACATGTATGCCATGCATCATAGAATCCTTAACTAGTGTTGTACCGGTTTCCCGTGTCAAGCACCGCTACACCATTCATTGCTCTCACTGTTCTCTTAATCACTTTTGTCCTCGCTCCGGCGTCTAAAACCTAGCCGGCCGCTCACTCGCTTGGCACCACCCTCAATGGCTTCCAATCCGTCCACCATCTTCGCCACTGTGCACCACCGTGCACTCCGTCTTTGCCCTCCTCGTCGAGCCGTGTCCTACCCAGCTACCACTTCCTCGTACTACCGTTGTGCGCCACCATGCACGTCACCACCACCTCACGCTGCGTCCATCCTTCACTGACCCACACGCTACTGTCGTGCAACACCAGTCGTCGCCGAACTTCGCCCCGCCTCCATAACCACTTCACAGCCACCAGAACCATCCTCTAAGCCATCACCGGCCTTGCCGTGGGCACTACAGCCCCTCGTGCTGCCCTTCGGTCATTCCCGTGTGCCACCCGAAATCACCATCTCCACTTGTCTCCATTTCCGTTGCTAGCCGAGACGACCCACACAAACCCTAATCGGGTTTCATGAAAAAACTCGAACGGATAATGCATATAAGGTTTAAAATGAGGATTACCTTAGTCGAAGTAGAGTTCTCCGCTCGGATTTGCTTTACTCCGGCCGTAGTACACCGCCGTGAGCCGCCCCGGTTCCCCTTACCCGGCCTCCTCTCTTCTGCCGTCAACTCCCCTAGACCGATTATGGTCTAGGGTTAGCGTAAATGTGGGTTTTAAACCACATGGATTTACATTCGGGTCCCCGTACTTCCTTTATCGCGCTCTTTAAACTTGAACTAATCACTTTCCGGCTTACCGGGCCATTTATTAGAGATTCGGTTGCATTTTAACCCGACCAATTAGCTATTCTAGTTTTAGGGATGTTACAGTAGTAGATCGGTTAACGAAAAGCGCTTTTTTTCTACCGATTAGAGAGACCTTCTCTTCTGAGAGGTTATCTCAGGTGTTCGTGAATGAGATTGTTGCACGGCATGGAGTGCCGATTTCTATTGTATATGACCGCATGAGGTTTACGTCAAAGTTTTGGAAGAGGTTTAATGAGGCTATGGGAACGAGATTACGTATTAGCACAGCGTATCATCCTCAGATTGATGGACAGTCTTGTGACAATCCGGACTTTTCCAGTTAACTCTGGTAACAAAATCCCGTTAAAGTTAACCTAATTAACTTAACTCAAACCTTAGGTACTAATCCTGTCATCATCTAGACTTAAAACTACAAGGACTAGTAGTGAAATTAGTCAAAACCCATTATGTTGACTTTTTGTTAGTCAAACTAACAAGTCCGTAACCTAGTTAACCCAATTCAAACCCTAGGGACCGATTCTGTCTACTTCAAAACTTCAAACCAGAAACCACAGGGATTGAAACTGTAATTTATCAATTCTGATTTCTGTTGACTTTCAGAAAGTCAACACAGCCGGTTCTTGACTCAAATTTGAATGCTACAACTGAATTTCGTCTACTCGGTAACCGTTGTACACGTTTCAGTCATTAACAACCACCATCACACCTTAAACCCGGCAATGATTCTTAATTAAGATCTATTATGCGTAATTATGACATAATCGTCGAGTTCATCACTATTTCTCACCAATGCACATCAATTCGTGAATTATTTCTCAATCAATTACTCTGTACACCTCAAACGAACCACAAAGAACCTGTTGCATACGCCTAATCGTTCGGAGAAGAGGTCTGTGTCGCCGGAGACTAAACCACGCGACGTCGAAGGCCATTCTAGCCGACCACCATCAATCCGTCATCTAATCTGGTAATTGATTACACTTCTAGTTTCGTTTCTGTCCCTAAATCAAAAGCCCTATGGTTCATTGGGCTTACAATGTTGAATTGGCCATGAACCGATTCCTAGGGTTCACCTAAATACGGTTTAATCGAATTCTATTCTAGACCCCGTTTAAATTCAATTGATCCACATCAATGGCTTCGCAATCAGTCACTCATTAAAAGCCCTATGATAATTTGGATCCATATCACCGAATTAAACACGAACCCATATCTAGGGTTCATACGTTTTTGGTTTGATCAAATCCCAATCCAGTCACCATATCAATCAAATTAAACCATAGGGATTAACTCGCAGTCCTTTTTTTGTCAATAGCCCTATGATTCCAACAGGTTTTACCATCTGAATTGTTCAAATCGAATCCCTGCTAAGAACCTAGGGTTCGGCTTTTCAAACTGGGATTTATCTATCTAAAACTTGATGATTTCGAAATTAACAACACCCACAGGTTCGAATTACCCCGATTATCAAAACCCCTATGTCTTTGGCTTCAATCGAAAACAAATTCGTTGGTTTTGGGATGGAGTTTGGTCCGGTTTCGCATAAAGGGGTAGAACACAGGAGACTTTTAGAACAAAAACTTATAGAACCGGGTATTGGATGCGATGACCCTAGCGGGCGTAGTGGTTAGTTCGATTGGCTGTGGGGGAGGAGACCCGGGTTCGAGTCCCTCCACCCTGTTTTCTTTTTAAATCATTTTTAAATCATTATTTTTAATATAAAACCAATTCCCATATTATTATTTTAATATATTAATGCGTTTTGAAACCGGAAACCACTCGTAGGCTCGGGTTTGGTTTTATAACCTATTTAATATTATTTTCTCATTTTTAAAAATAATATATTTATATTATTTTCAAACCTCGACTTCGTATAAAATAATATGTTTATATTATTTTCAACCGGTGACTCCTATTATAAGATAATATAAACTTATATATTATTTCGCCTCGTTTATAAGTCTCGTTTAACGTTTCAAAGTAATTAATAATATAATTATTTATATTATTTACTCACGTATTATATCCTCGAACAAAAATAACGTATTTATTATTTTTATCACGTAAGTGATTATCGCATATTTTATACGAGTTTAAAAATAATATATTAATTATATTATTTTCTTAGGCCATTATTAAATGGCACAAACGCTCGGATGTTTATTAAATAATATTATTTGTAATTAGAGACGTTCGACACGAAACGTATTTATCTTAATAAGTATATTAAGAAACCCTTATTCCCGTGGACAAGTTCGTCTACTCATTGGTCCTTAGAATGTTTTAGGACGTTCAAACTTTCTGTGTCGTCATCACAAAACCCCATTGTATCCCTAACTTATGTGTTTATGATTCTAGGGAATACGTAAACCGTACAGACTAACACTTGAAGTTCTAAACCTCATACTTGTGTGATACTACCTACTACGTAACGCAGGTGAGTTTTCACGGCCCCTTTTTACTGTTTTTAAACTGGGGGAGAAAACATGATACAACTCTTTTGATTTTTGTACTTCATTTTATATCAATTGTTATGACTATGCGTAAACTCTATCATAAAAGCCCTCACATCGAACCGTTTAAATATGAAAATAGCGAGGTATGTTGGGTAGTACTACTGGGTTTGACAAACCTCACCCGCGTTAGTCGCGCTAACACGATTGGATATCGAACGGGTGCAATATTGACCTAATCGTGCACCGTGGTTGATAGACCTGGTGGGAGGCAATACAAACAGTCAGTTTACGGTTGCGAGCGTAATAGCAAACATGAACATGGGTTAGCTACTCATTTGGTATATATGTTGATTGTACATTAATCTGGTAAACGCTTTATTACTATACTGAAACCTGTGAACTCACCAACCTTGTGTTGACACTTTTCTTACATGTTTTCTCAGGACGCTAAGCTAAGGCACAGGTGCACGTTAGGGCATGCATGGTGTCAACATGATATATCCAATAATTGTCAATCTGTTGAACATTTATTATGTATCTGTTATTGTTAGACTTGGGCGCGTTGTTGTGCGCATTTACTCTCTTGTTTAAACGCTTCCGTATTTACTCTAAACTTTTATAATATTTCAATTTGAGTCCCATTTAGTGTCGTTTGATGTAACTAATGACTAAGATCCTGGTTAGTCACACACCAAACTGTAAAACTCCGTTAGTGGAATTTGGGGTGTGACAAGTCTGAGCGGACGATACAAACATTGGAGGACATGCTTCGTGCGTATGTGATAGATTTTGGTGGTGTATTGGATAGTCACCTACCGTTGGCGGAATTCTCTTATTACAATAGTTATCATGCGACTATTGGAATGCCACCATACGAGATGCTTTATGGGAGAAGGTGTAGAACCCTGGTGTGTTGGGGAGAGATCGGACAGAAAGAGTTAGGAAGTTTAGAGGTTGTGAAAGCAACATCTGAGAAGTTCGAAATGGTGAAACTGAGAATGAAGGACGCACAGGATCGACAAAAGTCTTATGCTGATAAAAGGCAACGATCTAAAGTGTTTATTGCAGGGGATTATGTGATGCTTAAGGTGTCGCCCTGGAAGGGCATCATCCGTTTCCAGAAATGGGGAAAGCTTAGTCCAAGGTATATCAGACCGTTTATGATTGAGGAGCGTGTTGGTAGTGTCACTTACCGACTGTTGTTGCCTGACAAACTGGCAGGGATACACCAGACTTTTCATGTGTCCCATTTACGGAAGTGTTTGGCTGACGCTACGGAATACGTGCCATTAGACGACACTGTGGTGGACGATAAGCTAAATTATGTAGAGGAACCAGTGGCTATATTGTATAGAAAAGAAAAGAGGTTGAGAAGGAAAGTAATCCCGATTGTTAAGGTGCAGTGGAAGCATCATAAAGGACCAGAGGCTACTTGGGAGCCAGAAGCAGAAATCCGTGAACGATATCTGCATTTATTTCCAGATGACGCAGGTTTCGAGGACGAAACCTCTTTTAGGGGGAAGACTTGTAACATCCCGGTTTTTATAGAACCAATGGGATTAATGTATATATGTGTATATGTTACATGATGGACGGATTGCTACGAGATAGTAACGAGATCTAACAGAAGTGTAGTATCGGGTTTCTTTTTATATAAATAAATCTAAAAGGGGAGGCGAGTAAGTAACAAGGCTTAGAGGGGTTTTTATTAAAAGTTCAAGTCGGGCCACAAACGCACAAGGGCCGAAGCCCGGTCCACGGATGGTGAACCCTTAAGGTTCACGGCGCAAGGGGGAAACCCCATTAGGGTGTTTTGCGGCTGCCGAGATAGAGAGAGACGAAGGGGGGCGACGAGGGTTTCCGGTTCAAGGTAATTCGAGGTAAAAACTCGCATTCCTTACTCTCTCGTTTCATATATGAGATCATCGGATCATTACTATAATCGTTTCTATGATTCTAGGGTTTCGAAAGAGACGAGCTTTTGAGAGAGACGAGTTTCTTGGTGATTCGACTCACACGAGTCACACGGATCGAAGGTATAATATCTAAAACCATTACGTTTAATCGTAGTTTATCATTGTATCGAGTGTTTGACTAGTTTGGGAGTTGGCCGAACCCGGTAGGGTGGCCGATGGGTTGGCGTGAGACTACAGCGCGACTGGGGAAGGCTCCCACGCCGGGTCACGCGGCTATGGTGGCTTCGAAAGACCAAGGCAGCAATAGGGAGGGGCACACACGACTCGGTGGGGACAACGATGACATGGTGGAGTCGTGGAAAGCACGTGACAGCGGTGGCCGAAGGCCGTTAGGGCTGCGGGCGGTGGCCGAAGGCCGTTGGGGCTGCGAGTGGTGGCCGGAGACGGCGGGAACCGGTTGGGTGTTACCGGTAGCCATAAGAGGAGCCGGGGGGTAGCCGATACTTGTTCGGTGACCGCCTTGATCGTATACGAGAGCGTATACGTGCATGGGGGGGGGTTTGCATGGTGATTAGAGTTTTTGCATGGCGTCATGCATATGCGGGTGACCATGCGTGATGCCGGGATAATAGAGTAGGCTGAGGATTAGCATCGGGTCGTGTATTGACTCGTGTATTGTGTGTATTATAGGTGCGAGGTCGAAAGGCGAGCACGGGGAGTTAGTGAATCTTAAAGATCATAGTGGGTCGAGCAAAGGTGAGTTTCTATCGCCCACCTTTAAATGTTTTATTGTTTTGGGCATGAATACATGTGAAACGTGTTTTTAGTGAATGCATGCATAGACGACGTTTTGGTGACCAAATATATGTTTTTTTAATAATTGTTATGCTTGCATGTGTGTACGAGTTTGTGTCACGTACTTAAACGTCGTGGCGTTAGTCAACGGGATATTGAGTCTGGCATTAGTCAGGCGGGAGATCGAGCGTAAGCTTGATATTGTGTTGATGTTAGTCAACGGGTTATTATGTCTGACGGCTGTCAGGCGGGAGATCGTGTTTGCTTGTGTCTTCGGGCCAAACCACACGGTATACTTGTGTGTCGATAAATATAATTATTTGAATTCTTGAGAAACTATTATGAGTAAACCTTTGAGATGAAAACCTTATTGTAACGGCTTTGGGATTCTATATTCCCTAGTGAACTACTGTAGAACTCACTCAGCGTAGCTGACTTTTAAGCATGTATTTCAGGTAAAGAGAAGGTGTGAGTTGGCGGCTTCTGGATGACATTTGGTTACCGTGGACGTTGTGATGACATTATTTATTAGTTGTTTTCGTTGAGACATTTTGATATCAGTACTTGGTTTGAATTACGTTTGGGTCGGGTCGCTGACCTTTGTTGACTATTTGATTTCCGCTGCAATGAATTGAGTTTAGTTTGATGTCTATGACTACTTAGCTTGAGTTTGAGCCAACAAGTAGGGTTTCCGGGTTTAGGGCCTTACAATTTGAACCCACAACTATTTGGTTAGAGAGTACACTACTATACCATTACGATGTCCCCTTATAGACACCATGTTTACTTAGGCTTACAATTTTAACTAAAATACAACGTGATTGAAGCTTACCGTGGGGACGCCAGAAAAACCAAAACCCAACAAAAAACTCAAAACTCAAAACACTTGGGACAGGTAATGGCTCGGGTGTTTGGATATGAGATTAGTTTTAGAAAATTTCACATGTATGGAACGGGTATGAAGTTAGTTTTAGAAATTTGTCGGTAAATGTAGGATCCTTCGGTAAAAGTTTGTCAGAAAACCAGACATGGTAATAGTTTCATCGGATAGATCACCGTTAGTTGTCGGTAATCACTGACATATTTTTCCGTCAGTGAAAGTATGTTTTTCCATCAACGAGTGTAAAAGAACTATTATTTATATACTTTTTATTTAACGTATAAATATATCTATATAATAGTTATTATTATATATAAAATTATGATAAAATCAATTAAATAATATATATTATGTTATATATAAAAGTTGAGATTATTATAATTATATATAAAAATAATTAAATAATTGATAAATAATAAAACGAGTCGAGCTCAAACTTGAAAAACTATTCATGAGCAATGCTCGAGCTTTATAAATAAATTCTAAACGAGTCAAACTCAAACTCTTTTAAGTTAAACGAGTCGAGTTACGTCCTAATTCGTAGTGGTTGAGGCAAAGACGGTGATGTAGGTTTTCAAGATGAAGACAACCATGACACGACATGGTGGGCTGTCACCATTGACAACGACATTAGCTACAAGTTGGTCACCACAAAGATAACGACAAAGGGGTGGCTCGTCGATCGTCATAATGGAGGGATAAGGTGACCCATCGATAATTTGTACCTCAAATTATATATTTTTGCATCATCAATTTTATTTTTCTTAATCATATGTGCATACAAACATTTTTGACACGTAATAAAAAAAGGTTACATGTAACTTATTAAATGAGCGTTTGATTTCTTTTCTTTGTAATTTTAGAAACTATACTTTAATTTCTCTAGACAACTAACATTCGTCATTCCTAATGACAGAGTTTTCTCACCTTAATTTTTTTAACGGCAATTTGGATCACTGACGGGGCACTGACCCACCCAATCATTTTACCTCCCTCGGGAGAAAATCCACCAAAGGTGATAAAACCCTCTGGCCCGACTTGGACCCCCTTCTTTTTATCATAAGTGGGACTTGAACCCAAGACCTCCTCATTTTAGTGAAGTCTTGAGTATACACCTTTGACACTAGACTAAGCTTGGGTATACAACTTGTAAGTTTTCTCACCTTAATTTATATATGGTTTTTTATAAAGAATTGTAACGTTAGGTTTTATATAGCAAGGTAGGTGGTTTGGAGTCGCACAGTGGGTCCGTAATTTAAAAGAAAGAACGTGGAGGTTGCGTTGCAGGGTGGTTCGAACCTATCCAAGTGCTTCGAGGTCATCAAGGGTGTAAAGGCTAGGTTCGACACAGTCCTACTAGCGATTTGAATTTCTGACAAGACATGTAACATGATATGAAATTGATGGGTTTGATTGTAGTCTGAACGAGTTTTGGTCATTGGCCGGACATGTGAACACGTTTAGGTAAACAAGTCGTGCTAGTGGGCTCAGGGGTTAACCTGTTTAACTCATATATCTTTAAATTAAAATGTGTATTTTATGTAATAAGTTAAACTGTTTGAACATTTTATGTCAAAATTAAAATATGAAAAAGAAATAATCACCAATATTATATAGTTTAAACGTAATTGTTCTATATACAGGTTTTCTTTTTCACAGTTAATATGATCTACTATGGTAACCAATGTTTTAAAAACCGGTTCATACCGGCCGGTAATACCGGTTGAACCGGGTCTCGGCCACTAGCCCGGTAAATTGGAAGAACAATATGTAAGTTGAACCGTCGGTATTACCGGTAATACCGTGGTATACCGTTGTACCGGTTTTAGTTACAAGTAACATTTTATGTTTAAACTTTAAAACAAAAAAAAATTGTTTGTCGGGATACACAAAGTCACAAATAGAAGGCTTGTTGATCAATTACCTTACCTACGGCCCAGTTTAGAAAAAAAAATTAATTGATATGTTACTCTTCAAAAAGTAGCGGCCCATGTAAAAACTATGTTTAACCATCATTCTTCTGCTTGCCGTTAAAAACTTTTAAGCGATAAAACTTCTTATTTAATATTGTAGGAAACAAAAATATTTATGCTCTTATTGATAGGGATGACGATAATAGTGAATTTCATCTTTTAAGTGATCGTGAACTTGATGCATTCAACACTTCAATGACATAAAACAATTGTGCACTTCTATTTAAAAAAGCTTTGTTGAAAAATTGAGTGCTTTTGGATTATTTTTTATTATGGATTAACTTTTGAATTATTTTTTATTATGGAATCATGTAGTTTTGGATTATTTTTTGAGTTGAACTTTAATTAGTCAACCCGGTTAAACCGTCCGGTACAACTGGTTGAACCATTTCTAATCATAATCTGATACAGTTTAAAAGTTTAAAAACCGGTTTTTAAAACATTGATGGTAACATCTTTAATAAAATATTGGCTAAGTTTTGTTTATATGGTTGTAAATTTCTTCAATTAGAATTTATGAAAACCTGATTTTTGATGGTTCAAATATTTCTATTGATGTTTTTTGGTTTTACAATTTTTGGATGTTATTGTTGTTTTATTTGGAACTAGTTGGGTGTACCCGTGCTTCGCGGCGGGTGTCAGGACATTCGTTAATAAATTGTAAATGAAAGCGTAGGCGCAGTGGTAACCTAAAACTAAATTATAAATTGTGGAGGGGCTCGAACCCGTGGCTCTCTGGTGGAAGCACAACGCGTCTACCACCAGGCTAGGTGCCTTCCTTTGTTAATCTTCTGTTTAGTTTATTTATATACTTAAACAAAGCTTAAACTTGGTTATTATTGGTTTGGGTAGAAGAAAACCATAAAAGCGAATATCGATACCGGTTCCGATAAGACTAATATCGGCAATGATATTGTTGGCTCATAATAGGTTCGGATCGTGACGGTAGCACAACGGTAACGACACTCGCTATAGGCTACAATACTAAAAAACACGATTTTGAATACAACTCCTTTTAAAAAAAAATTATATCAGAACTTTGACAAAAAAAACTAAAAAAGTATCACAGTCCGTTTTAAAAAAAAATTAACGAACAAAAATTATTAAAGGAAAACGAAATTATTGAAAAATTAAACGACTTGAAAGCGTATATTATATATAGTATAACGAGTTAAATGAAAATAAGAAAAAAAGTAAAAAAAAAAGAAGACAGCTGTCAAAAATTGGAAGGAGAAGGAACCGTTGAAGAGCCCTTTCCTTTAATCTAAGTTAGAATATTACCTATTGGCCTCAAATGCACAAATGTAGATGCCTAAGACTGTTGGTTGTGGTAGGCGAGCGAGGGGCGCCAACGATGGGCGCGAGCCACCTTGGTCGCGCACACCACAACATGTTCAGGGGGGGCGCGAGCGGGGTGGCGTGGTGGGGCTAGCGAGCGCTGCTGGCATGACCGTTGGGGAGAAGAGCCGTTGGGGTATTAAAAAAAAAAAAAATTTCTATTTATATAAAGTTGGGGAGAAGAGCCGTTGGGGTATTAAAAAAAAAAAAATTTCTATTTATATAAATTAATTCCTCTTCACTCATTTATCTCTTAAAATCTTTATAAACTTCCTATTTTCTCTCAATTTTATAAACTACTCTCTACATTACTACAAATCATCAACCAAAAATGTCGAGAAATTGGAATGAGTATGTGGAGAATATGGAGAATTTACAAGGTTTGGAATATTTGGATGATGAGGCGTTTAACCGGCTTGTCTACAATCAAATGTCACAACCGTCTCCCGACTTAGTCATTCCGGAGACACAAGAGGAACCGGTTCAACCCCAAAAACGCTCTCACAAAGGTTCGAAGAAAATGGAAAAACAAATGATGAAGAAGTTGGAATTTCTTAGCAAGGACGTCAGCCACCTATCGCCGAGGGACCAAGCGATATATGAAAAACAAAAGGAGCGTATTCGAAAGGAAATGGAAGAAAATTAAAACCCTATGGAATAATTTAGTATTTTATTTTCTATGTATTTTTTTTTTTAGGATGTTGAATGTTTTTAATTAATTATTTTATCTTTTATTATTATTTTTAATTAATTATTAGTTTTTAAATTTGAATTGAATAAATAATTAAACAAAAAATTAATTCGATAAAGCCCCCGCTCACCTGCACCACAACACCCTCAAGTGCTTCAGCAGGGGCTTTATCCACTGCTTAGTCAGCATCCAGTCAGCGCCACATGACGTGATATTAGAGGATGAATCCACTCTCAATAAAGCCCCACAACCATCAGTCTAAGTATGAAATGTGAAATTGTTGCAGGGGGATTTATTGGATGTTGTGGATTAGCCTGTTTTGAATCCCTATATATTTCTGATCTTGGATTTGCAAGTGTAGATGATGCTTTGAATTCCTTATATGTTTTCATTTATTATTTATTGTTTCTAAGCTTATAATGGGGGGTTCTTTTTTTTAACGTCAAATTTGTACATCATTTTGTTCACTATAAGACTTTAACCCTCAACTTATTTGAGGAGATACCATTGGGTTACAAGCCATTTGGTAATGAAGGGTTCTTTGTCTTGAAATTTTTTTTTCAAACTTTCAAGAGAATTATAGGCAACAATTTATTCTCTTACTATAACAAAAAATAAGGATACCAAAAAGTTTATTCCATATGATTCGTTTATTGGAAATTGGTGACATGTGATGAAAGAGTTTTGCAAGGACTTCAATGGGGGCATAGTTAAAGGGTTCTTTTTTTTTTAATACAGTTATGCAAATGTTAGATTAGAATTTGTTTTTTTAAAGAAAGTTATGTACCTACATTAAAGTATAAGTATACTCTTGAGCAAATTATAAATCACGTACTTTAAGTATTATGTAAATTTCAAAATACGTCCTTTAACTAAGGAAATTATAGAAAACGTCATTTATGTTTAAAAACCTTGCACGTTACGTCCTTTAGACTAACGAGCGTTAAATTTCACCATTAAATCAGGTCACGTGCCATGCACATGCAGATATTTTGGGGTTTTCACACATCAAATGACTCTTCTTGTAATAAATCCAAGCAGACTCTTTCATCCTCAAATTACAAGAATAGTCCTTTGATGTGTGAAAACCCCAAAATACCCTCATGTGCATGGCACGTAACCTGACTTAACGGTGAAATTTAACACCCGTTAGTCTAAAGGACGTAACGTGCAATGTTTTTTAAACATAAAGGACGTTTTCTGTAATTTCATTAGTTAAAGTACGTATTATAAAACTTGGGTATTATTTAAAGTACGTAATTTGTAACTTGCTCTATTGTTTGTACAAGTGGCAATAATAAATTCTTATTCTACACATGTTCCATGTATGTTTCTATCGTTTTTGGTTTTACCCTTTTAATTTTAGTGTATTGTATTGTTACCCGTTTGACATGATTAATTTCAGTTGATCAATTACCACATCTTTCATTTACGTTAACTGAATTTTGTTTGACATGTTTCATTATGATTTACTATAGTTTGACATGTTTCAAAGGATAAGTCTTCTAGCAACTGGTAAGGTTGCTGTTTTGTGACCTTGAGGTCATGGGTTCAAGTCGTGGAAACAACCTCTTGCACAAAGTGTAGGACAAGGGCGCAAGGCTGCGTACATCAGATCGTGAAGCGATCCGACCCCTCCCCGGATCCTGCGTAAATTCGAGAGCTAAGTCAAGCATCGGGTTCGCCTTTTAACATGTTTCACCTGTTTCATTTTAGTTAACTAACCGGGTGACCCGCTAAATATTAGTTTATTATACTTTGAGCATTTTGACCCACTTAATTTTATGTTAATATATTTGACCAGTTTATTTAAAATTGCTATACTTTTTACCCGTTTCATGTTATATTGTTATTTTTGACCCGTTTCATATTATATTGCTTTATTTGACCCGTTTAATTTTGTATTGAGAAAATTGTCAAAATATACATTGACTTTTTCAACTTATAATTATAACTTAAAAGTGACTTGGAGGCTCAAAAAAATTGACACCCAACTTAAAAGTGATTTGGAGGCTCAAAAATAGCCCGCTAATTGTATTTAAAAATGTTAAACTTACTGGTTACATCTTGGCCGGCCCTCTCCTATATAGCCGGCTAAATCAAACGCCCCTCTACTCTATAGCCTAGTAAATGAAAAGCCCTTTATTCTATAGCCGGGTAAATGAAAAGCCCTCTACTTTATAGCCGGGTAAATGAAAAGCCCCCTCAATCTTAGCCGCCTAACCGTCCCTGCAACAAATAAGATCCCGCCACGTCATTTTTAAGTTGCAGGCTAAAATGGAGCCTCCAAGTCATTTTTAAGTTACGTGCCAATTTTCTATTGGTCAATAGTGGATGGTTATAATTACATGTTGAAAAAGTCAAGGTATATTTTTCCAACTTTTCAAGTTAAATTGTATATTTTGGCAATTATCTCTTTTGTATTCCTATATTTTGACCAGTTTCATTTTGTATTCCTATGTTTTGACCCGTTTCATGTTGTATTGCTATGTTTTAACCCGTTTCATTTTGTGTTTCAAGATACTCTTTCGTATCAATATCTCTTCAATTAGATGTGTTTCAAAATCCTTTATGTTATATGTTTCCTGTATGAACTAGGGGTGTGCACGGTTCGCTTCGGTTATTAGCCTTAACCAAAACCGAAACCAAAGTCATCGATTAATCTATTTTATTAACCGATCGGTTTTCGGTTAATCGGTTCATTTATTCTGTTAGTTTGTCGATTTTCGGTTCAGTTCGGTTAATTTTGGTTAATAACCAAAACCAAACTTCGGCTATAATTTTTGCTTAGCAATACATGAAATGGAGGTATAAATACATGAAATGGATGTATAAATACACGAAATAGATGTGTAAGTACATGAAATGAAGGTATAAAACATGAAATACATGAAATTGAGGTATAAAAGCTAGAAATATATGAAAATATGGATGGTTCGGTTCGGTTAATTTCGGTTAACCGAGAGTACAAAAAAACCGATAACCGATCTTCGGTTAATTCGATTTTTGGTTAATTTCGGTTCGATTTGGTTAACGGTTCAGTTATTGCTCACCCCTAGTATGAACAAAGGTTAAAACTTAATATTTAAACTCGTGAACAAGTAGTTGCACTTTACACAAACAATGACCATATCATCAGTGGCGAAGCTTCAATAAAAACCCGTGGGGGGCCGGGATTTTTTTTTTCCTATCGGGGGGGGCCGGTACTATAAAATATGCGGCCGAATACATATAAATTAACACTGTCGAGCAAAAAATCGGCCGAATACGTATAAATTAACACTACTGAGCGAAAAATCTAAGAAAGATTCGCCCCTGCATATCATATAAACCTAGACCAAGTAATTGAACACAATTTCAATAAAGTCAAGTTGATACCTCCATGATCGACCAGTTAATTGAATTACACGAAGGCAATTGCAGCCAACTTTAATAAGATTGATAGTTTAACACATTCAAGCTATTACTCCATGATCGACAAATCATATGGGAAAATCAAAACTAAAGAGTTTGACCTGAACATAATGGTTTTGGCGATCGGATCAATCAATTGATATGTTGGCGAGAAGATGAATAAATTGAGAAACCATGTTCGAATTGGGAGAGAAGGGCGAGAGAAGGAAGAAGGATGCAGGTCGGATCTGTTTTGGAGAGGACGAAACAATTTTTGACGAATTTCATGGAGATCACTCTTAGTTTCCAAATTAAAAAGATTTAGATAATTTTTTAATTGATTTTAACCAAAACTAAGTCGTTTTGATCGATTTCGCATTTAAGTTAGATGTTTAACAACTAGATATTCGTTTTTCCCTTATATATTTTTTTTTGTAAATTTGTGATTTAGGTATGAGTACGAAAAAAATTAAAAAAAAATTCAAGTTAAACGAGTTGTGTTTATTTTATCCCGAAAAACTCGTGCCGTAGCTACTTTATAAATTTGTTTTAATTATATTTAATGACACCTTTACCTAAAATTCATTTCCACCATAGTTTTAAAAACAAAGATGATATGATGACAACATAATACCAACTTTTGTTAAGCTGTGCCTTTATAATAAAGAAAAAAGAAAAAGAAAAAGAAAAAGAAAAAGATGCCATTTCCACTTCATTGCAAGCAAATAATATCATTTTGAAATAAAATAAAGATACCTTGATTTTGACATGGTCCATGTTGGTGTCTACCCAACCTACCCTTCTTCCATGTTGCTTCTTACAACTCAAATATCATTTCTTGGCTGCTTCCTCATCAAACTATATGTTATGTTATCAATCGTCACACGCAACGTTTAATATTTGATTATAATGAAAACGATTTTTGAGATTTATAAGACCAGACCATTTGTTTTTTTTTTTTTTTCATTTTTAAAATATATAATTATAAATACATATATAATATTCATGAATCATCATTAAGATTAAACCAAACAATTTTACTTGGTAATATATCATTTTTCAAAACCGTAACACTTTAACTTAAAATTTTTAATAAAGTGCAATTTTCGTACCAATGGTTTGTCCATTTTACTCAGTTTCATCCAAAAACTTGTTTTTTTAGCTTTTCTGTCCCTGAGCTTTCAAAATAGTCATTTTCATCCGACTAACTAACTCCGGTTACATTTTAACGTTAAATTAGGGACAATTTAATTAAATCAAGGGTAATTTAGTTGGATTTTAACCTATAAAGTTCAAACCGACCCTTGATTTAACGTTAAAATGTAGACATAGTTAGTCAGTTAGATGAAATTGTCAACATTTTGAAAACTCAGGGCCGAAAAAGCTAAAAAAGAAGTTTTTGAATGAATCTAACTAAAATGGCCAGACCACATGAATGAAAATAACACTTTACTCAAATTTTTATCAAAACTAGTTAAACAAACCATTTTATAGAAATAAAATAGAAATATAAAATCGCATTCCATACCCTGCCACCCGCACACGAAGTCGAGTGATATTCAATCCATGAAATAATTTTATTCACAAATAACATCACGGTGTTGCATATCGTACGTGATAGAATCGTAACCATAGAATACAACTCGACACATGGTGGAATCATAACCATAAAACACGAGTAGAATCAAATGAATAAACCATGATTATTACAAGTACTAGTAAACAAATACAAGCCCTTATGTCAAGCAGAACCGATATTAATACAACTTAATTACATTCAACACCACAACTTAATTACATTCAACATTCCAGTAAACTCCTAACCCTAATTCATAATAAAAACAATAATAATTAAACTTTAATTTACCACTAAGTAACATCTAATTAAAAAGCAGATAATCTTGCATCAAAATTCGATCTTTCCCATTAAAAAAATATCAGGGAAATGATTACGAATTCAAAGCAAGCAACATGTTTTTCCATAATCCATCAAACTTGAAAAAAAAAAGTAAACCTTGAAACCGAAATAATTATTCAAAACTAAGAAAGGCTTAAACCGAGCATCCGCCGGAGATCCGTGCTCGGATCTTCCTTCATGGCGCCGGAAAAACTCTTGGTGAAAAAACCAGGTAACGGAAGAGAACTCGGTGGCGGCGAATCGACAAACGCAGATCCTGCAAAGAAAAAATCTGCTATATTTTTGTTCATCTGTTTCGGTACCATCTCCGGGTCGGGTCCTAACCGGTTCGTTGACGAAAGGGAAAAATCGTCGATTCTAGGGTTTGGATTCGAGAAACTTCTTTTCTCCTTCTCAGATTTTTTCTTCGCCGGTAAAACTTTCCGATGAGCGGAGATATCTTTTGTCGGTGACTTTGTTGTCGCCGTCGCCTTTGAAGCCTTGCGATCGTTTATATCTTTCAAAATCGATGATGATTCATCTAACGATTCACCGCGTTTCAAAATTTTTACCTGTCCCATGACGAGGGTCTTGGCCGGCGGATCTGTAACCATCGGGGCTGTCGTTTTGTTTTTCCGGACACCGGTCGGTGGACTTCGTTTACGGCCTTCAGATCTGGTTAAATTAGGGCTAGAATTTGAGAAATTAGGGTTAGATTTGGGGGTTCGCCGGGATTTCACCGGCGTGAGGAATAAATTATCGCGATTATCGTTGAGACAGTCTTGAGGATGTAGAACGGCAACACCACCCATCTAAAGATTTACAGATCTAGAAAATGAGTCGAAGGGGAAAGTGGGTGAAAATTATGGGGGAAGTGACCCTGTTAGGGTTTGAAAGGAGACGATAGAGAGGAATATGTGAATGTGTGGATGAAATAAAAGGGTTGTAAGGATGATTTATAGGGAAAGGTAGACGTGAGTTAGGCATTACGGTTCATAATCCTTTGTGTAACTTCTCTAGGGTTGGGCTTGAGAAGGGGTGAATAGTTTGACCGATGCTTTGTAAGGCTATTCGGGTTGTGGATGTTTGTGGTTTGATTTATATTGTTCAAATTAGTTATCGGTTTGGTTTTATGATAATTTATTTTTTTAATTTATATTGTTCATAACGTCTTCAATCACAACTTTCGTAAAGAACTCTTTTTCAATATAACGGTGGTGTCAATCGTAAGAAAACAATGGTTTCGTTCAAAGTTTCGCTATTACACGTTACATATGAGACTCGAAATTCATTGGTGTCGGTGAAAGTGAACCTGTTCACCCCAATGTGACTCCGTCACTGGGTTTAAACAAAAACCGAATGTAAAAACTAAATTAGACCGTAAGATAATAAACTCCGCAAAATTCTAATTTCTACTTTTGGAACTTGGCTCTACAAAGCGGGCACATCAATTTATATTAGTTGGGCCTTAACTAGTTTCTATCAACAACTCCCAAGCATCCCTAACATAACAACATTCATTAGTTCATCAATCAGTTTAACTAACACAAACCATCAGATTTGTTCCTTGTTAACCTCGTTCGGCTTCGCCTAGTCAGCCAACCTCAACACTTTGACTCACGCAGACAAAGTTCATGTAGCCGGCGAGTCTTTTTTTTTTTCACTTTTTTTGCATTGTTTTTAGGATCGTCTTCTTCTTTGCTTCAAGAACGAATGATTTCAATTTACATTTGTTGTTGTAACTTATGTTGATTAGGTAGATGGAGACACAAATAATGTTACAAAGGCTAGCTTGGATAAGATTAATGACATTTGGCATCTAGTTCGGGTAGATACTCTTGCTGGTCCTTTTCTTAAGTGATATGAAAGGGTAACCCCTTTTTTTTCAACTAGCGTTTCGTTTGACTTTTTGACTTGATAACATTAGACTACAAAATTAGACCCAACAATCTCCCCCTTAGGCTAATGTTATCAAACTCTTGAATCATCTTCAGAACCGTCATTCGATGCATACTGTGGTCTTCAATTTGGTAAGATTCAGTCTCAATTTCAAGACTCAACAATCTCTCACTAGATTGATGCTTTCCAAATTTTCGTTGCTGATGATCTTGTCTCTGATAATCTCCCCCTTTTTGTATGCATCACCTTGTCAAGCATAAACAAACTTTACCAGCTCTCTTTTCTTGAATGATATAGAAGATGTAGGAGGAGGATACCTAGCTCGGTATCTTCTGCAATCTTGAGGAAGCCGGTGCTTTGGTTTGGATCATATTTTTGTGTTATCTGTTTTCTTTTGCAATATGATGTGTTTGTGTTTCTATAAGTTATCTTCTGTAATATGATGACATAGATGATATCTCTTTGTCATAGAGGATTCCTAGCTTGTGATCTCCCCCAAGCTTCGACAATATGATGACATAGATGACATCTCCTAGCTTGTGATTCCTAGCTTCTGCATATAACTTATAGAATAAGATGAAATCGGACCCTCGTACACGAATCACGGCTCAGGAATGGAATCACCAGAGTGTGTTTATGTTTTTAAGGTGTAATGCAGGTATGGAATGAGCTAAGGTCGACCATCTATTTATAGTGCAAACTTCGGGCCCGTCCGCTACACAAGGCCGTGGCGGTCTGCCACCCAATGAGGTGGTTAAATTTGCTTGGTGCTTACGTAGCAGACTGTTAAGGCTTAGGCTAGCGGTCCGCCACCCTTCCACGCGTCAGATTTCAACCAGTGAGTCTCAAGACACGTGTTGGCACCCGGTTCCTTCCTTCCTCCACACGTAGCGGACCGCTAAGGTATAGGGTAGCGGTCCGCTACCCCTTCCATTTTCAATTTTTTTTTTTCAGTTTTAGTCCTTCTTTAGAGAACTTATAATTTAATCCTTGAACTTTGTCCTTTGATAGTTTTAGCCCTTATAATGCTTGGGAATTATCCGGGTGTTACAAATCTCCCCTTCTTAAATGAATTTTGTCCTCGAAATTCAAGATTAGTCAAACAAACGAGGATACTTAGCTTCCGTCTGTTCTGTTAATTCTCAAGTTTGATCAGCACCCTTCCGATCTTACCACTGTACCAAAACCATTAGTATAGTTTTCCTTCTCAACTTTCGATCTTGCGTTCCTAAGATCTTAACGGGTTATTCGGTGAACTGAAGTTTATCATCGATATGAACATCGTCCAATGAGATTGCCTGATCGGGGTCTGCTAAGCACTTGCGTAGACATGCCACGTGAAACATGTTATAAATACCTTGCAATGCTTCAGGCAACTCAAGTTTATATGCCATTGATCCAACTTTTTCTATGATTTTGTAAGGTCCAATATACCTTGGCCCTAATTTTCCATGTTTTCTAAAACGTACAACACCTTTCCAAGGTGATACTTTTAACATAACATAGTCACCTACTTGGAATTCTAACGACTGTCGTCGTCTATCTGCATAACTCTTCTGTCGATCTTGTGCAGCTTTTAATCTTTGTTTGATTTAGACTATCTTATCGGTTGTTTCCTGTAAGATTTTTGGTCCAGATAGTTGGCTATCTCCAACTTCCGTCCAACAAATTGGAGTTTTGTATTTCCTACCGTACAAGGCTTCAAAAGGTGTAGTTTTTATCCTTGAATGGTAGTTGTTGTTGTAGGAAAATTCTATCAGTGGTAGATGATTATCCTAACTACCTTCAAATTCAATTGCACAAGCCCTCAGCATATCTTCTAAGGTTTGGATTGTTCTTTCACTTTGTTTGTCGGTTTGAGGGTGATATGTTGTACTCATATTGATTCGAGAACCCAATGCTTTCTTGAAACTAGTCCAGAATCTAGATGTGAACCGACTATCTCTATCAAAGACAATAGATAGTGGTATACCATGGCGGCTCACAATCTCATTGATATAAAGTCGAGCTAACTTATCCATTGAATAGTTCCCGCTGATAGGGATAAAGGGTGCCGATTTGGTTAGTCTATAAACCACAACCCAAATAGCATCAGGCCCTTTCTGGGTTCTTCGTAGTTTTGTGACAAAGTCTATAGTAATCCTATCCTATTTCCACACAGGTATCTCTAACTGTTGCAGTTGACCTGTGATCGCGTTGTCAAGGTCAATAAAAAACAATATTAAATCTAATCCCTAGCTACCTTAAACTATAGTATAGTGAAGTAGGGTGTCGTATCCATAAGGAATTGGTGGAAAGTGTTAATTAAGAAAACTGTTTAAATTCATATTCAAAAGCAACAAACTTTATAAACTTTGAAAACAATTAATAGAAAACGGATTGCTTCCGGGTTCGGATTGCAAGTTCGATGATTACTGATTTGTACTAATTGGAAATCACATATACATGACTCGTTATTCAGTTTGATAAGTAATCAACAATCAAGATAGTGGCTGTGTTGAGCAACGATTGTAAAACCGAATGCTTGACACAAGTTAATTACCTAATAGCCAATTACCAATTCAGAATACTAAACATAAGCAAACAATGGTTCACGATTTAAAACCAAAAAATTGATGCATGCGATAATTCAATAAACCAAAACTGTTTTAATCAAACAAAACAACTATAGAATTCAAACAACCGAATGATTACAAGAAGACTATATCAAACCAAGTATGAATCATATAATATCACTTACAAGCAGATCCTGCACCCGGAAACAACCACGGAATGATTAGCCGCTCATCGACACCATCATCAATTCTTTAACAGTTGGTGTAACGTGATCTAGCATCAAAAACTTGGAGACTTGAACTTTTACTCTGGAAATCGCCTTTGGGAAGCTCTGGGACCGCTAGATGCAAGGTAATTCGACAATAGACTCCTCAATGGCTTATTATTGAAATTAGGTTTAATTTGCCGAAATTAGAGTTCTTCGCGTGTCGCGAACCAAACCCATCACATCTTTGAGTGGCGCGAACGACAAATTAGTCGCGACCCTTTTTCTGTTTCCTCGCGTACCGCGAACTTCTCCACTTCAATCTTTGCGTGGCGCGAAGAACCTAAATTCCAAGAAATTGACTTTTGTTGACTTTGACTTCTCTGGGCCCGTGTACGCTGCTATCCTCTTGATTTAAGCTTCATATTTCCCGCTCAAGTAGCATGCTTAACCTGTAAGACTCACAAACACCAAATGCACATAAAACAAACTCGATATACAAAACTAAACGCTTAAAACTATACAAATTAGACTCTAATACACGGGATATTTAACAACACATCAGATCCCCACACTTAACCTTTTTCGTCCTGAAAAAGAATTATGCAATGGAATCATAATCAGAAAACTTGCTTCTCATACTTTCATTCATACACAATACAAACATATTAACGCGTTAACTGTAACTATCGGTATTTCGATCCGATTAAACCCAACCACTGACTCTCGAGCCCCTAATTCTTTGATCTATTATCCTATTCATTACCAAGCAACATGATATCTATGGGTCTCACACTCTGAAGCTACGACTCAGCCTAATCCCATCTCACGGTCATATTTAGGCACGGGTTAAACCTTATAGTTTTCCCACCACTATAAACACTAATTTAGAAGTTTTAAAAATCAATATGGATAATGGAATGATGGATGAATGATACGAGCTTTCATTAACATTATATGATTAAACCTTAACTATTAGTGTTTCAACCAAGTCACTATCCCGGAGGGTAACACATTCAGTTTTTAAGCAATGAAGAACATAAATTCAATTTAGAGGCGTTTCAACCAGGTTGCCATCCCGGAGGGTAACACATAAGCCAAACTTAGTCATCTATGATTGATCACTTAAGAATCTGCCCATAGGCGTTTCAACCAAGTTTGTAACCCGGAGGGTAACACGTAGGCAGATCTCAAGCTTTCAATTTAATTAATTAAGCTCATAAATGATGGATTATGGAATGCAGGCGCCACCAACTTTCGACTTTATTCTCATAAAAAGAAAGCGGTGTGCCAAAGATTTTAAAAACTTATAAACTCTTGCTTAAAGTGGTACCTATCACCCTATATTGACAGTTTCAACCTTACTGACACCCCTAAGATGAGAACCCACACGGCATCCTGAATTAATTATTCAATTAAATCTAGATACACTATCAGGATATTTAAGCTTTTAAAGTCGGTTGGGCCTACCAAAACATTACAAATTAGACGCATTTGTTATTTTTATTATTGAATTCAATTCACAAGCACAATTTCCAATTCTACTATAATTTTCCATTTAGCTGCAAAAATTCTGATCCAGGGACATTTTTGAAAATTTTTAAATTTTTATGGATTTTTAAAATTTTATGACTCAAACACAGACTCAAATACAAACCTGGACTAAGGTTTCCCCTCCCTACACTTGAACTTAACATTGCACTCAATGTAGGAAAAGCGACACTAAAATGAAAGACAAATACAAAAATTAGAAAACTTATCTGGACATGCGATCGTATAGCATTTCATTCGCGATCGCTATCAAATTCTGTTGATGGGCTGTCTTGTACACACGGGTCAAGCGAAAGTCGGAAATCACCACCCGAATGGAGATTGAGTACTGGTGGGTCAATCTAAACCTGCAAACTAAAGCTCGCAACAAACCTAAGAGCATCATATCGACTCAATGTAACGACTCAATAAAAATTAAAAGACCCAACGGACTTGACACGACTCAAAATTACAAAGATTAAAAATTAGGGAAAAATGGCAAAATTGGGTCCCTCGCGTGTCGCGAGGACCTGGGAGAGAACCTTCGCGTACCGCGAAGGACAAAAACACACCCGACCCTTATTTTTGGTCTTCCCGTGTCGCGAAGATCTGGCCCTGAGTGTTCGCGTACCGTGAAGAAGGGTCCTTAATAGAAAGTTAAGATGAGTTTTGGAGTTTTTGCCTTAGAAAAATTTTCACCTCCCAAAACTCAATTTTTTCAAATTCTTCAAAAACTCATTCCAACACTTAGATTATATGCACACATACCTGGAATGTCATTCCTGGTGATTTTTCTCTCCCTAATAGCCACGAACCCCTAGAAAAAAAAAACTTAGAAAAACACAAAACTATACCGAAAAACTTAAAATTTCTACAAACTCTACAATGGCATCCTACCACCAGAGAATAATGCATGGCCCCATTGCATTAGTGCATTAGTACAAGTCTCAGTGTTCCCAGAACATCCCTGCACTTGGGCTCTTCCCAGAAAACAGCACAAAAACGAAATAAAATCCTAACTCACTTTCGTAGGAATCACGGATGCATTTAGCGTATGCATCCAGCCTTTTAAACCCCTCGGTAGCCTGAGTGGACGAGTTTAGTCTCGTGAGGGTTTCTAGAGAACACACCCACAACGTTAATTTAATCTAGACAAGACATTAAAGCTAACTAACCTTAGGTTGCCTCCCAAGAGCGCTAAGTTTAACGTCTTTAGCCAGACGCAGTGTACCTTAACTTTGGTTATTCATATGCAGATTCGTGCATCATAAAGCTGATAGACTCCTCCCTGGTGTCATTGATTTCATCTGCCTCTAAGTAGGGCTTCAGTTTATGCCCATTCACAACCTGCCTGAGGTGGGCATCAAAATCCTTGATCTCTACCTCACCAAACTGTCCAACTCGAATGACCAAGTATGGACCCATCCATTTACTCTTCAACTTTTCAGGGAATAGCTTCAGTCTCGAGTTGTATAGCCACACCTTCTGGCCTACTTTAAATACCTTCTTCTTTAGCTTTGAGTCGTGCACTGCCTTAATTTTTGCTTTGTATGCAGATGCACATTCGTATGCTTCATCCCTTAGCACTTCTAGCTCACACAGCTGCAGTTTCCGCTCTTTACCTGCATTATCATACTCTAAGTTAACAGATTTTGCTGCCCATAATGCACGATGAGCTATCTAAATCGGCAAATGACATCCCTTCCCATATACTAGCTGGTAGGGTGTGGTACCAATCGGAGTTTTGTAAGCTGTTCGATAGGCCCATAAAGCATCGTTAAGTTTTGTAGACTAATCCTTCCGATCGGGCCGTACCATCTTTTGTAAAATCTCCTTGATTTGTCTGTTCTACACCTCCACTTGCCCACTTGTCTGTGGGTGATATGGAGTGGCAATCCGATGGTTCACACCATACCGTTTTAGCAGTTTACCAAATTTAAAGTTCTTTAAATGTGACCCCCATCACTGATGATCACACGGGGACACCAAACCTGGAAAAGATGTTGTTCTGCACAAACTTACACACCACCTTATGGTCATTCATCTTGGTGGTGATTGCTTCAACCCATTTAGAAACATAATCAACCGCCACCAAGATGTACAAGTGCCCCAACGAATTAGGGAAGAGGCCCATGAAGTCTATGCCCCACACATAAAATATGTTAACGACCATGATTGGTCGCATTTGCATCTCATTACGCTTGGTGATGCTTCCTAATTATTGACACCGTACACAGTTCTTCACAAACTTCGCTGCATCCTTGAAGATCGTGGGCCAAAAGAACCCACAAGTTAAAACCCTGTGTCCTGTTTTCTGTCCACTAAAGTGCCATCCACATACATAGGAATGGGCATGTTCTAACAAGTAATGGACCTCACTCTCGGGCACACAACGTCGGATCATCTGATCTGCCCCAACTTTGAACAAATTTGGTTCATCCCAGATATACTGTTTCACTTGAGACATGAAGTGCTGCCTCTTTTTCTTTGTCCAATGCTCTGGAATTTTACCGGCAGCCAAAAAGTTAACAATATTAGCATACCATGGGTCAGTGGAAACACTTAATAATTTTTCATCCGGGAAAGTCTCCCCGATTCGTTCAGTAGAATCACTTTCAGCATTCACAACCCGTGACAGGTGATCTGCCACCACATTTTCTGTGCCTTTCTTGTTCCGGATCTCTAGATTGAATTCCTGCAACAGTATTACCCATCTGATCAACCTAGGCTTGGCATCCTTCTTCTCCATTAGATACTTCACTGCACTATGATCCGAGTACACGATCACTTTACTTCCCCAGATGTAGGACCTGAACTTATCAAGAGCATAAACCACAGCAAGTAACTCTTTTTCAGTGGTAGTATAATTAAATTGTGCCCAATTTAGGGTCTTACTAGCATAGTAAATTGCCACCGGTTTCTTATCCACCCTTTGCCCCAAGACTGCCCCGATTGTAAAGTCACTTGCATTACACATGATTTCAAAAGGTAGTGACCAATTAGGTGCTTGCAAGATCGGGGTGTCTACCAATTTCTCTTTTAAAATATTAAATGCTTTTAAACATTCTTCATCAAAAACAAACGAGTAAATTTCATAGTGGTTTCATGATTGTGCTAAAACCCTTAATAATCGGCGGTAAATCATGCGTGCCCCAAAAATGATCGTACCGCTTTGACATTGGTAGGGGGAGGTAGTGTTGAAATTACTTTTATTTTTGCATGATCTACCTCCATCTCCCGACTCGAAACAATGTGCCCCAAAACAATTCCTTCCTGCACCATGAAGTAACTCTTTTCCTAACTTAAAACCAGGTTTGTTTCAACACATCTTTTCAATACTTTGGTTAATTGATCTAAGCATGTTTCAAATGACTGACCAAAGATTGAAAAGTCATCCAAGAAGATTTCCAGAGAGTCCCCAATCATATCTGAAAAGATGCTTATCATGCACCTTTGGAAGGTGGCTGGGGCATTATACAACCCAAATGGCATTCTCCTGAATGCAAAAGTACCATATGGGCCAGTAAAAGTAGTCTTCTGTTGATCATCAGGATGAATGACAATTTGATTATAACCTAAGTAACCATCTAGAAAGCAATAAAACTTCTGACCTGATAATTTTTCGATGATTTGGACAATGAAAGGTAAAGGAAAGTGATCATTGGAAGTAGCTATGTTTAGCTTCCTGTAATCAATACATACCCTCCACCCCGTACGGGTCGGGTGGCTACCTGTTCTCCCTGCTCATCCTTTATGATCTGGATGGTTGCTTTCTTTGGTACGGTCTGTGTTGGGCTTACCCAAGTGCTGTCGGATATGGGATAGATGATCCCGACATCCAACCATTTTAGGACCTCTTTCTTCACAACTTCCCTCATATTCGGGTTTAGCCTTCTTTGTGAATTGCTGGCCGGTTTAGCATCCGGTTCGGTGATGATCTTGTGCATCACAATTGAAGGACTAATCCCCTTCAAATTTGCTATCATCCACCCGATTGCTGCTTTATATGCAACTAAAACCTCCATCAATGCCTTTTCTTGTGCCTCGGTCAAGTTTGATGCGATTATGACCGGGAGAGTTTCATTCTCCCCAACAAAGAAATATTTCAGATTCTCTGGTAGTTCTTTCAATTCCACTTGAGGTGGTGATTCCAATAACGGTTTCAGATATATGTCAATGGTATCCGGCAGACTCTCTACCTGAAGTGTCCATGTGGGTCTTCCTTCTTTGATGGCACACACGTCCAATTGCTCCTCTTCTGCTCTTAGCTCACTCTCATGCTGTCCTTCCTCCCTGTTACACAAAACACACGGCTCCTGGGGCTCATCCTCATTTTCATCAAGACTAGACCCATCAATGATATCTGCACTAAAGCATTCATCAATGATCAGAGCATTAAATGTACGGGAAAAACATTTAACCGCATTTTTCTATTACCAAAAGCCATGTCGAATGTGCCTGTCATGCATTTTATAACACATTGAGCGGTTTTCAAAAATGGTCTTCCCAAGATAACATTGGGTTGGCTCCCTTTAGTAGGGGATGCATAGTTAAGCACTAAGAAGTCGACCACGTAATAGAAGTCTTCCATCTTATCTATCACATCTGTCAATATCCTACGGGGAAGCTTAAGAGTCAAATCGGCTAACACCCCAGTGGTATCAGCTTTCTGTAGAGGACCAAAATCATATTGGTTATACAAACTTCCCGACAAAATACTAACACTAGCTCCCAAATCCATAAGTGCCTTATCAGTTTTGAAATCTCATATTTGAATTGGAATTAAAGGCGCCCCTGGATCTTGGAGCTTAGGTGGAAGAATACCAAACAGAACCACACTCACATTAACAGTTAGATCAAGCTTCTTGGGCATCTTATGATTCCTCTTTTGAGTACACAGATCTTTCAAATACTTGGCATAAGCCGGTACTTGTTTGATGGCATCTATTAAGGGGAGATTGATTTTAACTTATCTAAAAATTTCTCACATTTCATCTTGCTGTGGGCCCCTTTTGTTAACCGGTTTAGATGGATCAACCAACGCTCTAGGGAACGGGATGGTATTATTCTCCACACCTGTCCCTTGAACACTAGTGGATTCTTTAGAAATATTTGGTTTTTCAAAAGTTACCGTTTTCTTTGGTTTAGATGGCACAATTACCGGCTCATCATCACTTTCATCATCCACATCCTCCACCAACCCTCCAACTAGCAGTTGTGGAGGGACAAATTTGTTGTCATAAGCCTTACCACTTCTTAGAACACTTACCTGGATTACATGAGCATTCCTTGATCCTGACCCTTGGTGTTGTGGGTTCGTCTGCGTGTTGCTTGGTAGTTTGCCCAAGTCACGCCTAGCCATCTCTTCTGCTAGCTGCTCTACTTGCTTAGATAATGCATTCACTGTCTTACCCCGGACCTCGTTATCCTTCCTTAACTCCTTGAATGAATCTTCGTTTTCCTTCTTCAACCCCTTTATCGCATCCATCAGGGCAGTGAACTGATTGCTCCCCAACTCATCACCACCTGCAGCTCCACTCTGCTGACTTTGCTGTTGATAGTTCCGTTGATATCCTTGTTGATTACCTTGGTTCCTTGGATATCCCCCTTGATTGTAACCTTGTTGGCGGTTCTGGTACTGCTGCTGTTGTAGTTGTCCTCCACCCTGCACATTAGAAACCTGAAAGTTAGGATTCAATTGATTAGAAGCATTGCCATATCTGAGGTTTTGGTGGTTTCTGAGTCCAGGATGGTAATGGGTAGCATTCATATCTTGTCTTCTCTCGCCTCCAAGTTGGTTCACTTCTTCAGATTTCCCTTGCTCCCTTGGGCAATTTGCCAGAACATGGCCCAACTCCTCACATCCGTCACACACCGGATATGGTTGTGACACATTTGTCACGTCTTTACCACTATGTCTTCCAAGACGTGCCATCTGGATCTCCATGGTATCTAACCTCTTATGTGTCTCATAATCCACTGATTTTGCTGAAGCAACCATCCTTGCCCTCCTACTCGCATGAGCCTGCCTCTTCGATGTCACAATCATCCTCTCTAGTATATCCCAATCATCATCCACATGGTTAGAAAAGAAAGTGCCATTACTGTTTGAATTCACATCCCTAACATCCTCAGGCAGCAGACCATCATAAAATGCCTTAATGAACCCCCACTTCTCTATACCATGATGTGGGTAATTTCTTAGCAGCTCTTTAAACCTCTTGAATGCCTCATAAAAAGGCTCCCCTGAGTGTTGCATAAAGTATCTGATTACAACTCTGGCCTCATTAGTCTTGTGAGGTGGGAAGTACTCATCCAAAAATTGCTGCTGCAACTCTGCCCAGGTTGCAATACTAGTAGACGGCAGAGAAAGGAACCATTGTTTTGCACGGTCCTTTAGTGAAATCTGGAAGAGCACTAGTTTCACCTCATCTGTAGTGAATCCCTGACAACCTATGGTCACACAAGTGGCCTCATACTCTGATAAATGTGTGTAGGTGATGTGTCGTTTTTAATATATAAAAATATAATATATATATTTTTATGATGGTTTTACGAGATCAGGTTTTAAATTTATAAAATAATAATTACTTTAACTTAAAAACACACACAATACGCAAGTGCACTGATGTGTTAGTATTTACACATCGTTTTGGCACAAAACTTCGCTCATTTAACGATCAATTCTTGGTTATATTCAACGTTTAGACACTTATTTGCTTCATTTCTTGTTTTATAGGTTTTTGTGAAGCTTGATGAACAAACAAGAGGATTCTAGGATAAAAAGTGAAGTTTTAGGGTTTCTGTGATGGAGGCACGGTCGTGCCCCCTATTTGGCACAGCCGTGCCAAGTTTGCAAACCCTAGGCACGGTCGCGCCCACATCTTGCACGACCGCGCCAAGCCAAAATCCAAGGCACAACCGTGCCTTGGCTCCCCACGGTCGCGTGTCACCTCGTGAGTCTGAACAACCGTACGTCCTCGATCAGTGGTACCCAATGGAAGCTCCGGATCGGTCAACCCTCTGTCACATGGTCGTGTTAAGACCTAGACACGACCGTGCCTTGGTACCTGGCACGGTCGTGCCTTCTCTATTGGCACGGTCGTGCCTCCCCTTTTCTATTTAAACAGAACTTAAACTCTCATTCAGATATTCAGCAACCAGAGAGAATAACCCACTGTTCCAGTTCGTATTACCCTTGTTCCAGCCACATTTCAAGCTTCTTGGAGAGGATACAACATCAAGAGGATCACCATACATCAACAATAACATCTAGGCTTGGAGGAGTGGTTTGATTCTTGTTTTCATATCATGTTTCTCACTATTTTTCCCTGCTTATTTGTAATTTTGGTGCTCATGATGAGCTAAAACTCTTGTTCACTTTGGTTTAGATACATTTGACAACATTCATGGATTATTGGCAATTATTATGTTAATGTTATGACAACCGTATGATTATTCTAGGATGAAATTATATATTCGATTATTTTGAGTTGTTTACAAGACTTGTATTTGTGTATACCATATTATGTTGAAAAACTTGTGGTTTATGCTTATATTTATGGGTTGGTGTACGTATTTATACTAGCTTATGACATTTGACTAGGAATGGTGAATGAAGTCTTGTTTATGAATCATTATATTTGTATGTGTATCCCTATGCTTATGTTTGGAAAGACAAAGTGTTTGTTATGATGTTTCATGTTTAGTTTTATGTTTATCTAGGAATTGTTGACACATTCTCCTAATTTATATAACCTTTGTATGAACATTGTATGTTGAAGAAATGCATATTGTTGTCTAATTTAAGCAACTTGAGGTGGGTAGTGTGTTGTTCATATTATCCTTCCAACTAGTTGTTGGATTAGTGTACCTTAATCGGAAGCTAGTTCAATCTTTATAAACATTAACATGATTGTTAAACACGTGAGCTTCATTGTATGAATCTAGGTGGTTGGTTTGTATAATTCATGCTAGCTTTCCTAATGGTCATTTGATTAGATATCTTTGACGAGAATTTAGTCAATTTATGTTTAGCGTATTTGCCATGCTTCTATGAGTGTATTAAATGTATTCTAGATGGATTCGACACCGAAATGATATTTTCTCCTAGATTGTTTGACTTGTGATCTTAGCTTAGTTTATATATTTGAATGCTAGTTAAGTAAAACAAACTCTTCAAAATATCTTTTTACCATCACTTGATTGAATTTTAGTTCCGGTCTATTATTGCATTCCACCGTGTCCACGGATTGATATCCGGTTCTTACTTTTACTATATTGCTTACCGACGGGTACACTGCCCGGTGTGTGTGTGATTAGTTTTTGGTGAAAACCCTTTTTAAAACTCAAATTGTGTGAAAAAATACTTACAAAAATATATATATATATAGTTTACACTCTTTGGTGAAAACCCTTTTTAAAACTCAAATTGTGTGAAAAAATACTTACAAAAATATATATATAGTTTAAACAAATCAAGTTTTTGGCGCCGTTGCTGGGGACACGGTTTTGCGAGAACGATTGATATTAATTTTTAGTCATTTAGTATATATATTTTTTGTGCATATCGTGTTTTCTTGTTTGTTATTTTGCAATTTTTTGTGTATAGATATTTTGCATTTTACTTGTTATTTTTAGCTTTATTTGTATATATATACATTTTAGTTTTTATTCAATTTTATTTTTCATTTTTATTTTTTTTAATTATTTTATTTTTGTTTTTGTCTAACTTGTGTTTTCTTTGTCCTAGGTTCGTGTATTTAAATCTAACTTGTCGTGCAGATCGTGTATGTTCTCAACTCCCGTCGAGGAGGTTCCTGAGCTGTGTTCCGAGCCGAAGCGTGATCTTCATCGGAGATTGCGAGCCCGTTCCCAAATTGTGGCCCGGTTACTCGAGTTTGACGAGGTTGTTGTTGATGAGGTAGAGGAGATGGCGAACGAGGATGCGGGTCGGACGCTTTCGGATTTTGGCAAACCGACACTTGAGGGTTTGGAGTCGAGCATCAATAGACCGACGGTTGGAGCACATCAGTTCGAGATCAAATCCAACATTATACAGATGGTGCAGAAGATGTGGCAGTTTGATGGCAAGGATCACGAGGATCCTAATACTCATTTGGCCGGTTTCTTAGAGATTTGTGCCACTTTCAAAATTCGTGACGCTACCGACGATGCTATTTGTCTCCGGTTATTCCCTTTTTCCTTAAGGGATCGAGCCAAGGCTTGGTTAATGTCACTTCCCCCTAGGTCAATTAACACTTGGTACCAGATGGCTGCTAAATTCTTAGAGAAGTACTTCCCTTCGGAAAAAACAGCAAAGTTGAGGGCTATAATTCTTTCTTTCTAGCAGGACAATGGGGAGACGATATATGAGGTGTGGGAGAGATTCAAGGAACTGATGAGGAAGGTTCCCCACCATGGATTGTTGAAGTGGCAGCAATGTGAGACCTTCTACAATGGTCTAGAGATGACAGGGAAGCAGTTGATCGACGCATACGCGGGTGGAGACATTGGAATGTAGACATCCCAGGAGGCGTATGACTTGCTAGAGAAGGTGGCATCGGAGAGCTACACTCAACATACTTCCTGAGCGAGAACTTAGAGGCAGGGTGTCCATCAAGTGGATGAAATTACCTCTTTAGCTGCCCAGGTGGAAGCACTTTCCACCAAGATTGATCAGATGCATGCCCACAAGGCCTAGTCATTGTGTGAGTTTTGTGGTGGGGCGCATCCCACGAGTGCTTGTCAAGTTGGGGATCGGGGATCCCACGAGCAGGTTGATTTCATGTCCAACCAGAATCGTCCCCAGAATAATCCCTACAGTAACACATATAATCTGGGGTGGAGGAATCACCCGAATTTCAGTTGGAAGTCTGGCAACAATAGCCAGCAACCACCCGGATTCACTCAGCGCCCCCCATTCCAGCATCAGTCCAACCAGTCTCAGGGACAGAGTTCCTAGTTTTGACCTCAGCAGGGCCAGTTTCAAGGCCAAGGTTCTAGCAGCGGTCCACCACTCGCACCTAAGGGTAAATCCAGTTTGGAGGACATGGTTGCACGGCTACTTGCCAACTCAGAGAGTCAGAATCAGTTGGCAGAGAAGCAGAACCGTTACATGGAGGAGCGTTTTCACACGCATGAGACTGAAGTGAGGAATCAGAAAGCTTCGATCCAGACCATAGAGAACCAGGTCAGGCAGATCGCGAAGCTTCTTTCTGAGAGACCGCCAGGTTGCCTGCCTAACAACACTGAGCCCAATCCCAAGGCTCATGTGAAGGCCATCACTTTAAGGAGTAGTAGAGGCACATGACCGGATCCACAGGTTCTTGTGCATGAGTCATCCGAGGAGGAGGTTGCGATTGAGATTCCTGATGAGACACCATCGAGGGGTAAACTGGCGAGCACATCACGCCCTCGTGAGCCTGTGAGAGATTACACTCCCGCCGTTCCATACCCAGGCAGATTGAAGAAGCAGAAAATGGAGGAGCAGTATGGTAGGTTTTTTAAGCAATTGCATATCAACTTGCCATTTGTGGAGGCTCTAGCTCAGATGCCTAAGTATGTAAGATTCTTGAAGGATATCCTCATGGATAAAAAGAAATTGGAGGAGTTGTTTCAGGTGACGCTGAATGAGGAGTGTTCGGCGGTGATTCAGAACATGCTACCAGAGAAGAGACGAGATCTGGGGAGTTTCACCATCCCCTGTTTGATAGGTAGCTTGTTGGTTAGCAATGCCTTAGCTGACCTTGGTGCTAGCATTAACCTCATGCCATATGCGGTCTTTGCTAAGCTTGAGTTAGGAGAACCTACACCGACACACATGAGTATCCAGCTGGCCGATCGTTCGGTCAAGTATTCGCGAGGGATAGTGGAGAATATGTTGGTTATGGTTGATCGTTTTGTGTTTCTTGTAGACTTTGTGATTCTGGACATGGATGAGGACAAGAATGTCCCTATTATCCTAGGTCGACCGTTCTTGGCCACCGCCAAGGCCCTGATTGATGTGTATTCGGGGAGGCTTACATTGAGGTGGATGAAGAGGAGGTGACCTTTGATGTTGGGAGATCCATGCAGCACACCCAGAATCATGATGATTCGCTTTACTTTGTTAAGACTATATATTCTTGTGTGAGTGATCATCTCCAGGACACAACTGAGGAGGAGTCCCTGGACACCCAGATTGTAGGAGGGGAGACGTTTGATCCGGTTGGTGAGGATCAGTTTGATGAGCAGTTGCATAGCCAGGAGAGCTATGAGTTTTCCTAGTGTTCAACGGTTTTTGTGATGGTTGATAGAGAGTCTGAGCCGATTGAACGGCCTTCTATTGAGGACCCACCACCTGTTGAGCTTAAGGAGCTCCCGAGCCATTTGGAGTATGCCTTTTTAGATGGTGAGTCTCGTTTACCTGTCATTATCGCCTCTGATTTGACGAGTGATGAGAAGGAGAGGCTATTGGAGGTGCTGAAGCAGCACAAGCAGGCTATTGCATGGAGGATTATGGACATTAAGGGAATTAATCCCTCTTTCTATGGATGAATACAAGCCCGCTGTGTAGCACCAGAGGAGGTTGAACCGAAACATGCAGGAGGTAGTGAAGAAGGAGGTGATTAAGTTACTTGACGCTGGTTTGATTTATCCCATCTCCGATTCACCTTGGGTTAGCCCGGTTCAGGTTGTCCCTAAGAAGGGAGGCATGAATGTTATCACCAACGAGAGGAATGAGCTGATTCCTACTCGTATAGTCACAGGTTGGAGAGTTTGCATCGATTACCACAAACTCAATGATGCTACTCGGAAAGACCATTTTCCCCTCCCGTTCATTGATCAAATGTTGGAGAGATTGGCGGGGAAGATGTTCTATTGTTTCCTGGATGGCTTCTCTGGCTACTTCTAGATCCCGATTGCTCCTGAGGACCAGGAGAAGACGACATTCACATGTCCCTATGGCACATTTGCTTATCGACGGATGCCCTTTGGATTGTGTAATGCTCCTGCCCCTTTCCAGCGTTGCATGGTGGCCATTTTCCATGATATGATTGAGGACTCCATGGAGGTTTTCATGGATGACTTTTCTGTGTTTTGGAGTTCCTTTAATCATTGCCTCGAGAATCTGGAGAGGATGTTGGCCAGGTGCGAAGAGGCCAATCTAGTGTTGAACTGGGAGAAATGCCACTTCATGGTGAAGGAGGGCATTGTGCTTGGGCACAAGGTTTCACGCGCGGGGATTGAGGTTGATAGAGCTAAGATTGATACCATATCTAAGTTGCCCCCGCCCACTTCTGTGAAATCTATTCGGAGCTTCCTTGGTCACGCGGGCTTTTACAAACGCTTTATTAAAGATTTTTCTAAGATTTCCCTACCGATGACCCAACTTATTGAGAAGGAAGCCCAGTTCGTGTTCTCCGACGAGTGCCTTAGTGCATTCAATTTGTTGAAGGAGAAGTTGGTGAGTGCCCCTATCATGGTGGCTCCTGATTGGAAGCTGCCATTTGAGATCATGTGTGACACGAGTGACTTCGCTGTTGGGGCGGTCTTAGGACAGAGGAGAGAGAAGCAGTTTCACCCGATTTATTATGCGTGCAAGACGCTCAATGACGCACAGGAGCACTACACCACGACGGAGAAAGAGCTCCTAGCCGTTGTCTTCGCTTTCGATAAATTCCGGTCTTATCTCGTCCTATCAAAGACCATTGTATTCACCGACCATGCAGCTCTTCGGCACCTGTTCAGCAAACAGGATGCTAAACCCCATCTAATCCGGTGGGTTTTGCTGATTCAGGAGTTCGACATTGAGATCCGCGATAAGAATGGCGCGAAGAATGTCGTTGCGACCACATGTCCCGTCTTGAGTGCTCAGCTTCATCTGAACTTGTGGGGTCATCCATAAATGACAATTTTCCCCACCAGTTTCTCATGCATATACAGACACAGGATGAGGAGTGTCCATGGTTTGCTGATTTTGCAAACTTTCTTGCTAGTGGGATTGTGATTAAGGGCTTAGCGCATCAGCAGAAGCGAAAGTTCTTTGCGGATGTGAAGCACTATCTTTGGGAGGATCCCTATTTGTTTCGATTCGGGGCTGATCAGATCGTGCGCAGGTGTGTGTTTGGAGATGAGGCACGTCAGGTGCTTAGACACTGCCACAAGGGCCCGACAGGTGGACATCATGGTGCTACCTTGACCGCGAAGAATGTCTTTGACACCGGTTTCTTCTGGCCTACCATCTTCCGGGATGCTCATGAGATGATCCGAGCTTGTGACGCTTGCTAGAGAGCGAGCAACATTTCGTCTAAGAATGAGATGCCCCAGAACAGCATCTAGATTTGTGAGATTTTTGATGTGTAGGGTATTGACTTTATGGGACCTTTCCCAGCTTCTCGTGGCAACCGGTATATCCTAGTAGCTGTTGACTACGTTTCTAAGTGGGCCGAGGCTCAAGCCTTGCCTACTAATGATGCTAGGGTAGTTTTTCAATTTCTGAAGAAGCTGTTCTCTCGCTTTGGTGCCCCCAAAGCTCTTATTAGTGAGCGTGGGACCCACTTCTGCAACTCCCAGTTGGAGAAGGCTCTATCACGATATGGTGTGAACCATAGATTCTCCACAGCCTACCATCCACAGATCAGTGGACAGGTATAGGTCACGAACCGGGGCATGAAGCGGATTATTGAGAAGAAGGTTGGTCAGAACTGAAAGGATTGGTCGGATAGGTTAGATGATGCACTTTGGGCCTTCCGGACTGCGTATAAGACGCCTATTGGTACCACACCATTTAGGTTGATCTATGGAAAGGCGTGCCATCTTCCAGTGGAGTTAGAGCATAAGGCTTATTGGGCGTTGAAGACTGTGAATCTTGACTTGGTGAGCGCGGGTGAGAACCGGTTCACTCAGATTCATGAGCTTGATGAGTTGAGGAATCAAGCCTATGCAAACTCCACGATCTACAAGGAGCGCACTAAGAGTTTACATGACCGACGCTTGAAAGACAAGAAGGGTGGGTGGTCATGTGTTGCTTTACAACTCTAGGTTGCGATTGTTTCCCGGGAAGGTGAAGTCCCGATGGACGGGTCCCTACACGGTTAAGGAGGTGTTTTCTTATGGGACCGTCGAGATTGAGCACGAAGATGGGAGGATCTTCAAGGTCAACGGTCATCACCTTAAGCCATACATTGATGGACCGGTTGACCCGGCATTGGAGGTGGTTGACCTCCACCCCAAGGACAAATGAATTCGGGGACTTGAGTCTAGCTAACGACTCGTTAATAAACTTAGTCTGTTTCGATATCATCTTTGGTAACAATTCTTAGATTTTGTTTCTATGTTTATTTTCTTATTTTTATTTTTTTATGATTTTACCGTTTATTTTTGAGTTTAGGTGATCGGAACGTGTTTTGGATCAAGCGGACTTTGGTTAGTGATTGGGATGTCTCAGTTATGTTTTCTGAATTTTTAGAAATTTTAGTTTGGAAGAATCGCAGTCGGGTTGGGTACAAGCTGCATAAAAATGAGGGTTTTCTGTCTGCTGGGCAAGAGACACGGTCGTGCCTCACTATTGACGCGGTCGTGCCTCAGTGTTTGGGGGTGGTTCAAATTAGTTTCAGAGGCATACTTTTCATTTTCCACCCCCACCGAACCCCCTATTGCGATTCTCCCTAATTTCCGTCGCGTTGCTTCCTTCTCCACGATCTAAGGTAAGTTTCTGACTCCTTTTCTTTTGCGTTCGTGTTTAGACTTAGGATTTTACTCTAGAAATCTAAGTTTTAGTTAGTTTTAGGTTTTGGTAATCTTTTTCCGTTTATTTATTGTTTGTAGTTAGTTTAGGTCATACGTGCTCCCTAGGATGCTAGGCCAAGAAAGCCCCTTCATAAAACGTGTTTAAATGGCAAATTTTGAAATCTGAAAACCCTAAAATGGGTTGAGCACGGTCGCGCTCATGACCAGGCGCGGTCGTGCTTGGCTTTTGAATCCTAGGAGAGCTTGGTTTGGTCAAGCGCGGTTGTGCCCCTGTTGAGCGCGGTCGTGCCTATTGGATTTTGCCTTAGAGCTGTCATGCCCCGCACCTGGCGCGACCGTGTTGTCTAGTACTTGTGCCCGTGGTCGGCCACAGCGTGACCGTGGGCTGGACAATTGGCCTAGGTGCGGTCGTGCCCCTTCCTAGGCGCGACCGTGACCCTTAATAACTTAGGTCAGAAACTTCATAAATTCAGTCTAGCGTCTGCATAACTGTTTTGATTTCATTTTTGTTGTCTTGCAGATGGCAGGCAACCAGGATCACCATACTTGGAGTTTGATCTCAACGAGCATGAGTAC